>OY728121.1:727713468-728963468 GCA_963277665.1 Viscum album | reverse complement strand
TTGGTGGTGGTATGGTGACATGGTTGGGGCCTATACTGAATAAGAGACCCATATGATGATTGGGGATTACACTTGGAATGATGATCATGGGTTGTATTTCAGGACTTATTCCTAAGGAGGATTCCCTATGATATGGAATCATGTGGATTTCATGATCACCACTAACCTCTAAGACCATGTGAATAATTCTTGGTGATAGAAACCAGAGGACGTATAAGATCTAAGAAACTACAAAATTTGATTTTATATAAAGTCAGATACATGGACTTGATGACCCACGTCTATAGAGGCCTCTAAAGGAAGGTTAGAGGAATATCCAAGAAAATAGTCTCTACCAAAAACTGAATCAGACTATTCAGATGTCGTGATATTATACAACCTCTAAGACCATGTGATTCATGCTTGAATTTGAGAAAGAGTAAGTGGATGATTTGATAAACTGTACCATCCTTCTCCCATGGTAGAAGTGGTTGGGTCACATGAGAATAAAAATGGGTTGTGATGTGTCCCTTCTATCTTGTCGTTTTACCCTATAATGCATAAGTAGGAAGGAATGAAGCAGGAGAGATCCTGTAAGAAAATATAAGGGATTCCTATAGGAGGGATGCCCAAAAATCAGTTCTGGGGGAAGCAAGGAGGATCTCTTTCTATGTCTCCCGACCTGGAACCTGAGGCCCTGGGTCTTAGAGATTATGTGGTGAGAACAAGGCTCAAACCCTTATCTCTAAGACCAAAATATCCATGACACTTACCTCAGGGTTGGGGTCCTCGTGACCAAAGAAATACATACTCACAATCACCCTAAGTACCCTAATCATCAATTAGGACAAGTTCCATACACCTTTGACCAAATGAATTCATACCCAATTGGGAGAAATGATAGTGTGACTCTTACCATGGTTTTTTATGTATTAAGGCTTTGGTGGCGCTATCAATTTGTCCCCTATTAGACAAGGGATCCAAAGGAATAGGGTCCCTACCATTTATGGTTTTGGAAGAGGTCCTAATAAATGGATCATATAGGGTAAAGGTTGGGCGAGCCAAGGGGGTCTCTCACAGGGTATGCCTTCATCAACTGAATGAGCTTTGCGCATGTATATTGGAACAAGCTAGAAGTGTTTTAGGTGATGGAACACTTGAGAAACAAAAATTGGGTGAGTATTTTCTAAAGGCTTTAAGGGATTCCTCGGGGATTTCCAAAAGTATCTCATGTAGGTCCCTAGTTAGTGAAGGGGACCTCGCACTAGTGTTCATCAACCATGAAATAAAGGGTTCCTCATGTAGTTGTTATGTATTTCATACCCTGGGAGGAATTTGGTTCTACCAACCCCTTAATTCCCTCCTCTCTCAAGTTTTGGAGAGCTACCTAGAAGGTTTGTAAGGTCCTGGGCAAAGGACTAGGGCGATTAGAGCATCAGGAGTTCTTTAGTATTTTCTATTGTTCAAATGAGTATCCATGGGATCCTATTTATAGGAAAATATAGGACCATGGTTGAAAGAGTTACCCTACGTGGGTCTATGGTGTAGGTACCTTGTGCAGAGTGGTTAGTATTTTAGTTCTGTTTAGGGTTGGTGCACATAGGTGACTCACGTAGGGGTGGCTACACCTTCTAGGTTGTGTAGGTGGGACTTACACCATCCTCTTGGAATGCAGGGTTAGTGATGCAAGACTGCATGGGTGAACCTTCTACTCCATACCATGGGGGATACTCCCCCACACCCTTGCTTAGGGTCAGTGCTAGACTTTGGTCACAGACCTTTGTTCTAGTCCCTTCATTTCCATCATCGACCCCCATGAAAAATGGAGAGTCGCACCATGAACCTTTTGGGCCTGGTAGATGATGTTTTGGTTTGTGACACATTAAAATTCAATATGCTTCTTCTGTTATAGAGACGCATTTCTTCTCAAACTAATTTTTTTTCTAAGTGAGGTTCACATATTAAATTCAATATAAAATTGAATGGAACACAATTCACAGTATCAAAAAAATACCCCCTTAGAATTATATTCATTCAAAACAAGAAGAATTTGGTTCTCATGTAACTGTTGGGAATTTTGATGTTTTCCAACATCAATTGGTGGTATTTGGAGCTATCTCAAATATCAAAGGTTGCTCTAATTTTTTCCTAATCCATGGGACCTAAAAATAATATTTTGACTATTTTTGGGCTTATATGGACATCCCTACAAATTTTGTATATTTTTTGTTATTTCCCTAACTTTTTCCAAAGCCCAATATAGAGAAGATTTAGTGGGTGAGACTTGGATTTTTATTAGGATTCCCTTTTCAAGTTTTTTTCCTAACAAGTTTTTTTCCTTTTATCTTTTCATTTCTTGATTTTTTTCCTAAACCACTTGTAGTACAGGTCTAGCGAGTTGAGACACGACTTTTACCCAGATTTTTATTTATAGTTTTTCAACCTTGTGAGTATTGTGCCTTTTTTTGTGGGCAGTTTGAATTTGTGAAGGCTGGAATAATGTGAATGGTGTTTTAGGTTGAAAAATTTTGACCATGATTCTTGAAATGTTGACCCAAACAAGACTTTTGGGCCAATAACATTTTGACATTCTTTAGATACCCAGTGGGGATTTTTTTGAGCCATAACTTTGTGATTTATGAATCTAAAATATTATATGATACAAGTATGTGATGAATGGTTGTGAACTAAATTTGAAAAGAATTCAGGAACAATATTTTCCAGGATAATGGGAAAAAAGGATGTATCTCCTAATGATGAAATTACTGTCAGTTGAAAAACCTATTTTGTGGGCTGTATTATGAAAATCTGACTGGGGCGTGTTACAACATAGTTAAATAGTGGAATCCTCTGGCTTGCAGGCCCTTTGTGTGGGATACTTATGCAAACCCAAATAGGGATTGTTACAACTTATTCAGAAAAATTATTTCTTAGAAATTCCAACATTCTATTTCTAATGGCTGAAGAATGTTTACAGAGATTCAGATTTCTCAAAACCATGATGACTGGTTTTCCCAAGGAAGATTTCTGAGAATGAAGAGAATATTTGTATTGGCATTGGATATGAATGGAAGACCACTAATAAATGAATTTGGATTATATAAAGGAGGGTACCTTTTTTTAAATGGACAATATTAGGTGGGAAGGCCCCTTTCTAACAAGGGTTGAAATATCGTGCAGTTTAATTTCATGCGACAAAAACATTCACCATTTTTTTTAACGTCTTACGATGAGGAAGTTTTTGTATAGTTTAACATATTGTGACTAGGATGTTGTTATACAGTTTTTCATATTATTACTAAGACATTATTCTATTTAGTTTGATGTTGTACAATATTGACATTATGGGGGGATACAATTTAAGGTCTTTAGATTTTACTAAAAGATTAATAATTCTCCCCCTTCATGGTAATATTTATAGGAATATGCCATCACTTTAAAGTATGAGGAGGGGAATGTTGTAAGATGTGATTTTGGGATCTCTGTATCTGAAGAGTGGTGTGGGGAAAGGGCTTATGGTGAGATAATAGGTCTCTCCCAAGGATGAAGTTACCACTAGTTGACAAACCCATTTTGTGGGAGACTTTTTGCAAAGCCAATTGGGGTGTTTTACTATAAAATAAAATAATGGAATCCTTAGGCTTACAAGACCTGAATAATTGTGGGAGACTTATGAAAAGACAACCGGGGTATGTTACAACATAGTAAAGAAAAGGATTTCTAAGGAGTTACAATATTCTATTGCTGATGGATGAATGAAGTTTATAGAGATTTGTATTTTCCCATACATAGAGTTTGGTTGGTGGAAGGAAATTACCTGAATATGAGAGGATCATTTTAAATCAAAATTACATGAGAATGAGGGAAAATTCTTCCTACACAAGTTTGACCCAAAAATAGGAAATATGGTTCCTGTAGTTTTAGGTCATATGACTACGACCATAGTATTATTTAAATAATAGGTAATATATTGCCTATGGGACCAAGTTCATTCTAGAATACTTTGGAAATGAGGGAGGAAATTATAAACCATGATCTTAGGGGTTCCCGGATCAGTAGAAATGATATAGTACAAGTATGCGGGGGTGACCACGGACCAAATCCAAATAGAGGGTTCCAACATAATGTCATCAAATCTTACGAAGACATAAGAGGTTTATCCTAAGGGAAAAGTTACCATCAGTTAACAAACATCTTTTGTGGGCTATTTTATGAAATTCCAACTAGGGTGTGTTATTGCATAGTTAAATAGTGAAATACCCTAGCTAAATATACCTATTGTTGGGTGACTTATACAAATCCAACTGGGGCGTCTTACTACATAATTTGGAAAATGAGTCATCATGTATCGTATTCTCTATTACCGGTAGCTGGAGAAAGATTATGATGATACGAAAGTGTCCAAGATTAAGAGTATGATGTGTGGAAGGGATATGTCTCTAAAAAAATAAGGTGTTTGGGTATATATTTTCCATGAAGTGTAGATTATTTTAAATTGATATGAATCATATGTATTAAGGGACATCTCTATTTCCTTAGTGGACCATTGAATGAGGGAGCCCAAATTATGTGATCCTACATAAATATTTATTTGTATGCATGAGGGGGGGAATTTTTTATAACCCCATGGATGGGACTAGGACCTAAGGTCTAGGTGTCACTACATATCACATTGGGTTGGGAATCTAGCCACATGTAGTTCTTAGGGAACCATGCATTTTAAATTCACACATCAAAGAAATCAACTATTAAGTTTAACATCATGCGGTGAGGATGAAAGTGAATCAATGTGAAAGGGGAATATTGTGACTGGGCCAGGGTATAGTAATTATGCATCAATACATATATTTATGTAGAAATAATAAAGCCACACATAGTTCTAAAAGAGATTCCCCATACTGATTGAATTCATGTGTGAAGAAAAAGGGTTTTTTTAATACCAACTCACGCATGGGGTGAGTCCCCATACTGAATCCTCTTATGTGGACCTGACTCATACATAGGGGAGTAGGGGAATTTTCCATATTATTTTGTGGATGGGCCCATGATTGTAGATCCAGACATCACTAATTATCTTGTTGGGTGGAAAATCATGCAACACATAGTTCTTAAAGAATCCATGTAGTTTAAAGTCATGCGGAAAAGATATATGGTCTTCCTTTTAAGGTCTTATAGCTAGGAAAATGATAACCCCGATGCGAATTAATTTCCCTTACTCATGTAAGGAACTTATTTACCAAAACTCCTAATCCCATGTGATCTATTCTCGGTATAATAAAAAAGGAGTTGTAAAATCCTCTTCTATGACACATAGGAAACACAAGTGAAGGATTGGGTTATTTAGGTAATGTGGTCTCTATACTGGGATGTGAGATCCAGGAGATGTTGTGTATCTCATTGGAATGATAATAAAGTCATATATAGTTCTTAAATCCCATGTAGTTTAATGTTATGTATTGAGGATGAAAATTACCCATTGTGTAAGAGGGTAAATGTTGCATCTAGGCCCAAGGATAAAAATCTAGGCATCACTATGTATCCTGTGATGGTAGGAATCAATCCACACATAGTTCTTGAAAGGTTTCCTATGTAGGTATGACTCATACATAGGGAGTGGGGAATTTTTTGTTTATTATAATGGCTAGAACTAGGCTTGGAAATATGAGCATCACTATATATCTCATTGGTATGAGAATCATGAAACACATAGTTCTTGGAAAGATCATGTAGTTTATCATCATGAAATAAGGATGTTTTCTATGAAATTTAATGTCTTGTTGTAAGGATATATGTAAAATACCAGCATTATCCTGATATGGAACATTTAAATTTTTTGTTTAATTTATTAAAATGGATTGTTGCAGGTTTCGGGAAGTGGGTATATTCATAGTCTACGCATGGTTATTTAAACCATGAACCTTTCCCATGCATAGTTCTTTTGTGGGTATAAATAAAATAATATTCCCCCATTTTTTTCCTTTATTTTCTTTTTCTCTTTTCCCTTTTTTTCCTTTTTCTTTATTATTTTTCTTTTCCTACACTGGTTTTTTTATCCCCTTTCCTCCAGGCATGGCACATCTCTCCCCTCTCCCACCAGGCGTGTCAGGATCCCCCCTCCCTCTATGGGGGGTTTATGATTTCTCCTTCATCTCTTCTCTTATTTCATCATCGTCGGATGTGATGGAAATCTCTCAATAAGATATATCTTCCACACATATCTATTTCTTGGTTCCCTCTCCATTTATTGTTGTATCTTCACATGACGGATCTTTTCCCCAATTCGGGGGTTTTGTTAAATCTTCTGATTTATCCCTTTATAGGTTGAATCAAGGGTTATTTCCAAATGTGTGGAGTAATACAATGTTGAGTTAGGTATTTTACTCTTTTTTTCTCATTTCATGTATTTTTGGTATCGCTTTGTTGTTTCTTAGCTAAAACCTTTTAACAAAGATTTTTTATCACATATTAAATTAAGTGGTGTTTTTTTAATGTCTATAATGACCATATCTTATGGTGAAACCCATTCATTGGTTGTTCACCTTGTCTTTGGACACCCCTTTGGGTGTTCCCAACCTAAATGGCCTATGTTTCCATTTTTTAACATATGGAAGTTACCTTGGGTGTGTGTGGCACCTTGGTTTAATGCTTTAAATTTATTAATGAGTTTAGAATGAGAAATGAACTTTGAATTGGGTCCCCCTTAGCAATGCCTAATCTTGATGATAATTAATTGGCCCGTGTGTAATTCCATATGCCTTTTTATGATTTAAGTTCAACTTTTAATATCATTTAATTGTTTTTAATTACTCGTGAAAGTGGAGAATACCTTATTTAGGTTGATTAAATGTTTATGCTTCATGCAATGTGCCTTACTTTGTGTTATTGTACTCAAATTCCTTATGCTATGTTTAAAGGAATGAATTTATTTGTTTGGAAAGCTTGTTAGATTGTGAGTTTGGAATGTCATTAATGACATGTGAATTATATAATTTCCATTCCTTTTTTAGTGTCTTCAATTATATGGGTGAAGCCTGGGTATTCTTCTTGGCTTGTGATATTGAAATGCATGTGATGACATGAAATCTTATTATGCTATACCTTGTTACTTATACCTCCTGACCATGATTTTCTCTTATTAAATGAATATTTCCTTTCTTTTAAATAGTTATGAATTATAATTCTAGAATAAATGTTTAAATGTGCATAAATGAATTGTTGATAAATAATTTCATTATTTTGTAATAAAATCCCTTGATGGAGGTGCATCGTCTTCTAAACTAAAAGTAGTTATTAGTGTTATTAGACATGCTTGGTTTCTTTACTATATAATTTGTTCCATTTTTGTTTTTCTTAAAATGAAAATCTTAATTAAATGGTAATATTGTTATCTTGTTATATTAAATTTCATGGGATTACATGCAATTGTTTAAATGTTATGCCTATCATTTATACTTTACTTATGATAAATGTTTATTGCCTTACGATGTGGATTGTTCCATTATTGATTAGATTAAATTTAATAGATTTATTTAAATATTAGGCATGTGATATTAAGATTATCCCTTATTGGCATGTGCTTTTATATATATATAATTCATTTGTGATATATGCTTTGCATGTGATGTTCTTGGCTACTTGGTTCACTTGATATGGGTTGGGGAGAGAACATGGGATCCATATTAAGGGAATATGTATAGAATCACCATGCATGATGGGTTATGATCTGACATGTTTGGGGAAGTGCTTTGGATTTTCTAGAAGAGGGCTTCTCGAGCGGTTATTATACTCATGAGTAATATTAATCCCCTAGGGGAGAAACTGTGGACAGATGCATTGGCACATATGGTTACACCATTCCTTGGGTGATACTTGGTCTACTACATTAGATACCTAGGATAGACATAGAGTTTACCATGCCTCATAGTGATACTTGGGAATCTGAAAGGGTCTCCTTTGATGGGATCAGTGGTACTGGTCTATATTGGATGTACCATAGAAATACCTAGGATTATTTTAGATCGCTAGGGACAGGCTCAGACTCCACCACTAGAACTTAAGGACTTGATTTAACTGCTTGAATTATATATGATTCAACAATTTTTATTATTATGATATTGATTATGCTTTAGTGACACTTCCATTTTTCTTATTAGCACACTAGGGTGATGACAAGAGAAATAAACCCCAAGCCAAACCACAATCTTAGGGGTATGCCTTTTTGGTTTGTCGTGTTTACTTTGGCCCTTGTATACATATTCTTCCTTACACAGGTACTTCATTCAAACTTCTGGCATAGGATGAAGTATGTGGTATGGGATGAGTGTCTGCTTAGAAACTTGGACCAAGCTGCAGTTATTTTTTTATTTAACTTCTTGAATTTATTATATCTGGCACACTGTTATCTATATACACTATGAAATGGAAAGGTTTATACATTGTGGGTGCCAGCCTACTAAGATTATATCTCACATCCTACTCAGACTTTGTTTGGTACATTAGTATACTTTTCACTCACAGGTACGGACAAAGGGAAGCACACTCCTTCTAACACTTGAGTGTTTGCTTTCTGCTTAGGATGGAGATTTCAATTAGAGGTTTGAGCCTATGCTTGGAATAATGTTTTAGTAGTTTTTATGAATTTTTATTTTTTGATATCATGTTGTGAATTCTTGTACCCCTATTCCCCAACACTCCAATTTTTTATAGACTCATGAAATCATCATCATCATTTTTGTATCCAGTATTATTATTCAACTTCCACAGTTATCTATTTATTCTTCTTGGGTAATTTATTTTCTTATGTTACTGTCTTCTTTTCATTAAACTTTTTCTAATTATTATATATTGTTTACCACTATGTTATAACTAATACTATGAGGTAATATTCTCCCCATGGAAACACCTAACTCCCTTGATTCTAGTTGGCAGCCTTTGGAATTTGGTGAGATGCGCTTGAGGTTTTGAGGCCCACCATCTCAGGGCCTGGTTTAGTGGCACTTGGGGTGGGATTATATAAAGTGGTATCATAGTCCTTTTTTATTTGACTTACTATTAGGTTTTATACATGATACTAGAAAATATGAATTTGGAATTTACCCTATGCTTGGATGTAGCTAACCCATGTACAAGGGAACCCCAAATTTCTTGGGATAGGAATTGCAGTCATTGATTATGCCATTTATAATTGATATGACTTCACCATTGGGTTATGCACTTGTTTTTTATACTATTTCTATTGATATTATTAAGATTATTATTTATATTACTTAAACTAGATGAAATATGGGCAATGAATTGCATTAATTATACTAGGCACCATGAGAATTAAAATGTCTTGCAAATTTCCATGCCATATCTATTTTCAGTGTGAATTGTATGTTTTCATGTGATTGTTATTGTTCCTAGTGGTTATATCTTATTATAACTTCCTTGTTATAAATATATAAATTTTCCAGTCTATATTTTGGAGGATGATATTAATTGGGTTAATTGGATGCCCAATTTAAATTTATAAAGTGTATGGGCCCTTATAAATTATAATGGTGATCTGCCTAATTAAATATGTTTAAAAGAGGATTAAATTCATTATTAACTAAAGTGAATACCACCTTATCTGAAAATGTGTGACCTTTACTTGAACTTACCTTGGAAATGGGAAGTAGGTTGTGTGTCTTGTGATCCTTCTAAGGTCTCGTTTCATTCTAATCTAGACCCGACTCTTGGAGTGGGTTGTATATTGTGTAATTCTCATAGGTAGTCCATGTAACTATCCTCTCTATAACTTCCTTATATGTTTTTTGGTGTATTAGGGAGGCTTTGTACCTACCCTTCCTTTTTTATTTTTTTATCTTCTTTCCCTATATGTTATAAAATATTGTTTTAGTTACGCGCTTAGAAATAGTAGAGTTATGTCACTACAAATCCCTCATGTTATATTCCAAGAGAGTGACCATGATCACACTCCAAATGTGGTAATCCATTAGTCACCCATTATAACTCATGTAGTTCCACATGAGGTACCTCCTACTGATCTTCCACTATCCACTGATGCTCAGTTTAGAGATAGTTTTCTCCAGTTTATTCAGTCTATTCATAGTGCTTCAAATCCTGCACTGACCATGGAAGAGCTTAAGCGGGACTTTCATTAGCATCATCCTCCCACCTTCTTAGGGTATGGGGGTCCTCATCCTGAAGAGTCATGGATAGAAGCTATGATATCCATCTTTGACCATATTTATATTCCTCTAGATCATAGGTTTAATCTTTCTATCTATATGCTTCGTGACTCCACCAATAATTACTGAGATGTCATTTCTTATTCATAGAATTACCGAAACATAGTTTGGGTCACTTCTAGACATACATCTATGATCACTTCTTTCTATAAACTCTGAGAGTGGATCATTCCATGGGAGTAGAGTTCAGGTTCATCTTCAATTAGAGGTACTATTCTGATAGCCTCTATGTTATTTTCCACCCTTCTTAATTGGTTTTCTTTATCTAAACCTCTTCTTTTAGAGTCTAGAAATGGTAGGTAGCACGCTTAGTTATTTTAAAAACCCCTTCATGTTGCTTGAAAATAGTTTCCATTAAGTGGTAGTATTCGGGTTCCATAGTTCCATATAGGAGTCTTGGTTTGAAAATGACACCCTTGTTTTGATGTTTGGTCATGTGTTGTTGATCTTACTCTAAGTATGATCTTTTTGAAATTCTTGGTTATAGTGTGATAGGAATGAAAAGGGAATGTTTGACCACTTAGTAAGTCGTGTGAACCTCTATTTCCTATATTTCCAGTGATGGATGTCTTGGGAGATCATCGGTTTGTTCTTTATTCATACGAGTAATGAAAATATTTGGTTAATCTTTGGCATGGACCATCAGATACTTGAATTCACATGAATGATAAAGTTATGGTTAGTATCAAGGATTTTTATTTTTTCTCATGTAATATTAGGTTAATATGCATCAATATATGCAGTACCCATTTTACTATTAAATGGCGCATCAGACCATTCAAGTTCAGGGTTAACTGTATACTCTTGTGTTTTTATGCTTTTAATACCATTCATCTCCATAGTAGAGTGACCTAGGTGTTGTTAAGGGTCTTTGATCTTCGCAATTTTCATAGTTATGTTTTAAAAAAATCAGGTGTTTAACTTGTTGTTTGGTTGTTTTGGATTTTATTCTTAATGCATTATCACGTGGGAATGTGAATCGAGATGCATCATGGGCATGTCTTGGTGTGAACTTACTCTGAAATTCTTTAGTGGCTAGTTATCTCTTTCTACTCAATTTAACTCTTCTCAACCTTTTCAACCACATCCAGTACTATAATTAGTGGTCAATAGATTGTGTTTCATGAAGTGAGTTCCTTTCTCAACAACCCTAATTATAAGGAAACTCCTAAGGTGGGGAGCGTCTTGTCGATTCTGGTTAAATGTGTCCTTTCAAGTATAAAGATCACAACCTAGAAGACCGTTTCAAACGGTCAGTTCTATTTTGTATTCCCTTACAGCTGGTGGGGTCTCAAATATTGTTGTTTTATGTGAGACATCACAATGTTGAATGGTTTGTTGTGGATGAAACCTTTGTAAACATCATTGGTCAGTGTGGGACTTCGGTGGATAAGTTGGAGTGATCACAGGATACCTTGCGTATTATCATCCTAGTGATCAGTAAATGGAAATGAGTTGAAAGGTGTAATCGAGCACTTCTAAGAAATTCAACTTATGATGGTTTGACAGTCATTCCTTTTGTCTTTCTAGGGTTGCTTTGAAAATGTGTGGAGCACTCATCCCTCCTTATGGAGAAAGTGTCTTGGATCATTTTGAGGATCATTAAAATACTCTTAGTATACTCTCAGCTTAAGGAAGACCATGTCCCATATCACGGTATCATTTGATTACAATAAGAGATCATTAGTCATATGCCATGCTAAAATTTTAAAAATACTTTTTGGATTGTTTTGGTGGTTTTGATCAAATTCGAACTCCGGGAGAATGGTTGTTCTAAAGGTCTTGTTGATCCTGAGTGATACCTGGGTTTTCATTCCCATATAGTAATGCTTGGTGTTGGTAGGAGTGGTTTACTCAAGAAGGGGGGGTGAATTGAGTACCAATTAAAATTTCTGTATTTAAAAACACTGTCTTAAATACCCCCAAATAAAATAATAAATTAAACTGTAGTGAATTTATATTAAAGCAGAGGTTCTGTTAGATTCTCAAGGGATTGATTAATTCCCAGTTAATCAATACAGGTGTATGTGATTATCTTTTGAAACTAACTTACTAATCTACACTTAACATAAACACTTGCTAATTTAATTATCAAAGTAACTTTAAAAATAGTATTAGTTTTAAAGTGATTAGCAGCGGAATAAAACTTTGAAAGAGATGGCACAACAAATGTAACCAAGAGGTTCAGTCTCAAGCCGAGACTTAGTCCTCTCAAAAGTTTATATAAAAATGATCCACGCCCTGGATCAGGGTTCAACAGTTTACAACTGTCCAGGTCCAAGACCTCTACCACTGTTATTCGTGGGAAACAGTACAACAGCAACCAGCTGTCCAGGTCACACACAACCTCTACCACTGTTATTCGTGGGAAAGAATAGAATGCAAGAATTTGGTAAGGATTTACAAATCCTCCAGTTTAAGTACAGGAGAAAGTGTATGTGTTAGATACATCAGATAACACACACTGCTCGAAAAGAATAATAATAAATCACAGAACAAGAGATGTAGAGTTTAGAGATGGTTCTGGTGATTTCAGTGTAGCTCTGAACTCCTTTGGATTCGATCAGAAGTGAGTCTGAGTCCTCTTCTCGTTTCTGTTTGAGAAACAGAGTGTCGTATGCTCCAGGTTCACAGACAGTAAAAATGTAGTGGTTGAAGTTCTTCAGTGTTCTTCTTATATGCACAGAACACTTCTCGAGTATGCTTGATTGTCTATGAGCTTCTCTGTGTTCTTGATGGAACTGGTTTTGCTCTTGATTCTTCTTGTTCTTGTGTTTCTGGTATATTTCATCCACCACACTCTTCTATGGTTGGGCAGCGTAGTCTTCTCGTATTTATCTCACGGGCAACAGGGGACAGAAAAGATTTACTTTCTGCAGGTACGAGGTACGGGTTCCTGACATCCGACAACCTTTATCAAATATTTGAAAAATCATTAAAATGTACATGATATGACCGTTGGATAGATTAAATAAAGATAGGAAATAAAGAAATTCAAAAATTGAGTTGAGTGATCGGTAGGTAATCAGCATCGGTAGCTTGGACATCGGTAGCTCAATTTCATTAGTTGCTTTGACTCTATCGGTGGCTCTATGCGTCGGTTGGTATATGCTTGTATCGGTGACTTTGTTTATCGGTAGCTCCATGCGTCGGTAGCTCCATGCGTCAGTAGCTTCATGCGTCGGTAGCTCCATGCGTCGGTAGCTCCATGCGTCGGTATGGGTAGCTGTCTGTAAGTCAGTAGCTTACATTTATAAGCACATCGATAGCTCTGTGTTAAGTATATCGGTGACTCTGTCTGTCGGTAGACTAAGTCTATTGGTAGACTTGGTACCGGTAGCTCTTTATCAGTAGTTATAGGCAGATTACTTATCTGTTTTATGCAGAACACATCCGACTATGTTAGAATTAATTTATAACTTGTATGAACATGGATAAATGAGGATTAACATATTCCAAAGACTATTTTTAAAAATTATTATTGGTTTGATCACAGATTTGAAAGAATTAAAGTATAGATCAATGATACTTAAAAATATCATAGAGAATGAAAACAAAATTGGGATTTTCAACACATATGAATACATGATTGAGATTATCAAAATAGGTGAGGTCAACAATCTCCCCCTTTTTGATAATCACAATTTATGATATGGGCATTTAACATAGTGAAAATATAATAGTGAAGAGTATAATATTGAATTCAATTTTCTTAGAGAAAACAGCATCAGAGATAATAGAAATAGTATGATATAGCCATAAGTTATCAGAGGTAACAATCATAAGGTACCGAAGGTAAAAAGAAACATAATAATATCAGAGATAAAATTGAAAAGAAGGTTATTTTTCTCCATTGAAAATATTTCTCATTCTCGCATTTTGTTCTCCCCCTTTGTGATAATCAAAAAGTGGGAAAGCATATATAGGAGACAAATAAAACATGAGAAGTAAAAAAGAGTTCCTATGTATTAGAGCAGTCAAAAAGTACGGAAACAGAATACAAATGAATTCCTATCAAAAATCCTGGCCACTAGATCAATCCACATCTTCCACATGAGATTTTCCTTTGGGATCAGAAGAAGGTTCGGGTGGTGAGGATGCAGGTGAAGGTTTTGGAATGCCATAAATGATCAAAGGAGGCTGAGCTACTGACACAGAGTCAGGCCTGTAGGTTGAAGATCTTTGGGTGATCATTGGTGTGAGGCTTCGAATAGCTTGAGCAGGAGTCAGCTGGACTGTGGAAGCAACTGAGGCAGAAGCAGGCAAAGCAGGAGGTACGATGACTGGTCTGACATCAACATGCAAGAAGGGAAGCAACAAATTTCTAAAATCCATAATAATTCCTCCTACTCTTTCCATAGCAGAGATGAAATCATCTTTGTTCTCCATGAATTTCTCCAAGGCGGGAGTCAATTGTCTTAGTTTGCTCACTTGTTCTCTAAAAGCTTGAGTTACTGGAGGTAGCTTCATGTTTTCCAACATCATCTTGAAGTGGTGATCGAGTTGATGCTTGGTGAAAATTCTGGTGAAGTAGTAGTCCAATTTGCTCTTTATGGCTTCCTGAGAGGCAGAGACTTCTCTCATATAATCTTGAACAATCTTCATTATTTCTCTAGCAGAATCTCTTGTAGAAAGCACCACCCGGCTCAACTCTGATGAGTCCACAGAGCCACTGGTTGAAATAGAACCAATCTCCTCCTTCAACATTACTCGAACTAGATTCAGGTCAACTAATAGTTTGGATGTGAGAGGGCCAAGAGAGAAGGAAACAGTTTCTTTGAAACTCTTAGACAAACCACTGATTAGGCTTTGAACTTGAGAGTCCTGTAATTGAACGTGGTCCTTCACTGAGGTTTTGAAACTTTCAAACACCGAGACAAACTGGCTTACTACACTCTTCACATAAGCTAGGTCCTTGTCAGCTTGAGACTTGGAGCTCATATAAGAATCCAAAGCAGCAACTGATGTCTTGAGAGCTTTAAGATCTTCTTCGATTCTAGAAGACTGATTTTGGCACTCTTTCACTTCTTCCATAAGCTCAGACACAAAAGAAGATAAATTACAATCCAGAGATATCTCGAAGGATCTCTCTAACATTTTAATTTCTTCATTAAAGCTTTGCTTCATCTCAGCAACTGATACACTGAATAATTCTTTCAGCTCATTCTTCAGGGATTCAAGATCAGATTTAGAGACAAAAATCATTAGGGACAACTACAGCAGATCCACTTGCTGAGGCCAAACTAACTACAGAATCAGTCATTATTGATTGAATTGAGGATGCAAGAGAGGTTTCCATTAACTTCACTTCTTCAACAAAACTGGTTTTGAGGTCCTCTTTTAGCTTATTCAGATCATGAAATCTGACCACATTATCGGGCAACAACTCAGAAGCAAGATCATAATTGGTCTTCAGTCTATTCACAGACATCTCATTATCTGAATCCGGATAATCCAATCCACAGACTATAAACCCTGGGTCTTCTACCCAGTATCCAAACTCAACAGCTACTGTAACATTTCCAAGAACAGATTGATTCTCCCCCTCAATGGGTGAATTCTCATGTATCACAACAGCATTCAGTGCTGGATTCTCTTCATCAGAATCTTCTACTACAAGTTCCATCGGTGCAGCATCTAGAAGATCTTCTGATACAGGTACAGCTTCTTCTGTATCTCTTTCTACTTCAGCAGTCGGCATAGCTGAGTTTCCAATCAAAGGACTCATACTTAAACTACCAGAAGCAGACGATTCAGATACATTCTCCTTTTCCTCTTCTTCTTGGTGAGGTACAGACTGGTCTTCCTCATAAGTAGACAAAATTTCCTCTACCTTTCCTTTCCTAGAATAAACCAATTCTGCAACAGGACTTGGGGACAAGTCAGGATCTCCTCCAACATCCATGGGAGTTTCTTCTTCTTCTTCTGTTTCTTCTTCTGTTTCATTACTATAAACAGGTTCCTCTTCATCAAGTCTCAGACTCGGATCTCTCATATCCTTTGGTCTTGAGGGATGATCCACAGGATTAAACCTATCATATATCTTCTGATCATCACTGACCCATTCTCCCTTCCATGGGTTCCAGTTAATTTTCATGTACTTACAAACAGTCGAGGTGATGCAGAAATTATTCCTGAATACAACTGTCTCATCCTGAGACTCAGCTATTCCTTTCACTTTTATCATTACTGAAATCAGCTTGGCAAAGAATAAAGCATTAGTCTTTGACTTTGGTCTAATCATGTCTTCCATTTGAAGCATTAACAATCTGCACAGATTGATTTTCACACCATGTCTTAGCAGATGAAGAAGATAGATATCTTGATATCTCAGATTTGAAAAATCTCCTCGCCTCGGTATCAACACATGCTGAACAAACTTGAAGAGCAGTCGATTCTCTCCATCCATTTCAGCAGCAACCACTTGCCTTTGATTCCCATTACCGGTCAGCTCTTTTAAGGCGGTTTCATAATCAAAGATGTCACTGCTAGGTGGCATTTCTCTTGATACATACCCATAGACACCTTCATGTGGTACTTTTAAACACTCAGCCCACTCTATTGAAGAAAAAGACATCTCTTTTCCATTTAAAAAAGAGCTTACCCGATTCTCATTTTCAGACTTCTCGAAGGTTACAAACTCGTATAACTGTTTTACCAACTTCGGGTAGTATGGGCCATTGTTATTCGAGAAACAATCCACCCATTTCTGGTCCTCCAGAATCTCGAGTACTAACGATTTTCTAGGCAGTAGCCATTCCACGCACAGTTCCTTCTCGATTACTATGTCTCTATTCTGCAAGTAAGGATTCACTGGTCGCCTTCCCGATCTAGTTCTGACTTCACTAACACTGGCTTTATGTTGTGTCTTCTGCTTCTTAGCTTTTGGTTCTACACTTTCATCTCTGACGGTAGGAAGCTTAGTTTTTTCCATCGCGGGTTTAGGGTTCTTGGCCGATTTGGGAGCTAAGGTTCGAAGGTGAAAGATTTTGAGCTCGGTGAGGTAAGAAGTGGCTTAGACTTAGTTTTATCATTTAGGAATTCCAAATAAACGACTAAAATAGAGTAAGATAAAATAAAATAAAACGATTCATATTCTTGGAGGCCGACAGATGTTTTAGAAAACATTGCATCAGTGTGAGTTAATCATCGGTAAAAAAAAAATCGGTGAGAATTGTACATCGGTAAGGATTTCACATCGGTGAGAATTTCACATCAGTGAGGATTTTCACATCGGTGAGAATTTCACATCAGTGAGGATTTTCACATCGGTGATAATTTCACATCAGTGAGGATTTTCACATCGGTGATAATTTCACATCAGTGAGGATTTTCACATCGGTGAGAATTTCACATCAGTGAGGATTTTCACATCGGTGAGAATTTCACATCAGTGAGGATTTTCACATCGGTTGTGATTACCCATTCCCAATTCGTGTCTTATGTAACTTAGCCTATCCGAACTTAAAGGTTTAGTGAAAATACCAGCCAATTGATGTTCAGTGCCAATAAATTCAAGAGAAATATCACCTTTTTGATAGTGATCTCTTAGGAAATGGTGTCTTACATCTATGTGTTTGGTTCTAGAGTGAGATACAGTATTCTTAGAGATGTTTATTGCACTGGTGTTATCACAGTTGATTGAAACATGTTTAAAAACATATCCATAGTCCAAAAGACTGTGTTTCATCCACAGAATTTGTGCACAGCAACTACCAGCAGCTATATATTCTGCTTCGACAGTAGATAATGCAACTGAGTTTTGTTTCTTACTACACCAAGAAACTAAGTATTTTCCAAGCAAATGACATGTTCCTGATGTGCTTTTTCTATCTAACTTACAACCAGAAAAGTCAGCATCTGAATAACTCATTAACTCAAAGGATTGTCCTTTTGGGTAAAACAAACCTAAGTTAACCGTGTGTTTGAGATATTTAAAAATTCTTTTAACAGCAAGAAAATGAGATTCTTTTGGATTAGCTTGAAATCTAGCACACATGCACACACTAAACATAATATCAGGTCGACTAGCAATAAGATAAAGTAAACTACCAATCATACCTCTATAATTTGTTTGATCAACTGGTTTCCCAGTTTCATCTGCGTCCAATTTACAGGTAGTACTCATAGGAGTTTCACTTTCCTTGATACTATCCAGACCAAAACGTTTTAAAAGATCCTTTGTATATTTACTTTGATTCAAAATAATACCATTTTCATTTTGAAATACTTGAAATCCAAGAAAGTACTTAAGCTCTCCCATTAAGCTCATTTCAAATTCATTTTGCATACTTTTTGAAAAATCAGTACATAAAGAGTGTTTAGAAGATCCAAAAATAATATCATCAACATATATTTGTACAACTAAAACATCTTTAGAAATTCTTTTAATGAAAAGAGTTGGATCAGCAATCCCTTTAGTAAAACCTTTTGAAATAAGGAAATTGTTGAGTCTATCATACCAAGCTCTTGGAGCTTGTTTTAAACCATACAAAGCTTTATAAAGTTTAAAAACTTGATTTGGAAAATGGGGGTTAGTAAATCCAGGTGGTTGTTCTACAAAAACATCTTCAATTATAAAACCATTTAGAAATGCACTTTTCACATCCATTTGATATAACTTGAAATCCAGATGTGCAGCATATGCAAGTAAGATCCTAATGTCTTCTAGTCTAGCTACAGGTGCAAAAGTTTCCTCATAGTCTATACCTTCTTCTTGACTATATCCTTGTGCAACTAGTCTAGCTTTGTTTCTAACTATATTTCCAGATTCATCTACTTTATTTCTAAAAACCCATTTTGTGCCTATTGTCAAGGTGTCCTTAGGTCTGTCAACTAATTCCCAGACTTTGTTTCTTTCAAACTGATTTAATTCTTCCTGCATAGCCATTACCCAGAATTTATCATTGATAGCATCATTGATATTTTTGGGTTCTAGCTGTGAAAGAAAAGCTTGATGTTCAACCTGGTTTCTTAGAGAAGATCTAGTTTGTGTTCCTCTATCAAGATTACCAACAACAGCTTCTAAAGGATGATTCTTTAGAATCCTCGTTGATCTGGTAAAGGTTGGACTAGAAATTTCAGGTTCATCTATAGGTTCGGTTTCAACAGAAGCAGATTCTGGAAAAAGTCCAGAACTGGATGTTTTGATACCAGGTTCTTTAGATTTATCATTAATGTCCAGAACAGATAAGTCTTCTTAAATATTTTCAAGAGAGGTTTTAGACTCATATGGATCAGTTTCATCAAACTTGATGTGAACAGATTCTTCCACACATTTAGATTTCTTATTGAATACTCTATAGGCTTTACTTGAAATAGAGTAACCTAGAAAAATTCCTTCATCACTTTTGGAAGCAAACTTATCCAGATTATCTTTAGTATTCAGAATAAATACTTTGCAACCAAAAACTTTAAAGTAATTAACCTTAGGCTTTCTATTGTTCCACAATTCATAAGGGGTTTTCTTAAGAACAGGTCTAATTAAGACTCTATTAATGACATAACAAGCTGTATTTACATCTTCATCCCAAAAATAAATAGGCAGGTCATATTCATTGAGCATGGTTCTATCAATTTCTTGAAGGGTTCGGTTTCTTCTTTCTACTACACCATTCTGTTGGGGTGTTCTAGGGGCAGAAAAGTTATGAGTATAGCCATTGTGTGAGCAATAAGATTCAAAATCTTGATTTTCAAACTCACGACCATGATCACTTCTCAAAGTTTTAATCTTAAGTCCACTAAGGTTCTCTACAGATTTAGAGTATTTAACAAAAAAAGAACAAGCTTCACTTTTGTGAGCTAGAAAATATACCCAAGTATATCTAGAAAAATCATCTACAAGAACATAAACATAGTGCTTCCTATTTAAACTAGAAACTCTTGATGGTCCAAACAAATCCATGTGAACCAATTCAAGTGGTTGAGAAGTCGAAACTTATTTCTTTGATTTAAAAGAAACTTTGTGTTGTTTTCCCTTTTGATAGGGGTTACACACTCTATCATTTGGGAATTCTAATTTAGGTAGGTCTCTAACTAGGTTTTTTCTAGAGAGTTTTCTAAGTGAGTGAATGTTGCAATGTCCCAATCTTCTGTGCCATAGCCAAGATTCTTTATGAAAAGCATTCAAACAAGTAATATTCTTCTTAGCTAAAGAATTCAGATTAACAGCATAAACATTTTCATTTCTTAAGGCAGAAAATACCAAAACATTCTTAGAATTAAAAACTTTGCAGGAATCATTTTCAAATTTAACATGAAAACCATCATCACATAACTGAGAAATACTTAATAAATTGTATTTAAGGCCATCAACAAATAAAACTTTAGAAATCAAAATTGAATCAGTGTTACCAATCTGGACTAGGCCGACGATTTTTCCTCTTGAATTATCACCAAAGGTGACAAAGCCTCCATCAACTTTTATTAAACTCTTAAAACAAGAGAATTCTCCTGACATATGTCTTGAACATCCACTGTCCAAATACCAGGTCTCTTTACAGGAGCTCTTTAAGAAAGTTCCCTACAAAACAGATTCAGATGGGAGATGATTTTGGTACCCAGATTTTCTTGGGTCCAGACAGGTTAGCCAATAACACTTTAGGTACCCATATTTGTCTAATGGGTCTCATATAATTTGTATAATTGACATGCTTTGAAATATAAACTTTATTAGATCCATAGCTATGTATATAACTGGTTGAAGCATATGAAGTTCCAGAATTACCTTCATTCTGTCCAGATTTAGAAATGAATCTAGTTTTGGCAATTTTCCTTTGTCCAGGTTGGTATCCTATACCAGTAGTATATTTAGGTGCTATTTGCTTTCCTAGAATCTGTGTTAGTGTATTTTTGCCATTGGTGAACTTCTCTAAGTCTTTATTGAGTTGCTCATTAGATAGTTTCAGTTCAGTGTTTTCTTTTAACAGTTGAGCATTTTTCTCTTTTTCAATAGTGAGTTCGGTTTTAACTGTAGTGGTGAGAGCATGCTGTTTCTTTAATGACTTGTATTTATCCTTAAGTTCATTACATGTCTCTTCCAGCATATCACAGTACTCAAACAATTCATTTTTAGACATTGTTCCAGAATCAGAATCAGATTCTGCATTATCTCCAGAGTAATAATTTAAAGCAGGAGTTTTAGAAGTTACCTGAGAAGTGTTTATCATAAAGCACATATTTGCCTTATTTTTTTGTTCAGTTTCAGAGCTTTCAGATTCAGTAGAGCTATCCTCATAAGCACTCCAAGTAGCCTTCATGTCTTTCTTAAACTTATTGTCCTTATATTCATATTTCTTTTTATACTTCAGCTTTGGACAGTCGGCTTTAATGTGTCCTTTTCTCTTGCACTCATAACAGACAACATCATCTGATTTGTCATTCTTCTTCCAATCCTTTTTCCATTTACCTTGGTGATTACCCTTATAATTTTTTTTTCTGAAGAACTTCTTTTTCCTATAAAATTTCTTAAATCTTCTAGCAATGTGAGCCATCTCAGCATCACTGTCAGAATCACTTTCACTGTCTTCACATCTTGAACTTTCAATTATAGCTTGAAGCTTTTCTTTGTCCTTATTCTTTGAAGTTGAGGATTTGAAAGCGACAGACTTTCTTGGAGGTTCATTTTCTTCCTCTTTATTCACTTTAAGCTCTTCTTCATACATCATCAGCTTGATAATTAGTTCCTTGACAGGTATAACAGCAATGTCAAATGATTCTCTGATTGAGACAGATGTGCCTCTCCATCTATCAGGTAGACATCTCAAAATTCTCATAATTTGTTCCTTCGATGAGACATCCTTTCCCAACGAGATCATTGTATTGACAATTTCATAGAACCTGAGATACATGTCAGAAATGGGTTCGTCAGGCTTTATTTTAAAATTATCATACTTGATAGTATAAGTGTTCAATCTCATTTCTTTAACATTCGTTGTTCCTTCATGAGAAACAGCTAAGGTATCCCAAATTTCATATTCAGTTTTACAAGAAGAAATTCTATTAAACTCTTCATCTCCTAGAGCACAGTACAAGTAATTCATAGCTTTACAGTTGTTATTGTAGGCATTCTTTATAGGTTCATCCCAAGTAGATCTAGCAGTAGTGGGAATTTTGTATTCTGATTCAATAGCAGTCCAAATATCAAAACCTATGCTTTCTAGATGAATTTTCATTTTCAGTTTCCACTGAGCATAATTTTTTCCATTGAAGAAAGGTGGTCGGTTAGTAGCAGCACCCTCAAGTCTATTGTCCATGATGAGAAAATTTTAAAGAGATAAAAATTTAGATATAACAGAAATTTTAAGAACTTTAAAATACAACTAAAATCACAGTTCAAAAGCAGAGTACTTTTAGATAGTATTTTCAATCCTCTGACACCAAGTGTTGGTCGGAGTGGTTTACTCAAGAAGGGGGGGGTCAATTGAGTACCAATTAAAATTTCTTTATTTAAAAACATTGTCTTAAAGTCCCCCAAATAAAATAATAAATTAAACTGTAGTGAATTTATATTAAAGCAGAGGTTCTGTTAGATTCTCAAGGGATTGATTAATTCCCAGTTAATCAATACAGGTGTATGTGATTATATTTTGAAACTAACTTACTAATCTACACTTAACATAAACACTTGCTAATTTAATTATCAAAGTAACTTTAAAAACAGTATTAGTTTTAAAGTGATTAGCAGCGGAATAAAACTTTGAAAGAGATGACACAACAAATGTAACCAAGAGGTTCAGTCTCAAGCCGAGACTTAGTCCTCTCAAAAGTTTATATAAAAATGATCCACACCCTGGATCAGGGTTCAACAGTTTACAACTGTCCAGGTCCAAGACCTCTACCACTGTTATTCGTGGGAAACAGTACAACAGTAACCAGCTGTCCAGGTCACACACGACCTCTACCACTGTTATTCGTGGGAAAGAATAGAATGCAAGAATTTGGTAAGGATTTACAAATCCTCCAGTTTAAGTACAGGAGACAGTGTATGTGTTAGATACAGCAGATAACACACACTGCTCGAAAAGAATAATAATAAATCACAGAACAAGAGATGTAGAGTTTAGAGATGGTTCTGGTGATTTCAGTGTAGCTCTGAACTCCTTTGGATTCGATCAGAAGTGAGTCTGAGTCCTCTTCTTGTTTCTGTTTGAGAAACAGAGTGTCGTATGCTCCAGGTTCACAGACAGTAAAAATGTAGTGGTTGAAGTTCTTCAGTGTTCTTCTTATATGCACAGAACACTTCTCTAGTATGCTTGATTGTCTATGAGCTTCTCTATGTTCTTGATGGAACTGGTTTTTCTCTTGATTCTTCTTGTTCTTGTGTTTCTGGTATATTTCATCCACCACACTCTTCTATGGTTGGGCAGCGTAGTCTTATCGTATTTATCTCACGGGCAACAGGGGACAGAAAATATTTCCTTTCTGCAGGTACGAGGTACGGGTTCCTGACATCCGACAACCTTTATCAGATATTTGACAAATCATTAAAATGTACATGACATGACCGTTGGATAGATTAAATAAAGATAGGAAATAAATAAATTCAAACAGTGAGTTGAGTGATCGGTAGGTAATCAGCATCGGTAGCTTGGACATCGGTAGCTAAATTTCATTAGTTGCTTTGACTCTATCGGTGGCTCTATGCGTCGGTTGGTATATGCTTGTATCGGTGACTTTGTTTATAGGTAGCTCCATGCGTCGGTAGCTCCATGTGTCGGTAGCTTCATGCGTCGGTAGCTCCATGCATCGGTATCTCCATGCGTCGGTATCGGTAGCTGTCTGTAAGTCAGTAGCTTACATTTATAAGCACATCGGTAGCTCTGTGTTAAGTATATCGGTGACTCTATATGTCGGTAGACTAAGTCTATCGGTAGACTGGGTACCAGTAGCTCTTTATCAGTAGCTATAGGTAGATTACTTATCTGTTTTATGCAGAACACATCTGATTGTGTTAGAATTAATTTATAACTTGTATGAACATGGATAAATGAGGATTAACATATTCCAAAGACTATTTTTAAAAATTATTATTGGTTTGATCACAGATTTGAAAGAATTAAAGTATAGATCAATGATACTTAAAAATATCATAGAGAATGAAAACATAATTGGGATTTTCAACACATATGAATACATGATTGAGATTATCAAAACAGGTGAGGTCAACACTTGGGATAGACTCATGGACACCAGATGTTCTCATCTTGACTTTAATACCTTGCGTTTTCCACTTGGGTTTCAATCAAGGTTCTTGAGTTAAGGCATTCGGCCTGTACCGACATCTTGATTTTAAGAACTGGATGTGGTTTTCCTTGAATGAGCTCCTTGGATTCTGATTGTTGACTCTGAGATTACCCTATTTTTTTGATAGACTCAAAAGGAGGTGTTTTAACCATGATGATCTAAATGAGTCCGACCAATTGGATGTTTCTATGATTGTACCAAGGCATGATAGCTTGTGTATCCTTTTGGATGAAGACATCACTAGAAGTTGGTTGTGAGATTCAGTGAGTGTCCTCTAAGAAAATATCGAGATTCTTTTGTTTATACTGCTTCGATTTTAACTTTTGGTATGCACCATATGTCTAATCCGATCATTTTGAGAATGGTTAGCTGTTAGTGTATTGACCTATTTTCATCTGGTTTCATTTAAAATAGTTCATCATTGACGCATCCCTTCAATCGGTTTGTGTATCATGTTTTATGTCGTGAGTGTCATTGGAATACTATGGGAATGTGTCAAAAGACAATTATGATGGTGAGTATACCATGGTTTAGAATTAGCCCTTAATTCTATAACCTATGGTGAAGCACCATAGGCTCGTTTGATGGGGATATGATGATGTCATCGTGTCTCTAGTTTGACGAACTCAGAAAAAATCTTTGTCTCTATTATTCAGTTAGATTTCGGGTTTTGGTTTGATTTCTATAGATTAGGTTTCATATGTTATGGTGAATATTAAAGTTTAATTGGGTTTTGGGAAATTCAAAGCAACCATTTTAATGCAACTTCATGACCCTAGTGGGTCAGGTGATGTTTTCATTGTTCTCAAAGGCTTCTTAGGTATGATAAGTTCTAAGTTGGGGAGGTTGTAATGGCTCTGATTTATCTTGGTATATATCATTTAAATTTTTGGTTTAATTACTTAAAATGTCCAGTTACAGGTTTTTGAGAAGTGTAAAGATGGACGGTCTATGCATGGTTTTTTAAACTATGTTTTTTGTCCATGCGTAGTTCTTTTGTGGGTAAAAATGAAATGGGATTCTCCCATTTCTTTTACTTTTTTCCCTTTTTCTATTTTCCTTTTCATTTTTTTCTTTTTTCATGTTTCTTTCTTATTTTTCTTTTCCTCCACCTATTTTTTTCTTTCTCCCCTTTCCTCCAATCATGACACACCTCTCCCCTCTCCCTCTAGGAGTGGCATGAGATCCCCCTCCCTCTACGGGGGTTTTGTGATTTATTCTCTGTCTCTTCTCTAATTTCATCATTATTAGATGTGTTGGAAAGCTCTCGATAATCTCTCTCTTCCATGCATCTCTATTCATTAGTTCCCTCTCCATCCATTGTACTATCTTTATGCAACAGATCTTTTCCCAAATTTGGGGATTTTTCTAAATCTTCTGATTTCTCCTTTTTTAGGTTAAATCAAGGGTTATTTACAAATATGTGGAGTACTTTGATGTTGAGGTAGAGAGTCTGTTATTTTTTCTACTAATTTTGTGCCTTTTTGGAATAGTGTTGTTGTATCGCTAATCGTAACCTTCAGTGAAGCTTTTTTATCACGTATTAAATTAAGAAGAGTGTTTTTCATGCCTGCAATGACCATATATTATGTCAAAACTCATTAATCGGGTGTTCTCCTTAGCTTTGGCCACCCCTTTGGGTGTTCCCAACCTAAATGGACTATGTTAATAGAAGTTTCCTTGGGTGTGTGTGGCACCTTTTTTTAATTATTTAAATTTATTAATGGGTTTAGAATGAGAAATGAACCATGAATTGGGTCCCCCTTAGCAATATCTAAGCTTGATGGCAATTAATTAACCCTTGTGTAATTATATATGCCTTGGTATGCTTGAATTTACACAATTGAATATCATTTTTTTTAATTACTCATGCAAGTGGATAATTCCTTATGTGGGTTGATTAAATGTTTATGCTTCAAGAAATGTGGCGTGCTTTGTGGTATTGTAATCAAATTCCTTATTCCATGTTTAAAGGATTGGATTGGTTTTTTTTGGAAATATTGTTAGATTTTTTAGTTTGGAATTTCATTAATGACTTATGAATTATATAATTTCCATGACTTGTTTAGTGGATTGAATTATATGTGCAAATCTTGGGTAAGCTTCTTGGCTTGTGATATCAAAATGCATGTGATGACATGGAAATGTTATTATGCAATTCTTTGTTACTTATGCCTCTTGTCCATGAATTTCTCTTATTAAATGATTATTACCTTGATTTTAAATAGTACTTAATTATTATTCTAGAATAAATGTTTAAATGCTCATAAATGAATTGTTGATAAATAATGTCATGATTTTGTAATAAAACACCTCGATGGAGGTGCTCTGTCTTCTAAACTAAAAGTACCGATTAATGTTATTAGAAATGCTTTGTTGCCTTGCTATATAATTTTTTCCATTTTTTTGTCTTAAAATGAAAAGCTTGATTAAATGGTAATATTATTATATTGTTATATTAAATATCATGTGATGATGGAAATTGTTTAAATTTTATACTTGTCGATTATTCTTTTCTTATAATAAATGTTTATTTACTTGTAACATGGAGTGCTCCATTGTTTATTGGATTACATTTCGTAGCTTTATTTAAATATTAATAACATGATATTGATATTCTCCCTTGATGGCCTATGCTTTTGTATATATATTATTTCCTTGTGATATATTTCTTTCTTATGATGTGCTTGGATACTTGGTTCACTTGATATGGGCCAAGGAGAGAACATGGTATCTGTATTAATGGTCTATGGATAGACTCATCATGGTTGATAGGTTATGAATCTATGTGACTAGGGTGGGGCTTTGTCTTTTCCAAGCAAGGGCTTCTCAGGTTGTTATTATAATCCTAAGTGATGAGGGTTCCCTAGGGGAGCAACCATGGTTGTAACTCTTTGTGCATATGGTTACACCATGCCTTGGGTGATACTTGTTCCCCTACATGAGATACTTGGGATAGACTCAAAGTTTACCATGCCTCATAATGATACTTGGGATGCCGAAAGGGTCACCTTGGTCAGTCTCAGTGGTATTGGTCTATATCGGATGTACCATAGCAATACATAGGATTCTTTTAGTTCACCAGGGATGAGCTCGGACTCCACCATTGGAATTGGCGGGCTTTATTTAATTGCATGAATTATATGGGATGCATATATTATTATTGTTATGAGTTTTCTTATGATTTAGTGATACATACCTTTTTCTTATTAGCTCACTTGGGTGATGACATGAGAAATAGACCCCAAGCTAACCCAAAATATTGGGGGTATGACTTTTTGGTCTGTCATGTTAACTTTGGTCTATGTATACATATTCTACCTTGCACATGTACTTCATTCAGACTTCCATATTAGGACGCAGTGGGTGGTATGGGACGGGTGTCTGCGTGGGAACCTAGAACAAGTTGTAGTTATTTTATTTATTTAGTGGATTGCATTTATTATATTTGGCACATTATTATTTATTTACAGCATGAAATGGAAAGGTCTGGACATCATGGGTATTGGCCTACTAAGATTATAACTCACACACTGCTCGACCATAATTTGGTTCCTAAGTAGACTTTATGCTTGTAGGTATGGAAAAATGGAATCACATTTCTTCTGACACTTGAGTGTATTCTTACTGCTTGTGATGAAGATTGTGGGTAGAGGACTGAGTTTATGCTTGAGGTGATTTTGTAGTATTTTTTACACATTTTTAGTTTTTTATATCATGTTTTAAATTCTTTTACCAATGTTCCTTTACACTCTTATTTTTTTATAGACTCATGGCATCATCGTCATCATTTTTATATCTCATAATATTATTCATTTTCTACAATTATATGTTTATTCTGCTTGGGTTATTTTTTTTTATTGTTTTCTTCTGGTCCTTATTCTTCTTCTACTTATTATATATTTTTTATATCTATGTTATACCTAATTATATGAGTTCATAGTCTCCTCACAGACACACCTAAGGCCCTCGCTACTAGTCGGTAGCCTCTAGCATTCAGGGATATACGCTTGAGGTTTTTAGTCCACCATCTTGGGGCCTGGTTCAGTAGCATTTAGGGCGGGACACAGTAATTTATATCACTTTAAGTGGAAAGGAATATTTTGGCTAGACTAGGGGATAGTACCCAAGCATCACTACGTATCTTGTTGGAGCAAGAAAAAAACCACGTGTAGTTCTTGAAAAAAGTCCCCCACATCAATCAGGTTTTGATGCAAGGAAAAAGGGGGTTTTGATATTTCATAGAATGATGGATGGGCCCATAAAATAAGTTCTTTGAATCACTACATATCTCATTAGAATGATAATTAATCTACATATAGTTCCAAAAATGTTCCTTGTACAAGTCTGATTCATACACAGGGAAAAGGGGGATTTTTTTTAATTGTGGTTGGACCTGGGATAGGAGGTCTGGGCATCACTACATATCTCATTGGAATGAGAATCAATCCACATGTTTTTCTTGAATAAATGTGTGATGGGGTACCAGTGCTGAAGATCTTCATCCTCTCAAACACATATCAAAATGTTACGCAGTTTTACATCATGCAACAAGGATGTGAACTGTCCAATTTAACATCATGCGGTTAGAAAAATATGCTACACAATTTAGAGTCTTACATCTTGGACTATATATAGTGTTGTGTTTTTTAATGTCCTGTGGCTAGGATGATTGTCATACCTTTTAAGGTCATGTAAAAAACACTGACTATGAATTTTAACATCATGTATTTGAGACGTGCATCATGTGATTACATGAAATATTTATTTAGGAACGTTTCATTGGTTGGGGTCATAATGAGGTCTCCATCTATTGAGATCAATGAATATGCTTTGTTAGAGTGGACCTTATGTGTGGATTAAGGACACTTACACTTTAGATCAAGTTTATAAGGCTTATTTATTAGTATCATTGGATTTATAAGGAACAATACCAATTCTCCTTAGAGGAATGAACTGAGGAGGACCTTTTTGTTACAATCTCATGCTATCTAATTTTTATGGACCTCCAAGTGATACAGATTATGAAATATTTTCACATAAAGTCACTCCAATTCATCCTTCCTTTTCTAGGATTTCTCATCCATGGATATCCAGTCACAGATGACTATATGGAGTGATGGAAATTGGACCTCAATGGGCGGGACTGCTTCTGTCTCTTATACAAGTGAATACAGGGTTGCCCGTGTGGCGGTACGAGTTGTATTCTGATAATCCCACAAGGATTAAAAGAGTTTATAAGTACACTAATTATTATAATTATCCACCATCATTTGGATTATGTCCAATGGGGTCTTGTTAAAGGCCTTTATTTGTCCGTTAGCTGTAGCATGATAGAAGGATGAGTGGTTAGATTTGATGTTATACTCTTGATACAACATTTACACCTCATCAGAATAGAAATTGGTGTCATTTTCCATTAGTATTGTATAAGGGACGCTAAATATGTTAATTACGTTTGATTTCAAGAAGCTGGTAATTATTTTGGATCTGAATTCTTTGAAGGGTATTGTCTCAACCCATTTGGAGAAGAAGTCGATATTAGTTAGGATTTATTTGAGTTGGTTGGTCATAGTTGGAGAGTGTGACCCCACAACATTCATTCCCCATATGGAAAATGGACAAGAGTATTTGGTTGTATATAGAAACTCTGGGGGTTGATGGATGAAGTTGGAATGCACTTGGAAGAAATTATACTTCTTAGTTAATTTATTACAATCCCACATCATTGAAGGCGATAAGTATCCAAGCCTTCAAATTTGGTTGGAAATTCTATATCCTAACTGGTGGGCACCAAAATCTTCTGATTTCACTTATTTCATAATAGTAGTGGTTTCTACTCCATCAATACACCTGAGAAGGACTCCATCAAATCCTCTTTTATAGAGGACTTTCTGGTGATTTGGGCCATCATAAATAGTGAAGTTGGTTTCTCACTATTATATTTTATCTTTCCCAGCTCTATCTGATGGGATTACTCCATTATGGAGGTATTCCATGATGGGTATCATCCACCTAGTGTTAGGACCATACAGTTTAGGGATAGGGCTGATTTTTCTAATCTCTTCCATTTTTACTTGAATAATAGGTGAAACCATTCGGCGATGGGAAATGTTGGTGATTGTTTCATCCGAGTTCTTATCCTCCAAATCTATTGCTACATTTTCTAATAAATCTTCCTAGGAATTTTTTCATCATGTGATGTGATTCAATGTTGGTTCTGAGGGGAAATCTCCATTAACCCTCTAACATAGTTAAGAAGTGGGATTAGTTGTTCTTTTTTTATGGCATAATCTCTGTTAATATATTTGATTACCAACTCTGGGTCATCTTTCACCTCCAGGTGGTCAATTAGTATTTGGATAACTATTTATAGGCCTATAATGAGGGCTTAATATTATGCCTCATTATTTGTAAAACCTTTTGACAATAGGAAGGAATAAGGTCAAACTGCCTTCGCTGGGGAAATGGGCATGATCCCTAACCTAACTTTGTTGAGCTTAGGGCCTTTCATTCTCTTCCCTATTGGTCTCCAGGATGAACTTTCAAAATAAATCTTCTATGTTTGGGGGTTTTTTTGAATAAAAAAATATCTTCATTTGAAAATTTAGTATTTAATGATTTTGTTTCTATAGACCGTTAATCTGAAATAAAATATTCCAAAGCCTGAAATTTAATTGATTTTTAAGGTACCAAGTATATATCAAACTGCTACAAGATAACCTCCCACTATACCAAAAATCCCATCAACATAGGATGTATGAGGATATATTTGAGCAGGTTATTGCAGAGACCAAATGGAACTCGTGGTGCTGCAATTAGTGCCTTAGTTTATGAACCGAAAAGATTAGCATAAGGAAGATCTTCTCAGTATCCAAATAAAAAATCCCAACATCGAGCATGGTTCAAATGAGATAATAGAATCTTTTTTCATTCCCAACATCTTCCATTTTCATGAGGAAGGTTCCCATTGATTGATCCATGGATGTCACATATATAATGAGAATATTTATCTCAATTGGTGGCATTAATACTGGTGGGATCAAGAGATATTTCTTGAGACTGTCGAACACTTCCTAACAGTCATCAGTTCACTGATACGTGGCCCCTTTATTTATTAATTTGGTGAATGGAAAACACTTTCCTATTAGGTTGGATATAAAATTCCAGATATAGGCCAAGTTTCCTTGAATTCCTCTCAACAATTTAAGATTTCGAGGGGGAAACATGCTAAGGATAGCCTTTTTCTTCTCAGGGTCGATTTCAATGACACAATGGTGTATGTTGAAGCTGATAAACTTTCTCAAGGTTACCCCAAAGAAACATTTTAAGGGTTTTATTTTCATTCTATGCTTTCATATCTTGCATAAGATAGTTTTAGGATCATCTAGGTGGTCATAAAATTGTCGATACTTAACCACTAGATCATCAATTTAGAATTTGATAAAATTCCCCATGAAGGATTTAAATATGTGGTTCATGGAACGTTGGTATGTGGAACCAGTGTTCTTCATGCCAAAAAGGATTACCTTATAATAGAATACTCCCTAGGGGGCCTAAAGGAAGTGGATTCTTTATCTTCTGGGGCAATATAATTTTTTTACCCAAAATATCCATCCATGAAGAAGAGGGATTGATAATTAGTCATCGCATCAATTTGTAGTTCTATGATTGTAACTGAGAATTCATCTTTCAGATAGTGCCAGTTAAGATCTCTGAAGTCAATGCAGACCTTAATTTGACTATTTTTATTCTTTATTGGTATGATATTGGCTAGCCATTTTTAATATTTAAATTCTTGGATGTAGTTGACCTTGATGAGTTTGTCCACTTCAGCCTCAAATTTGAAGGCATGATTTGGGAGTGTCCTTTTGGTTTTCTATTTTTATCCTTAGTGGGATTCTGAATAGCCCAAGTGGTGGTTAGACACCTCGAGATCAAGGCATAGAATCTCTATGTAATTCTAGGTGAACACTTCCCATTGTTTCTTCAGGAAGGAGGTATATACCACTTATTCTTCAGAATTCATGGCCACACTGATCAAAGTGGTTAGTGAATCCTCTTCTATGCCCAGATTTATTTTCTTGAGCTCATCAGTAGTGGTGGAGACACCTTACTCAGATATTATAGGAGAATCCCTGAGGCCTTCCACCTCTTCCTCTTCCTCCTCCTTTTCCCCTTACACCTATTCCTTTCTCTCAGAAGAAGTATATGATGAAGGAAATTTCTCAGAGTTTGAGGAGGAGTGAATATTTTGATATTCAGAATATGAAGAAAATACTTCCATCTCAATTGATGGTACGAGACCTTTTTGGAGCTCCAAAAAGGAGATAAGGGACTAATAATGAGAATATTCATTTTCTCCCATTTTCATGAAAACTTATTCTATCTTAGTGGATGGAACATGTATTTTTTGAATCTTGGGAGATATAATGAATACATTTTAACCTGGGATTTCATTATCGCTCATAGAGTTGAAAACTTACCTAGTGTTTTTGGGTTCAGTTGTCATGACTAACATCATATAAGTTAATGTATGTGTTCTTGAATTCATACCCACCTCTATGATTTGGTATATGGGTATCAAATACTCTGCACTGAGCTGCTTGAATTTATTATTCAGAATCATCTCCAAACCATTCTAGGAATTAATTAGAGTGAAATTGTCAATCACATGTTATTTCCTTTCCCACTTGTAAAATCCTTCATCAATTTACTATGAATCATCGGATTTAAATGGGGATTTTTCATTATGAAATGTCCCAATTTTACCATTGATACAATATTTGCGGCATTGGCAGTATGACAAGGGGATAGTTGCATGTTTATGTATCCAAGGTCATACCAATAGAACATTGAAGGTCATATCTTTCCAAAAAACCTTGAATTATGATTCAGAAACGAGATCCTCAAATTGAATCTTGAGTTTTATTACTCTAATAGTATTTGTTCATTCTTATCATAACCTTGCAACATTAAAGTGGAGGGGGGAAAGTGATATTCTTCAAAAACCAATTGATGAAGTGTTCGGATCAGAATGATTTTGAATCTAGAGTCATTTTCAACAAAGGCTCGTCATATATCAATGTCATTTATCCTTCCAGATATATAGAAGGGTCTAAAATGTCCCTATATAATGGAATATTGATCTTGGTCTATGAAAGAGACGATCATGTGGCATTATGAAGGATCATTCTTTGCATAATATACATCAGTAGAAGCAACCCCGACTTCAAATTCTTGAGGGCTTGACAAGTCCTCTATGAGTTCTTACCAGACATCTTTTGATAGGCTCATGGCATCCAAGATTGAAAACTTGGCTGGTAAAAAGGATAATTGCTTCAAAATTTCATACTTCTGGCCCAAAAATCTACGCTTCCCAGTATGTGGATTCTCTTTTGCAGGTGATTTAGGAACTGAAATACTTGATGTGGATGGATCAACCCTTGGAATGGGAGCTGAATGTGCTTCTTCTCTCGATGGATTAGGTCGACTAGGTTTACCTGCACACCAAGGATGATTAGGTGATGACATATCCTCTAGAAAATATTTCAGTATGACCAAGTTAGGGAAGACCCTGGCATGTGTGGGTGAACCTACTTTCTCTTTTTGAGCTCACTAGAGAGCTCTCCCACAATTTTTGGCCATGTATATGGTTTGAGAAGGGATGCAGTTAGAGTAGTGACTCCTAGCATGATCGTGTATTCCCCTGTATCCTTGACTCTGATGGCCTATTCCCCAAATTTCCCAATAAATTGTAGGGAATTAGGTTTGATAATCACACTCATCATCTAAGAAGGTATCCATTAAATAAATAACATTAATAGAACCAAAGATCAACTCCCCCTCTTATAAATATTTTTTATGGTGGGTTGACTCTGCTTTCAATACTTGAAGGGTGGTTTCCATGATTCTAGGACAATAGGCATAAATAATACAAAATTGAAATCCAACTTGGGCCTTGGAATAGGCTCATATTCCTTTGTTTTCTTCTTTCTCATCAAACCATGTTATTTTCTGGAAGACCTGATTTCAGAGGATTGAGCTACCAACGGAGTCAGTTGTGTTGTAGTGGAAGCATCTAGGGGCATATTAGACTATTAAAACTATGCTCAAAGGATATAATAAATTATTTTGGTCATTTTTTCTTACCATAAAATCTCGTAAATTCCACATATTTTTTTTGTATTTTGTAACCTAATGATAGATGTGGAAATATTCTAGTATTTCTTCATCATCATCCTAGGTGGGCTTCTTAGGATTTGGAAACTTGATCAAGTTGTTTTGAAATGCCGATATAAAGTATCCCTGGAATTTTTCATTTCTGAAAGAATAAAAAAAATTCTTCATATCCTCAAAATATTTTTTTCTCTTCTCTTTTTGGTCATATTGGATTGGAAATAATTTTTGTTGATGCTTGGTAGGAAGATTCACAAGATATGGTGCAGCCTTTGGATCGGGAGTGGGTGCAGGGTTCTGCTTAAGTGTAATAGTGGTGTCCTATTCTTTCCCTATTCTCTTTCCCTAAGCTGATGGAATTGATCTTGAATTATCCTTGGTTTATGAGATATATTCTTCCACTCTTTTATAAATCACAGTGAGGTCCCAAAACCCTCTTGTGTATTTCATAGGGATGAGTGGCATGCTCAACTCTTCGTGAAGATTCTCTATACTGATAGTCAAAAATTATTCTCAATGAATCTATAAATTTAGGTAATATGTAAACCCTTTCCACCAAGTGATGAAATTTTATACCACCCCATTCTCTTTATTTTTTCAGTTTGAGAGGTAAATAATTGTTTTCTTCTGTAATTTTGAGCTTAATTGGAATAGAAACTTCTGATATAGATCTTCCCACCCTATAATTGACCAAGCCAGCAAGTTGTTGTACCATCAAAAGGTTGGTCCCTGTAGTGATTGTGTGAAGAGCCTAATTTTCACTACTTCTTATTGTTTATGGTTCCCCATAATGGGATCATAGTGGGATACGAAATGTGTCAAGTGTTTCTTCGGGTCCCCAAATCTGTTGAAAATTAAAAATGTAGGGTTTCCAAAATTCAACGGGGGAAGAGTCATAATAACAAATTTGGGGTAAGGCTTATTCTATATTTGTACCGATGAAAATAATACCTCCATGGATTCTAATAAATTCATTAGTGAATCAATATTATTGATGATACCTTGAGGAATTTTTGTTCGAGTAGGAGCTTGAAAAGGGGCAGCAGTCAGTAGGGCCATTTATAGTGGCATTACCAGTATCTGCCATGGGTAGTCTATAGTGGAAGGCTAGTAAGGATGTGAATGGACCCATTATGGATATATACCCAATATAGTTAACTTTATATCTTATACCACATGGTCTAACTATATTGGTAGTTTTTATCCCACATTGATCATATATTCCAGATCTATTTCAGTTGCTATGGAAAGACCTCTTTATTGAGGTGCACCGGTTGGGAGTGAGAGATGAGGATCTCCTTGAAAAACATATCCATCAGGAAGGCTACATCAGAGTAGTTATGCATTGAGTCTCCTGAATTATTTCATATATTCCCCTTATTGAGAAAATCTTTCCCCAATTTTGAGGTTTCCAAACTTTTTAGGGAGTATTTGAGGTGAAAACTTAGCTTTTCTCATTTATTTTTTTGGGTGCTCTCTGAGGATTTGGTGGTGGAGTATTTGAGGGGATTCTAATATTTAGGGTGAGTCTCTAGTTCCATGTATACACACCTCCTTCAATCATTTTAGTTTGTACCATATTTTAAACCTAAACTTCCTCCTTTATCTCCTCCTCTGAATTGGCCTCATGTTCTATAGGGTCTGTAGGGGTAGTGTTAATGACTTTCACTGAAACATAATTCATTGTAGAAATTTTATTAGTGTCTTTGTGAGAATAACTTTTTATATGCCCTCCATGTTTCCTTGTCCTATCCTTCATTGATTCTATATGAGCCTCTTGGCGGGTGGTAATCCAAATATAATCTCCAGATAGTTCAGTCATGCATGTTCCTAATGAGGATATGAAATTGTGGGGTGGGAAAAATTGGAAGGATTCATTCTGTAGAATTCCCCCTTATCTGGAGAAAACTGATTTCCATTGAGTATGAAGTTTTTGAGGTGAAAATCACACATTCTTGAGGGATGGGGTTATTCCCATTCCACTTTCAAAACTCTTTGGGTCTGGTTTACTGACCTTGAAGGTTGAGTTAAAAAATCCCTCAACGCTATGGGCTGATTTACTTCTAGATTTCCATGTTATCTACTTCTAAGAATTTCCTTCTGATTTTATGGAGTTTTGTTCGAACATGGGTAGGGTGCATCATTTGGTATGCACCTAAATAAAAGGCTTATGAAGATCATTGCACTATTTATGACTTTTGCGCTATTTGATGGTTAACTTCCCTTAAGTAGTAGTATTTCTTGATATTTTCATATGTTTGATGAAAAAGTATCTCAATATCCTGATCTATTTTGGCCCGGCATTAGTGAGAATTGGTCAGAGCCTATTTTTGTAGATCATATCATTGGTCATGAATGGAGTCGGTTTATTGAAGTAGACTTGAAGCTGTAACATTGCATGACTCCACCTTCATTGGTATTTGATTGTTCGATAGTGTGGTGAAATGAAATTCTCCATGTTCACCCCATCCTCTGATATGAACATCAGATGGGAATCTGTGATCTGCCATCAAAATCTTTTTAATGTGCTGAGGCACGCACGTTAAAGGTCTCCTTACTTTTTCTTGAACTTTGGATGTTGTGCATCCAGTAGAGCTTCCAGGTCAATTTTTCATTGTATCCCTTCTATTACATTGACATGACTTCGGTACTTGTCAAAGGGTAATACATTTTCTATCAAGTGGTGAAGATTTTTTCATATATTAGAGAAGAAGGGATGAAAAACATATTCTAAAAACACCTCTGGAATGTTGTATTTAGGGGTGGATAAAGGCCAAAATGTGACTGGTATGTTGTCTTTAGCTAGTTGTTTACTCATGTTCATCATGTATTATTTATCTTTTTCCAATGGTTTGGAAGATGGTCAGACCAAAGTGGGTGCTTTCATGCCGCTTTATCATAAGCAATGAGATGTGTGGCTACTTCCTCAATTACATTGGAAGATGGGAAATCCAAGGTTGGTTCAAAGAGTGCCTTTTTCCTTGGGATTTATTCTCGGTAAAAAAATATTTCACTTTTTAATGACAAGGCATTAGACATGACTGGCCCTTTTTTTCCAAGTGTCTCACGGAAGGAGGGATTTCTCATCACTACATCAGCAAGGGGAGGATCCTCTTGATGAAGTGAAACACTAATACAGAGAAAAATTTCACAGATAATTCCATCAAGGGGAGTACTACCATGGTTGATGATAGAAAGTGGAAGACCCTATTTCTCTTTGATCTTCTATCCATGCGAAGGTTTTTCATGTCTCTCATCGAGAGATGGTCTCTCGAGATCAATCAGATTGTGGACATGAAGCAAGCCTTCATGGTGAAGGGTTTGGGGAGTAACTTCATAATTACTACTAATTCTCTTGTAATTTGGAAATAGGGGAGTAGGATCTTAAGATTACACAAATAAATGTCTGAGTTTTTCAAGAAATCCTACATTGATTAGAGTAGGATTGTATATCAGCTCTTTATTTTCCAATATTCTTTTGTAAGTATTCTTTTTTGTTTCTTTTTTCAAGGGACTGGGGCCACTTACTATGGAAAATAGTTTTCAAGTACATAATCATGCTTTACTATCTCTTGTGTTACATCTAGAATTTTTACGATAGGTTTCTAGGGATATGGAAGGGGGTTTTGTATAACTGGGAGTGGCCATTAAAATAGGACAATTACCTCCTGTTGGAATGGGTGTATGCTCCTAATTCATTTTTCATATATCATGGGGTATTTTCCCCATGGACCTCCTAGTTTTAAGTAGAGGTATGTGTCTACTCTGGGGTCACATGCTGATGATCCACCCCATTTGTGGGGGCAGATCTATGTGCCTATCCTTTAATCACTACTTCTTTCACAATTATGATGTCCTAACAGGTCTATAGGATGTGGGAAAGGATTTCCCTCAACACTTTAACCATTTTCATGATATAATTAGTGAATTCAATGATTAGAACAGGGATATATTCCCATTCTAAATCTATAGTAGGGGTATGTTCCTACTCTTGTCCTCCATTTCATGCTAATGGATGATAACATAACTCAGTTTTGGGGGCATAGAGTTGGGTCTATACTCTATATGTCATTATGAATTTCCGATGTACTTACAGATGATCTTTATAGTAGGATTGATAAGTTTAGATAGGTGTGTGAGCCTTACCATGGTTTGATATACAACTTGAATGAAAAGCTTCTCCAGACACTACCAAATGAGTATGCCAGCAGACTTGGTTGGTGCGGGAAGGTGTATGTTTTTGTTCACTGTGTGCCTATAGACTTTAATAACAGGCTTCCTTGGATACTGCCAATCGATTTTTTTGGCTAACGGAATTAGGGTGGGTGGGTGTATGTGTCCACTCATTGTTTTCCACCAAATTTTATTGGCGGGATTCTGTATAGGGAACATAGGTGTGTCCCTGCTCCCTATTGACCATTTTCTTGCCCTATTGGGCCTTCTTGTGCACCCAGGTCTGGATGACTTGAGATGGTCTACCAAAGATGGCACCATCATCATGATGAGGGTTTAATATCACATGGAATTCATGGTGTAAACTGTCGGTAAAATACCCTTGTAAGGACCTTTATGTCTTCTGTATGAGGCCATTTGTGGCATGTTGATTGACCTCCCTAAGATAAGGGAGGGCCTGGTTACTATGTTCAGGGGATAATATATCTAAATATTTGGAGACGACGGTAGGTGTCTTCTACATCTGGACCACTATCCATCACTGATTGGACGATTGGTGGGGCTTTGTGAGTAAGGGTCCTTCTAGGTGACCTCCATGGTTGGGATGGTACTATTATGATGATACTCTTAGACCATTGCATTCAAGACCTAGTGTTAAAGATGCTGGGTTGGTGAAAGTATCCACTTCTTTGATAAAGACCCAGCATGAAAGGTATTCAGAGAATACATCTGTGATAGTTGGTATGATGCCATTTGGATTTAAGGGATATCATGTGGGAAGTGTTTGGAAGGTGAAAAACACAAACAAGAAAACCCCATCAAAGAAGTATCTTATTAAAAAACACATGCATGATTTATTATCTTTCTTGTCCCTCTTTTATTTTGATATAGAAAGGGGCCTGACATGTGGTTGACACCATCATCTTGGTTAGGTATTCACATCAGGTTCACCATTTTTCTTTATAATGAAAATACGGTTGATAATCGATGATTGATTGTAGTGGGTTGAGTTTTGTACAATCGTTCACATCAGTCTCACTATTTTTTAATGTATTCTAATGAGATTTGTTCAAGGATTTGGAAACACCCAATGGTTATACATCCATGAGGGACCTTATTTTGAAAGTCAGGAACTCATTATGAATTTTGTCTAATGATACTTAAGAACTCAAAATGGTTGATAGGATAAGAATTCAGGTTTGTCGCGCCCATTTAGGAGGAATGGTTTCCTACTCCAAGAATCTCTTAAACATTTAAGATATATTCATGAGTCCTTCATTAAATCCCAAATATGATTTTGGTCACCCTTCGATTAACAAACAATTATTATCATGTAGGGAATTTAGAATTATCTGTATGTATATGAGGTTCTTCATCAATGGATATATTTGTATGTATCTAAGGTTCTCCATCAATGGTACCCTATTATGTATTGATCAAATATTATTTTTTAATTTATTATTAAAACACTAGTTTTGAGCCAAACAGTGGGGTTATATGGAGTGAATCATTATCCAGGGAGATGAGGGTTATTTTGATATCAGGATTGGACCCATAAGATGGGTTTTCTATATATCTATGTGAAAGGAATATGAACCCACATAGTCCGATGCTGCTTAATGGGACACATCATACCTTTTAAGGTTATTTTATGAGGACAAAACCATGCAGTTAAACATCATATGGAAAGGACATCTAGGTGGAAGGTAAAAAATCAAATTTTGGTATAGGGCTTATACCGAAGTATCCCATGTAACTTGGGAAGGATATGGACTCCCAGGTTTAATAATACTCTACTAGGAATGTGGATCATAGATAATTAGGGTTGATTTGGGGTGTTGGGTTTGAACCACAGGGAGGCTTCCTATGTATCCCATTTGGATGGGAATCAAAAGTCCACACAGTTCTTTGGTGAGGACCCTTGACTATGGAGACTCTCTAAAGGTTTTTCTGACATGAGATTATAACCCTTTTAGGGGATTGGATTAGGTATTACTCCTAATAAGGGTTCCTTGGTGATTTGAGAGATTTGGTTGGGGCTTACTCCTAAGTAGAATGCCCTGGTGATTGAGTATAGTTATGGATTATACCATATGGGAGGCCCATGGTTGGTTGGGTACTACACTTGAAATGATTCCCAAGAGGTTGGGCTTGATTGGGGCATATACTAAATAGTATTCCCTATTGATTGGTTGGGGCTTACACTTGTAATGATTCCCAGATTCTTGGTTATGATTGGATATTATACCGAATATGAGGCCCATAGGTTTGTGATCATGTGGATTTCATGATCACCACTAACCTCTAATACCTTGTGAGTCATGCTTGGTGTGAGAAACAAGAGGAAGTGGTTGATATAGAGAAACCACGCAATCTACTTTGTACACTAGTGGATGAGGCTAAAACCCAAAGGGAGAGGGAAAGGAAAAGGTCTTTGGAACCTCCCTCCCATCATTGTATCCTGAAACTAAAGGGTGATAGAAAGGGATTTGAAGTTTCCATATCCCCTCATTTTTTTTTGGTATCCATGATATTCATGTCAGGATACCCATCTGGATACAAAACATGGGCATGGAGGATGAAGGAATAAAGCAGGAGAGGTCCTGCAAGAAATTCTAGGCGATTACTCTAGGATGTATACCCTAAAATTGGTTTCTAGAGAATATAGTAGAATCTCATTCCCTATCCCAGGGGAAGATAAAGTGTGATCCCCACCCTCCCCACCTGGAACAATAGGCCTTGGGTCTTAGAGACTATAAGGGGAGGAAAGACTCCTCACCCTTATGACTAAAACTAGGGGGTCCCTTTCACTATCCCTAGGGTTGGGGTCCTTGTGACCCAGGGGATGCATACTCACATGCACCACAAGGGACCTACCCATCAGGTAGGACAAGTGAGGGAAACCTATCATCAAATTAATGAATACACAAATGGGATACATTCTAGTGTGCCTCCTACCATGGTTTTGTAAGTCCAGAGGATTCGGTGGATGTCAAAATCTGGTCCCCCTTAAATTAGGGATCCAAATAGAGAGGATCCCTTACATTATTGGATTGTAATGGGACTCCAAAGGAGGATCATTCAGGTCTTGGCTTGGAAATAAAAGGTTATACTCATAGGGATTGAGAGGAGATAAAAGTGCTTCATCCAGGGGGTAGGCTTGTGTGATATGGATATGCCTTGGGAAATGGACCGCTTTGGAAACAACACTTGGGAGAGTCTTTATCCTAGGAATAATAGGTCTCCTCATGTGTTCCTAGATAGTCCTCATGCAGGTCCCTAATTAGGGATGGGTCCTCACACAAGTGGTTGGCCACTAGGGGGAAATAGGTTCCTCATATAGGTGTCTTGTACTTCAAACCCTGGAGGAAATTTTATCCCAATATCCCCCTTTATTCACTCTTTTCTCAAGTTGTATAGGACTACTTGAAAGATTTTGGAGGACCTGGGTGAAGGCTATACATGACAGGAGTTTCAGGACTTCTTTCTATTTTCTAGTTGTGCAAATGAGGAGCTCTTGGGTCTTATTTAGATGGAAATAGGGATCCCTAGTTGATGGAGTTCCTATGCACAGGTACCTGGAATAGTTGTTCTACATAGGTCCCCCATGCCTAGGTGATAGACACTTTTATACCACGCAAGGTTGGTGCATGCAAGTTCCTCACACAAGGGTGGTTGTGCCTTCTAGGCTACACTAGTTGGGCCTACACCAACCTCTTAGCATGCAGGGTTGGTGCATGCAGGACCACTTGGGTGAACACCTTTAAGAACCCTCTACTGCATACTCTGAGGGTTGTTCCCCCTACAACCCATCTCAGGATTAGTACTGGGTTGCAGTCTCGGCCCTTTAGTCTGATCCCTTCACTGTCGTCACTGAACCCCATGTAAAATAGGGTCATAACATGAAATTTTTGGTGTGGGTTGAGGGTGTTTGGGGTCCTGACACATGGGAATCCAATATGGTCCTTCATCTATCATAAATACACATTTCTACTCAAACTCAACATTCAGTGGCCAAGTGAGTTTCACATCTTTAATTCTGTGGAAAATTTCATGGAACACATTTCACAGTGTCAACAAAGAGTCTGAAGTATATTTTTAATTAAAGTGATCTTAACTTTCATCAGATAAATAAGTTTTAATATCTTCATAATTTTTATTTTGATATTACTTAAACTCTTGGAAATGGGAAAGTGGTGGATGACACATCACGTAGGAAGTTACCAACTCAATCCTTGAAGGATTAAGTGGAGGAGTGGTCTCTAATGAGTCAGTTTGTTGAGATGATCTTGGGAGTGGAGGAGACAGGTGGATGGGTGTTCTTAGATTCATTAAAGGTTGAATCTTCATTTGATGATTAAGTACTTATTAAGTCGGTAACAAACATAAAATTCTAGTTCTTTAGTGGAATTATTAAATTTGGGGAGACCTCGAGTGATTGGTCTCAGTCTCCCATTAGCACTTTATGTTTCAAAGGTGGATTTTTTAGTCCAGTGTATTTGAGGTAAGATTTAATGGATAGTGGAAATGGGTCTAGTTGGTTTGTACACCCTAGTACTGCCTAGATGTATAATGATTTAAGATGCCATTATTGGTGGTCTAGGATGAGGTGGTTGATTACAAAATTCATGTCATGATGACTTACATTTCATAATATTAAGGTGGAGCACTATAGAACTACTGGTTTATTGAAACATTTACTCATTCCAGTGAAATAGTGGCATGAGATATCTATGGACTTTGTCATCAGATTTCCATGGAATCCTAGTGGTCAGTATGTAATTTGTGTGATCATTGATCAACTTATAAAATCATATAATTTCTTTAATATTAAGGAGACAACAAAGCTGAAAGAGCTCAGGAATTTTCCATCTAAGAGGTTGTGAATCGTCACGGTGTTCTATATGAGATCATTTCTGATAGGCACCCATGGCTTACATCCATGTTTTTGAAATGTTTACAAGAGGTTATGGGAACCCAAATAATGTTGAGCACGGAATACCATTCTCTAAGGGATGGGAAGACTGGTTGATCTATTCAAATTATTGAGGATATGCTTCAGGCATGTGTTCATGATTTCAGTGGTTCATGGGGAAATCATCTAGCTTTGTTTAAATTTTCTTATAAAAAGACTTACTAGGCTTCAATTATGATGGATCCTTTAAAATTGATGTATGGATGGCCATTAATATCTTCCTTATGTTGGGAAGAGTTAGGAGAGTTTTCTTTTGTTGGGTCGAGCCTTTTTTAAGAGATAACTAAAAAAGTGTAGTTAATCTGGAAGAGGTTAGCTACTAATCAAAGTAATAAAAAACCTATGTGTACAGTCATTTTTTCCCACTTGAGTTTGAGGTTAGTGGGAAAGTCTTTATCATTGTTTCACCTCACTTTGTACATAATCTATTGGTTAAGTAAGGTAATTGGAACTAAGGTTTTTTGGACCTTTCGAGATTATTAAACATCTTAGAAATGTGGAATATATGTTTGAATTTCCATCTCACTTGATGTTGATTCATGACGTTTTTAATTTTTCTCAATTGATGAGGTATCAATTGGAACCTTCCCATATGATTGAATGGTATGATATTGATATTTATCCTAACACCATTATGGTAGAATAGCCAGTTCAAATTATGGATCTCCAAGATAAGTTTCTTTATAGTAAAACAATTCCCTTGGTCCATGTATTCTTACAGTGTGGACGGGATATCCAAGAGATGTAGGAGTGAGAATAATTGATGAGGCAGTAGGGGCCTTATCTATTAGTGAGTTTGTGATATTGAGAACCTTATAGGGGTAGAAATATTTTATTCTGGGGATAATTTTAATGCCATCTAGGTCATAGGTATGCTTTAGTTTGATCTTGGATTATCCCTTTTGACGTTATAGAGGTTTCTAGGAGCCAAGGGTTGAAAACTTTGAATTTTGGAGGAAACATGTCTGGAACATGGTTTAGGTGAATGGTTATTAGAAACTATGTGGTAACCATGTGGTATGTAACTATGTGTCTCTAGTGGTATTTCACACAGTTTGAGCAGAGTCTATCAAATTGTTCAACACACTGAGAAAATTATATGGGCGTCTAGGTGGCTTTCCTGAGGTGTCACGTGGTTTGAGCATGGTTTTTCAAACCATGAAAACCTTCATGAAACACTCTAATATTTTAGAATATATTTATCTTTAAATAAATTTTATTTATTTTATAGCTTGTGTTACATGCAACATCGAGTTTTAACGAATAGTAATATACAATTAATATTATTTTTCAAACATTAATATTATAACCTAGATATTAAAGTTAGAGGCATGAATAGGAGTAAAAAATAAAATTAAGTATAAATATTTAATATAAATAAAATATATTGATAAATAAGTACTTAAATTTTAGTAAATTCTTTATATGCTTCAAAAATACATTTTTCCTCAAAAATGATTTTTATTATTTTTTGTGAAAATATAATAAAATTATTTTTTCCACTTTAATAAAATTTATTTGAAATAATGAAATTTATTTTTAAAATTAACATGTCAAAATTATCTTAGGGTAAATTTTTTAGAATTTTCTGAAAAGATTAATTTTTTGACGAATAGTGAAAAATATTGATTTTTATTAGACTGCCTTTTTGTTTAAATAATGTATAAGGTTACATTTTTTTAAATGGTTTAAAAAATAAAATTAGTTAAATTATATTATTATTAATCCAATTTATTTCATTGAAGAAATTATATGTTCATATTTGTTATAAAAACTTTTTATATTTATGGAAACTCTTTCTTTGGAAAACATCTTTTCCATCACATCTATGGGATTAATTTTAAATTAAATTAAACTAATTATATGAATTTAATTTGGTAAAATTGATGAAATATTTTAATATTCATAATTAATATTATATAACAATTTCAACTTAATTTTTTGTCATAATTAATAGTAAAAATAATAAAAATTAATTACCATGGTTAAAGTTAAAATGGGCTCACTGGGGGTCAAACTAAAAAGATAAGGGTTAAAATGAACTAAAAACTTATATAGTTCCTATTGGAAGAAAATATTTAGACCTTATATCATTTAAGTTTTTATAATGAGCCATTATGGATCCTTTTTACCAACAAAGTAACATGGTATTACTAGAAAACTTTGAAAAATTACAAGTGTGCCACTCACTTTAATTATAAAAGAGAACCCCCTCTCTTATTAACACTTCCAAATAATTTTTTATTAAAAAATACCTGATCAAATAAATTCATTAAATCCATAAATATTACATATATTCTATTTTTTTATCATAAAACCCTTCTATGAATTCTTTTGGTGTAAATCTAAAGAAGTTGTCCGAAGAAGAGGTATTGTTCTTAACCGAGCATTTATATTTTATTTATTCATACACCTCCTTAAAAATTCTTAAATTATTATTATATAACAACATAATTATATAAAATACAATAAAATATTATTATTTTAATTTAATAACCTATATCAATATCCTATTCCATTAAATGGTAAACTGAACTATCGATTGTGTGTACGACAGACTAGCACCTAGCAATATGATGTAAATTGGTTTCCATCACCGCCTCTCACGGATTAATATAATGATTTATTTAATATTTATATATTATATTTATGATATAAATATAATTTTTTAATTATAATAACACATCTACTTTCTTACCATTCAATCCGTTGGAAAATGATAATATTTCTCATGTGTACGTGTGGACTATCGCCTCCATAGAGCGATGTGATAAGTATTTCATTTTATTTTGACATGTATGGTAATAAATATAGATTTAATAAATATGTATGATATATATTATATAATAATTATTTTTTAAAGGTTCATTATTATTTACCTTTCTTTCATTTCATCCTTCGAAAAAATGAAACAGTGTTCATGCGTATGTACGGTCTGTCGTCTCCATTAATGATGTAATTCATTTTTCTATCTATAACTTTTATGCATGACTCTAAACAGATATATAATGAATATATATGATATTTATATCATTTATAACATTATTGAGATAATTTATCCATGATCAAATTATAAGTACTAGAAATATTAAACCAAAATATACATGAAAAACAAAACAGTTATCACCCGAAATAGTGATTTTAACAAAGAGTTATTAATAAATGGGTAATTAAATGTTATAATTAAATAATATATGGTATCATATATATGATTTTAGTTATTTAATATATTTATAATAAACCTATATTTATTATACATTATTTTTAAATTTTTACTAAGAAATTCAAGACTTAAGGTAAGAGATTTTCACCCCACTCTTATTTTTGTGAGACGCATTCCATATTCACCACTTGTTTCTTTTATGTTATGTATATACTGAACATGAATATGTTTTATGATTATTATCATAAAAATTATTTGTATTTACATATTTAATTTTTTTTATCTCATTCATGGGGTTTATGATTTAAATTATTCTTAAGAGATAAGGGGTTTATGTTACAATCTAATTGTTTATCGGGATTATCTACGATTAAGTTTCTGATGATGTAATTTTATGATCTAAATCTTAATATATATCATTAATTTTATTCTCCTGTGGTTATTTATTGACAATATATGTTTTAATTTCATTTTCCTCTCTTTAAGTACTCAAAATTCAAAAAGATTTTTTTAAGGAAAATTGACTTCATTTCTCTCTTCGGTCGAGAATCATTTTTCTTCCATATCTATGTTTTCTAAAAATGTTTTCAAAAATGTTTTTACTATTATCCTATGGTTCTTTAAATTCCTTTTTATGAATTTTTTATTTTTTTACAAAAAAATTTAAAAGGAATCTTCTTGTTTCTTTCTAAAATGATGTGATTTTGAATTTTTAGTGAAAATGTCAAAGGAATATTTGTTTTAATGTGTATGACATGAACAGTATTTCCCACCATCATTAAAACTTAGTGACTTAAATATTCATTTACAAGTTTTCAAGTTTTTTTTAAAAGAAAATGTTTTCTTTAATATTTGATAAATTTTTAGAATAGTTTATTTTAAATTGGAAAGTATATTTTCGTTGAGAAATGTTCCATGTGATCTTTTAAAATCATTTTCCATCTAAGATAATATCCTTGGACATTTCTTATTATTTACTGGGGATATTATCCAATGGTACCATTCTTATTAATATGGATGGTTTATGATTATAATGAAAATATGTCTATGAAACCCTTTTCTTTTTCACATGTTATGCTATGATGAATTTATGAATTGATTATGAAGCTCATTTATTTTCCATGGGTTATGTTATGATGAAATATTTATGAATCCCATTTTCTTTTCGTGGGTTATGATATGATATGGTGAATGTTTTATGGTATTTTGGAACACATATGTATGGTTTTAATTATTTTATGGGTGTTCTTGTAATTATATATCCCTCCAATTAATTGAGTAAAGTTTTATATCTCATGATATAATTATTGGAAACAAGCCGATGTTCTCAATCCACTATGGGAAACGAGCTGGTGTGCTTTATCTGTTATGGGGTACAAGTCGATGTTCTTGATCCACTATGGGAAATAGGTTTTGATGTCAGATACAATATTATTTTATGGACTTGGTAGTTAACCTTAACATGTGAAAGCTTTTTTATCATTATGATAGTGCCACATTTATATGGCATGAACTTATAGTTCATGATAGAGTTATGATTATTTATCACTCATATGATTCATGTATTTTGAAATGATAACATTTTATGCCATGAATCAGGTTTATAGTCCATGAGATATTGGGTATGAACTTCATAAGTTATATTCATGATCTCATACCCTTATGCATACCTTATGCTTTCATGTGATCATAAATTGTTATCTCCCATGTTTACCCTTTCTAAGCATCTAAACTGACCATTTCTTATGTTTCCTTTCTACTTGTTATGAAGGAAGGTTTTAAGTAGGGTATGTATATGAAGATTTATAAATGGGAAGATCTTTTTGGGATATGTTTAATACCTTTCATAAAATAAGAATATTGTGTATCTAGTCTCTAAAGGAACGAAACCTTTACGACCCTCATATGTGTTTTTGTAAAATAAAATGAATATTCATATACTAAGATGTAATATCTATTTATGAAAATCTAGGGACTTTATAGTTGTTATAAAAGAATAGTTTTAGTTAAACTTTGTAATTAGGATGAGAAAATTTTAGTGAGAACCCTAGGTATAAGTCTAAGGATAAGTCTAAGTATAGGAAAATTTCTTGTGATTTTGGTGAAGGATAGAGCTAGTGATTTCCAAGAAATTACATCCCTATCTAGATACTGCAACTTGATGTGGCTCAAACATAGTTTTACCTGGGGTAAATAACTCTGAAAAAGATGCATTGGGCTTTTACATCATCTCCACCTATTTTATGACAATGGGTCTTGTTTCATACCTGGTTTGACACTCTTGGGAGATATATTTTGTAAATTAAAAAAACTATTTATAAACCATCATGAAGGATTTAAATAGATGGTGACCGTGAATAACCAAGGATAAAACTAAGGTATCATAGATTGAAAATAATTTTTCATCATTTATACATACTATAAATGTTTTTTCATGATTATGTAGTTTCCTTCTATGATTATCATTTCTCACATTATGTTTTTTGGTTTTAATAAATGGATGGAACCATAAATAACCATGTTAATTTTGAATATTATGTACAATGTGATGATGAGAAACCAAATGAGATGATTATTGGATCGAAAGATATTCAACTTTATATATGTTGAGAATATGGGAATAATCACTCAAATGAATATCTTAGGGGAATGAGAATATGTTTTATGTATGTAAAATAATTACATTGAGCAATGAATCATTGAGTAAAAATGAGTATCTCAATGGAGGAAAATATATTTCATCCTAGGGGTCTATTTATAACTTAATGTATTAAATGTGGGGAACCTGGGAATTATCAAAGTCAATTCCATCTTCTAAAGGTTAAATCCTAGACCAAGGAAGAACCTATGAAAGGGTAAAAGTATTTATGTATTGGGATTCAAAAATTATGTTGTATAAGTAATTTTCCAAAGGTATTTTGGTTTTAATAATCAAGAAACATCTAAGGATTGTGTTAATTTTGGAAGCACATATGTCTTCATGTAATATTAACTTAATATTTACATATAACATCATAATTTTATGAGTTTAAGATTGATCATAAGTTCAAAGACTTAGAAACCCCTTTGGAGGATTTAAGTGATGGGATTTTAATGTGATTAATGACATTCTTGGAGTATTTTTATTAGGATAAGATATATGTAACCCTTAGGTTCAACTTGAAGTATTATTTGAGGAAGAATGACATTTTCATAAGTTTAAAGGTATTGATAAACTTTGGAGTTTATATGATCTTTGATGATTAAGTTTATTTTTAAGGATTTTAAATATATATATATAGGGATATTATAATAATTATATTAATACATTTTTAGTAAAAAGGATAACTTGTAACATACAAAAAGTCCATGGGGATTGAACCCACAACCAAATGGTGATAAGGGTTAAATTCCTACCACTAGACTACATGATGTATTTTTTAGTATTAAATTTAGTTTTTAAAATGATGTGATAGATGAAGATTAATTTGTGGAGATAACTATGTGATTAAAAATTGATTTGGTGATTAAGTTTATTTTAGAACAAGTTCACTATTTTAGGATCATTAAATGATTAATGTAAACATAACATTATGGAATGTTATTTAAGGAATAAAGTTTGAATTATATTTTTAAATAGTGCATGATTTTAATGTGGATTCATGGTGATTCATGTTATTCATTGAAATGATTATCATATCTTCAAGATTATATGATTTGTAAATATATATTTTTGGTAATAGACAGTAAGAGTCATTGATGTTATTTGAAGATAAATTTTAAAATTTTCTTAGAAGAATATTCGATAAAATCATTCTAATCTTTGGGTTTTAATCTTAATTTGGAATATTTTGAGGAATTTTAAGGTTATTTATTTATCAAATGTTATAAATTGAACTTTGGGTGTTACTTTTTAGGTTTTAGAGATTAATGTATTGTATTGGATGACTTTTTCTAACTATTTTGGTTTTGATAAATATTTAGAGATAGATAGAAATACTTGTCACTCTTTTATGGATCTTATTATTGTTTATAATTTAATTGTATTGCTTAGAACATAAAAAAATTAATCTTGGTAATTCACTTATTTGAGTAAGAAATGAAGTGGAAATTTATTAAATCATAACCAAAAGATAAAATTGTGCTTATAAAATAAAAATATATCAAGTGTATTTTATGGTGTTCCTAACATGATAGTAAAATAATCCCTGAAATTTAGGAGATAGATCATGAAATAAAAATCTTATATATTTACCTTCATTTATGATTAATCAATGGTATTTTCACCCATCACATATTTATGGCTTTTTTATTGTTAACTTTCTCCTAGATATGTTTTTTATCACTATCTATTAGTCATTTGGCTTTAGTTTTCTCCTCTATGTCTATATTTTCACTTCCCACTAATGCTTTCCAACTTGGAAACCTAGTCATGTTTTATTCTATATGACCTTTATGATTCCATTTCTCTCTTATCAAGAAGAAGTTATATTAACCCATTATACAATGTGGGATTTCAATAAAGGTATTTTTAGATAGAAAATATTTGATTATTAGTATCAATTTTAAATTGTGAGGACACAATTTATTAAGGGGGTAATTTAACACCCAAAGATTTTAGAATATATTTATATTTAAGTAAATTGATGTAGTTGGTGTGGTGTGCATGATTGTTAAACCCCATAAGCCTACATCCAAAATACCCAGATTCATAAGTAGGAAGGGTTGAATTCTCAAGTACTATAGCATCAATATAGTAGGGCACTATAGTAGTACAATAGTAGTAGAGAAACTATAGCAGTAGTGGTAATGTAGTGGTGGAGAGTACTATAGTAGGTTTTGTAGAAGTGGCAGTGATATAGTAAGTATTATAGCATCTCGGGTACTATAACATTATATTTAATTTGAGGCTCCTTTGGGCCAAAAAATGGGCTTTTAGTCCTAAAATTTGGGCTTTCTTACCCCTAGGGCCTCGGTCCATATTCATGAGCTACTTGGCCTTGGACCTACTGGATATGTAATGGGTCTCTCTCTACTTAGATATAAATAGTTATTTTATTTCATAACAAAAGTAGGATTCATCCCCAAATTTAAATTGATTTCTTCAATAGCTTATGTTACACACAACACCAAGTTTTAATGAACCATAATATATTATTAATATTATTATTTAAACATGGTCATTATAAACTAGCCATTAAACTTAGTGGTATCAATAGGAATAACCATTTTTTTAAAATTAAGTATAAATGTTTTAGAAAAATAAAATATATTGATAAATAAGTACTTATTTTTAGAAAAGTCATTATATGCTTCAAAAATAATTTTTCCCTCAAAATTGATTTTTATTGTTTTTTGTGAACAAATAATAACATTATTTTTTTCAATTTTAGAAAATTTATTTAAAAATGAACTTAATTTATGAAATAAACTTGTAAAAATTATCTTAGAGTTAATTTTTTTAGAAGTTTCTAAAAACATTAATTTTCCAATGAATAGTGAAAAATAAAGATTTTTATTGAAATTTTTCTTTTCATTTAAAGAATTTATGTGGTTAAATTTTGTTTTAAAATGGTTTTAAATGTAAAATTAGTTAAATCATATAATTATTAATCCAATTTACGTGATTTTAATAAATTTTATGTTCAAAAATTATATAAAAACTATTTATATTTATGAAAAATATTTATTTGAAAAACTACTTTTTCATTATGTATGAGTGTTTAATTTTAAATTAAATTCTTCTAATTATATGAATAAAATTTTGTAAAATGGATTAAATATTTTTAATCATAATAAATAATATTATATAATGAGTTTAACTTGATTTTTGGTCATAATTAATAGAAAAAACAATAAGAAATAATTATCACGGTTAAGGTTAAAGTGGATTTACCCAAGGTTAAACTAAAGATAAGGGTTAAAATGACCTAAAAACTTGTCTATTTCCAATTTTTTTAAATATTTAAACCTTTTAATATATAATATTTTATAATGATCCATTATTGATCTTTTTTATGATGAAAGTGACATGGAATTATTGGAAACTTTTGAAAAACTACAAGTGTGCCACTCACCACAATTATAAAAGTGAACCCCATATCCTCTACTATTCAAAATTCTAAATCTTTTTTACCACAAAAATACCATCAAAAATAAATTTATTACATCCATAATCATGAAATATAGTCCCTTTTTTTATCATAAAACCATTCTAGGAAGGATTTTGAGGAAAACCTAAAGAGGTTGTCCGAAGAAGAGGTATCGTTCTTAACTGAGCATTTCTATTTTATTTATTCTTCCAAATCATTAAAATATTATTAAATTATGATTATATAATAAAATAATTATATCCCATTTATTTTAAATTTTTTATGTTAATTTCATAACCTATATCTATATCCTCTTCCATTAAATGGGAAACAAAACCGTCAATCGTGTGTATGGCAAACTATCGCCTCGTGAACCAATGTAAATTGTTTTCCTTCACCGCCTCTCACGGATGTAGATAATGATGGATTTAATGTTTATATATTATATTTATGAAAAAAATATAATTATTTAATTATAAGAACACATCTAAATTCTTACCTTCTGATATTTTGGAAAATGATAATGTCACTCGTGCATACGTGTAGATTACAGCCACCACAAAGTGATGTGATATGTTTTTCATTTTATTTTGGAATTGGTAGTAATAAGAATAGATTCAATAAATATGTATGATATATATGAAATAATAATTATCCTATAAATTTGAATTATTATTTACCATTTTATTGTTCCATGTGTCGAAAAAATGAAACAACGTTCATACGTACATATGGCATACCATCTCCATGAACGGTGTAATTCATTTTTCTATCTATAACTTTTATAGATGACTATAAATATGTATATAATGAATATATATGATATTAATATCATTTTTAACATTATATAGACATTTTAACCATGATAAAATTACAATTATCCAAACCAAAACATACATTGAAAACGAAGCAGTTATCACCCGAAAAAGTTATTTTAACAAAGAATTAATAATAAAAAGGTGATAAAGGATTATAAGTAAATAATATATGGTATTATATATATTATTTTGGTTTATTATTATATTTATAATAAACCTATATTTATTATACATTAGGTTTTAATTCATGTGAAGAAATTCAATACTTGAGGTAAGGGATTTTTGTCTCACTCTTATTTGTATGTGACACATGTCATATTCACCACTTGTTTCTATTATGTGGTTTATATACTAACCATGAATGTTTTTTATGATTATTATTATAAAAATTATTTGTATTTACATATATAAATGAGTTTTCCACTTTCATTAGGTTTTCAATTTAAAGGACACCCAAGTGGTATGGGATTTATGTTATAATCTCATTATTTATCAGGATTGACTATGATTAAGTTTATGATGATGAAATTTCATGACCTACCAATCAATAATTCTAATAAATTTTATTATAATATGGTTATTTATTTATAATACATGTTTTCCTTCCATTTTCCTCTCTTTAATTACTCAATATTCCAAAATAATGTTTTTAAGTAAAATTGACTTTATCTCTCTCTTTGGTAAAAAATCATTTTTCTTCCACATCCATGTTTTCTAAAAAAAAATTCAATTTTTTTTACTATTATACTATGATAGTTTAAATTATTTTTTATTTATTTTTAATTTTTTTACAAAAATAGTTTTAAATTAATTTTCTTTTCTCTTTCTAAAACAATGTAATTTTGAATGTTTACTAAAAATGTGAAATGAATCTTTGTTTTAATGTGTATGAAATGAATGGTATTTACCACTGTATGGTTTATGATTATGATGAAAAGTTGTTTATAAAACTCATTATTTTTCCATGGGTTATGTTATGATGAATTGATGAAATTATTATGAAACTTTTTTCTTTTACATGGGTTATGATATGAAGAAATGTTTATGAAACCCATTTTCTTTCGACAGGTTATGTTATGATATGATAAATTTTTTATGATCTTACAGATCACATATATATAGTTTTCATTATGTGATGGTTGGTACTAGAATTATATATCCCTCAAATGTATTGATTAAAGTTTTATATCTCATGAGATATTTATGATAAACAAGTATATGTGCTTAATCCGCTATGGGAAACAAGCTAGTGTGATTTATCTCTTATGGGGAACAAGTCGATGTGATTGATACACTATGGGAAATAGGTTTTGATTCTTATTCCATTATAATTTGATGGTCTCAGTAGGTAACCTTAACATATGAAATTCTTTCAATACTTATGATGGATCTACTGTTATATGACAAGAACTTATGGTTCATGATTAATTTGGGATGATTTCTCACTCTTATAATTCATTTATTTTGAAATGAAAATGTTTTATTACATGAATAATGCTTAATATCCATGATATATTTTTTATTAACTTTGTAATTTATATTCATGATCTCTTACCCTTATGTTTACCTTATGATTTCATAATATCTTGGATTTCAGTCTCCTACATTTACCCTTACTGGGCATCTAGGATCACCTTTTCTTATGTTTTCTTTCCCTGATTTATGAATAAAGGTTTTGAGTATGGAATTTCTATGAGTATTAATAAATGGAAGTATCTTTATGGGAGATGTTAAATATCTTTCATTAAATAATAAGCTTGTATATCTAGTCTCCAGACACTAAACATTTATAGCCCTCATGTGTGTTTTTGTAAAATAAAATGATTCTTAATATATTAAGATATAATATATATGTATGAAAATATATGGTTTTTATACTTCCCTATGTAATTATGTGCATTTTTTTAAAGGATTGATTCCATGTATGGTTGGTGCACAGTTCACTAAATGGTGTGGCCTAACCATGCACCCCAATTCAAACCTATTAAAATTTGAAGTTTACCCATTCACCCTATATCATTTTTATATCTGATCACCTTTTAAACTCACTTATTCTTGAAATAACCTCTCCCTGATAATTTATAGGCTTCTCCCATTGGTTCCTTGGTGATTTACTTTTGTTCTTGGTGGTTTTATTCAAGGTATGTTTCTTCTTTTATCAGATTTCTTATACTCTTTCAAGATATATCCTTGATCTCATTTACCCTTATGTTAATGGGACCCAATTGGGATTTGGTTATCATGTCTCAGGGGGTTTATGGGTAATTGAAAATTTTTCTTATGGATCTAGTCTTGTGAGGGACAAATCTCATTTTTTGTTCTTGAATGCAACTAGATTTCTATTTTTGGTGATGTAGTTATCTTTATACAATGGTGTTATCATGGATTACTATATGTTCTTGTAAATTAATTTAGTTTTAATTGTTAAATTTATTAATTGAATGCATATTGGAATGAAAATTGGTTTTTAAATGGGTTTTTCTTTTAAAAAAATAATGCACTTTAAGTGTTCAATGAAATGACTCAATGGTGGATTTGAATATAAAATAGATTTTCAAGAACATTAGCAGTGATGCTTTAGTGTGAAATTTTTTTATAAAATTTGAGCATGGTTTATTTAAATGTTTTGGAAAACATAGAACATTAGGATCCTTGGGTGTTTTGACTATGGACATATGAAAACATTAGTGAGTTTGGAACCACTAGGGATTATTCTTATGATATTGATAGACTATATTAGGACTCAAAATCTAGAGGATTACCATTATGTTTGGATTAGTGTTCCTTCACATGTCCTAGAATGTATTCTCCTAGGTTTTCACCCACTTTTTATTGGTTTTATACATGATGGTATTGTTTCATGTTTGATTTCTCAAATGATTATGTTGTGGTATTTCCATGGATAGTTATTTTTAGGACTTTATATTATATTTCATGTACTTTTCATATTTCTAGTTTGTGTGAATAGGAAAAATTTTAAAAGAAACCAAATGATGTTTTAAAAAATGGTTCTAATTTAATATTAATTTTAAATTGGGTTTTGTTTTAAATATATAACTAATAGTTTCGTGGTGTTATACATTGTATATATTTTTAGTGGTATCCTATTATGCTTTGTGCTCACACCTAGTTTTTTTAAGCACTTATAGATTTTGTTTTACAGGACTCGGGTAAAGTAAAGGGTGTATAGTAGTTCATCATCTTCTCTTATTTTTCATCACCTTCTTAGAGAGATGGATTTGTGGTAACGGTTGGTCACATGGGGACATGGATTTTATCTATCATGTTTTACTTTTAGGTTTATCATTTTTTCTTGATGTTTTTTATCTCACGGATGTGTACTCTTCTTCCGAATTGTACTATGTTGTTTGTCTCTTTATGGTTATTCAAGACACTTGTTTGGTTGTTCTTTTTATCTTTACCTTGTGGCAAGCCAACTAGGGTGATGTTTCATGTCTACCCAGGTTGCTTAATTACACAATGTTTGATTCTATGTATTTGGGAATACTTTCGGTCATCTTATAAAACATAATAGTCAACATACTCTCCAATGTTGAGACCCGGTCATGCTATGTATTAATAAGTGATTCCTAATCTTTAACAGTATTATTTAGTTCATCAATTTCCTTTTTCTCACTAGGATTACCAAAACCTATAACCCCCCCCCCCCCCCCACCCAGTATAATTTATGAATATTTAAGTTCCCAACTAAATTCCATTGAAAGATATAGACCATAACCCATCCCCCAAACATGACTAGAATTCTATTTTCCAAGAACTTGATCCATGGAACCATCTAATGATACTAAAACTAATAGGTAAGGATTAGATTACTATGATTATTTGATTTTACACTATAAATTTAATAATATTATATTATAAATTAATTTAGTAACACCAACTAATAATTAAAAAAATTTACCCCTATGTTTTCTACAGGGTTGTTCACATAACTATCAACTTTTTTGTGGACATCAAACCACAATTATTTCCTTACAAACAAATTACCTACCTCATATTCCTATTTCAAAAGTACATAAATAATATTTTTAAAAATAAAATTAGTTGAATTTTTGTAGATATTTATTTTAATAAATTGAATGGCACCTTTCCATGTTGTTTCACAGAAAATATCATCAATCCAGAAGTGTGGGGAATTAGTTAGTTCTCTAGATTGAGAGCATTATTCATACAAATCAGCTGAAGAAATTATATATCAATAAAACGTGAAATGTTTTTAAAACATTTGTATTTATATAATTACATTTAATAAAATACCTAATTAGATTCATAGTGATAGTGGTAAATGAATGTTTTCTATTGGTCCCTAATCATGCTTTTGGGGACCTTATCATACATTTGTGACAATAATAGATATGTGTCCTTAAATTCATTCCATAATCACCACTTGAAATATTTCAATTTTTTATCCTTAATAGTTTTTAAGTTCCATGGAGGTAAAATGGAATCATACATGTCAAAATGAAAAATCTTCTACAAATAAATACATAAAATGCATTAAATTATTAACACATTAAGTAATAATGTTTAATTTAATCATATATGAATACATAATAATTACAGTGCCTTTATTTAAGAATTAAAAAACTCATATTTCTAGGATAATGGAATGTTCCTCCAATATAAATAATTAATAGGGAGGGATGTTGCTTCACATTCTAAATTCCCTAAGAAATTTCCAAAAATTCCTACTACATCCTGATTGGGAACACCATATTCATAAAAAAGAATAAGTAACTTTAGGTTAGTGAAATTAAAAACATATTAACAATTTATGTTTGCATCTTTTATATTATTATGTTCACCTATTTTACATATAAATTAAACAATTATTATCAAAATTTAAGAAAGTGATGTGGTTGCATTAAATTTAATGCTGATAAATGTGACCTTCCTAGAACCTCTCGATGAAAACAGACTGTCTGTCAGATTACTAGACATATCCATCATAGGTGTCCTATATGATTTCTCAACATCATCAGTAGAGGTCAAACCAATATATAAAAGTGTATTAGGATAAGATTAAATGGTTCAAATAAAGTATGCAAGGTATGTGATGAAGTGAACCTTGTATCGTAGGGGGAGAAAAAGAATATTGTGATGTAGAGATAGTATTATCACTAAAGATATTTTTTATGTGGCATACCTTTAAAAACATTCCTTGTATTTATTAATATTAAAAAAGTAGTGCTTTAATTTATTAATGTCAAAAAAAATTCCTTTCATTTATTAATATCAAAAAATAACTTGCAAATTTTATTCCTGATTGGTCATGTATTTATTAGGTTTCATTGTTAACATTATTTGTTATTATCCTATTCATTCTTCTTATTCTTCAATATTCCTCACAAGGCTAAAATTTCTAATATCATAAAGTATAAACAATCCAGTCTATTGTTGTTAATGGGGTTTACTGTCACAAATCACATCACCTTCTTCACCCATAACATACATGTCTCTTAGTATCATGTAGAAAGCAATACTCTACCCATAATCCACTATATTATAAATATAAAATACTATTTTTTCTTGGGAATACATAATATATGGATGATTTTCTTCCCTATCCCTAGTATCGATCAGCTGAGAGAAACTGATATAATAAAATTGTACAAAATCTTTCTTTATACCATGGTTAATATTAACCTAGTTATATTTAAATAACACAACTTAAAATTTCCTATGATAGTTTAAATTGAAAATATAAACCAAATTTTCATAGTAACATTGATCTAGAACTTTTAATATACAACTATTTTGTGTTTTCAAACATTCCTCACAATCAATAATACAAAACTTTAAGCCACCAATATTGTAATCATTGAATCTCCTTGCATGATTCACAGGACCTCAAGATAAAATTATCATTTCTTTATATAGTTCATCTTGGTTGTCATCATTCATTACCTATGTATGTTGATACAAAAAATATTACATAATTTAGATAATTTTTAACATATTCAAACTATATATTAGATTAAGAACTTTCATGACATGAAAACCATTCAATAATTTCTTTGGTAATAACTTTTGTTATCTATGTCTTGTTATAAGTTCAAATCCAAAGGAATATTTTAATTTTTGTCATTAATTATTACATAGAGGGATCAAAAATATCATTATTGAGTAACACATATCTATATTCATGTATTAACTACATATCTATCAATGAAAATGAAGATACTTTTTCAACTTCTTGGCCTAAAGTTGGAAACATTGATGACTCGTTATTAGTCCAAAATTGACTTGGATTATCATCAATAAGTATCATTAAATTGAATATTGTCACTATTAAATCAAAAAACCATTAACATAAGGTTAAACACTCTCTATAAAGGTTACATTCTGTAATAAAACTCTATGGATAATCTTTATTTTTCAGATAAGAATTAAAATAACCAAGATACCTAATGATAAAAGGTAATAAAATGATAAATAATGTTTTTAAATATTGACTATGAAAATTAGAATTTTTTAATGAAAATAATATTAAAATAAAATGTCTCTCTATGGGATACATCCATCGATAATGTATAGGCCCTCCAATTTTTTCTTCTTTGGAAAAATGCACCATTATATGAATCATCATATTGAAAAATGATGGGGAAAGAATATCCCAAGATGGAATAGAATATATATAATTTTTTTCTGAAGTTTATCCAATCCATTTGGGTTTAATTTATTCTCATAAATCTATCTAAATATTATAAAAAACCTTTTATAATGGTGGTTATTTTTTCAAGTAACAAATTATTCATTTCCAAATATAGAAACTTCTCCATCAATGCATGTGAGTCATGAATTTTTGATCCTTGTATCTTATTTAGATTCAAATAAACAGATATTAAAATATTACTTGAACACCTATCAGGCACATTCACATTTTTTAATCATTGAAAGAAAAAAATTTATGATGATTTTCATTGAAAAAATATTTTTTTAAAACTTCCTATTTTCATTTTTCCATATATCATTTTTGATATTGATTGATTATAATTACTTATGAGTTTTTAAATGATCATTTTATTTTATCTTCTCATTATGAAATGTAAACAACACATTATCACACATATTATTCTCAATTTGTATAACATTAAGATTATGACCTGAAAAATTAAATTCCCAATATGAAAGTTCAAAAAATATTCTCTTGTTCTTCCATTTTTATACTCTAATTGTAACCGATGGTGTGCTAACTCTTTTCCACTTTCATTTAGCCGGAAAATACTTTCCAAACTCTGTAGAAACATTTGATAATTATATTAATATCTGTGATCCCAATAATAATGTTGGTGGAATAATAAAATCATTTTTTTCATTGAAACATGACTTTTTAAACAGAAATCTATGATATGTATCAAGGAAGAGATAATGACACATGAAATAACACTTTCTACTATAAGGTATCCATTTAGACTAAAAATCAGAGTTAAAAACTGGATAATCCAAACCAGTGTGTGTGTTCCAGTCAGAAAATTTTCTTAGTATAGAAAATTCACTAATGGTCCACATAAGGGAAGTATGAATTTTGAACATTTGTCTAGTATATTCATAATATGTTTCTACACCATCATTCCATAACTCTTTTAATTATTGAATAAGAGGCCAAAATAGACATCAAATTCATTTCCAAGCATTTTATAAAAATCATCGACATGTTGAATGAAGTCTATTTCATATAGATCCAGGGAGTTATATTATAAGGGATCAAAACAATTGTCCAAATTTTATGATTGTCTCTTAAACTCCCAAAAGGATTGAATCCATCGGATTCCAATCCCAATCATATATTCCTATGATCAAAATAGAAATATCAATCTAATGAAATTCATGAATTCTACACTTTATAATCTCTTGAATTCCACATGAACTCAACATTACTATTACGAAAATCATGCCACTTTATATGTTCAGTAGTTTTAGATGACATAAATAATCATTTCAATAGTGTTTTTAATGAAAAGTAATGTAAAACCTTCAAAAAAATTCTTTTTTTATTTCTTTGTGGTAGTACACAAATTCAATCTGACATCATTATTTATCAATTTACATATAGAAGTACAACAACTTTTTTAGTTTTCTATATTTGAATATTCCTTCTAATAAATCATACAATCAATGGGAAATGTTTTTATCCTGGTATAATTGAGTCTAATATTGATAATAATCTTGTTAATCTGAGAAAATGATACAAGGATATTAGCTTCAGAAAATTAATAACATAAAAATTACAATATCATGGACATTGATTTTTTTGTAATTCCATATAAACACTTAATGTGGTACGACTTCAGCAAAAACAAAAACTTTGAATATTTGGCCCATCCTTCATAAAATTCCTGATTTCCATATACAACTAATTTACAAACACAAAGTTGTTTTATCATTTGATTTTTCCCTTGTATTACTATCCCAATCATCCTCCATTAATATGTTATCATCATGATCGGGTTGTCCTACAATTATAAAAGCATCATTAATATCTACAACATCAATAACCGAATCAAAAATTGTGTCACATTATTGATAGTGTTTTCTTAATTTTCTAAAATAATCATTTATCAAGTTTTGAATTTCATTATCCACTATTGGGGAATTAACTTTTTCATTTTTATTATATACATAACTGCAATAATTTTCTCTAATGTTCGATTCTCCATGCCAAATCCAACACACATAATGAAGAGGAAATTGTTTCAATATCAATTGCTCAAATACTTTATATCTATTCAACCATCATCTAAATTTACATTTAGGGCACATATATTTTATTTTTACATCCTTGGATCAATTTTCAATTGTAAAATCCAAAAGCATGTTCAAAACAAGGTAAGGTAATCCAACTTTTATCAATATGTATCTAACTTCTTACACTATCAAATATAAATTATAATTAAATTATTATATATAAAAATAAAATATATTTAAGTGGAAGACATGTTTTTTAAATTATTAAACATGAATCATGAAAAAAATATATAAATCATGGTACGTCGGCATGTAAAAATAGGTTAAATCACACAATCCATGCCATATTTTCATAAAATCCATTTTAAGAAATAATTTTCAAGAGAAAACCACATATTTAAATTATATTCTAACATGAATACTAGATATATTATATATTTCATATTGATATAATCACTTTATAAATTGAATCAATTGTAACATACTCTAATATTTAAGGATAATAAAACCCTATTTGTAAAAAAATTATGAGTATTTTTATGTGAAAAATGTAAATTTTAAATAAAAATAACTTAAAAAATTATTTAAAGGCTTTATGTAAGGGAAAATCTCTATTAAAACTTTTGGAGATTCTATAGAATATTTTTGAAGTCATGCGCTAAGTTAGTGTAGAATTCTGAGGCCCGTGGAGCCTTGATATATATTTAGTAAAAATATTAAATATATTATATTATTCATGCACACTATTTTTCCATTATAATGAAATATCTCATGAATGGTATCTCATATGGGAAATTTGAGACCACCATTAAGTCTAGGATTTGGGGTTTACCCTCAGCATGACATAAAATTTGTGTTCATCAGGCGTTTGGTCAAAACTTATGTGAGGATAATTTATTTAACATTTTTATTATATTTTTTCTAAAAATAATGGAATATAACCTAAATGTTGTATCTTATGAGAAATTCGAGATCACCTTTAGGTATGGAATATGAGTTTTACCTTAGGTGCGACATAAGCTTTTTGTGTGTTGGGAGTTTAGATACATCGCACGCAAGGGTAATAAAAATTATATTATTATTATTATTATTATTTGTGTTGAATAAATTAAAATAGAAATTATATATGTAATTAAATAATTTGGAATCCTCTTAAATTATGAGTGGTGTTTCTCCTTGTGTGTATACTTATTGGTGATCAATATAATAGTGGTTAAATTATTACTTATGATAAATAAATTAAATTGTGTGGTTAATAAAAATTTCATTGAAATTTTGGTTTTTAATGTAAGTTGTATTTAAAATTTTAATGGTGAAAGTGATGTGAGTTTTATAATAATAATAATTAATATTTTTATTATTATTATTATTATTATTATTATTATTATTATTATTTTGTGGAAAATTAAAAATGAGTGTGTGTGTGTGTGTGTCCATATATATGACATAAATATACACACACACACACACACATGTACGGATGTATATACGGATGTGTGTGTGTATATAATGTGTATATATATGGGTTATATATATGTGGGTGAGTGTATGTATATACGAATGTTTGTGTGTGTGTGTGTGTAACATGTATATATATGGGTTAAATATATATATATATCTGTGTGTGTGTGGGGTATATAAGTATATATGGGTGTGTGTATACATATATATATATATATATATAATGTGTATAAATATATGTGTGTGTGTGTATATATTAATATACATATTTAATACGGGTGGATTAAATATGATTTAAAAGGGGGAATTTAAAAAAAAGACACAAAGGGAGCCATATGGTGGTTCATGGATTTAAGATGAGAGAGAAATAAAATTATTAAATGTAATAATTAAAAACAATGGAAGTGGTTTGTACATGAGGGGGAACATGAATTCATGGGTTTAATATGGGAGATAAATATATAATAAATTTTATTAAATAAAAATGATAAAAGTATATTATAAATTGGAATTGGGGTGAACATGGGGGTATAATTACTCCCCCTCATGCCACTCTACTCCCCATCAGGTTTCATTCATCCTTCTCTCTTATATTATTTTTTTTATTTTTTCCTAACTTCTTTCTTCAATATATTCTTCGATAATGATCATATTAGCATGTAGTCAGATCCATTGGATTCCTCACAATGATAAGAATCTAAATCCATTTTTTTAAGGTAGTGTAACAAACCAAGCAAGGACATCCATCTATCAGATTAACAAGTCGGCCTTTCACACACCCGAGGAGCATCCTCGATCCCCCTGGGCTGATGATAAGCATCAAGGGTATCATACATAACCATTGAGGATAATTTAACCCTCAAGAAACCAAATAAAAACATCCAAAAAAGGCATAATAGTAAAAAGACAAGATAAATTCCAAGAGACATATTATATAAATAAATAGCCAATCGGAGCTACAAAACTAAAATGGAAGCTAAAAAAATAAAGACTGGAGAATATGATAAAAATATTAAGACAATTGGTCCCATGAAACCGAAGGTCTGGTCACAAACTCCATGTCACTTTCTGGTCACCGCCATCATTTGTACAACACCCGCTTCCCAAGGAAGATGGAATCAAATCCAACCGGAAAGTTGAAACTTGTAGGAACCTGTACAAGACATTAAGACTACATACCCACCAATGTGAGTATGTAGGGAGTCATCCGAAGCTAGTGGGATACCACCATGAGTCCAATTCATTCCTTTTATAAAATAAACCAATCTCACTGGTTTTTAAATAGTATAAAAAAAGTAGGATTTCATTTTTCTTTACATGGTATAGGGATAAAAAAATCATGGGACATCAACTTTCTCAAAGAGAAAATTTCATAAAACATTCCATAATGAGGTTTTAGAAAAAACCATTCCAATTTAAAGTGAAACTAAAACTACTACACTTTTGAAAAATAAACCCACACATTGTTTAAAACATTTCAATAGCATGCCAACCAAGAATTCCACTTTGAAAACCATTTCCCCCTTTTTACTTTAAAATATTTTTCACACCCAACATAAAGGTATATAAGGAAACAAGATCTATAATGAAGAAACATGATCATAAGAGGTTATAGATAAATCCAATAAACAGATGGAATAAAACTAGTTAGCAATATGACTAAAGCATAATCGGATCAAACATCAAAAAAGTCCATCCAAGAAATAAACATTACACATGAAAATATATATATCAAAAGGAATAACATAGATACATATCATGAGACAAAACCATAAGGACTAATAGGACAACACAATACACATATAGGTGGATCTCCTATTAGAAGATTGTAGTCACACATCCATCAACTAAATCACTCTAAGTAGTATCCTTGGTGAAAAAAACCCAAGCGATGAATACATACAAATAGAGGGACTATCATGTGATAAACCTAAATTAGCCTAATAATGCCCAACTACTTCCCACTTAGAAACCTCAGTATCCTCATGGAATAATAATATAGGTGGGACATGAATAATAACATCATCACATGATAATAACAAGCCCCTATGGCTAACACCAAAATTCCATCCTTCCCACCTCCCGCACTACCCTTAAAATGATCCCCAACATAGAATCACTGCATGAATCACATCACAAAACATCCATCATGTGGATAATCATACACATCAACAACAAGAAAGGGGGTTCAACAAGGGTACAATAAATATCACATCATAAGTGGAAACTATTCCTTCACTTATATCATATAAATTTGTAAGTCCATCTTTAAAACAATTTGTAATTAAAAAAACACAAAAATTGCATAAATTTTTTTAAGAATGACCAAATAAGTATAATGAAACTCCATTTTTTATTTATAAAAGGAAACCACCCCTTTAAAATAAGGAAACCCTTTAAACACAAAAGGGATACCACTTTGAAAACCCCATTTGTCTTAAATTCAAAAGAACAATTTCATTTCACAAAGAAAACCCTCTTTGGAATTTTATCAAACATGAATAACACAAAAAACACCATTTCAAAACCAAGTTTCATTTCACTAAAAAAATCACCCATTTTATCCAAAGGAAAACCCCACCCAATCATGAAAACCCTTTATAAAATCTAAACTACCTATCATATACATCAAAAAATTAAATCAAAAAACATTTAAAGCATCAATAAATCATGTAACTCTTAAATAAAAGGAAAATAATATAAAACACCTACTTCATGTGGTGAAATCATGTTTCCTTCAACGAAAACCACTAGAAAGTGACTCCTACTATGGCTCACAACCATTAAAAATCTAAATCCCCAATTTATCAAAAACCCTAAACATGGAAATCATCAAAACATGGCCACTAAATTTAGAGAAAATGGGGATAAAGAGATAAAATAAAATAATAAGGATAAGGAAGCCCTAACCTTTTGAACCGGGTGAATAATCACCAAGAAACCACTATGAAATCACCTTAGAGGAGATTTGGAGGGTAAAATAGCTCCAAGTAAGGTGTCCAAGATAGGGGAAATTGAGTGGGAGTCCAAGGGAAGAAACCCCACTTAAAAATAAGGATAATAGGAAAAAAAATACCCCTCTTCGTGTGGGTTTCATGGTTTACTCGCACGGTTAAACAAAGAATGTGAAAACTATGTCTATCCCCATTTGTTTAAGCTACATAAGCTACACACTTAGGATGCATAGTTAAACTAATTGTGTACCTTAACCGTGTGACTTGGAAAAAGTCCCCAAAATCCCCCCTTTTAGCCCAAAATAACCCAAACTCAAATGTCTGAACCATCAAACAAATACCCCTCGCATAAAAGTTACACTAGGTGTTTTACAAACTATTTACCATATCATTTTCTTCCCCCAAAAAGTGTCAAATCAAGAAGGAAGTAAAATAAAAATCCACAGAACACCCTCCACAAAGAAAGGTGAGTTAGAATATGTACCAATAGAGTAAAACCTATAAAGAAACTCTATATTAGTGATGATTCCTAAAAAATTAACCACCAAATCCAAAAGGATACCAAAAGTCTCAAAGAAAAACCCTACCATGATTAAAAGTACAACACTCAAAAGGAAATAGAGATAGGTCATGAGTCTCACCACCATTTTGAAATATTCTAAATGGTGTAACAAAATATAACACCTCAAATAGAAACCTCCACTCTGGGAAACATCTCTATTAAGTTCCAAAGAACACTTAGAAACAAAATATCACTTTCTCAAAGGAAAACCAACCTCATAAAACTCAACACCAACATTGTTGATCCATCAATAATATTAACACTCACCTTCATGTGGGATAACATTCAAGGCATACCACAATAAGAGATGATATGGGCCCTTGACCCAGGTCACCATACTCTATGGGTAAACTTGGACCACAAGAAGGAACACCATCCCATGGAGAACCCCATAAAACTAGCACCATAGAGTGATCAAAGGCCTAAAGGAAACATATGTCCTAATTACCCATGTGACGACCTAAAAGTTACTTATTACTACATTAAAAATTAATTATCCTTAAAATAGTACATGACATAAAAAAATACTAGAGGCTTCAATATAAAACAATCGAACAACAAGGAATGAATTAAGGCTCAAAACCTATGGCATCAAACAAGCTGTAAGATAAACACACAAGCCAAAAAAATAAAAATCCAACACACGTGCAGTAATTTCACAAAATAAACCCAAATTTTTTAAATAAAAACCACTTAAAATCACATTTTTGGGCCTTAACCCCTTTTAAAAACACAAAAATAGGACCTTTACCCCAAATAAAACACATAACTAACCAAAATTCATTTTTTCCTCTTTAAAAGATTTTCATAAAAAAAATTCCAATCACAACACCTTTCTCTTATAAAAACACTTTCCAAATAAATTCCATAATCCAATTTGAAAGTGAATTATAACAAAACTCACCCATTCCATTTTGGAGAACACCAAAAGTGACACTTTTCAATGGTTGAATTCCCACTTCACCATTATTTTAAAAATAATATCTTGAAATGAGTTTTAAAATACGTCTTCCAAAGGAGTTTTCATATACCCAGATAAAAAAAATTTGAAAAACTAAATCACTTTCCTTTAAAACCCTAACCAGACTTAGAATACCCCTTTAAAATTTCACAACATGACCCAATCAAGGCCAAAACATTTTAAAACATCATGTTCCTTTTAAAATGGTTTTCCAATAATTACTAAAGCACCTGGAACCTTAAATTAGCACTTGAATCTCCCATGAAAAATCTTTGGAAGTTGAAAACTACACTTTCCATTTTATTCCATGACCCAAAAAAATAAATACCTATTTAAAGTGTCACATAAAATTTTAAATCAACTATTAAAATTTAACAATACTTATCATTCCAAATCTCACCTGAAATTATAAGTGAAACCCATCTTTCGAAAAGAAAAAATAAATTCAACTTGAACAAATTTTAAAAAACCCAAACAACCCAAAATGAAAGGGTTAAACCTTAACATTAGGTCATTTTAAGTCTATTGATCACTTGAGGCAGGAAATCCAAAATAGTGGAGGTATAAACCCTAGGAAAAAAACCACCAAAATAGAACCCCAAGGAAAAACACTCTCTATTATATAAAGACTTTTCTAGGAGAAACTTAGAAAACAACCCAAGACATGTGCCCAACCACCCATAATCCTCAAATAAAACAAGCATCCCCATAACTAGGGGAATCAAACAAAAAACCTTTTCATAACATCCTTTGAAAAAAAAAGTTTCAAACCAATTTGAAAATATTATTTGAAATCTCAACCCATTACCAAGACCCACTAGTCTCAAAATCCATTTAATATTAAGTTTAACACCATTATCTTTAAAAATGATCACATAAATTTTCATAAGAAGGTAATATCACACTTATTTTCAAAACAATTTCAAAACCCCACTTTGGAATAGACCATTTCAAGGGAAACACTTTCAAAACTAAAATTTTAAAACATCCACATTATGAATTAAGGTGGTTCACAAAATTAAACTTTTGAACCAAAATGATTTTTAACTCAAAAGTTTTTCCTTTAAATAGTTTTAGAGATAAAAACACACATGGTTTTAAAACCACCATGAAATGGTTTTCAAAAAGACATCTTTTATCTTTTGAAAAACTAATTTTTTACTTTTCAAAAAAATATGAAGGGAAAAAACCAAGGAAACCAACACCCATATCATTCCAAAGAAAATTCAACACACCAATTTACATAAAAATAACAATTAAAACCCCCTATAGGATACTGCATCAATAGAATACTCTATTTGAGTCAATATAGGAAGAAAGGGAGAGAAAAAAGTAATTACAAAGGGGAAATTTCATTGTGAATAGTTTGGTTGCACAGGCTAGTAAACCATGTTCCAACCATGATACAAGAAATGTCATGGTTTCTGAACCATATCACACAGGCACTGCACGGTTTACTAAACCATGTATGCTAATTGTGAGACCCTATTCCATTCACCATTTTTTACTCTGAAACTTAAACTAACCCCAAAAATATTTTTTACACTCAATGGGGATCAAAGAATCATTACAACATATCAATAATCCGTCAAAAAAATCAAATACAAACTCAAGATCAATACTCAAGCCCAATAAACCCATGGAAACTTGAGATTTAGTGTGATAAAGAGAAATCTAGGCCCTTTACCACACACTCCATCTGAGCCCCAATTAAAAAACTAGTCTCCAGACTATCAATACACACCCCCAAATAACAAAGATAGATTATCTAGTTTCTAAGACCCTTTTGAGGAAACCTAGATCCTATGATACCATTTTTAAATGAAAAAACTTGGGACATTAATCCATCGGATTCCCAATTCAGTCCTCCATATACCCAAGAAGCATCCACGATCCCCCCATACTAATTATAGTCATAAAGGGTATCATAGATAACTATTGTGGATGGTTTTAACATCATGAAACCAAATAAAAACATTCAAACAAGGCATAATAGTAAAACACAAGATACATTCCAAGAGACATCTCATATAAATAAACATCCAATCATATCTAAAAAACTAAAATAAAATCTAAAACAAAATAAATATTGAAGAAGCCAATAGAAATCTCAATCCAACTAGTTCTATGAAACCAAATGTACGATCACCAACTCTGTGTGACTCTCTAATCACTACCATCATCTCTACAACACCCACTTCCCAAGGAAGATGGAAACAGATCCAACCTAAATTCTAAAACCTGGAGGAACCAATAAAAGACATGAAGAATAAATACCCACCAATATGATTATGTATAGTGTGAGACGAAGATATTAGGATACCACCATGATTCTAATTCATTCCTTTTATAAAACAAATAAATCTCACTAGTTTGGAAATAATAATAAAAATAGGTTTTCATTTTCTTTTACAAATTATAGGGATAAAAAAACATAGAACATGCACTTTCTAAAAGAAAAATTTTCATAAATAATTCTATAATGATTTTTTACCAAAAACTATGCCAATTCATTTTTCTAACCATTTCTCTTAAAAAATACCACACTTTTGAAAATAAACCCACACATGGTTTAAAACATTTTAAAATCATACCAACCAAGAATGACACTTTGAAAACCATTTCAACTTTTTCCTTTAAATTATTTTACATTCCCAACATAAAGGTAAATAAGGAAATAAGGGATATAATGAAGAAACATAGCCATATTTGGTTATAAATAAATTCAATAAACAGAATGAATAAAACTAGTGAACAACATGAATAAACCACAAGGGGACCAAATGTCAAAAAATTCCATCCAATCAATAAAAATCACACATTACAATATATATATAAAAGTAATAAGATAGATGCATAGAATGAGGAAATATCATGAGGAATAATGGGATAGTACAATCCATGTAAAGGTGGACCTACTACTGAAAGGTTAACAATCACACATACATCAACTGAATCACTCTAAGCAGACTCCTTAGTGAAAAACCCCCAAGATAGAAATACATACAACTAGAGGGGGACTAGCCTGTGTTAAACCTCAACTAGCCTAATAATTTCACTACTACGTCACCTTATAAACCTTGGTCTCCTCATGGAATAATAATGGAGGTTGGACATGAAAAATAACATCATCACGTGATAATAAAAATCCCCTAGGGATAACACCACAATCATATTCTTCCACTTCCTGCACTACCCTTAAAATGAACCCCAGAACATAATCACCACATGAATCACATCACAAAGCATACATCATATGGATAAGAATACACATCAACAATAACCAAGGGGGCTTAACAAGGTCACAATCAATATCAAATCACAATTTCCAACCGTTCCTTCACTTATGTCATATACATTTGGAAATTCCTCTTAAAAACAATTTTAAATTCAAACAAAGTTCCAAAAAAATAATAAACACTTCCAAGAACAAACAAAAAAGTCTATGGAAACTCTATTTTTTCTTTATAAAATAAAACCACCCCTTTAAATCAAGGAAAACCTTTACACACAAAAGGGATCCTACTTGAAAGCTCCATTTAACCAAAATCCAAAAGAACAAGTGAATTTCACAAATAAAACCCTTTTTTGAATTTTATCAAACATGAATAATGCATAAAATTATATTTTAAAGCCAAGTTCCATTGCACTAATCAAACCATCCCACTTTTTCCAAAGTAAAAAACCCATCCAAGCATTAAAAACTTTTATAAAATCCAAATTATCTATCATATACATCAATACTTAAAATAAAAAATGCATTTACATCTTCAAGAAATCATGGAACTCTTAAATAAAAGGAAAATAATCAGAAAAACCTACCTCATGTGGTGGAATCATGTCACATTTGATGAAAACCACTGAAAAGAGACTCTCACTGTATCTCAAAGACATTAAAAACTAAAATCCACAATTTATCACAACCCTAGACATGAAAATTTGAAAAACATGGCCACTAGGGTTTGAAGAGGAGGAAAGAGAGAAAACCAAAGGAGGAGAAGGAATCCCTAACCTTTTGAACTGGGTGAAGAATCACCAAGATACTACCATGAAATCACCTTATAGGAGTTTTGGAGAGGGAAAAATCCCATGAAAGGCTTCCAAGTTGGGGGGAAATTGAGTGGGGAGTCCAAGTGAAGAAACCCCACTTAAAAAGAAAGATAAAATATAAAAATACCCCTCTTCGGGTGGGTTTTATGGTTTACTCAAATGGTAAAACAAAATGTTCACAAACCATGTATATCCTCACTATTTTGAGCTACATGGGGTGTACACTTAGGCTATATGGTTAAAATAACTATATTCCTTAATTGTAAAACTTGAAAAAATCCCATAAACTTCCCCATTTTTATCCCAAAACACCCAAAAAACAAAAGGATAAACCATCCAACAAATACCCCCACATAAAAGTTACATTTGGGGTTTCATAGGAAGTGAGGTATTTTAAATCCAATTTTTCAAATTTTAAATGGATCATTTAAAATAAATTATCAATATATAATTATAAAAAGATAATTTATAATAAATTATTAGAATATAATTATAAAAAAATAATTATTCTTGATGGGAAAATTTATAATGCATATTCTGGCCTAAAATAATAATTTAGAAATTATTTTGGAGAGATAAAGTATTATCACATGTGATATTTTATTTCTTCTAGAAATAAAATAGATGGTTTTAGTTTTAGGAATCCTTGGTTTGTGATCAAATTTATAGTTGGTGTGTGAACATTGTTCGGGTGACGACACCTTCAATGGATTTATCATTGACATCAACAACTTTAAGGTAGGATTTTCTTTACTATTATAGGCCATTTGTATATGATGTTATCATGATGTAATGTTTATGTTGGACTAACTCATACTTTATCTAATATTCATGTGGGTGTGTGAATGGTCGTGGGACTGCTTGTTTATGACATGTGATTATGTGTGACTCCTAACATTGATCTTAGTGGCCCTTATTGTTCCTTGTTATAACATGTATTGTTTCTTTATTACATATACTATGGAATTATACTTTAGGGACTGAGATATTCAAGTGGATCCTTGAGGCTGGGAGTTATGCGGTTATAACATCCTTAAAGGTAGGGGTACCTAACCTTATATTGGGGAAGGAATCAGTAGTCAATTTCCCAACTTGACGTAGTCCTAGAATCCTTAAAGGTGGGCATGGATACCCTTGTAGAGGGGAAATCATAGTCTCTAGCTAGAAGATAGTGGTCATGGATTCCTACAGACTTGTTTCATGGGTGATTAAAAGGATAAGTGGACCAGGGATCAACATGATGGAACGTGTGGTGTACCAATGACAGCCATTGATTGGGTGGAATGAGATAATGACATAGCAGAGTGTGTGGAACTTCTATGATAACTACCAACTGGGTGGGGTGAGCTATGTTACCTTCATGTAGGTACGTGACTTCTTTGACATCCTTTCTAGTAATGATCTGAAGTAACTGGGTCTTAGGTTCATGGAATCTTGGTCGGTGCATGATGACTTGACATATGATGTGTGTTAATTAATTATTTACTTAGGTTATGATATACACTATTATATATATTGTGAACTTATGGTAAGGATGAATTGGTGGTGTCCTATAAAGTCTTGTACTCATATACTACTCGATAATTTTAGTGTGTTTTTAGATTTCATGACCAAGGATCTGGGAAAGGGAAAGGGACCTACAGTCGATGGTTGAGCAGTGGATCATGAAGCTGAAGTAGACCAATGTAGATGCTGGAGGACCCTGAAGATGGTTGTTTATTTACTTATAATTTTATTATTTATTACTTATACTCTTAATAGGCTTACCACTTTGGGATCTATTATATATATTTCATTTATTCAGTTTCCTCATTTACTCTGATTTTTTATTATTTTTTATTTCTTATTATCAATATTATGTCATGATACTGAAGTTATAGTCTCCCCATAGATGGACTTATACCCACACTACTAGTTGGAAGCCCTTTGCATACGGGGAGGTGCACATGAGGTCATGTTGAACCCATCTCAGGCCTAGTGGATTGGTTTGGGATGTTACATAAAACCTAATGAGTTACATTAAAAAAATAGATTACTCAATGAAACTTAAACCATAAATACATAAAAATTGAAAATAATGAACAATTGTTACATAAAAACATATATAATATATAAATCCAATTTGGGCCTAATAATGAGTAATAATAGTGATGTTAAGTATAAGAGGTTGAATATGTTATGATACTAAAAATTCATAATAAAAATTTTGAACAAAATAACCAAGTCTTATCCATCTCAATGTGAGCAATTGGACCACCCACTAGTCAACTCCTATAAATCAAAAGAAAAACCATCATGTATTTATCATCTAAATATGTTTCCTTATTCTTAAATTCATTAATGAAACCAATTCTAATGAAAATATCATGTGGATGGATGATTATTATGGTTATATTTGTTGTCAATATATAATAAGGGAAGAAATTAAATGTATGATGGAGTCCTTGGTGATTATTTATTAATCATGGAAAGAAAAAGATTGAAATGATTTGATAAATATTAAAGACTGGTGATGATGCTTGTAGAATTGTTATGGGTTCGTCAGATTCCATTTACTAAGAAAATTCTCTATGTTTAGTTATGATGATTCAAAAACTGGTCTTAAATTACAATGACATGTGCAAGAGGTTATTAGAGAATACACATTATTTTATAGAGATTATGAAGTGAATATTAAGAAGTGGAGATAGTTGAATTGGTCTTAAGTTTAAAGACATGTTTCAATTGGGTTGAGGATAACACAGTGTTTGCAATAAGAAGAGTTGAAGACTGTGCAAAAAAAAATTACTTTCATGATAAATTTAACGGATAAATTGAATAGATAATATACTTTTGAGAATTTCATGGTGATTATACTTAGTTTTTAATAATTATTTAAATTTGTTACTTTATTAAAAAAAATTCAGACCCAAGCTAGCTAGAATGACAACTTAACCGCATATATGGGATCTTGGCTCACCAAAAATGAGGCATCCTACAAGGCCAAGAAGTAGGTGGTAGTGAGGGTTTATGGCACCCACAGGGATTTCACTTGCATGGGAAGGTGGGTGTACACATGGGTAAGTGTGTACATGGAGGTGGGAAGTGGGCCTACATAGGGAGGTATGGCCCATGAAGCCTAGGTGTGTGTAGTGTATCCAGTTTATGACCTTGGTACTAGCTTGAGTAGTTATTGAAGCGTTAAGTATTATTAAGAAGTGTGTGAACATGGTGATCTTTGATGTGGAATGAGCACATGTGGCGCACTATTCTTTCATATTAAAAACATACAAATATATCACAACTATCTGATCAATATGGATCCAATGACTCTCTGGACTCCATGTTTTCACCTTCGACACTCGAAGGTTTTTTAAATGCCAAAAGGTGTGCATGTCATGAAGTCATTTTCCTTGATTATGCTAAGCTTGAAGTTATGATATGATCTCAACATAAAAATTAATTAGATATTCATGAATGGTTTCTGTGATGAGAAAGTGATTAGGATATCGAAGAACATGTTACTTCCATGAAATGAAGTAGTATATGGGAACCTACATAAGGATAACATACACATAAGGGTACCTGCCTAAATATTTTCTATGTAAATGTAACATCGGATCTTAACATTATGTGGGGATTATGAGAAGGAAGGAATGAAAAGTTTTTTGGCATCAAGAGATGTTGTAAAAGAAATATCATGTGATATGATGAGATCTTTAGTGATTTAAAGTATACTTAACATGGCATATCTTAAGGATCTCAAATGTAGCCTTTAAGAATATTATTTTTTGAAAGCTAAGGTGATAAAGGAATGAAGGATAAGAAATCATCATTTCCTATAAATATCAAAGTTCAAAGGGTGATAGAATTACTGATTCTCATGAGTTTTGAGATCTCATGTTTTTCTTTAAAGAAAACATAGTATTCTCATGCTTCCATTTGCATGAATGTTAGAAGATTATGTGAGCCTCGTAGGTTCCCCAAAGAAAAAGTTTACCTACTATGATTCTTACTTTTATTTTTAGAGGAAAGAAGATTAAATGAAGCTTTTAAAGTATTCAAGAATCAATTTTATATCCGTGAAACTATTTCCATTTAGATTAAGAATAATTTATATGCAAATATTTGTTATTTCACAGTGAAGAAACTTTGTTCACTCATTTTTATGAAGGAATACTACACATTTGAGTTTAATGTACTTATTATTTGTGAGAAGTATCTTAAGTTTCATGAATAATTTTAGTTTGCATGAAGTACTAAGAACCCATGTATACACTTGTACATGAATAGGATAGAGGAATATACTTTGATTATTCTTATTTACACAATAGGTTACAATGCAGATAGTATAGACATTGTATACATATATTCCCAAGCAGTGCATGCATGTGATCACCCATTACATGCACTTGCATTGAGAACCCAATCCTTTTCAAACAATTATGTTGAAGTTGATTAAGGGATAATGAAGTGAAACACATATGAGATAGAATATAAAATAATAAAATAATGTTTTATTTTCTAGGGTTTGGTGTATTTAAAGTAAGAATTATAGAAAGATTTGTTGAGTTATGCAAACACTTCCTTGCATAAAAAATATTAAATAGATATTATTTGAGTTTGGGAATTTCCTCAATATAATTATAACATTTTTTCCTTAGAATTTGAATTTTTAAGAACAAGAAAACTTATGCAACATTTCTAATTATTCAATTGATCATTCTGATAAAAAAATATTTGGAGTGGAAGTTTCATCTTCCACTTGTTGAAGAGTACTAATACAACATTCATATAATTAATATTTTTTATAGTGTAGTAGTTTAAGACCTATAGTTGAGGTAAAAAGTTTTTTATTTGATGAAAATAAATCCATTTAATTAGTGATATCTTATTCATAAAGTGTGTTGGAATATTTTTGAACAACTAGTGGTACCAGTATAAACAACACCATTGAATAATTGGCGGTGAAATTATAAATAATGCCATTAATCCATTATAGGAAGTGTATTTTACCTATATAAACTTGTGTGAAAATTATATTAAATTTCAATCACTATAAATTATAGTGATAATAAAATCAGTGACATTACCACTAGTTAATCACGGTAAAGAGTAGGCTTTCTCAGTGAGTTCAAACCTTGTAAAAATATATTTGTGTTTCTATCTTATTTATTATCTACATTACATGTGTATGTGATTTTTGAGAGCAGATATCATATCCATTCTTCATAACCAGGGTAGAGGTTCAAGACTAAGAGGGGATAATTGAAAAGAAATTATAAACTCGATAAAATTTGGGTACATTAATTCACCCCCTAGTGTCCCTGAATGATCTATCTTGGATTTACAAGTGGTATTTGAGGGTAGGTTTGACTCTAATGGGATAAAAGTTTTTTATATCTATTTTGTTTTCCATAGTTTATATAAATTTCATATTTGAAGTTGATTCTAAAGTGCCTCATGTTGAATACTTAGTACACCCTCTTGTTAAATAAGATATAAAGGTGTCTGTCAATACTCTGAAAAATAGGAAAAAGAGGGAAGTAAAGAGATTGATAAAAATATCAAAGAAATAAGAAAATGATTACTGATCTCTTATCAAATCAATTGACAATGACCCCATTAAATAAACTATCTTAAGTTGTGGAGAGTATGAGGAAGATGATTCTATCAAAACTATTGAAGACTTATACTCTCAATTTCAAAGGTATATGAAAAATATTCTTGAATAATTGGTTTATATATGATTTTTTTTCAAGGAGATTATTGATTATAAATCACAACTTGAAGAGGAAATTAATAAGATAGAGGATACACTAGGTAAGAAATTCAAAAGGTGCAATTCTCTCACAAACCTCATTGAAGAAAAGGAAGAATCTATAGATCTTTATAATGAAAAGATTTGATTAATTGAAGAATAATTGAAAATGAATTTTTATGATAGAATCATAAGTAAACATGTTTTTGGTGAAGTGATCTGTTCACTTGAAACATTGTTCAATGCTTCTATGAATATCATAGATGCTCATCTTGAAAAATAAATAGTAAGGTCAAAGAACTTGATATTTTAGTGAAAGAAAATAAAAAGTTTCATGAAGAGTATATTCAAAAGAGACATGACATAAAGATACTTTAACAACCTAAGAATTTAGAAAATATTTCTCTTTAAAAAATTATAGATTGTGTTGCACGCAACACTGAGTTTAAAAAAACTCTGATACACTATCAAAATATTATTATAACTTGGCCATTAGTTTGGAGGGTATTAATATGATTAAATAATTTATCAAATATATATAAATTTATTACTCAATATAAATGTATTGACAAATTCTTAGTAAATAATCTCTCAATTTTAAGTAAAGTTATTTTATGCTTCAAATAATATGTCTTCCTCAGAATGATTTTATTTTTTTCGGAGAAAATATTAAAATTAATTTAAGAAACTTTTAGAAATTTTATTTAATAAAAATAATATCATTTTTAAAATCAAAATATTAAAATTAACTTAGGGTGAATTTTTGAGATTTTTCTAAAACATTGACTTCTCAGTGAATAGTGAAAAATACAGAATTTAATTGAAATACGACATCTTTTATGATATCGCAAAGACCTAAACATAATATAAAATTTTATTAAACATATTGAATGAATAAATTATTATAAAATACTAAAAAATATAATAAACAATTAATTCAAAACATATAAATTATAATTTATTCCATTATAAATATGAAAATCATTTTCAGTGTTGATGCAACGCCTACACAACACTGGAAAAGTCAAATTTGATAACCTGAAGTTAATATTTGAGATGAAATAATTTATTTAATAATTTTTTTTAAATATAAATTATTATGGATTATTTTTAAGGTTATATATGAATTTTTGAGTTATATAACAAGTGTCTTATCTGAATGCTTGTGCAATGCTTGAGCAAGACCGAAAAATCAAAATAACATATTAAATAAGTTTTCATGACATAGATATGAGTTAAAATAGATATTTAACAAGTCTAAAAATATATTTTGAGAATAATAAAATTATTTTAATGATGTTAATTTGTTTAAAATTTTCAAGAATTAAATAAACACCCAAAATTCTTATACACGTTGACACAATAACTATTAAATTAATGGAAAAATAAAATAAATGATATTAAAAATATTAAAAGTATTATAATTTGAGATAATTAATTTTATTCAAAAAAATTATATAATAACATGAAATTTAAGGTATTTATTATTATTTTTAATTTTACTTGTTGTCTTGATGTTATTAATGTCAAAGTAATAAATAGTTCTAAAAATTGACATTAATGAAATTTTAAAATAAATAAGAATTTATTAAATGATATAAAATTCCTAAAAAACATATATTTATCCCAATGAATAGTATATAATTTAAAATATCATCCATGGTACATTTGTGGGCCATTTTTTCATTCATAGTAACTATATCGACCCTCAATGCGTTAAAAACATTATTATCATGGTATGTTTGAAAAGGGTTAATGAAGGATTAAAAACATATTTGAAACTTGTCTAATTTTTATTGGATAAATATAATCCAACCCATATCACCTTATACTTTAAATTGAGTTTTTTAATGGACACTTTTATATTAAATAAAAAATATATTATTTAATTCAAATAATGTTACAAAATATCACTCTCTTTGTTTTTAATATATCTTATGTGTCCACATAAGGAAAAAAATATATTTATGAACAAATATAAGTGTCTATTTTGATATTAATAACATTATTTTCATAATATTTATTTATTTTAATTTTTTAGTAATTATATAATGACATTAATTTCTTATGCAATGCTGATACAATATTTCTTTAATTAATAAAAAAAATATTTTAAAAAAAATTAAAGAAATATAATTTGAGTAAGTTAATATGTTAAATGAATTTTATAGGGTAATATAACATATTAGTGTTGTTTTAAAGTATTATATTCAAATTTCAAGTTGTTTTGATGCCTTTTAAGTCAAATTAATTGAATAGGGTCTAAAGTGACAATAATGATATTTTATGAGAATAATATTTCATTGAATTACTTAAAAATCATAAAAATAATAAAATTGGGAAAATGGGATAATGTATGGTCTAAAATTTTATCCCTTTACTATTTATATTCTATTTGGAACCATTTGGATTAAGAATAAATTTATTACTATATAATCTTTTTAGAAATTCCAAAAAGTGCTCCTCGCCTCAATTTTATAAGGGAACCTCCTCCCTCACTTTTTTGCAGCACTTTTAGCCTTATAGATTAACTAAACTCTGAAAATTTCCCTTATAAACTTCTCTATACACATCCTGTAGGGTTTTTTCTTCCTAAAAGACCAACCCTAAATCCCTTTATAGGAGAACTAAAGGAGTCGTTTCGAAGAAGAGGTAATCTCTCTAACTGATCACTTTATTTTTCTACATTTATTTACCTCCTATAAATATATAGTATTTATCATAAAATAATAACTTCAAAATCCTCAATATTATAAAATTTTATTATTATGCATACATCATTATACACCCTTTTCCCATTAAATGAGAAGTGAAACTATTGCTCGTGCGTGCGTACGGCTTACCGTCCCCATGTAGCGATACAATTCATATTTCATCATAATAATGTATAGTTGGTTATTATGATTAGTTTCATTTTTATATATTATATTTATGACACAATTATACTTTTTTAATGATAACATCATGTCTACATTCTTACCTTCCAAACCATTGGAAAATTATAACGTTGTTTGTGCGTACGTGTGGACTACCACCTCCACAAAGCGATCTAATTCATTTTCCATTTTTATTTTACGTGGATAGTAAAAATGATAGATTTAATGAATATAAATTATATATATAACAATATAATTATTTTGTAAAGTTTAGTTATTTAATTTCTTTCATTCCATCCATTGAAAAAATGAAAATAGCGTTCATGCATACGTACGGCCTACCATCTCTATGAATGGTGTGATTAATTTTTCTATATATAATTTCATGGATGAATATAAATATATATATATATATATATAATATATATGATATTTATAAAATTATTAGTATTCTAGAGGTTATGGAACCAAGATAAATGTACAAGGACCAAAACTACTGAACTGAAGTACTCATGGATAAATGAAATAGTTAACACCCACAAATAATGATTTATTGATAAAAGGGATGTTGAAATGTTATATATGGATCATATATGATTTTATAATTTTTAAATATACTCTGGTGTGTAAGTATAATAAATTTAAATTTATTATATAGGAGTTTAGAGTACTTTTTCTTCAAGGAGAACTCGAGGTAAGGGATTTTCGTCTCACCTTTATTTTTATGGGACACGTGACTTATATACCACTTGTTTATTTTGTGTGGTGAATATAATTCCCATTTATAAATTTTATGATGATTCTTATTAAAATTTTGGGGATCTACATATCCATATAATTCTATTTCTTTCATGGGACTTATGATTCAAAAGTTACCAAAGTGTCAAGGGTTTTATTTCACAATCTCAACAATATTCAAGATTTTTTATGTTTAAGTCTCCACTAGGGAATATTTTTCTTCCGCATTAATTTTTTATTAAAAAATTAAATGTTTTTAACATTATTGTTTTTTTATATTCATCTTTACCTATGTTTGAATTTTTACAAAAAATGTTTGAAAGGAATCAACTTGTCATTTTCCTAACAAAGTATTTTGGGACTTTTCCAACAAAAATATGGAAGGAATGTTTTTTTAAATTTTAAGGCATGAAAATATTTTCCCACCATTATGAATATTTTTTTTCTGAATATTCCTTTAAAATTTACCATGGTTACTTTCAATGAAAATTTTTTCCTTTATAATTGCATAACTTTTTTAAAAAAATAAGTGATTTTAAAATGGAATGGTAATTTTCCAAAATAATTATTCCAAGTGACCATTAAAAAACATTTTATATCTAATATGACATCAATTTATGTTACTTAATATTTAATGAGGATATTATATAAGGATGCCATCTTTATTATTTCTCTATATGGTTTATGTTTATGTTGAAAATGTGAATTTTTTATGAAACCCATTTCTTTTCCATGGGTTATGCTATGATGATATGTTTATAAAACCCATTTTTTTCAAGGGATATGATATGATTAATGTTTTATGATCTTGTTTCGTACATATATATTATTTTCATTATGTGATGGGTTGAACCTATATCTCCCTCAAATGCATTGGGTAGATATGTATAACTCGTGAGGTAAATATGTTATATGTGAACCTGATTTCATGTTCACAATTTTATACATGGACCTGGTTTTCATGTCCATAAATTTATGCATGGGTATGGATTTCATGTCTATAAGATTATGAGTGTAACTTGTTTCATGTCTATAATTTTATGTGAGGGACTGATTTCATGTCCTTAACTTAATGAGTGAACCTATTTCTATTTATACATGTTCACAAAGTTCTAAGTTAATGTGTGTGATGCAATTCTATTTCATATACCAATGTTATGATCTCATGGCTCATGTTTTTTGATTCTTTTATGAATCATGTCTTATTAACTACCAATATTTATTTCACTAATCAAGATTATGATTTATGATATTAAGGGTGTAGATTTACAATGTTAAGCTCATGTTCTCACACCCTTATGCTCATGTTATTCTTATGTGATCATTGGTATCTCACTTTTTTACCCTTACTAGTAATCTAAGATCATCCTTTCTTATGTTTTGTTTCCCCAAGTTATGAATAAAGGTTTTATAAATTATATTTCTAATAAGGGTGTTAGTTATGAAGAACTTAGTGGGAGGCGATATAAATCATTTATGAACCGGTTATTTATGTGTCCAAGTTTCCAAAGTCACTAGACCTATATGATTATGAAATGGATCTAAATTTTATGCAATGAATATTAATATATTTAGATTAAATATCTATGTATGAAAAGTTTGTTTCATTATATTTTGTATCAAAGTATGGTTTAGTTAACCTTTGGAAAGTAGGATAATAAAACTTTAGTGATATCCCTTGGATATTTCTAAGGATAGGTCTAAGTAAAGGATAACATCCTAAGGTTTTATTAATGACCATTAATGAACAAGTTTAAACTTAAGGTTTCATTATTTAGACATCCTATAAATGATTATGTGGTTTTTTACCATGATTATCATTGCTCAGGCTATGCTTTTTTCTTTTAGTCAATGGTTGGAACCCAAAGGAATCATGTGAAAAATTAATGTGATGATTAATGAAATGACCATCCTCATGAGAAACTTAATGTATTAATATATGTGATGCAATATCTTGTAACTATTCTCACTCAACTCTCTCAATATATTGGTGGTAACACAAATCATTTTGAACTTCTTAATGCACTAAGTATGGAAAAAAATGTTATTGAATATTTTATGTGACAATGACCACCATACTCCTATGGGTATTTTGTTACATTGGTTACTGAGAAATGGATCAATGTGATGGAAAATATATTTTCCATTCATCAGTGTTCATAAAATGAAAAAAAATCTTATTTAATTATCATTTTTAAGGTAAAGTGGATCAATAGTGAAATTTTATTAAGAATATGATGAAAGAGGAGGAAATTCGATCCATGGAATGTGATAAGTTTAATGGAATATTTTTTAGTAATTACATCCCTAGTATTTAAATAAAAAAATAGAGAAGTAATTCCTTGATCTTAAGAATAAGGATGATGAATCCATTGGTACCTATGAGGAAAATTTTACAAGACTTTAAATATAATATTCAAGTTTAATCATCATCCTTGAAAGAAAAATTAATTGATTCTTTAGTGGTTTTAAACCAATTCTTCAAAAGGAATTAGCTATAAGGGACTTTAGAAACTATGAAGAAATTTTTCTATGTGCACTGAAAGTGTAAATGGAAGATATAAACCCTCAAGGTTCTTGTGATAAGAAAATAAAGATAGAGATTCATGGAATATCCAGTGGTTTGTCACATATAGAAAAGAAAAGGTTTCAACCTCCTACTTTTCAAAAATGTGGGAAGGAGTACTTGGGTGAAAGTTTAAAAGGAATAATAAAATGTTTCAAAGTGTAGGAAGTAAGTCCATAGAGAAAAATAATGTAGGAGTGATATAAAAAACAGTCAATGAAATGAATGGAGAGAGAGATCAGTAGAATTCACCACTCCCACTTTAGTGCTATAAATGAAAATATTTTTTGACACTATTTGAATCAATGCCCGAATATAAGGGATAATAAAGATAGTGAGCCAAAACAAACTCTGAATTCAAAGGAAAAAAGGGGAATATTATGCAATTATAGTAGTTTAAATGAATCATGATAGTTAGATAACACTTATCTTCCACTCTATAATAGTTAATTCCATGTTGATGTTTTTATGAATATAAAATTTGAATATCTTATCCTTCAGTGAAATTTTATGTGATTCTAAGCATTTATTGGCTCTCCCTACATAGATTCCATATATATATATTTATAGAATAAAGAAATCATATTTTATATTCTGAATCAACCTATGATCATCTATCAGTGAAATGATGAACCCAAACCTCTAACGGAAATATTTTTGGCTAAGATAAGATCTTATTTAAATAATACAGGGTGAATTGTATTTTAGAAGAATTTATGATTTTATTATGACCTTTTGGGAAATGATTAGTAAACATTGGAGAATATATGATCATGGTATATAAATTTTGGTATGATGCCTTATTAGTGATTAAAATTAATTTTATATTGATCATGGAAGGATATGAGATCAAATCATTTTTGGGGTTTTGAATATGGTCGGTAATATTTTGGAGGGCTCTTAAGTTTACCTACTTATGTAATGGATTAAGATTTGGATATTATTGTTTGATATTAAAGCATGATTTATCATAACTTGTACTTACTATTTTGGTTTTCGAAAATATTGAGAGGCCAAATGTATTATTTATAGATCTCATGATTCATTAAAAGTTCTTCGAGCTTGAAAATTTCATCTTAAATATTCATCTACTCGCATAAGAAATTTAGTATAAATTGATTGAAGCACAACCAAAGGATGAGATTGTGCTTATGACATGGAAAGAAATCAAGTAAGTTGAATTCCTCAAGAGCTTTACCTAGATATTAAAATAATTCCTAGACTTTTGTAAAAGTACCTTCAAATAAAAACATTATTTGTTTACTTTTATTACCAATAAATCAATGGTATTTTAACCCATCACGAATTTTTAGTTTTGTGATGGTTAACATTCTGTTAACCATGTTGTAGATAACTCTCAATCAGTCCTTGGGAATTAGGTTTTTCTTCCATATCTATGTTTTCACTACACACCTATGTTATCCTATTTTTAAACCTAGTTATATGTTATTCCATATGATCTTCTTACTTCTCTTTCCCTCTTTTAAAAGGAACTTTTTTTAATCTTTTTTACGATTTAGGTTTTTAAAAAAGTATTTTTTTTCAAATATAAAACCTTTGATTATTGATCACAAGTTCAAATTATGTGGAAAAAATTAATTATAGGTGGAATAAAGTAACACCCCATGATTTTATAAAATATTTTTCTTTAAAAAATTTATATCTTGTGTTACACACAACACTGAGTTTAAACAAACTATAATACACTATTAAAATATTATTATAACCTAGCCATTAATTTGGTGCGTATGAATATTATTAAATAATTTATGAAATATATATAAATTTTATACTCAATATAAATGTATTGATAAATTCTTATTAAATAATCACTCAATTTTTAGTAAAGTTATTTTATGCTTCAAATAATGTGTCTTCTTTAAAAATGATTTTATTGATTTTTCTAAGAAAATATTATAATTAATTTTTGGATTTATTAGAAATTTTATTTAATAAAACTAATATAATTTTTGAAATCAACATGTCAAAGTTATCTTAGGATGAATTTTTTATATTTTTCTAAAAAATGATTTTTCAATGAATAATGAAAAATACTGAATTTTATTGAAATATGGTATCTTTTATGATATCTCCAAGACATAAAAATTATATAAAAATTTATGAAACATATTTAATGACTCAAGTATGATAAAATTATAAAAATTTCATGAAAAAATAATTCAAAACATGTAAATTAGAATTTATTTCATGATAAATATAAAAATCATTTTTATTGCCAACACAGAGCCTCTGTGTCGCTGAAAGGTCAAATTTGGTAACCTAAAGATAACATTTGAGATGTAATAAGTCCTTGATAGACTTTTTTATTACATTTTAATTATTATATATGTTTTTTATGTTTATACACTAATTTTTGAGTCATATAACAAGTGTATTATCCAAATTCTTATTCAATGCTTACATAAGGTTGAAAAAGTCAAAATAACATATTAAATAAGCTTTCATGACATAGATATGAGTCAAAATAAATATTGAATGAATATAAATGGATATTTTGAGAATAATAAACTTATTTTAATGATGGAAATTTATTTATAATTTTTAAAGTATTAAATAAATACCTTAAATTCTTATAAAACACTGACATAGTAATTATTAAATTAATAGAAAAATCAAATAAATGATATTAAAAATATTAAAATCATTTTAATTTGAAATAAATAATGTAATAAATTAATTTTATAGATAAATATTACATATTATGGATGTATTAAAATATTTTTTTTCTAATTTTACTTATTTTATTGAAGTTATTAATTTCAAATTAATGAATAGTTCTAAAAATTGACACTAATGATATTTTAAAATAAATAAGATTTTATTAAATGATATAAAATTATTAAAAATATTAAATTCTGAAAATTTACTAAGATGTAGTTTTTAATATCAATAATGGTCCATTTATGGTCCATGTTTCCATTTATAGTACCAATATTGACCCTCAATGAGTTAAAAACCTCTTTATCACGGTAATTTTGAAAAGGGTTAACAAAGTGTTAAAACCAAAATATAAGGGTATGAAACATAATAAAAACTTATATAATTTTTATTGGATAAATTTAGTTAGACCCTTATAAACTTAGTCTCAAAATTTAGTATTTTAATTGACACTTTTCCATGAAAATTACTTATATATTATTTAATTCAAAGAAAGTTATAAAATGTCACTCTCTTTGTTTTTAATATATCTTATATGTCCACATAGGTAAAAAATCTATTTATGAATGAATATAAATTTATATTTTCATATTGATAAAAAAATTCATGATATAAATTTATTTATAATTTTTAGTAATTATATAATGACCTTAATTACTTATGCAACGCTGATGTAGTATTTCTTCAAATAATAAAAAAAAATAAAATATTTTAAAAATATTAAAAGAAATATAATTTGAGTAAGTTAATGTGTGAAATTAATTATAGGTTAATAGAACATATTGGTGTTTTTTTAAATTATTAGATTCAAATTTAACTTTTTCTTTATGTATTTTAAGTCAAATTAAGTGAATAGTTTCTAAAGTGACAATAATGATATTTTATGAGAATAATATTTTATTAAAATTACTTAAAAATCATAAAAATATTTAAATGGGAAAATTTAATAAGATATGTTTTAAAATTTAATCCCTTTTACATTTATAGGTCATTTGGAACTGTTTTTATTAAGAATAAATTTATTATAATTTAATCTTTTGAGGAATTCCAAAAGTACTCCTCACCTCAATTATAAATGGGAACCACCTATCTCACTTATTTACACCACTTTGAGCCTTATATCTCAACCAAACTCTATCAGTTTCCCTTATAAACTTTTGTATCCACGTTATATAGGTTTTTCTCTTCCTAAAAGACTAACCCTAAAGCCCTTTATAGAAGATCTAAATGAATCATTTTGAAAAAGAGGTAATCGCCCTATCTAATCACTTACTTTTTATAGTCTTCATTACCTCTTATAAATATATGGTATTTATCCTAAAATAATAAATTAATCATCCTAAATATTCTGAAATTTTAGTATTATGAAAACACCATTATACACCCTCGTTCTCATCAAATGATAAGTGGAATTATCGCTTGTGCGTACATGTGGAGTACCACCTCCATGAAGCGATGTGATTCATTTTCAATTTCTATTTTATTTGTATGGTAGTAAGGATCAATTTAATGAAAATATATTATATATATTACAATATAATTATTTTTTAAAGTTTAATTATTTACCTTTATTTCATTCTATCCGTCAAAAAAATGAAAATAGTGTTCATACGTACGTACGGCCTTCCATCTCCATGAATGGTGTAATTCATTTTTTTATCTATAAATTAATGGATTATTATAAATATGTATATAATTAACATATATTATATTTATATCATGATTAATATTCTTTAGGTAATTGAACCTAGATAAATTTATAAGGATCGAAACTACTGAACTGAAGTATTCATGAATAAATGAAACATTTAACTCCCAAAAATAACGATTTACTGATAAAATGGGTGTTGAAATGTTATAAATGGATCATATATGATATTATAAGTATTAAAATGACTTATAGAGATAAATTTAAATTTATTATATAGGATATTAGATTACTTTTGAACATAGTGAACTCAAGGTAAGGGATTTTTGCCTCACTTTTATTTATTTGGGACACATGAATTGTACACCACTTTTTTCTTTTAAATGGTGTATATAATGAAAATGTATGTATTTTATAATAATTATTATGAAAATTATTGGTATTTACATATCCATATATGGTTATTTCTTTCCTGGGACTTATAATTCAATATTTACCAAAGTGGTAAGGGTTTTATTTCACAATCTCATCAATATCCAGGATTGTTTATGTTTAAGTCTCCACTAGGGAATATTTTTATTCTATATTCATGTTTTCTAAAAATGTTTTTTTTATGTTTTTACCGTTATCCTATTATTTTTTAAATTCATTTTCACCCATGTTTTACTTTTTATAAAACATTTTGAAATGAATCTTCTTGTCATTTTCCAAACGAAGTATTTTGTAGATTTTCTAAAAAAATATGGAAGGAATGTTTTTTAACTTATACAGCATGAATGGATTTTACTACCTTTTTGAATAATTTTTTCTTTTAATATTCCTTTAAAATTTCTCATTTTTATTCTCAAAGTAAATGTTTTCCTTTATAATTGTGTATCGTTTTTAAAAAAAGAAGTGATTTCAAAATGGAAAGGTTATTTTCATCAAGAATTGTTCCAAGTGAACTTTAAAAATCATTTTCCATATAATATGACATAATTTTGTGTTAATTAATATTTAATGGGTATATTATCCAAGGATAATATCTATATAATTTCTCTAGATAGTTTATGTTTATGATAAAAAGATGAAATGTTTATGAAACCCATTTCTTTTCCGTGGATTATGCTATAATGAAATGTTTATGAAACCCATTTATTTTCATGGATTCTAATATAATGAACGTTTTATGATATTTTTAGACACATATATATGATTTTTATTATGTGATAGGTGGTACCTATATCTTCCTCCAATGAATTGGTAGATATGGATAACTCATGAGGTAAATATTTTTTGCGAGAACCTAATTTCATGTTCACAATTTTAGGTGTGGGCCTAGTTTTTATACCCATAAGTTTATGTGTGAACCTATATTTCATGTATATAAGATCATTCAAGGACCTGGTTTCATTTCCATAGGTTTATGTGAGGGTCTTATTTCATATCCTTAACTTAATTAGTGAACCTATTTCTATTTATACATATTTACAAAGTTATAATTTTATTTTTATACCACAATTCTATGACTTAAACCAATGTTATGCTCTTATGCCCCATGTTATTTGATTATTTATGATTCATGTATTATGAACTACCAATATTTATTCCATGACTCAATATTATGATTTATGATATGCAGGTTGTAGATTTTAAATGTTAAGCTCATGTTCTCACACCCTTATGCTCATGTTATGCTTATATGATCATTGATATCTCGCTTGTTTACCCTTAATGAGAATTTGAGCTCACCATTTCTTATGTTTCTTTTACCCAGGTTATGAAGAAAGGTTTTAGAAATGATATGTATAAAAAGGGTTCTAGTTATGAATAACTTAGTGGGAGATGATATAAATAATTTATGAACCAATTTTTTATGTGTCCAAATTTCTGAAGGCAATAAACCTATAAAATTATGGTATAGATAAAAATTTTATGTAATGAATATTCATAAATTTATATTTAATATATATTTATGAAAATTATGGTTTTTATAGCTACTATCAGTTTCAAGGAAGCCCAATTGGAAGTTAAATCCTAAATAATCAAATACCTTGAAAACTCTTTGAATAAAGGTAATAGACAGCATGATGATCATATTAATAAAATAAAAAGTGTATGGTAAGGTAGAATAATATTAGTTGAAAATGATAAGCTTTACCTCAAAATGAAATGTCTTGAAATAGTGGTTAAATTGAGAAATTTTAAGGATACACATGTCAGAACTTCCCAAGATTTTGAGAAGAATTATTCCACCAAAACATATAAAGACAATAAAGCCCCAAAAATTGATGTTGTTTTAAAATATATTGATGACATTATTAAGACTATTATTAGTGTAAATAAGAGCTCAAAATCATCACTTGATCAATCTTATAAAAGCTATTGGAAGAAGCTAACTCATAACCCAATAAATTCTATTTCTATTGATGTAGTCTCATCTTCTAGTGTAGGTTTAAAGTCAAAAGTTGGGAAGATTTGGGTAAAAAAATGATAATAAATACACTAAACCAATAAGGGTGTATACTATAAATATCAAGAAAAATAACTCCCAAAATGATTCTCCAAATAAGGAATGTCAAACCCAAAAACAACAAGGTGCTAATTCGAGTAATACGGGTACTAAAAGCAAAAGAAAGAGATTCATTTTATTCTGTTGGTGCTACTATATGTTTGGACATCAGACATCTATGTTTTGGAAAAACATTAAAATGTTTTATAACTACAAAAGTAATATATTCAGGGGGTATCTATGAATAAATGAAGAAACCTACTAAGAAGAAGTAGATTCCATAAAAGAGAATGAATTCGTACACAAGAAATATATTCAAATTCCTTAAATATTTCTATGAGTGTTTAAAAATATGTGGTCATATAGAATAAGAGTAATGGTATGCACCATCCAAGTAAAAAACCTATGATATTATGAATATAGGATAATAACCCAAACATAATCAGGTTAGAAATAAATAACAACAAGATTCCTTGGGAGATAAATAGGCGAAGGAAGGTGTTAAAGATTTGAAAAGAACTAAACAAACCACTCCTAATAGGATTGATAATATGAATACCAATAATTTCATGTAAATAATGAAAATATTATTCAACTATGGAAAGATATTTTATACCATGGACTACTAAAAATGGTCCATGGAAATTAAAATTAATAGAATCAAACTAAAATTAAGAAGAGAGAAAATAAATTAGAGAAACAAAAAGATAGGATTGATTAAATACATTCCTAAAGAATATTTTTGATAAGTTACCCAGGAAAGGTGACCCAAAATATTAAAGAAGTCATGTGGAAGATCCAAAGAATAATATATTAATAATGAATGCCTAATTATTTTTCTTGATCAATTAAAATCCACTAGAGAAACACAAAAAACTAAAGATAAATCACTAACAAGAGAAAATGAAAAAGGAAAATAGGTTTTTGAAAATGAAGTAGAACTCGAATTTCATGAGATATTTTCAATAATTGAAAAATCAAGTGTCACACAAAAAAATTGGAAGGTGAAAGGAGATTGGGAATAATGAAATAAATTGTATGACTTTTCTACCTGCTCAATAATATATGATGATGATATAAAAACAAGCACTAGTGGAAGATATTTCACTACTAGGAAATTTGAAGATAAATAATTCACACAAAATAAAGGTGAATGAAAGTAAAGATTAAATGTTGTCAAAGAAATCTCAAAATCTAAAATTTTATGCAGAAACAAACATGAAGAATACCAATCACTTTAGTAATATAAGGAAAAGAGACTTTGGTTTGAGATAAAATACTCAGCCCTATTTTACTTATTAAGAAGCTCATAAGTGTTCCACCTTATTTACTTACTTATTATGTAGTATTTATTTTATTACATTGAAAGTAATTGATGGTGAAGTTCATTATCAAGAGGATAAATGAGTGAAAAAATTGGATAGCAATAAGTTGGAATGGTTATTCAAGATTTGATAAAAACATGAATTTTTTCACAATGGTGGATCGTTAATATAAACATCTTGAAGACTATATGATAAAACTATCCACCAGGTAAAATGAAGGGAGCGCACCCCTTGAGGGGTAGACAACATAAATGAGATTCTATCAAGGCTTGTTTCATGAATATATTTAATTTTAAGTCATCTCTACAGAAGTTGAAAATTTAGGTAACATAATTACACTTCTTACACATGCCTTGATTATATAAAATATGTGTATAAAGGGGGAGTGTTGATTTTTGAGTAAGCTTATTGAAATGGGGATTTGATTATCTATGCACTTTAAATTTTGGATTTATTTTTTGAGTGAAGGTAAGAGTATATATTTCATGAAGTAAAATTTGGTTCTACTTCCCCATGGATGAAAATATGGAAATTTTATCTCATTCTAAATCGATTGATAGACAGCATTGATGTCTTAGTGAAATCACTCTTGTTTTATACATCGGGTTTTCCCATGCAGACTTAAATATGACTAGCTAAAAATATCATTTCTATAGAAACATGTGATATCATCCCCCTCATTACAAATTTACTGAATGGATCCTTTTAATTTATTATCAATAATGGGGAGAAGATACATTTACTTTATTTAAGGAAATAATATTGACAACAAAGCCAAAGGGGGGTATTGAAAATCATATGTGGATGGATGATGGGTATGATTTTATTTATTCTCAATATTTAATAAGAAGTCAAATTCATTGCATGATGAAGTCCTATGTGATTATTTATTAATCATGGAAAGAGAAATATGGAAATAATTTGAGAAATATTGAAGAAGTCAGGTAATGATTCTTGGATAATTGTTATAGATTCATTAGATTTCATTTACTAAGACAATTATCCATGTTTAATTATGACGATTAGTGAACTGGTCTTAAATAGAAAATACATTTGTAAGAGGTGTTTAGATAATGTACATTATTTTCTATACATTATTAAGTGAAGATAAAGAAGAGATAATTATTGAATTGATCTTAAGTTCAAAGGAATGTGTCAATTTTGTTGAGAATGACACATTGTTTTCAATAAGAAGAGTTGAATACCATGCAAAAATAAATTGCTTATATGAAGAATTTAATGGAGACCATGTAAAATATTCTTTTTCCATTATAGGGAGAAGGGGATATACATTTGATAATGGCTTGGTGATTGTACTTAGTTTTTATTAAGTATTTAAATGTGGGACTTTATTAAAAAATAGTTCAGGCCCAAGCTAGCCAATAGGTTAGCTCAACTGATCATATGGGAGCTTGGATCACCATGTAGGATTCAACCTACAGGGCCAAGAAAGAGGTGGTAGTGAGGCTGTATGGCCCCCATAGTGATCACACCTACATGCGCAAGTGGGTGTATGAATGGGAGAGCGCACGCTTGGAGTTGGACAGTGGGCCTGTATAGGGAGGCATAGCCCATGAAGCCTAGGTGTGTGTAGTGTATCTGGGTACTAACCCTAATGTCATCTTGAGTGCTTGTTGAAGCACTGAGTATTATTAAGAATCACATAAACATGGGGATATTCAATGTGAGATGAGAGCATGTGGTGCATTGTTCATCCTTATTAAAAAAATACAGATAAATCATAATTTTCTGATCAGTGAAGATCCAACGACTCTTAAGCCTCCATGTATTTGACTTCTACCTTCAACTCTTAAAGGTTTTTTAAATGTCATAAGTTTCTTATGTAATTAATCCATTGTCCTCAATCATGCTGAGATCGAATTTATTATGCGATCTCGACATAAAAATGATTTGAATCTTCATGAATGGGTTCTATGATGAGCATGCGATCAGGAGCTAGAAGAAAACGCTATTGTTTCACAATGAAGTAGCATGTGGGAACCTATATAAGGGTGGCCCACACTTAAGGGTACCTACATAAGGGTTGTTTATGTAAAGGTAGAACTGGTCTTACCTTTACATGGGGACTGTATAAAGGAAGGGATGACATGTTTTTTGGCATCATGAGATGTTGTATAAGAAATAGCATGTGATAAGTCAAGATCTTTGGTTATTTAAAATATAATTAACATGGAATATTTTTTAGATCTTAAATAAATCCTTGATGCATCTTAATTTTTGGAAGTTAAGGTGGTGAAGGAATGAAGGAGAAGCGGTGATCATTACCTATAAATATCAAAGTGCCAAGGTTGATAGAGTTATTGTTTCTAATGAGTTTTGGGAGATCTCATTTTTCCTTAAAGAAAAATAGAGTATTCTCACACTTCCATATGCATGAATTGAAACACCCTGTGTTTTTATGAATTAATTTTTTAAAATAATTTAAATTTCTTTGATGGCTTGCATTACACACTACACCAAGTTATGCATATTTTATACACAAAGCCAAGTTAATATTTCACTACAAACGACATTTATATTATCTTTTAGTACACAAAACACTATTTTTATCTTGTGTTAAGAATAATTCTGAGTTCCTTCGATAATATGTGTTACACATAAGACTGAGTTTTACTGAACTAAAATATACTATTAATATTATTATTAAAGTATTATTATAGTTATAACCTTGCCATTAGAATTGAGTATTTAAAAAATATTAACTAAATTATGAAACTATGGTTTTCACATGTTTTTAAAATGAATTATTTGGTTATCAATTAAATAGAAATGAAAATAAAAACCAATTAAATATAAATGATGTCTTTTTATTTTTATGCTCATAAAGGCATTTTATCTTAATAAATTAAATTAATTACTATTAGGGAGAGATAATAATGAAATTTATATATTATAAATTTAAAAAAAATATAACATTCATCTGATAAGTTTTATAGGCATAAAATAATAACAAGTCCAATTTTAGGCATAAAAAGTGATATTTTTCTAAAAGGTTGTTTTTCCACCTTCTAATGGAACACTTATTTTAAAAATAATTTTGACACTTTTATAATTTTTATTTTAAAAAATAAACTTCATTTTTTAAAGTTTAATATCAAATTTTACTTTGGGTGAATTCTTGGTATTTTTGTGAGAAGTTTCATTTTTTGATGAATAGTAAAAAATACTGAATTTTAATTGGAAACTGCTTTTTCGCTTAATTTATTTATATAGATAAATTATATTTTTATTTTGTTTTAAAGTATATTTAGATAAATTATAAATTTATTAATCCAATTTAGGTCATTGAAATCAATTTCATACTAAAATTGGAAATGAAAACATTTCAAACTTTTGAACTTTTTCACATTAGAAACTCTTTGTTTCATCTTATCTGTGGGATTATTTTTTTAATTAATTTATACCAATTGTGTGATTTTAATTTAGAAAAATTTATTTCATATTTTTAAGTAGAATAATTTATAGTTTATATTAAGTTCAATTTAGTTTTTTACCAAAAATATTATTGAAATCAATTAAAATTAATTACAGCGATTAAGGTAAAAACAAGATTACTTAGTGGTTAAACTTAAAACATATGGTGTAAAAAAGACCCTACACTTGTCCAAAACCCATTTTATGGCTATATTTAAAACATTTACCCTCTTTCATACAAAATGGACCATTATTGGAGTCACATGATGCAAGGGGGACCTATCAATAATGTTTACCTTTTTGTATTTACAAGAATGCCACTTATCCTCCACTATAAAAGGGAACTCACCCCCCCCCCCACCCCCACTTATTCACACCTCTAAAACCTTTTATATCACCCATAACCTACACAAATAATCTCCCTAATTCCCTAATCCCAACCTAGAATCATCACTTTGAGCATAAATCCAAACAAGGAAGCCATTTGGATCAAACCAAAAAGATTTACCCAAAGAAGAGGTAATGTTCATCAACATGCATTTTTGTTTTGTTTCCTTATCCAGGCCCTTAAATTATTATTATATCAATATTATATAATAACATAATTATCCTAAATATACTTATATTTGGTTATTTTACGATTAAAACCTACACCTTCACACACTTCCATCAAATGGGATACACAATCATCGTTCAAGTCTACGATGGACTACCGCCTCACGAATTGAAGTCATTCTGTCTTCCATTACCACCTCTAAAGGTTGGTAATAATGATGTACATACTGTTTTTATATTATATATTTTATATTTTTGTTTTATTTATGATTATTTAATTATTATATAACACATATCTTCATGCTTTCCATTTTATGGGAATACGATAACTTTATTTGTGGACGTGTGGACTACCGCCACCTCAAAGCAGTGTGATTCATTCACGCTTTGCGTGGAATGTATTTAGAATGGGTTTAATAAAAATATTTAATATATATGATGTAATAATTCTACTATAAATATAATATTTATATATATATATATATCATTTACTTTTCTTTTTTAAAAAATATAACAAGAAAATGGAAACAATGTTCATGCGTACGTACAACCTACTATCTCCATGAATAGTGTATTTCATTTCATACTTATATATTTTATAGATTATTATAAATAATTATATAATTAAAATATATTATATTTATATCATTTTTTACATTATGTAAATACATAAATCATGATCTAAGTAAGAGGATCAAGAATAACAAGTTAAAACTTGTATGAAAAACAAAGTGGTTATTACTCGAAACATAACTTTAACATGGAATTGTTAATAAATGGGTAATATAAAGTCATAATAAAATAATATATGGTATTATATATAATAATATGGTTCCTTTTTATGTTTATAATAAACTTATATTTATTATATATGATTTTTGAACATGTATGAATAAAGTCAAGACTTAAGGTAAAGGGATTTCTAGTCTCACTTTTATTTTTACGAGACTTATTCCATATTCACCACTTGTTTATTTTATGTGGTGTATATAATTCCCTATGAAATTTTATATAATTAATTTTATTTATTTAATGATATTAAAATTTTATATTTATTCTATTATTTTATATATATCATGATTCCAAAGTTACTCAAATAGTAAGGTATTTCCATCTCAATTTTTACTTCTGTGAGACGCATGTCATATTCACTACCTATTTATTTTATGTGATATATATAATTCCTATGAATTTATTTTATGATGATTATACTTAAAATTACTAATATTTATGTATCCATTTTAGTATCTCTCTTTCCTAGGGTTTATAGTTCAAATGTTACCAAATCAATAAGGGAATTTTGTCTCAATTTTCCTTCTTTGAGACACACATTATGTTATGCACCTATACTCTTTTACGAGGTGTATATACTTCCCATTTGAAATGTTATATCATGAATTTAAATATTTTAATGATATTTTAAGATTCATTTAATGTTATTATTCTATTTATATTAGTATTCAAAGTTACCAAAGTGGTAATATTTTATTTCTAAAATCTCATCCTTTATTGGGATTGTTTATGATTATGATTACATTGATGAAATCCATTTATTTTAATGGGTTATGCTATGATGAAATTATTATGAAACCTGTATATATTACATAGGTAATGATATTATTAAATGATTATAATACCCATTTCATTTAATGGGTTATTATATGATTAATGTTTTGTGGTCTTGTGGCACACATAAATATGGTTTTCATTATGTGATGAGTGGGACCTATATCTCCCTCCAATTAATTGGGTAATGATAAATATTTTATGATGTCAAATGTTACATGGGTGGGAATCCGAAGACTACAATAATAGGGTACAAATGAGGAAATTCCAAGCCCGCAATAAGAGGGTACACGGGTGGGCATCCCAAACCCAAAACAAGAGGGTATATGGGAGGGAATCCCAAGCCCATGATAAGATGGTACATGGGTGAGAATCTCAATCCTGAAACAAGAGGGGACATGGGAGGGAATCCCAAGCCTTTGATAAGAGTTTACACACAAGGTAATCCCAAGCCCTCAATAAGAGGGTACATGGGTGGGCATCCCATGCCTGAAACAAGTGGGTACACAGGAGGTCATTCAATCCCGAAGAAGGTACATGGATGATTATCCCAAATGTAACATGTTATGAAGGTATTTTTAGGTATCCTTGAAATAATATTTTCTATTATTATGTGTATTCCACAATTCCACATCTTATTATTATGTTATGATCTCATTGATTGTTATTTTGATTCCCTTTTGATTCATGTATTATGAACTGCCAATATTTATACCATGATTCATGTATATGATATTTGATATGTATGGTATGATCTTCAAATGTTATTCTCGTGTTCTCATACCCTTATGTTCATGTTATTCTTATGTATCATAATTTTTTACCTGTACTGATCATTTGATCTCACCCTTTCTTATGTTTCCTTTCCTCGTGATACAGAGAAAGGTTTTAATTAGGAGTAATAAAGGTGAAGATCTTTATGGGAGATGTTGAATATATTTCACTAAATTAAAAGAATGTGTTCCAAGTTTACAAAGAAACTAAACTATTATGGTTCTCGGACATATACTTTTATAATGTGCCAAATATTCATCTAAAATAATGTAATATCTATGTATGTTAAGCCTCAGTCGTTATAGTTGGTATCAAAGGGAAGGTTTAGTCAGCCTTTGAAAACTAGGATGATAAATACTTAGTGAGATACATAGTGATATTTTTAAGGATATATCTTGGGATATATATAAGGTTAATTATAAGGATGAGTCAACATTTAGGAAAATTTCATATAATTTTGGTAAAGGGATGAGAGAGTTGTTTCCAAGAAAGTACATCCCAATTTGGATACTACAAGTATATGTGGCTCTAACACAGATGTACTATCATGAACTAGCCTGGATACTCTGGTACCCTAATAACTATGTTGGTCTTAAAATAGTCTAAAGGGTGTTCTCGATCCCCATGGGTTGGCGACTAGCACCTGGAATGAAACAAAATGAATGTGGTAAAAAAATTTCCACAAAAACAATGGAATCAAAAGATACCAGTCAGTATGAATATAAGAAAAAATCTATAGGGATAATTGTACTAGAAGTCAAATAGGTATAAACAACCCAAAGCACCAAAAAAAAATAGGATAATCACTCAAGTTCCAATGGACACAACTCTCCAAACCCAAGTATTACGAATAATAACCACCTATCAGTGGTGATTTAACCTTTCTCAAACCTATAAGAAGATAATCTACAAACACCTAAAGGCACAGGTAGGGTGTGATATAAATTCCCAACAGTGTCTCACCAATTATTCCATAAGAAGATTCCAGAAGTAATTAACCAAATAAATCTTTCAATTTTAAATAAGCAGGCATGGCAGTTCAAAATCATATTTAAAACAAATCATGCTTTAAATTTTAATTAATGAAAATACCTTAAAATTGATTACTAAAAAATTTATATAAAATAGTTTATATAATTTCACAAGGCATGTGTAAAACAGTTCACAAACAAAGGCATATATTTCAAAACATCAGAGGGGAGCAACATGGTCATCTTTCTAGAGGTACGATAGTTCCAAGTTATGGGATCATCACACACTTATATAATGAAAACAACAATGTGAAAAATCATCCCTTTATCACTAGTAAAAGAGAACTAACCAACATCCCACTGAGTATAATATCATCCAATATGTTTATGTTAGATTTGTAAATCTTCAATCCATTTCTAGGGCATTCTCATCCAAGTGTGTTTATCCCTAATAAATTACTGACTAAATAGGATTGCATGTTCTCAAACAAAAATCAATAATGGTAAATTTATTTCAAAATTGTTCAAAATAAAATTCAACCCATTTCCCATTTTAATATGACAATTTCCATTTAAAAACCAAAACAAGTATTTAATCAAATCATGTCTTTTTTCATGATAAAACCAATGGGTTTTTATCAAAACGATTTAAGCCATTTTTCTCAAATATGAATTCGAAATCAATTTCACAAATCAATTCCATAATTTAATTTCACAATTTCAATCCCAAATATTTAAATTTCTATAATTTCCATAAAACAAAAATTACACCCCAATTCAATAGAATCATGGGTTTTCCCCAATTCTTGTCAAATCCAATTCAAAACTCCAATTTAACAGAATTGGTTTTATTAATAAACCAATTTAAATAAATTAAATTTAAATCAAAAAATTAAATTTAAATCAAGAAATTTAGGGTTAATCAAATTTTCCATCATAAATGGAACCACCTACCTCTAGATCATGGGATCATGAAACATAAATCTATAAACAGGAAACTCCAAAAAAGAATGTCAGGAATAAAGATCTAAGAATCAAACCTAGATTTAAGATCTAAAATAATGAGGATCATATCCTCCAACAACACGGAGATAAAATAAACCCTAGGGAAGAGAGAGTGGGAGAGAGTGGGAGATAGAGAATGTGAAGAGGAAACTTACTGGGAAAAGATCGAATGAAGATCACCTAGATTCAATCCACCTTATAGAGGGTTTGGAGGATCCAAAATTAGTCTTTGAGATCCCTCACAACCCTAAAAATCAATCTAGGTCAAGTTAGGGATGAGAGGGCATATAAATGGGGGGTTAATATATTTTTTAACAATTGTTGGATTAATTAAAAGTTTCCTACATGGTTAGCTAGGCAGGCCAACACGGTTAGAAAAAATGTGCACCCTAGCCATGTGCCCCTAGCAGTAGGGTTGCATAGTTTATCCTTGGTGGGTGCATGCATGGTTTTTCAAACTGTGTTCCAACCATGAAAACCCTCACTATCTCGTTTTTCATTAGCATGGTGCACAGTTTTTGAAAATCATATGTCAAACATGCACAGACAAAAATCCCTTCAAATTTTCCAAGATTTCACTTAAAATGCCCCTAAATGAAACTCAACCAAATAATAATTAAAAGTGGGGTTTAAGAATACCTGAAAATAGTAACAGGATATTACAACCTCCCCACCATAGAAACTTTATATCCCCAAAAAACCTGTTAAGAAGCATCCATGTAAAAAAATGAGGTCATTTATCTCTTGTCAGTTCCTCCCTCTCCCATATCTCATGAGTATTAGAACTGTGATTCCATATCACCTGAACCAAATTTATATTAATCCCAATAAATACCTTTCTTTTAGAATCATCTATCCTGACTAGATGCTCAATCACTGATAAATAAATCAGGTTCAACATCAAGATCACTCTAGCTCAGAACATGAGAAGGATCATAAAGATACTTCTAAAGATGAGACACATTAAATATGTTATGTATTGATGTTATTTATGGTGAATGTTATAAATGATAAGAAACTTTCTCCATCTTCTCAACAACCTCAAAAGGTCCCACAAAATGAGGATTAATTTTCTCTTTCCTCTCAAGTCATCGATGACCTAAACGGGGTGAAACTTTCAAGAACACCTAGTCAGAAACTGAAAATTCTAGTGGTTTGTGATGATGATAAGTATAAGAATTATACTGGCTCTATGTCGTCAATATTATTTGATGAATCAATTGAATATTTTTTGTCATCTCTTGAAGCAATATCAGTCCAACCAAGGAACTTTAACCAATATCTGACCAACATAGCATAGATTTATAAGGTTTTCTATACAAGGCCTTAGAATGAGCCATTTGGATAGAAAAATAGTAACTACTGCTATAAGAAAACTCATTCATCCCCATATTTTCATCCCAATCCCCACCAAAGTCGAGAACGCAAATTAAAATCATATCCTCAAGAATCTATATATCTCTTTCTGTCTGTCCATTCGAATGCAGATGGTATGTCGTGCTTAAAGAGACCTAAGATCCTAGTGCCTCCTGAAGGCCTCTCCAAAAATGATATCTGAATTGAAGATCTCTATTATAAACTATAGTGTATAGAACTCTATGAAAATGAATAATCTCTTTCACATAGATATTTCTCATCTCTTTAACTTTGTTTGAATCATGAATGGGTATAAAGTGAGATGATTTAGCCATACTATCGATTATAACCCATATCAAATTCTTCTTTCTCTAGGTACATGGAAACCCCACAAAAAATTACATTGAGATCTTATCCCACTTCCAAGTTGGCACTGTAAGTATCTGAAGAAAACCTGAGGGTTTCTGGGGCTCAGTATTGACCTGTTAGAGAGTATAACAGTGAGAGACAAAATCAAAAATTCCATGTTTCATACCTATCCACCAAAATCTATGTTGTATTTCATAGAACATGTTCATGGTTCCATGGTGTAATTCCCACTAGAAATTATAGAAATCCACTATAATATCATTCTTAACTGATAATAGTACAACAAAACAATTTTGATAACATGGAATGCCCTCTATGGAGAATGACTAGTAAGAAATGGTCTCCCCACCATAAAGGGAGTCTCTAATTATATGGAACTCATAATCAAGATGTTGTTCCTGAAGTATCAACTAGAGAAGAGAGTATTTCAATTGAACAATAGCTAAGGAAACCTTGTCCCCTGATTCCCAGACTCTGATATGAAACTATTCAAAAAGATCCATCAAGTTCCATTATTTTGATGATTCTTTCATGGCCAAGGTTGGAAATTTCTTTCTCTTGGAATCTGCAACAATATTCCCTATCCCTAGGGTATAGGTGATGTCAAATTCAAAAAAAATGTGCTCCTCCCAAAGCCTCTGGAGGAGATTAAAATATTTTTGAGATAAGATATAACTCAAGATCTTGTGGTTATAATACATGTTAAACCTTTCTTTAAAGAGGTAGTGCCACCAACTATTAAGCATGTGCATCACAGCTATGATTTTAAGGTCATGGGTCAGGTAATTCTTTTCATCTAGACTAAGATGAAAAGTTCCATAAGAAATGACATGATCACCCTACATTTTTTTTAAAAAGGGAATTCCATTGTGTGGCCTTTTTGAACCCTCCACATAAGGAAACCCCCCTCCCCACGAAGAGGTCACTCCAGAGAGAGCCCCAGCCAGGAAGGAGCCGTTTCCAGCCGAGATGGCAGAGCATCCTGGAGGGTGAAAACTCGGGTGGTGATGGTTCGTCAAGCAATCTGTCAGCATGGGTGGGTTGCGCCTTGTTTTTTCCACCCAGTCAGAAACCGGGTGACCCGGCAAGGCGAGTGGATCCCGGGGGAGAGGTTCGCCCCGAAAGTGGACTCCCAGGATTCGAACCCTATACCTCCCAAAGAATGGCGTTGTTTTACCCCTCTCCTTCACCACTACACCACCGCCGAAGTGGCAAAACGTGTTGTATGGGTAACGAGGTATAGGGTTGGCATGCCCACCTACGCATCACACGCCCCCAGCTAGGCCCAAGGTGGCCAACCCTTGGGCTTGGGCCAGTTCCCGCGGAGTCGAGGGGAAGAGAGGATCATTGGCGTATGGTGTGTGTTGCCTTTGTGAGGACTCGAACCCGGAACCTCGGCGACGGGACGCCACCGCCTTGAACCAACTCACCCATCCCCCGCGGGCTAAACGTGTTGTATGGGTAACGAGGTATAGGGCTGGCCTACCCACCTGCGCGCCGCACGCCCCCAGCTAGGCCCAAGGTGGCCAACCCTTGGGCTTGGGCCAGTTCCCACGGAGTCGAGGGGACGAGAGGATCGCTGGCGTATGGTGCGCATTGCCTTTGCGAGGACTCGAACCCGGAACCTCGGCGATGGGACGCCACCGCCTTGAACCAACTCACCTAGACCTCGCGGTCACATAATCACCCTACATAATAACGCAACCCAAACCTTAATCGGATGCATCATAGAAGACCGCATATCCATGTCTGGCCTCTGAAAGAGTCAACACCAGTGTAGTAGTCAAAAGAAGTTTCATCTCAAAAAAATAATTTTGACACTTCTCATCCCAAGAAAACTTTACTCCCTTTAAAGTTAGATAAGTAATTGGAGAAGAAAACTTTGAGTAGTACTTAAAAAACCAATGATAATTTTCAGTTAAACCCAAGAAGCTCTAAATCTCGAATTATGTGGTTTCTCCCATGTCATAATAGCTTTCACCTTATCAGGAACAACTAAAATACCATGTTCTGACACCACATGTCCCAAGAAATTCACTTCCTAAATCCATAAATCACATTTTGATAGCATATGCATAAATTTAGTGATTTATGAACAATTCTAGAACTTCTCTCAGATGACGCACATAATCCTCCTCGTACTTAGAGTAAACATGGATTTCATCCACAAATACCACCACAAAAGTATCAGTATACTCATGGAAAATCCTATTCATTATATCCATAAAGAATACATAATCATTGGCTAAACCAAATAGAATTAAAATGTACTCATAAAGGCCATATATACTCCGAAATGTGGTTTTATGAATGTTATATTCTTTTATTATCAACTGATGATAACCATATCGAAGATCAATCATCAAAAACCAATTCACCCCTTTCAAATAGTCAAATAGGTCATCAATAAATGTCAATGGATATATTTTCTTTACCATAAATCGATTGAGTTTTTGGTAATCCATATAAAGGCGAATTAACCCATCAACTTTCTTCGTGAAGAGAATAGGTGCCACCCAAGGTGACACACTCAAGCATATAAAGACTTTCTCTAAAAGATCATCCAACTGAGTCTTCAACTCTTTCATTTCCACTAGTGTCATGTGGTAAGAAGGGATAGATACTAGTTGAGTATGAGGCATTAAATAAATAAAAAACTTGACCTCAATTACTGGTGGAAAATCAAATAATTCATAAGGGAAATATCAGGAAACTCGATGAAAACTGGAGGTAGATCATTACTCAAAGATTCTCGCTCCAAATCAAAAGAAAACATAGATATTACTTTTCCCAACTCTGGATAATAAGTTTCATCTCTACTCGACCTTGAGTCTCATTCTCCTTGAAAGACATGGCACACCCCATCGGGTGTATTAAAGGAGACCCATTGAAGATAAGAATCAATATGATATTTATTGGAAATGATCCAATCCATCCCAAATATGACATCAAGAAATTTCATTTCAAGAACCAAAAAATACAAAGAAAACTTGATATCTGATAATGAGAAGACACAAAAAAGACTACATAGACCCTACTCTCTCTCTTCATTATGATAGGAGTAGTAATATACATCACATAAGATAAAATATCTGTAGGAATATTTATCAAATTCATAATATGGGTTGAAATAAACAAATGAGACACACCAATATCAAATAAAGTAATCACTAATGAAGAAATTATAGTGATGGTACCTCTCACAGTCACTTGACCCGTATCTGTTTCCTTTGGAGACTCTACCACTACGTGAGAATTAAGTCCCATCTTAAATCGTTGAGTCTTCATATTACCATTTGATGATATCTTAGGTGAAAAATTCACTAGATTAGAAAAATGGTTTTCATATTCTGTCACGGTCTTGTCAGCCTACTCAAGTTTGAAAAACTCAATAGACTTTGCCAACAACATCAACTATGGATAGAACTGGTTAGTGAAAATGTCCTTGAAGACTTTCCACTCTAATCCCTCATGATTCTTCACTATTACCATTGTGTATTTCCATATTATACTAGATGCCTCCAACATGAAGTTGGAATACTTCACCATGATTTCATTAGGAGTCTCTAAGAACTCAAACAAATTCTCAATCCTTCTCAACCATTCCTCAGACTCTTGAGGATCATTGGAGCCTCTCAATGTCTGTTCCTTCTAGAGAAGAAACTCTTGAACAAAATTTTGGAAAACATCCCTCTAAGGTTCCACGGCTGGAGCCTAAATGGGAACTAGTGGTGGTTCATATCCTAAAGAATGGACAGTATACACAACCACCTCAACTAGATTCGGTTCCACAAGAGGATTTTCTCGATGTGGTTCATCAAAATCTTCCATCTGGATCTGATCCACATGTCTTCTCAGAGTCATGATACAAAAAAACATCAGTAGACAACATTTAAGACATCATATTAACACCCAAATAGAGAAAAAAGGGAAATTAATCCCAATATATAGAAAACCAATCTTTGTATTTCATCCTATCCAAATCAAAAGTAGGGAAAAGACTGTAACCAATACTTAAGACATATTTACCTAACCACCGCTGGTGACTTATGGCTAATTTAGGTGAGAGATGTCTAGGAACTCAATCGAAAATACCTCCTAAGTTCTGAAAAGATTACACAACTACATAATGACATCAAAGAAATATGCTTAAAATCCCTCTGATACAACTTTTTCATGAACCATCCCAGATACCCTGATACCTAGATAACCAGGACACTTCTGACATATCCCAAAGGGAATTATCGATCCCCATGGGTTTGTGACTATCACCTAGAATCAAAAAAATGAAATTGGGAACTAATTTTCGACAAAAAAAATAGAAGAAAGAGATAAAAGTCAGTATGCATACAATAAAAACTCCACAGGAAGAATTGTACAAAAATTCAAATAGGTATAAACAACCCAAAGTACCATAAAAATAGGATAACCACCCAAGTCCCAATAGACACAACTCTCAAAGCCTAAGGATTGGAAACAATAACCACCTACAAGTGTTGATTTACCCTTACTCAAACCTAGAAAAAGATAATATACAAACACCCAAAGGCATAGGTAGGGTGTGAGCTAAAATCATAGTAGGGTCTCACCAAGGATTCCATAAGAAGATTCCACAAGTAATTAACCAAATAAAGATTTAAATTTTAAATAAGTAGTCAGGGAAATTCAAAATCATATTCAAAAAATCATTCTTTACATTTTGATATATAGAAACACTTTAAACAAATTGATTAATAAAATTTTATATAAAACTGCTTATATAAATTCACAAGGAATGTGTACAATAGTTCACAAATAATGGAATGTATTTCAAAACATCATAAGGGAGAAACATGGTCATCTTACAAGAGGTATGATAGTTCTAGGTTATGGGATCCTCACACACTTATATAATGAAAATGGAATCCTTCAAAAAAAATATAATGAAAATGGAAATGTACACACATGTCCCTTTGGCACCAGTCAAAGAGGATTGACCAACATCTTACTGAGCATAAGATCTTACAATATGTTTATTTTAGATTTGTAAAGTTTCAATTCATTACTAGGTAATTCCCATCCTAGTATGTTTTTCTCTAATACCTCACTAACTAACTAGTATTTCATGTTCTCAAACAATAATCAATAATAGGCAATTTATTTTAAAACTATTCAAAATAAAATTCAACCCATTTCTTTTTTTAATATATCAATTTCCATTTAAAACCCAAAATGTTTTTTTAATCAAATAATACCTTTTTACATAAGAAAACCAATGGGTTTCTATCAAATAAAATCCATTTTTCTCAAATAAAAATTTGAAATAAATTTCAAAAATTAATTCCAAAATTTAATTTCACAATTTAATTCCAAAAAATTTAAATTTCCAAAATTTTCATTAAACACAAATTACACCCCAATTTAATGGAATTGAGGGTTTTTCCCAATTTCATGAAAAATATAGTTCAAATCCCCAATTAAGTGGAATTGGGTTTCCTAATAAACTAATTTAAATAAATTACATTAAAATAAAAAAAAATTAATTTAAATCAAGAAATTTAGGGTTAATCAAATTGGACGTCATAAACGGAACCACCTACCTCGGGATCACGGTATCACAAAACACAGATCCCTAAAATGGAAACTCCAATGAAGAACATCAGAAATGAAGATATGAGAATCAAACCTATATTGAAGATACAAAACAAAGGGGATTAGATCCTCCAAAAACATAGAAAAAAATAAACCAGAGAGCTGAAGATAGAGAATAAGAAGAGGAAACATACTCGGAAAGGAACAAATTAAGATCTCCTAGCTTCAATCTGCCTTGGATAGGGTTTTGAGGAACCAAAATCAGTCATTGAGATCCCTCACAAACCTAGAAATTAATCTAGGTCTATTTGGGACTAAACGGTGGTCTAAATGGGGGTTTGGATATTTTTTAACAATTTTTGGATTAATTAAATGTTGTGCATGTAGTTAGCTGAGTAGGGCCGCACAGTTAGACAAACCATGTGCCCTAGCCATGCACCCCTATTGTAGGGTTAAACGGTTTCTCCTTAGTGGGTGAACATTTTTTTAAACCATGCACCAATCGTGAAACACCATCACTATCTCGGTTTGCACAGTTTTCACTAGCAGGGCGCAGGGTTTGTGTAAAGGATTTTTTGATCATTCCTAATCAATTTTCATGGAACATGATTAACAACATGTACCTTAATCAACTCTTAGGCTCACCAAAGAAGATAAGGAAAGGGTTTTCTGAGAATTCGGGTAATGTATACCACATAGGAAATAAGATTTAGTTTCCTTTGTGTTGATAATGTGGGAATAAATTACCAATTGAATTTATTATAGGAAAGGTAAGATGTTTTGACAATGGAAAATAAGGACACATAGTAAGTAACTACAAAGGAAAAATGAAGAGTTCAGTTAATGCAATGGATGGGAATATTGGCCTCCCTAAAATATTATCAATTGATAAAAGATTTAAATGTGGAATGTATAGGAATTATGAAAATCAATGTCCCAAGTGGAAATATCATGAAGAGAATCAGCAAGTTGGTACGAGTAATGGTTATAGTGTTGATGATGAAGAGACCACGAGTGACATATGAAAGGTATGTGTTGTTCTAATAGTATTTTTTTAAGCATGATTAAATTTAAGTTTATTAATATTAATACATTATTCATATTTCACATTATAGGATAGGGGTATTAAGGAATAAGATGATGTATCCTAGTTAATAGTATGAGAAAGAAGTTGGTTGAATGAAGTATTTATGTTTTGGAATTAAAATATTATGTTATAAAAATCATGAAATATATAATTATTTTCATTATAAGTTTTTCATTAAGGAATTAAAAGGATATTTTTAATGGTGCTAATGACATAGAAATTTGATTTAATGGAAAGGTGATTTTTTTTATTGAGGTAAGGTAACCCTTAATGTGTTCTTGATGTTGATAAAATTGTGTTTAGATTAGATAAAGAGATTATTGATTTAGATAAAGTAAATTATATAATATCGATGACCTCAGGACTCATAAAGGATTTATTGAAAAAGTGGTTTATGCTATCATGGATAGATTTTATGACATTTTTGGATTTAAATAATATATCCAATAATCTTTAGAATAATAAAGAATGCATGTTTTCAATAAGAATTTATGGCAATTTAGGTTATTACCATGTGCCAAGAGAATACATGATGAAGGTATTCACATGTTTGGTATATGACAACCAAGAGATAATTTATGATATATGGGGGATCAATGTTAAGCTGATTTTCATAAATTTTGTGACCTTCTTTCTAAAGTTTTGGATTTTCATCTTTTGAAAGGGTTACATGGTTAATCATTTATGTAATGTTTTAAGTTAAACTTTGGATGATATTTTAGAGATTGAAGTACTATCTAAACATATGAGGATTTATGAATATTATATAACCTATGATAATCATTTTTATGTGATGTTAAAAAAAATAATTGAATTACTTATCATTCTATTTATGGATCTCATGATCTGTTAATGCTTTAGGAATGAAAAAATCACTTTCATTTCTTGGAGTAAGAGATGAAGTGGAAATTGACCAAAGCACAACTGAAGGGTGATATTCTGAATATGAAATGGAATGAAATCAAGTAAGTATATCTTCTTATGAAAAATTATTCAACTTTAGGAAAAGGGTGTTGAAATAAACTGTTGTCCTATTGTCATCATTTTTTATGATATCAATGACCTTTTTTAAGCCTCTTTGGTTTATGGATTTGTGATTCTTAAAATTATTTGGATCACCCAGTTTATTTTGATCGGTGATATTTATCCCTATCTATAATTATTTACACTTTTCTCCTATTTCCAAATATTCACTTTCTACATATGTTCTCCTATGTGAAAACCTATTTATGTGTTATTTTGAGTAACCGTTATGTTTCCCACTTTTCTTTTTTAAAGGAAGCTTTAGTATTCATTTTTACGATGTGGGTTTCTATGAAAGGAAATTTTTAGTTTTAAAACTTTTATAACACATAATAATTTGGAGGTATAAATTAATTTTAATTGGGGTAGAATATAACACCGTAAGTTTTTATGAATTAATTTTTTTTGAATAATTTAAATTTCTTTGATTTATTATATTACTACACAAATTTATGTTTGCTTTATAAGCAACACCAAGTTAATATTACACTACACAAAACACTTATATTATATTTTGGTATACACGATACTATATTTGTATTGTGTTACATGAAATTCTGAGTTCCTTTTATAGCTTTTGTTCCACGCACAACCAAGTTTTACCAAACTACAATATACTATTAATATTATTATTAAAATATAATTATAGTTATCACCTAGATATTGGAATGGAATATGTGAATAAGATTAACTAAATTATGAAACTATGGTTTACACATTTTTATAAAATGAATTATTTTTCTATCAATTAATTAGAAATGGAAATAAAAACCAATTGAATATAAAGGATGTGTTTTTATTTTTATGCCCGTAAAGGCGTTTTATCTTAATAAATTAAATTAATTACTATTAGTGAGAGATAATATTGAAATTTTTATATTATAAATTAAAAAAAATGTTCTTAAATTCATCCAATAAGTTTGATAGTCATAAAATAAGAGCAAATCCAATTTTAGGCATAAAAAGCTATATTTTTCTAAAAGACGGTTTTGTCGCCTTTTAATGAAAAACAATTTTTAAAAACAATTTTTGATTCTATTATAATTTTTATTTTGAAAAATAAAATTCATTTTTTAAATCTTAATATCAAAATATAATTTGGGTTAATTTTTGGTATTTTTTTGAGAAGTTTCATTTTTTGATGAATAGTGAAAAATACTGAATTTTAATTGAAAACTACTTTTTCACTTAATTTATTTATATATATAAATTATATTTGTATTTGGTTTTAAAATATATTTATATAAATTATAAATATATTAATCTAATTTATTTCATTTAAATAAATTTCATATTGAAATTGTATATAAAAATATTTCAATCTTTTGAAATTTTTCACTTTAAAAACTCGCTGCTTCGTCCCCTCTACGGAATTATTTTTTAAATTAATTTCTAAAAATTATGTGATTTTAATTTTTAAAAATTAATTCTATATTTATAATCGTAATAATTTTTAATTTTTAGTAATTTAAACTTAGTTTTTGACCAAAAATATTAATTAAATAAATTAAAATTAATTACAGCAATTAAGGTAAAAAACAAGATTACTTTATGGTTAAACTTAAAATATAATGTGTAAAAATGACCCTACACTTGTCTAAAACCCATTTCCTGACCATATTTATACCATTTTACATATTTTATTGAAAATAGGCCATTATTTGTGGCACATGATGTAAGGTATACCTCTCAATAGTGTTTTCCTTTTGTATTTACAAGAATGTCACTCCTCCTCAAATATAAAAGGGCACTCACCCCCATCACTTATTCACTCCTATAAAACCTTTTTGAATAGTAAAAAAACTATACAAATAAGCTCCCAAAATCCCTCATCTCAACCTAGAATCCTCACTTTGGGCATAAATTCAACCATGGAATCCCTTTGGTGCAAACCAAAAGGAGTTACCTGAAGAAGAGGTAAGGTTCATCAATGTGCATTTTTGTTTTTTTCATTATCCACTACCTTAAATTCTTATTATATCAAGATTATATAATAACATTAGTATAATAAATATAATAATATCTTTTTATGTTAATTATATGACCTACACCTTCACACACTTCCATCAAATGGGATACACAATCATCGTTCGTGTGTACGGTGGATTACCGCCTCACGAACCGATGTTGTTTGTTCTTCCATTACCACCTCTCAAGGTTGGTAATAATGATGAAATTAATGTTTTTATATGATATATATTATATTTATTATGTATTTATTCTTATTTTATTATTATATAACATGTATCTTTGTGCTTTCCATTTTGTGGGAATACGATAACTTCATTTGTGGACACGTGGACTACCGCCTCCTCAAAGCGTTGTGATTCACTCAAACTTTACATAGAATGTATTAAGGATTGGTTTAATAAAAATATGTGATATATATGAAATAATAATAATATTTTAATTATAATATATATATATATATCATTTACTTTTCTTTCATTAAAAAAATGATAAGAAAATGGAAACAGCATTCATACGTACGTACGGCCTACCGTCTCCATGAACAGTATATTTCATTTAATATTTATATCTTTAATATATTATTATAAATACTTATATAATTAATACATATGATATTTATATTAATTTTTACCTTATTTAAATAATTAAATTGTGATCTAATTAAGAGGATCAAAAATAACAAGTTGAAACATGTATGAAAAACAAATTGGTTATTACCCAAAACATAACATTAACATGGAATTGTTAATAAATGGGTAATATAAAGTCATGATAAAATAATATATGGTATTAAATATAAGAATATGGTTATTTTTTAGATGTATAATAAAATTATATTTATTATACATGAGGTTTTAATTTTTATGAATAAATTCAAGACTTAAGGTAAGGGGATTTCTAGTCTCGCTTTTATTTCTGTGAGACTTACGCCATATTCACCACTAATTTTGTTTTTGTGATGTATATAATGCCCTATGAAATTTTATATCATGAATTTAATTTATTTAATGATATTAAAATTTTCAATTATTTTATTCTATCATATATCTCACAATTGAAAAGTTGATCAAGTGGTAAGGGGTTTCCATCTCGCTTTTTTACTTCCATGAGACATATGTCATGTCCACCACCTATTTCTGTTATGTGGTGTATATAATTCCCATGAATTTATTTTATGATAATTATAATTAACATTATTTGTATTTATGTATCCATTTTAGGATCTCTCTTTCATGGGGTTTACAGTTCAAAAGTTACCAAATCGGTAAGGGAATTTTGTCTCAATTTACCTTCTTTGAGACACATGTTACATTATAAACTTGTACTCTTTTAAAAGGTGTATATAATTCCCCTTTGACATGTTATATAACTAATATCATTATTTTCATGATATTATAAGCTTCATGTAATGTTATTATTCTATGGGGATTAGGATTCAAAGTTACCAAAGTGGTAAGAGTTTATTACTACAATCTCATCATTTATTGGGATTGTTTATGATTATGCTTCCATTGATGAAATAAATTTCCTTTCATGAGTTATTATATGATGAAATTATTATGAAATCCATATATATTATATAGGTTTTGATACTATGAAATTTTTAAAATACCTATTTCATTTAATGAGTTATGATATTATTAATGTTTTATGATCTTTTGGAACACATAAGTATGGTTTTTATTACATGAAAGATGGGACCCATATCTTCCACCAATGTAGTGGGTAATTATGAATGTTTTTTTATATAAAATGGTGAGTGGGTGGTAATTACAATCTTGCAATAAGAGGGTACATGGGAGGGCATCCCAAGACTGCAATAAATGGGTACACGGGTGGGCATCCCAAGCCCGAAACAAGAGGGTACATGGGAGGGAATCCCAATACCACAGTAAGAGGGTACATGGATGGGAACCCCAAGAATGAAACAATAGGGTTCATGGGAGAGAATCAAATCCCGTAATAAGAGGGTGCATGGGAGGGAATCCCAATCCTACAATAAGAGGGTACATGGGTGGGTATCCCAAGCCCGAAACAGTAGGTTACGCGAGAGGTCATCCCAGTCCCAAAGCACATACATGGGTGATTAGCCCAAGTGTGACATGTTATGAGGGTCTTGGTAGGTATCCTTGACATAATATTTTCTATTCTTATGTGCATTATACAATTCCACATCTTATTCTTATGTTATTCTCTCATGGATTATGCTCTCGATTCCCTTATGTTTCATGTATTATGAACTGCTGATTTTATGTCATGACTCGTGTATATGATCTTTTATATGTATGGTATGATCTTAAAATCTTATTCTCATGTTCTTGTACCCTTATGTTCATATTATGCTTATTTATCTTACTTTTTTACCCCTACTGAGCATCTGAGCTCACCCTTTCTTATGTTTCCATTCCCTAGGTTATGGATAAATGTTTTAAGTATGAGTATTAAAGGAGAATATATTTATAGGATATGTTTAAGATCTTTTACCAAATTGTAATAATGTGTTACAAGTTTACAAATACACTAAACTATTATAGTCGTTAGGAATGTACTTTTTTAATGTGATGAATATTCATCTAAAGTGATGTAATTTCCATGTATGTTAATCACAGCTCTCTGTATGAATGATAAAATATTTTATGATCCACCTAGGTTTCATGAAGAGACAAAAGGCCTCCTGTGATACTTACTTGGATTTTTGAAGGAGGGGAGATCCCTTAAATCTTTTCAATATTTTCTAAAGAAATTTGATATCTACGCAATTGTTTCCATTTACACGAAGAATAAGGCCAACACAACTGTTTTTTGTTTCATGAAGAAGAAACTATGTTCACTCATTTTCATTAAGGAATACCTAACACTTGAGTTTATAATGTAATCATTATTTGTGTGAAGGATATTAAAGTTTTGTGAATCCTTTTGGTCTTCATGAGGTACTAAAAACTAGTGTACACACTTTTATATGAAGAGGAATGAGGAAGTGACTTCGGGTATTCTTGTCTACACAATACACGTACAATGAAGAAATTGTATACATATCTTCATAAAGAAGTCCATGAATGTGATCACCCATTATATGAACATGAATTGAGAAATTGTGCCTTTAAATTCAATTGTTCTGAATTTGATTAAGGGAGCACAAAGTGAAACACATATGAGATAGAATATAAAATAATATAATAATGTTTCATGTGATAGGGTTTGATTAATTTGAGGTGAGAATTATGGAAAGCTTCATTGAGTGGTGAAAACTCTTCCTTAGATAAAATAATATTGAAGAGAGATTATTTTAGGTTATGAATTTCATCAATATAAGGATATAATTTCTATAACATCCTGACCTGAACCATCGGGTCTATGCTGAAAGGTCTTATGACCTCATGCATGCCTCCCCATATGCAATAGGTTTTCGACTAGAAGTAAGGGTCTGATTCTATCAGTGAGGAGACTATACCCTCAGTATCATGTCATGGTATTGATAATCAATAATAAATAATATAATAAATAATCAGATTAAACATGTGGAAATATAAAGATAGAATACATTTCATACAAATAAAGTGACTCCCAAAGTGGAAATCATAACCAGTGCAAATAAATTAGATAAACAAACAAATGATAAAATGCAGGTCCATTCGGTGTCTATCCTAGCCCACCGCTAACTCCACACTCCTCAGCTCGACAGTCTTCCATAGGGCCTTTTCCCTTCACCAGATTCCCCATAAATCTTAAAGAACACTAAAATTACTAAGTAGGGTGTGAGTAAAAGACTCAGTAGGACACCACCAATACATCCTTAACCCGGTATGATCAAATATACAAGTTTATTCCATAATAATAATAAATGTATAACAATCATAGAAACACACAATTCAAACTCGAGCGGTCGTGTACTAACCAAGCTTCCAAAAAACCCCAATCATACCTTCTTCGTCTCCATTCCATAAAATGTATCATATGTCTATAATTATCCAAAACTAGCCATAAGGCTATTGGAAAGTCACTCAGAATCCACAAGGCATTGAGTGAAAACAACCTACCTGAAATCCATGAGGCATCAGGTAATACTCAAAATCCACAAGGCATCGAGTATCTCTAACCTACCTGGAATCCAAAAGGAATCAGGTAACACTCAGAATCCATAAGGCATCAAGTGTTCTCTATCTACTCAGAATCTACAAGGCATTGAGTGTATTCTAGGTTACAAGGTTATCAGGTTCTGTTTTCATCATCGCCATACATCATGTGCGCACCCCACAAGGTATAATTATACCACGATGGACACTTTTCAAGTATACACATACCAATCATCCAAAGGAAAACATGAAAATTCTTAGCATGATAATGACCATATCACACATCATGAGAAATATAACATCATCATATACAACAACATGTGAATCAAACATCATCATGGAATCAAGCTGCCACATCAATCTCATGGAATCAAATCATAGCATATCATGGGTTACACACACATATCACATCATTATAAGTAAGGTAGCACAAAAATTCATGTGATAAACATAATACATGAATAATAAACTATAGATTACTCATGGAAACAAGTATCACATAAGGTTGTTAGGGCTACACACACACCCACATGTGATCATAATCTAGCACGGTAATCAAATATATATATGCATAAATTATATTAAAGAAATAATGTGTAAACCACATGTTATGAACCTAAAAATGGTCTTATATTTCTCATAAAATGCACAATTTGAGAGATATTAGTTATTTATTTTTAAAAAAGTGGATTAAATTGTAAATTAAAAATAAAAAGGGCTTTATCACGTGCGATGTTTCCAAACACCCGATGCGCATAAAAGTTATACCCCACCTAGGTTAAACCCCTTATTCTGGACCTAACGGTGGTCTTAGATTTCTTATATTACACAAGTTTTGGGAGATATTGTAATATTTTCCAAAAAATATAATAAAAATTATTAAATAATATTTTCCTGTGAGTGAGGAATCTAAACATTCGACACTTACAAATGTTATGCCCTGCCTAGGGTGAAAACCATGTCCCATACCTAACAGTGGTCTTGGATTTCTCATATAACATGCCATTTTGGATTCATTTAATTATTTTTGAATAAATTTAATACACGTAATATAATATTTTTAATATTTTTATTTTGTCTTCACTAAGGATTTACAGGCCTTAGAATCCCACACTGACTCAACGTCTGACTCCAAAAATATTCAACTAAATATTCCAAAGTGTTAATTGGTATTTTACTCTTACACAAATACTTCAACATATTTATTAAGTTGTTTTCATTTATAAAACATTTTTTTCACATAAGAAACTTATAATTTATCATCAAAGGGTTTTTATTATCTTTGTAAAATTAAAGATATTACAATTCTCCCCCTCTATCGATTTCTCACCCTCAAGAAGTATCACTACCAATCTTTCTCAAACAACTTAGGCCACTGATCTTTAATATCAGACTCTCATTTCCATGTTTACTCTTGGATTTTTCCATGCTTCCACCAAATCTAAACTAGTGGTACCGTATTTCCTCACAATGCCTTCCCACTTCGATCTATGATCCATACCAGATGCTCCACATAATATGTGTCAGTATCCAACTCAATGTCATCACAATCAATAACATGTGAAGGGTCATGTATGTACCTCTAAATTTGTGATATGTTTAACACATCGTGCATACCTTAATAGAGATAAGGGAGGTCCAGATGATACGCCACTGCTCATATCTTCTCGGTGATCTCAAAGGGTCCAACAAAAAGTGGTACTAGATTTCCCTGATTCCCCATACATCTATGCCCCAATCAAGGAGTCACTCTAAAGAAAACCTGATCTTCCATAGTGATTTCATAGGGTATCCTCCTATGGTTGGAATATAATATTCGTCTTCTTTTAGTGGTGATCAACCTCTTTACAATTAGATTCACTCTCTTGGAGGCCTCCTAAACCAAACTGGGCCCACAACTACTACCTCATCTTCCTTATGCCAACAAGTAGTGATCAACATGGTCTCTAATAAATATCCTCATAAGGTTTCATTTTAATTTAATCTTAGTAACTATTATTGAAATTGAACTCATTCAAGACTAGTTGATCATTCCATGCTCCATCGATGTCTAGAACACATTCTTGAAGCATATCCTCTAATATTCATATAGTATTCTCAAACTTTTTGTTGATTTGAGGATGGTACACCATGATCAATCTTAGTTGAGTCCCTAGGGATTTTTGCAAGCCCTACCAAAAGTGTGATGTAAAATATGTCTCAACCCATCACCTCTGTCTCAAGTTTAGGTCCCCTTGAGTGAATATATAGAAAATTATCTTGTGGAATGTATAAATAACAAATATATTTCTAAAGAGCTAGTATCACCAAAACTTCAGAGTGAAGACCACAGTAGTCAGCTCCATGTCATGTTTAGGGTAGTTCCACTTAGGGAATCATAGCTGATGAGACCAATAGGATAATACCTACTCTCTTTACATCAACACCACTCCCAAATTGACGCCTGATGCAGCACAGTACACTACATAACCAATCCCAAGCTCAGGGAGTGTCAGTACTGGAGCTATTTTTAATCTTCTCTTTAGCTCAAGGAAAACCTCTTCACACTAGTCTTTCCACTGGAATTTTAATCCCTTCTTTATCAATGCTATTAAGGGTGTTGATACTCAGAATAATCCATAGATAAACTATCAATAATATCCTGCTAAACCCAGAAATCTCATAATCTCAAACATGTCAGGACATGTCTAGAACATGACTACGTAAAATTTCTATGGGTCTACATATATACCAATCGCAGAAACCACATGTTCTAGGAACTTTACCTCTCAAATATAGAAGTCACACTTCAACAGCTTAGAATAAATATTATGTTCTTGAAGTGTACTCAGGACTATCTCTAGGTGCCTAGAATGTTTCTCTAGTTTTGGTGAGTAGATGAGGATTTATTTTTATTAACATAATAATGAATGAGTCCAGGTATGGATGGAATATCTAGTTTATGAGGGTCTTGAACACTATTGGTGTGTTCATCATCCCAAACAGCATTACTAAGTACTCAAACAGTCCATACCTTCTCTGAAATGTTGTCTTTGGAATATCTACCTCTCTAACTCACAATTGTTGATAGAATGATCAAAGATAAATCATAGAGAACCATAGGTCTCCTCATAAATGATTGAAAATATCATCAATCAAGGTAAATGGATATTGATTTCTGAGCATCACCTAGTTCAACTACTATAAATCAATGCATATTTAAATATTGTTTTCTACATTTTTAACAAACAACATAGGTGAACCCCACGGTGAAGTACTTGGATTTATGAATCCCTTTATCTCCAAGTCATCCAGTAGAACCTTGATCTCCTTCAGATTGGATGGCACTATATGATATGGGGTATCCAAATGGTTTCACATTAAGGGACTTGATCCACATGGATCAACCCTTTGTGTGTTTTCGAAGACATAGGTTCTCAAAGAAGGCTCAGAGGAAGTATGGAGGAGTTCGGTCACAGAAAGCTGGAAGCAGGGAGGCTACATGATGTGTACAAGGCCTACATGATGTGTGTTGTTTCAGTTTTCTAAAAATAAAATAAAATATAAGTTGAAGTGTTTTTCAGTGGAACATGACCTAAAGGTAGTACATGACATGAATGAGACGTATATGTTGTGTACTTCCCCACTACTGTATGTTTTAAAGACATTCAGCTGCTCTGGTTTTCCAAACCCTATGGACTCAACTATTTTCTCTCTCATCCTAGGTGACCTAAAACCTCCTTCCAAGGTGTTTTAAATATCCCTTTTGTGGGAATCAATCTTGGGATTACTTCTTCGATTCTTCTTCAATCTGAGGTAAGATCTACCTCCGTTCTTGTGGTTTTATTCGATCCTCTTTCTCCTGTTTCTCTTTTCTATGCGATGGTGCTTGATCTACATGGTTTTAATGGAGTTTTCTTGGTTGTTGGTTAGCGTGGTTGTGCCACGGCATCCTCGGGTGGATGAAGTTGTCACAGGGGGAGGTGATCATGATCCTTTGTGTAGAACATTCTTGTGCAAAGAATATTGGAAACCCTTTGAGGTAGGGGATTCATTGCTTCTATAATTCCTTGTGTTCAATTGTTAAGTTTTCATGATTTAGCCTCTTGGATCGCAATGAAATTGACCTAATAATTACTTGAACCGGATTAAATAATTGGTATCAATCATATGTTGTTTCTTTATACCATGATAATGTTTTTCCTATTGACTTTATAGGTAGTGTGATATCTATGCCTTACTTATTTAGAATGTTTCTGTTGATGAAAATTGGTAAAGAACTTAAAGCCATAATTAGTTATAAATTGTTTGGATAAAGATAAAGAGACATGTTAATGAATCTGGTTGTTTTTGTAATTTTGATGTTAATCAAATTGATGCAGTAAAAATGTTTAATTGATAAACTTGAATCACGTTGATTATTATTGATGAAAGAACCAAATGCATGAAAAATTAATTGTTTAATTAATAGTGATAGCTATGATATCTTACTGATTAGGTTTCCCATCGTTGGAACCTACGATTAATGAATTGGTTAATTCAAGATGGATTAATGAACCGGTTTTTTGATAAAAGATAATTCCTTAGAGGGTTTTGAGTTACCCTATTGATTTTAAAGGCCAAGCACCTTATGCTTTGGAGATGTGAGAGCTCATTGTGTGTGAAGGTTAGATGCCTTGCTTGGGTCCAAGAACCCAGTTGCTTTGTTGTTTGTTTTCCTACTACTTGTGTTGTGGTGTGAGCCTAAGATGGCTGATACTGGAGGGATTTTGTGGTATGTGGTGATAGGGAGGCACAGTGGTGGTGGAAATAGTTGACTCTTATAGTGGAGAGATGCATCATTTTATGCATGTGGGTATTGGGGAGGACACCAAGGATGATGGAATGGGTTAAAGCTTGGCTTACCTGTTGATGTGAAAGTGGTTTCTTGTTGAATGTGTTGTTTGGTTATCTAATTTACTTTACCCACTGATTGAGGTAGCTGGTCTTTCTTACCCTCCTTCCAAAAGAGGTGAAGATGTGTGGGGTATTCCATGTTCTTTCTATGTTTATCCTCTCAGTGATGGATGGGTATACGCTCCTGCCATGGGTGGAAAAGGATCGATGGGTAGTTCATCTACTCACTGTGTTGAGCCCCTTGTGTTTGGTAGCTTAGAACACTTTTCTAGAATGCCTGGAATTATGGAAAGTGATAATTTTGTTAATAAATGATTGAATAAATGATGTTAACCCATGGGGTTGGAGCTTGCTGGGATGCAATGTTGAGGTTGCAATTTAAAGGAACTGTGGACTTGGTTTGGTTATGCCTGGAGGGAATGGAATTTGGTTGTGATGCTAATGAAATGTAATGTTGAAATTATAATGGTTAATTAATGGTTAAACAATTAATTAATGTAAAGTGAAACTGATAAAAAGGGGTAAAGTAATATAATTTATCTCTTTAAATGGTTGTGTTCTTATAGGATACCTTGTTTAAGCAGTGGTAGTCGGGAGTCTGAGAGATGTTAGCTGCAGTTGATTTTAAGACTAGGTTATGCCCATAGTGTGGTTGTGATCTACATTATATTCTATAATTTTTTTTGTTTCCATATGATACTCCATCATGTTGGTTAGGGAAACTAACACCCTGAGGATTATAAACCCATGGGGTGTTTTTTACAACATCCTCATGGTAGGATGGATGGATGACTACCCCCTTTGTCCCTGCTCTCTTCTCTTGGTAGTTACTTGTGTTGGTAGGAATGGTGGTTAGCTTTCCCCATATATGTGTGTAGAGGGCTATAATGGCTTGTGGTTATTCACACACATATATTCTAGATATAGTTTCCTATAGACTACTATAGTTTTAATGTGTATAGGCAGTGATGGATTGGGGATCCTTACTCGGTGTATGGGTTGTAATGGCTTGAGGTATAATACCTGAGGTATGATACACGTTATGCGAGCTATGGTGGATCCCATAAACTACCTAGTTACCTTGGTTACATGGATGTGGTGGTTGTGTTTCATGAGGTTCATGTTGTGGTGCTTCTCCCAGGTGTCTGTGGGCAAGCCTTTTTGGAGAGAGATGCTTAGGATGTGCGATGTTGGAGCAAAGAGGCAAACTAGTGGGGAAGTTCTAGCGAGGTAACCTTGATATTATTTATTATATTATATACTATTGTATGTGATACTTGGTGAGAGTATCCATGGTAAGGATGGGAACATAATATACCTGTTTAGGTGATGAGTTAGTTTAACTTATTTTTCATTGTGCTTTAGCAAGGTTTATTTAATTTTGCATGAGAGGCTTTGGGGAGGATCCTACTGAGTATACTGTTATACTTGCCCTACGTATATATAAACTATTTTTCAGGTTACTTGGAGAAGTTTGGAGATCAGGATGGTTACTACTAGCTTAGATTTGTAAAAGTTATTCAGGATTTTTGTTCACTGTCATTTTACTTTATTTTGGTACTTGCAGTTTTCCCTTTTAGTTGTAATGGTTCTTGCATGACATTACATATGTGTACTTGTGGTTTCACTTCTATTGTATTATGAGTATGATTTGGTTGGTTTTTTTCTTATCTCTCTCTTTCGTGTGTGTTCTCTTAAAGGGTAATGCCTCCCATCTGTGTGTTTGTTATACCCTCAGTGATAGTTTCCAACCCAGGGCCTACTGGAGGCAGGATTCGAGGGTCATTATCTTTCTTCCCACATTTCCTACCCAAGAGGGGTACACTTTGTGGGGAGGGGATCATGACAGAGTGGTATTAGAGGTCTAGTTGAGGGATAGGATGGAGTTTGGAGTTAGGCACAAATGAGGTTGCATGGGTTGGTAGGGCAACAGTGTCAGCTAAGTTTACCAAGCACTAAAAACATAGGAGAGTGGTTGAGACACAGGTATTTAGGCCCCCCTGTGATTTGATGCATGGACCTTTAAGTTTACAGTGGATACTAAACAAGATGATATGTTTTGTAGGATAGATACCTAGGAAAGGATCATGCATAATTATTCTTTCCATATGTGTTTGAATGGTTAGAACTTGGGATAGGTTAACCTAAAATGAATAAAAAATAATAATTAATTAATATTGAGTCTTCCATATTCCAGGTTTAGGAGCTCTAACTATTTGTTATTTTTCAGGTATGTCTCTAGGTTGACGTTCTCATCTGGTTCACATAGAAGATGTTCAGAATTTTTTGTCATCCAATCACCGCAGAGTAGAGGTTGATGATGGAGACACTTGGAGGAGGACACTCTGAGAGTTTTATCACCATAGTCTACAGAATTACGAGGGGTCCATTTTAGATGTATTCATGGAAGACTGGTTGGAGGAGGTTAAGATATCTTTCAGCTCAATCCATGCTCGGAAGGATAATTAGGTATAATTTGTTGTGATGATGATGCGTAGAGAAGCAAGGAAGTAGTGGTTATTGTTCCTCAGGGATCACGAGGAGTCAGCGGTCTCATGGGAGGAGTTCGTAGACAAGTTCAGAGTCAAGTTTCTTTCTTAGACCGCAAAGTCGGCCAGTCACCAGGAGCTTCTTACCATCTGACAGGGGATATCCAATGTGCGAGAGCTTGCAATACATTTTAGAAACCTTTTGTGATATGCTTTGGACCTATTTCCAAATGAAGAGGCCATAGTGAGTGCATTTTGAGGAGGATTTTCATCCATAGATCTAGCGCCAGGTCACCCCATTTATACTGAAGACATATCTTGAGGTGCTAGAAAGGATAGAGGTCATAGAGAAGACATTATCCAAAACTAGATCATCACAAGAGGGGTGTCATCAGGATTCTTCATTAAGCGAAGTTGGGGTCTGGGGTTCCCGATTTTTAGAGAAGAAGAGTTTCTATTCGGTCGGGGGTAATTCCCAGCCCTTAGTACCTCATTTCTCTAGGGGAAGCAGCTCTCAAACCTATGATATGGGATCAGGTGCTTGTTTTTATTGTGTACATAAAGGTCGTCGTCAGCAAAAGTGTCTGACCTTTCTAAGTAGTCAACGTGTGTTAGGTGTTCCGCTTCAAGTTCCTCTATTGAGGAAGTTCCAGTCAAGGCAACAGCAGTAGGTTGCACCAGCTTTGGATAAACAGAGGGCATATGGGGTAGGAAGAGTATAGCCCTAGGATTCTCCCCTTCCCCAGAGAGCAGAGCATGGCTATGGTGGTGGTCATCATTAGAGTTATAGAGATTGTTGAGAAAGTTTTGGTTAGCTTCATGCTTTAGCATTACCAACGCCAGGTGGGCCAGACATCATTTGAGGTACACTTTTCTTGTTTTTTAGTTGGGTGTATACCTTTTTTGATTCAAGAGATATGCACTCCTTTTTATCACCTACCATTTTCCATGATTTGGGACTTTTGTTAGAGAGGCTTCTAGTTCCCTTGGCATTGACTACGCCAGTTGGAGGTCGATATGGATTGTTTGAAGTATGTAAAGATTGTGAGCTAGTGTTGGGGTAGCACCGCTCTTGGAGAGATTTACTATGTTTACAGATACTACCATATGATGTCATCCTCAACATGGATTGGTTTTATTTGGTACAGGCTATCATGGATTGCTTCAGGAGGTAAGTGGTGTTCTTTTATGCTAATGGAGAGCTAATGGTATTTATTGGTGAGTGAGACCCTCAGATGGGTTAGAGGCGTTCTCCATCCTTATCATCCTTGATGGTTGATTTGATGATGATTTTTTCGGAGGTTCAGTAGTTGGTGCTTCCCAGGGTCATGGAAGAGTACCCTGATGTATTTACATAAGAGGTTGTCGCATTACCCCCTTGATGAGAGATTGAGTTTGGGATTGAGCTACAGCCAGGAGCATCTTCTATATCGATTTCTCCATATATAATGGCTCCTTCTAAGTTGCAGAAGCTACGTATATAGCTCGATGGTCTGTTACAGTGCAGTTTTTTTGGTCGATTGTGTTATCATGGGGCGCACCAGTTTTGAGGTAAGTGGTCTAAAATCTAATTCCCATAGTCTTAGAATTGATGCATATATGAAAAAATTTATAATTTTTATATTTCCTTAGAAATTTTTTTATTAACTTGGGTTAATTAGGTTGACCAATTGATTTATTGAAGTATTGTTGAAATATGTGATTAATTGAGGAATTAATCATGAGACTAAGGGGATGCTCTATTAGATAATTAATTTGGGGGATTTATTATGATATTTAGGGGTTTAAACATAGATAATTAATCTGGAGATTAATTATGAGATATTGAATTGGTTAGATTTAGATAATTAATTGTGAATTAATTATGTGCCTTGATTTTATGATATAGATAATTAATTGTGGAATTAATTATGAAGAGTTGAGATTTATAATGAGATAATTAATTCTATAAAATTAATTATGGATTATGAATTGTGTTATTGATTAATTAATTAATGGGATTGATGTACTTAATTAATTGGGGAGTTAATTAAGGATATTGATGTATTTAACTAATTTTTGAATTATTAATGGATTTAATGTGGATAATTATTTATGAATTAATTTTGTGTGAAATAATGGTAACATGGTCATTTGAATGAGAAGTATCAATGTTAACATGGTTATTGTACTTATGAGTAAATGAATGGTAACATAGTCATTCTATTGAGAAGTATCAATGGTAACATGGTCATTATACTTTTGAGTAAAGAAATTGTAACATGGTCATTCTATTAATAAGTAAGAATGGTAACATGGACATCTTGATTACAAATTTTTTATTGGTAACATGGGAATTTATGTGTGAACTTAAAGAATTGTAATAAAGGCACTCCGAGATATGGCCTCACATGAGAATAATTTGAACTCTGGCATGAGTCGAATCAGGTATTGAGATGTCATATCACCTTCGAACACTTCATTCCTCGACACGAGTCGATGAAGGTATTAATATATGATATTACTTATGGAATGCTTCAGGATCTGGTATGAGATGAAGTTAGTATTGAGGTATGGGTATCCATGGGAACCCTAGAGTTAATATGATTAAATAAAGAAGAAATGATGGTGTGATAACTATTTATTTATGAATTGTACTCTTTTCTTTATAGAACTGCTTACACTATATTTTGACTAGAATTGTTTTAGACATCGTTGGTGGTGGCCTGCTAATTTGTACTCACACCCTATTTGGGATGCCTGATTGGTACTCGAATAGAATTTACTATTACAGGATAGGTTAAGGAAAAGGGACCTATGTTAGATTGTTGATTGGGGTTGGAACTTGTATGAGGGAACCAGATGTGGTTCAGGACCTAATTGGGATTCATTAGTGTCTTTATTTCAATTTTCATTTTTGATAATTTTGAGACTTATATTTTCATAGAATTTTTTCCCTTTCTGTTGAAGATTGAATTTGCTATTTTGGTTATTGTATTCCATTGGTACTGTTTATGATTTATATATGCTTCTGCTATTTTTTATCTATTTTTTCTGGTGTTTTACTTTGATAAAAGATGTTATAGTATCCCCATGACTAACTTACCAGACCATCACTGCTAGTTGATAGCCTCTGGCATACATTGAGGTGCACCTAAGGTCATGTGACTGATCATCTCGGGGCACTATGGCATGGCACTTCGGTCAAGACGTTACAAAGTGGTATTAGATGAATTTTCTTTCTTCTTATTTTGTATTGCTATTTTGGGAAAGGTAGATAGGAGACTGGGAAGAGTCAAGGATTGGTAATTAGATCTTTAATGGGAGTTGAAAACCCTTGTATGGGGGAAAACCCGAGTACTTAGGGTGGGATTTTTGTTATTGTTGTTTGTTGTTACAATTGAATATTATTTCACCTTGGGTGACTCACTTGTGGTGTGATGTGAATATTGTTTCTGATAATTTTTTAGGATTGATTTGTGTCCTAAAATGTCATGATATTTTAGTTTCATACATCATTTTAGGCACTCGGGGTTATTATGACATGCATCATTTTAGGCATGCACGGGAAAATGGGTTATGGGTAAGTTGTGAACTTGAACTATTTTCCCTGTTTGTGAGATTAAAATGAAAAATAGTGCCTAAGATGAATTGAGAAAGATTGTAAAATGATAAAAAAAAATGATAATAATTGGGTTTCTAAATGAGAAACTTGATTATGATAGTGTGTTTAACTTTTTTAACTAAAACCTAGGAGTATGATGGTTAAGGGTAGTGTTAGCGCCTCAATTATGACTGTGTGGTGAGTTATGGGGAAATCCATGTTGTTACATATTTTTATTATCCCTCTTATGTAAATTTTATAAGGTTGTGTTATAAGACATAAGATGTTTGTTTGGAATTTTTGAGAGTATTCCTCCACGACGCTTGTTGAGGGGATGACAGAGGGGCATAACTGGGAATGGTCTTCCAGTCAGGGAACCTGAGGCATTGATAGTGCTGGGTGAGAAAAATGAGATTTTTTCCAATATAACTTTGCTCTCTTAATGAAATTCATGGAAAGAGACCCAAGGAGGTTTGTGAAAAATCATGTATGAGTTGAAAAGGGATTTTTAGTTGCATCACCCTCCAACTTTTACTGGAGAGGGTGGTCCTGAGGGACATGAGTTTTGGGATGAGTCTATAGAGATGATACTTGACCATTTGGAGACTCCAGCTAAGATGAGGTTCAAGTTAGCTACTTATATGCTACGTGGATCAGCAAAGTGGTGGTGGAATTTTTAGGCACGAACTAGAAAAACTAATGGTATGTTATGAAAGGACTTCTTATAAAGGTTTCTAGAGCACTTATATCCAGAGACCTTGAGGCAAGAGAAATAAGAAGAGTTCATGTGGCTGACTCAAGGGAGAATGTATGTGATGGATTATGTAGGGCGCTACACATATCTATAATTATTTTATCCAGCGTTAGCAGGAGATGAGGCTGCTATGACGAAACACTTTTAGGATGGACTTAACTGCGAGATTAAGTCCCAAGTAAATCTTTTACAATTAAAGAAGTTTTTTGAAGTTGTGGATCAGGCTCTCATAATTGAAGGGAACCTGAGGTAGGATTCTAGTACTGGACAGGTATTTGTTACTAGATGATCAGGAGGAATGACTTCTGAGAGTAAAAAACACCATTATGAGGACTTTATCCAAGTTAGTGGAAAATAGAGTAGTCGGGGATAAGGGTCAGTTTCATAGGACCTTACTGGAGTGATATTTCATTAGTGTGGTAGGTTGGGACACTATTATTGGCATTGTCCCCAACCACCATTTGAGTTTCGCTCTTACAGAAATATGGGGCATCTATAGAATTTCTATAGGAAGTAGTGATATACGATCAGTGATAGAGGATCTTGGAAAATTCAAAGTGTGGAAGTGGGTCTTATACACCTTATCAGACTATCATCTAGAGTTCTACTAATCGAGGTGGTGTACACGGTGCTTCTGGGAAAGAGCGCCCTTATCAGCAGAGTGGTTATACTTAGGGGAGTCATAAAATATCACAGGGAAGAGGGGCAGGACAGTTACATGCAGTGCAACCTAGACTTATAGAGAGTGAGGCTAGGCCATAAATAGTGAGAGGTACTATTCTAGTATATTCTACTTTATCTAGTGCCTTATTTGATATTGGTGACTCTCATTCCTTCACATCTACAAAACTTTTTAAATGTTTGAGCCTAGAAGTGGAGTTTGTGATCGAGACAATGATAATTGATACACCATTGGGAACACAGTCTAGAGACATTTGTCTATAAAAGGTATGTTCACTAGAGATCGAGTAATATCATTTTCTATGGGATCTCTATATTATTGATATGACAAGCTTCAACCTGATTATGGGTATGGACTAGTTAGTTTCATACCGAGCCTATATTGACTGTTACCATAGTAGAGGGACCTTTACATCTCCTAATGGTGAAAATTACATTCATAGGGGAGAGTGGGATATCCAATAAGGCGGAAAAGGTCCAATTACTCAGTAACTGGGAGAGCTTTTAGCCCAAGTTTCTAGTATATTGTTCGATGATGGGGGTGTTAAGAATGATGTCCTACCACTAGTAGTGGAGTTGTTTCAGGATGTTTTTTCTAAATACTTCTCAAGGCTACCACCAGAGAGAGATGTTGAATTCACTGTTGATCTCATTTTGGGGGTGTATCCAGTATTTATACCACTATACATAATGGCACCGATGAAGATTCAAGATCGCAGGACTCGGTTAAAGGAGTTAGAGGGAAAAGGATTTATCCATCTGAGTATGTCACCTTGGGGTTCTTCAGTGTTGTTTGCAAAGAAGTCTGACGGGAGTTTATGTTTTTGTTTCAATTAAATAAAGTTGAACAAAATGAATTTGAAGAACCAATATCCTCTTCCATGCATCAATGATCTGTTTGACCAGTTAAAGGTAGCTTGTGTGTTCTCAAAGATCGACTTGATATTAGGGTATCATCAAATGAGAGTATAGACTTATGATATACTGAGGACTACTTTTAGGAGTAGGTGTGAACTTTATGAGTTTTTCCTAATGCTTTTTGGGTTGAAAAGTGCACCAGTAGTGTTTATGGATTTGATGAATAAGATCTTTCATCTGTATCTGGATCAGTTTGTGGTGGTGTTTGTGGATGATATCTTGGTGTACTCCATGACTCATGGTGATCATTCCAAACATCTTAACATCATCCTAAGTACACTGAGAGATCATCGGTTATATTCCAAGATATCTAAGTGTTAGTTTTGGATTGATCAGGTATACTTCTTGAGGCAAATCATCTTGGAGGAAGGTGTGTTAGTGGATCCAGAGAAGGTTCAGGTAGTGGTTTCTTGGGATAATCCTAAGAATGTTTTTTATATCCAAATATTTTTGGGATTAGTTTGATATTACAGGATATTTATCCAAGACTTTTCCCATTTGTAAGTTCCGCTTTCGGTCTTGACCAAGAAGGAGAAAAAGTTTGAGTGGACAGAAGCATGCGAGAATTCTTTTCAGAAGTTGAATAAGTGTTTGACGACAGCACCAATTTTGATCCTACCTGATTTGGGTGAGGAGTACATGGTTTATTGTGATGCTTCTGGGATTGGATTTAGAGCTGTGCTGATTTAAAAAGATTGAGTTGTGGCGTATGGGTCTTGGAAGTTGGTGCCTCATGAATGGAACTACCCTATTCATGACCTCAAATTGGAAGTAGTGGTTTTATGCTCTTAATTTTTGGCAGAACTGCCTTTTTGGAGAAAAGTTTAAAGTTTATATTGATCATAAGATCTTGAAGTATATCTTTTCACAGTGTGATTTGACTCTTCGATAGAGGATATTGGTAGATTATATGTAGTAATTTGATTTTGATCTGGCATATACGCCTAGGAAAGGAAATAGTGTGGTTGATTCCTTAAGCAGGAAAACTCAGACTCAGATGGTTCAGGAGTCGAGTGTAGAGTGGAAGATGATAACTATGTTGGCTGAAATGCATGTGGTGGTTCAGAATAGTCAAGATAAGATGACTCTGGTTTCATTTACAGTGGAGATTGCATTGTTGAGACGGATCTGGGATAGATAGTATGAGGATCCAAAGTTCTTACCTTGAGGTAAATCTTAGAAGGTGGTGAGACACCTTCGAACTGATTGATAAATGAGTATGAGATCATCTATGTGATGAATTTAGTTGTTGTACCTACGAGCATGTGAGAGGATCCCATGTGGGAATTCCATGCCTCAAAATGGGCGGTGCATTCGGGTATGACCAAAATGTATTGTGACCTACGATGACATTTTTGGTGGTCAGAAATGAAAAACGAGATAGTAGGGTTTGTGACACGATGCTACACCTATCATCAGGTGAAGGCATAGCATCAATGACCAAGAGGATTACTATAGCCATTGTCTATTCCATAATGGAAGTGGGATGATGTGAAAATGAATTTTTTGGTAGGTCTCCCAAAGACGCTTAGGAATAATGATGCTATTTGGGTTATTGCGGATCGACTGACTAAGGTAGCGCATTTCTTGCCTATAAGGGAAACCTTTACAGTAAAGAATTTTGGAGAATTGTATGCATGGTATATAGTTCATTTTAACGGGGTGTCATGGACTATAGTTTCAGATCATGATTCACGTTTTACCTCACGCTTCTGAAACAAATTGTATAAAGTGATCGGTACACACTTTTTATTGAGTATAGCTTTCCACCAATAGATAGATGGGAAGTCGGAGCATACTATATAGGTGTTTGAGGATATGTTGTGCGAATGTGTGCTTGACTTTAGTGGGTATTGGGAGAAGCATTTGGTTTTAGTAGAGTTTTCCTATAACAATAGTTTTCAGGAAACTATATAGATGAAACCATATGAGGATCATTATGGTAATCCATGCAGATCACTACTATGCTGGATGGAAGTAGGTGAGTCAGAGTTGTTGGGACCGAGTCTCTTACAGGATACATCGGAGTGAGTACAGCTGATTCAAAAATGTATGGCTACATCTCATAGTAGGTAGAAGTTTTATGCTAATGGAATAATATTACTTTGGGTTTTTCCTAGAATGGGTCACCATAGGATATGAAGGCAAGACAAGTTGGCACCCAGGTTTGTTGGACCTTTTGAGATAGTGGAGAGAATTGGGTCGGTGGCATACTGATTGGATCTTCCATAAAAATACAACACTATGCATGATGTTTTCCATGTATCACAACTATGATGGTATCACCCTGAACCTTATCATGTGATCGATGTGGATGATTTCAAACTTGAGATATATGCATCCTTTGAGGAGCATCTGATACGTGTGTTGGATTTTAGTGAGAAAGTGTTATGAGGAAATATTGTGTCGATAGTTCATGTTTTATGGAAACATGGGTATATGAAGGAGAAGACATGGGAAAGGGAGGTAGATATGTGGGCATAGTGTCCCAATCTTTTTGGCACGAAATCTTAGAGATGTTCGGGAGTGCATCTCAGGGAAGAGTTGTTATAAGGTGGGGAGATTGTAATATCTTGACCTTTTCTAAAGCTATATCGGGATTAAATTTAGGTACTTTTCATTTTTATTTAAGTACCTTTGATTGTATTTATGAATTTGGGTGTGTTTGGGTGGAGTTTTTAAGAAAATTTGACAAAATTGGTCTGTGAACGGTTGGTGCACGGTTAGGGTAAACCGTGCGCCCAGCCCAGCTAACCATGTGAACCCAAGAATAGAGGTTCACACAGTTGGTGCAAGGTTTTAAAAACCATGTTCCTAATCCTAGGAAAGAGTGAAAACATGGATAGATAGGTATGTATGGTTGGCGCACGATTTTCCAAATTGTGCACCCCTGCCCAAGAAACCATGAGCACAGTTTCTTTTCACCCAAAAATTAGTTTTAAAATCCACCAAACCCTTAAAACACCTCTTATTTAACCTTTTATTGAGAATTTATGATTTTGGGTGATCCCACAGCATTATGGATGGGTTCTAAGTTTGTCCAACCTCTGTTCTTTAAGATTCAAATCCTGAATTGAAGATCTGCACTTCTCCCAGTAAGTGGATCTCATCCCGATGCTTATCCTCTCTCTTTTATTGATCTTTTGGAGAATTTTATTCTCTATTTCTTTATATATAAACATAATTGGTGAGATTTAGATCTATTATTTTAGATATAGATCTATATTTATAATATCTTTATCTCTTGGATCTTGATTTAGGGATTTACATCCAGAACTCAGATCAACGGTGTTCTGCTGCTCGGATTTTGGGGATTTCCGTTGAACGATTGCCCATCAAAAAATTGAGGTTGGTGGTATAAAATATAATTCTTATAGTTGTGTAATTTATGTGTGTATGAATAATTATAGAATTTCTATATTTACTTAGCAATTATTTTATTAAATTGGGTTAATTAGGTTGACCAATTGATTTATCAAAGTACTGTTGAAATGGGTGATTAATTGAGGAATTAATCATGAGACTAAGGGGATTCCCTATTGAATAATTAATTTTGGAAATTTATTATGATATTTAGGGTTTGTAACCTAGATAATTAATTGGTGGATTAATTATGAGATATTGAATTGGCTAGACTGAGATAATTAATTGTGAATTAATTATGTGCCTTGATTTTATGATCTAAATAATTAATTGTGGATTAATTATGAAAAGTTGAGATTTAGAATGAGATAATTAATTCTGGAAAAATAATTATGGGTTATAAATTGTGTTATTGATTAATTAATTGATGTATTAATTAATGGGATCAATGTACTTAATTAATTGGGGAGTTAATTAAGGATATTAATGTATTTAACTAATTGTTTAATTAGTAATGGATTTGAGGTGGATAATTAATTATGAATTAATTATTGGAACCATGGTCTTCTATGCACGACTTGGAGTATGGTTTGTGTTTGCTGTCAATCATCAATGGAAGTTCGGATCATGTACCAGCAAAGAGATCATACCGTTCAAGCAGACAACAGTATTGAAGGTGGCGCCATTTCCCAGTGTTTTCCAAATTTTTGGGGTCCAAAATCTGGAAGTTGCTGAGCATCGCGAAAAGTGAATTTCCATGAAGATAATAATTAAATATGGCAAAGGCATGAATTCCGTGAAGAGAGGATGCATGGTTTGGAAATCGCGAAGACCAGAAGAATGGAGGCGGTGAGTCTTCGCGATTACATCAAAGCTTCACGAACGGAAGAGTTGAAGCACATCGCGGCGGTGAAGGGATTTGCGAGGGAGCTTCACGGCGAAGGCACGAAGGAATGATGACGGTGATACTCCACGATTACAACGAGCTCTGCGAACGGAAAATTGCCGTAGTGCTTCATGATTTTGATAGATTTTTGACGGGAACTTTGGAGCTTCGCGATTTGAGCTGACGTGGTGCTGACTTCGCGCAGAAGGGTCGAGGGTCGGTGGAATCGCCTATAAATACAGGTCGACCCCCTCAAGATAAGAAGAGAGAATTTTAGAGAAATTCCTTTGCTCTCGGTTCGCAAAGGTCTCTCACGAAGGCAGTGTGCTTCGCGAAAGAGGAGCTTTGCGACGGCTATTCTAGCTCCGCGAAAGTCGTGCGCCCCACGTTGGCTTAGTGAGCTTCGCGAAGAGGCAGGAGCTCCGTGATAGCCAAGCATTGCGAAGGCTGGAGCATCGCGAGAGTACTTCGCGATTGAGCTTCACGAAAAGGCAGGGGCTCCGCGAAGGCTTGTTTGAGATTTGAAAAATTGGGAGCCTTGCAAAGTAGGGTACTTTGTGAAGGCCTTTTCCAAAGGTTGTTTGCCCAGTGGACAAGGGAAAAGGGGGTTTTCATCAGTGGTTGGAATTTCAACTTTAATAGAGCATTAACTCAGGACTCTGATGCAAGCAAAGTCTCATGTTGAACAGGAGACAAGGACCTTCATGTCTATCTATTGAAGAGACCTTCACGTCTATAAACTGAGTGAGACTTCACCAACGGCAGTGAGCCAGGGGGAGTCAACGGGAGTGACCCGAGGGAAGCAGTGAGCTATCCCTGAACCTTTGTAAAGGCAGTGAGCCTGGGACAGAGTGTCTGTGCCCAAACCTTTGTAATCCACAGCTAGTGAAGATTAGTGGAATCAGGTACGACCGAAAACTTGTCGGCGTATGCTCCTTGGACGTAGCCCTTAGTGGTGAACCAAGTAAAAAGTGTTGTGTCCTCTCTATGCAAGTGAATGTTTTCTTTCTAATCATAATCATCATACAGGTTCAACAAGTTCCTACCAATGTGGGAACAAGATCCACCACATTAAAAGAAAAAGTTGTCACCCTGATTCACCCCTCCCCTCTCAGGGTGTCCCGGGGTCCTTCAAGTGGTATCAGAGGGTAAAGGTTGCTGGTGTTGAATCTGACCTTTTTTGTCATGAAAAACGCGGTCAATGTCAGGGGAGTCCCTCACTTCGATGGAAGCAATTTCCAGATCTGGAAGAACAGAATGAGATCTCATCTAAGATCTCTTGGAATGGAAGTTCTCTTTTCTACTGTGCAAGGAATACAAGTCACTGATCCAACAGGCCTAGCTATGACTGAAACAGACAGGAAACTTCTTGATGCAGATGCTAAAGCACAGAATGCACTCACTGCAGCCCTTTCTGATCATATCTACCTAAAGGTGATGAATTGCACCTCAGAAAAATCCATGTGGGATAAACTTGAGAATATTTATGAAGGAGATAGCAAAGTGAAGGAGGCGAAACTACAAGTGTTGCACAGTCGGTTTGATGATCTGAAGATGCATCCAGACGAGAATGCAGACTCTTTCTTCAATCGAATTACTGAAGTGGTTGGAGCAATTCGGGGTCTAGGCGAAGAAATCAAAGACATTTATATTGTAAAGAAAATATTAATAAGACTTCCACCTCTGTATAATGTGAAGGTGTTAGCCCTTGATGAAAGAGATCTTTCCAAACTTTCTCTAGATGATCTACTGAGCAGCTTGGTAGCATATGAAATGAGAGTTAAACCAGAAGATTCTACGACTCAGGTGAGCAAGGAAATGGCATTCAAGGCCATGGATAAACTGAAAATCTCAAAGGATAGTAGCGGTGAAGATGACGAAGAAAAAGAAATTCTTTCTCTCATTGCAAATAAGTTACAGAAGGGGAAAGGGAAATTCAAAGGGAAGTTACCTCTCGCATGTTTCCGTTGTGGAAAAGTTGGGCACATTTCCTCTCAGTGCTTAAGAAAGATCAATGATGAAGATAGTGAAGATGAAAACTTCGAGAAGCCTCAGATAAGGTTCTTCAAAAAGGGAGACTTCAAATCTGGTAAGAAAATGCAAATTAAGAGTTTTGTCTGTGAAGATGAAGAAGATGATAATGAATTCTGTGATGAAGAAGAACCAGAATTAAAAACTGGGAACCATGCTTCTATGATGGCCACTGTTGAAAAGTCAGAAGATACTGATGGAGAAAAACAACTGAGAACTTGTGTAGATCCTGAGATGCAACTTAAGGATGTGGTTAGTAAGCTTAAGATTAAATGTAAGAGCTGTAATAAGTGGAAATCAATTGTAGAAGAATCAACTGAATACGTTGATCAACTTGAAGCTGAAATTGAACGACTGGAAGAATTTGTGAAGGTACAGTCTAAAATAATTGAAAGCAATGATGATGTAGTAGATCTGAAGCTGAGAATTGAAGAGAAGGCAAAGTTCATCAATGACCTCACCTCCAGACTGGATGAAAAATCCAAGACTGCTGAGGGTCTTGAGGAGGAAGTTGTTACTCTAAGGAGAAAACTGGAGACTGAATCAGTTCCAAAATAATCGAGGAAGAAAATACAGTTTGGAAGATTCTCAGATGCAGAATTACTAGCAAGAGCCAAGTGTGGTTTAGATGGGGTTGGAAAAATCTTGAGTGATCAAATACCCTCTTGTATGGGAAAGAGTGGAATTGGTTGTAAGGCTGAGACATCAACTGCTGGAAGTGAAAAGATCCAAAAGAAAGATAAGATGAAAGTTGAACATGTTGAAACGTTACCTAGAGTGCCGAAAAAGGAACCCTTAATCCAAACTAAAAGGATAACTAAAAATTATCCTCAAACATTCAGAAATGGCAGATAGTCTAAATATTCTCCCAAGGAAGAAGGTATGAGGAGAAATTCAAGTGAGAAGACATTTTCTCTCATGAAGTGTCAGTTCTGTGGCTATCTGGGCCATACCATGTCTTATTGTGAAGAGGCAAGAAGCTATCTGAATGGAGAAGATATAGAAGCTCAACAAAGGAGAACAATTTCATATCCTAATTCTTATAGAAGAAATAATTTCTATGGATATTGTTTTCATTGTTCCAACTTTGGTCATAAGGCCTCTCATTGCAGGCAGAGAAGGGACATGGAAACCTCATAACAAAGTTCAAGACAAGTCAAGTCTCGTCAGCAAGATAGTTTTTCTCTTTCAAATAGGTTTTCACCTCTCAAAGAAGACTTTGACTATGAAGAACCTGGGTATGTGAAAGAGATAATTGAAAGGCCATCAGTTCTATATACTCAATCTAATGTCTCATGGAAGGAAAGGAAGAAGATTGATAAATCCAACCTTGTAGAGGTGGCCCTCAAAGCTACAAAGAACAACAGTACCTGGATTCTGGATAGCGGTCGTTCATCTCATATGACAGGTAATTCCAGCCTACTAAAGAATATCATAAGGAAGGTTGATGGTACAGTAAGATTTGGTAATGATGGGGCTCTAAAAATCAAAGGGAGTGGAAGTACTGAATTATCTAATGGAGAACTAAAGAAGACTGAAGTCCTTTACGTAGATGGCCTACGTCATAATCTCCTCAGTGTGAGTCAACTCTGTGACTCAAGACTTATAGTTACTTTTAATCATAAAGGCTGCACTATCAAGGGAAAGACTGGCAATTCACTTATGAAGGGATGCAGAACAGAAGGCAACTTGTATCAGGTTGATAGTGAAGAAAATGTATGTTACATGACTGTTGAAGAAGAAAACAATTTGTGGCATCGGAGACTGGGACACATCAATCAACAAGACATGGAGAAAATATCAAAATTGAGAATTGTCATGGACATTCCCAACCTGAAGCGTGAGCGTGAAAAATCTTCTGATGCTTGTATTCGTGGTAAGTTGGTCTGCAGTTCATATCGGCCAAAGAAGAAAAGGGCATCTCACCTTCTTGATCTGATTCATACTGATGTATGTGGGCCAATAAATGTTTCCAGAACTCATGGAGAAAGGTAATTTTTCCTTTTCATAGATGATTATAGTAGAATGGAATGTGTGATGGCCATTCACAGGAAACGACAAGTCCTTGATTGCATGAAAACATATCGGTGAATTGCTGAGAATGATACTGGACGAACAATCAAAGTGTTGCGATCTGACAATGGAGGAGATTACACGTCCATTGAATTTGAAAATTATCTATAGAAGCATGGGATACAACATGAGGTAGCTGCTGTGAGAACTCCACAACAAAATGGAGTTGTTGAACGTAGGAATCGACAAGTGAACAACATGGCACGAACTATGCTGATTGAGAGTCGTATTCCACGACATTACTGGAAAGAGGTTGTTCAAGCTGCAGTGTATATTCAGAATCGAACAGGACTTTATATGGGTGAGATGAAGACACCATATGAATTGTGGCATGGATGGAAGCCTTCTCTAAAATACTTTCATGTCTTTGGAAGTAAATGCTTCATTAGGAACAAAGAAGGAAATCAAGGGAAATATGGCGACAATGCAGATGAAGGAATTTTCCTCGATTAATCAATGAACAGCAAAGCCTACAAATGTTTCAACAAGTGTTTGGGAAGGATTGTGGAAAGCAGTGATGTTAAGATAATTGAAGAGAAAACCAAAAATGATTCAAGGACGTCATATGCCGATGTGATAGAAAGTCAGGAACAAATTGAACGTGAAGAAAATACAAATGCGGAAACAGAGGAAGTTGTTCAAAACACTCAGCAGTCACATCATGATGTTTACTCGGAAGAAGAATCTGAAGAAGAAACTATGGCTGAAGAGAAGACTACTGAACATCACATGAGAAATCGAAGAGCTGAGATTGATCCATCCAACATAATTGGGGACAGGAGTGCACCCACTCAAACAAGAAGGATGAGGAATAACACGCAATCTACATTTCTATCAGTTGTAGAGCCATCCTCATTCGAAGAAGCTGAAAAATATGAATCTTGGGTGGAAGCCATGAATGATGAATTAGATCAGATTGACAAGAATCAGACATGCGATCTTGTCCAGAGACCCGAAGGTCACAATGTGATTGGTACCAAATGGATCTTCAAAAATAAGTTTGATGAGCATGGAAGTGTCATCAGAAACAAGGCATGACTGGTATGTAAAGGATACTCCCAGATTGAAGGCATTGATGTTGAAGAAACCTTTGCTCCACTGGCTAGACTGGAGTCAATCAGGATTTTCCTTTCCATGGCACTCCAAAGAGGATATAAAGTATATCAAATGGATTTCAATATAGCATTCTTGAATGGTGTGCTCGAAGAATAAGTCTACATTGAACAACCAGTGGGATTTGTTTTGGGTACTGATGAAACGAAGGTCTGCAAACTGAAGAAAGATCTATATGGTTTGAAGCAGGCACCATGGGCGTGGTACTCACGGCTGGATTCATATCTCAAGAAGTTGGAATTCAAGAGAGGAGGAGTTGATCACAATCTCTATGTGAAGAATTCTCCAAAAGATCAATTCATGGTTCTAGTCTATGTTGATGATATCATATTTGGTGGCAGCAGGCAGAAATCAGTGGATGAATTTGCCAACCACATGAAATCATAATTTGAAATGTCTATGATTGGGGAGCTCACATATTTCTTGGGGCTGCAGGTGATTCAAAATAAGGAATACACATTCATTTCTCAGGACAAATATGCAAGAGAGCTGCTGAAGAAGTTTAATGTGTAAGAATCCAAACCAATGTCAACTCCGATTGCAGTTGGAACTAAACTTGGAAAGCATGAGGATGGGGACTCTGTTGATCCCACCATGTACAGGAGGATCATTGGAAGCCTACTATACCTGACAGCGACAAGGCCAGATATTGTCTTTTCCACATGCCTTGTAGCCCGCTTTCAGAGTAATCCAAAGGAGGAACATATGGTGGCATTAAAAAGAATCATGAGGTACATTCAAGGTACACATAACTTCGGGTTATTTTTTTCTGCAGGTAGGTACAGTGAATTATCAGCATTTTCTGATGTTGAATGGGCTGGTGATATAGTAGATAGAGAGTCCACTAGTGGTGGAGCTTTCTATATTGGGAAGAAATGTGTTGGATGGTTGAGCAAGTAACAATAAAGTACTTCTCTTAGTACTGCTGAAGCTGAGTATATCTCTACCACAAAGGCATGCGCTCAACTGCTTTGGATGAAGCAGCAACTAACAGATATTGGTGATAAGGTGCAGCAACCAATGGTGATTTACTGTGATAACAAAAGCGCAATTGATCTTACGAAGAATCCGGTTCAGCATTCTCGTACAAAACAAATTGAAATACGGTATCATTTTATCAAAGAAAAGGTTGAACAAGGTGTGATTAGAATGGACCATGTTGGAACTGATGAGCAAGTGGCTGATATCCTAACCAAGCCACTGTCTGCGGCTGTGTTTGAGAAGCATCGGTTGAACCTCGGTGTTCAACCACCTCTCAGTGCATAAGGAGGTTATGGAATTCCCCTCTCCCCATTTGTTATAACTGTTTTAATCTGTTTATGGCTATGATGCAGGTTTATGGGGGAGATATTATCCAGGGGGAGTATGGTTTGAGCTGAACATGAAAAATTTACTAGTCTTTGGATTTATTATCAATGGGGGAGAAAGGAGAATAGAATAAATTCAGGAAACTTCTGTGATGAGAAGAATGAGAAGGAAAACAGTGGAACCCAATTCAAGCCTCCTCTCTTGTTTTCTACACCGAGCTTTGCTCACGTAGACTTAGAGTGTTGGTTGAGTTGATTCCTGCATTTTTGATGGAGATCTCTTGAATTTATTTTCTGATTGACAACAAACCCAAAGGGGGAGATTGTTGGAACCATGGTCTTCTATGCACAACTTTGAGTATGGTTTGTGTTTGTTGTCAATCATCAATGGAAGTTCGGATCATGTACCAGCAAAGAGATCATACCATTCAAGCAGACAATAGTATTGAAGGTGGCGCCATTTCCCAGTGTTTGCCAAATTTTTGGGGTCCAAAATTTGGAAGTTGCTAAGCATCGCGAAAAGTGAATTTCCATGAAGATAATAATTAAATATGGAAAAGGAATGAATTTCGCGAAGAGAGGATGCATGGTTTGGAAATTGTGAAGACCAGAAGAATGGAGGCGGTGAGTCTTCGCGATTACGTCAAAGCTTCGCGAACGGTAGAGTTGAAGCGCATCGCGGCAGTGAAGGGATTTGCGAGGGAGATTCGTGGCGATGGCACGAAGGAATGATGATGGTGATACTCTGTGATTACGACGAGCTCCGCGAACGGAAAATTTCCGTAGTGCTTCGTGATTTTGAGAGATTTTCGGCGGGAACTTTGGAGCTTCGCGATTTGAGCTGACGTGGCGCTGACTTCGCGTGGAAGGGTCGAGGGTCGGTGGAATCGCCTATAAATACAGGTCGACCCCCTTAAGAGAAGCAGAGAGAATTTCAGAGAAAGTCCTTTGCTCTCGGTTCGCAAAGGTCTCTCGCAAAGGCAGTGTGCTTCGCGAAAGAGGAGCTTCGCGGTGGCTATTCTAGCTCCGCGAAAGTCGTGCGCCCCGCGTTGGCTCAGTGAGCTTCGCGAAGAGGCAGGAGCTCCGCGATAGCCAAGCATTGCAAAGGCTGGAGCATCGTGAGAGTACTTCGAGATTGAGCTTCGCGAAAAGGCAGGGGCTCCGCGAAGGCTTGTTTGAGCTTTGCAAAATTGGGAGCCTTGCGAAGTAGGGTACTTTTTGAAGGCCTTTTCCAAAGGTTGTTTGCCCAGTGGACAAGGGAAAAGGGGGTTTTCATCAGTGTTTTGAATTTGTACTTTAATAGAGCATTAACCCAGGACTCTGATGAAAGCAAAGTCTCATGTTGAACAGGAGACAAGGACCTTCATGTCTATCTATTGAAGAGACCTTCACGTCTATAAACTGAGTGAGACTTCACCAACGGCAGTGAGCCGGGGGGAGTCAACGGGAGTGACCCGAGGGAAGCAATGAGCTATCCCTGAACCTTTATAAAGGCATTGAGCCTGGGACAGAGTGTCTGTGCCCAAACCTTTGTAATCCCCAGTTAGTGAAGATTAGTGGAATCGGGTACGACCGACAACTTGTCGGTGTATGCTCCTTGGACGTAGCCCTTAGTGGTGAACCAAGTAAAAATTTTTGTGTCCTATCTGTGCATGTGAATGTTTTCTTTCTAATCATAATCATCATACAGGTTCAACAAGTTCCTACCAACGTGGGAACAAGATCCACCACATTAAAAGAAAAAGTTGTCACCCTGATTCACCCCTCCCCTCTCAGGGTGTCCCTGGGTCCTTCATTAATTAAGTGTGAAGGAATGATAACATGGTCATTCAAATGAGAAGTATCAATGGTAACATGGTAATTGTAATTATGAGTAAAGGAATGGTAACATGGTCATTCTATTGAGAAGTATCAATTGTAACATTTTCATTATACTTATGAGTAAAGGAATAGTAACATGGTCATTCTATTGAGAAGTAAGAATGGTAATATGGTCATATTACTTAATAATTTGTTATTGGTGACATGGGAATTTATGTGTGAACTTAAAGAATTATAATAAAGGCACTCTAGGATATGGCCTCACATGAGAATAATTCGAACTCCAACATGAGTCGAATTAGGTCCTGAGATATCATATCATCTTCAAACACTTTGTGCCTCAACATGAGTCGAAGATGGTATTAAGATATGATATTACCTAGGGAACGCTTCAGGATTTGGTATGAGATGAAGTTAGTATTGAGGTATGGGTATCCATGGGAACCTTGGAGTTAAATATGATTAAATAAAGAAGAAATGATAATGTGGTGACTATTTATTTATTCATTTTACTCTTTTCTTTATAGAACTACTTACACTATATTTTGATTGGAATTGTTTTAGACACTGTTGGTGGTGGCCTACTGAGTTGTACTCACAATTTATTTGGGCTGCTTGATCAGTGCCTGAATAGACTTTACTATTACAAGACAGGTTAAGGGCAAGGGCCCTATGTTAGATTACTGATTGCGGTTGCAGTTTGGATGAGGGGACTGAAAGTGGTTCAGGACTCGCTTGGGATTCGTTGGTGTATTTATTTTAAGTTTTATTTGTGGGTACTTTGACACTTATATTTGCATAGAATTTTTTCCCTTTCAGTTGAAGATTGTATTTACTATTTTAGTTATCTTATGACATTGGTATCGTTTATGATTTACATATACTTATGTTGTTTGTTATCTATTTTCGCTAGTGTTTTACTCTAATAAAAGAGGTTATAGTCTCCCCATGACTGAATTGTCAGACCCTCGCTGCTAGTCAGCAGCCTCTATCATATGTGGACGTGTGTTTGAGGTCATGTGACTGACCAGCTCAGGGCACTATGGCATGGCACCCAGGTTGGGACGTTACACTTCTTTTGAAAAATCCACTCCTTTATTCTAGTCCAAACCATCCAAGAAATCGTTCAAATCAACCCCACCACTCTCAGTTTCAAAGAAAACACCCAATTCTAGAGATTATGGGCCAAATCAATGGATGGATCAAATAAGTTCTAAAATTCCAACTTTCATTACTTCCACACCCACTCCACCCCATGAAATCGGAGAATTACATGCAAAGAAGATTCCACATCCTAGAGACACATGGAAATTCATCATCCGCAGTAAGGTGTCACCTCACCAGAAGGTCATGGGTCAAAAGGACACCCACACAAACCTTCCACAAAAAAACATAACCTTGGATGGAGCAACAAGTGGCCAAATATCCTTCTAGTGTTCACTTGGTGGTAATGAAAAGATTCATCAACCAACAGTTTTTATCCTGATCGAACATAGAACACACCCAATGGTTCCCCACTCCATAAGATCTTATCAGAACCCATGTCTGGGGTGAGAGGAATGCTAAAGATAAAATGGTGATCCCTCTTAATAAACCAACTAAAAATATTATTATGATCCCACTCCTCTAATGAGTCTTTAATCAAGTCATGGACCCTCAAATCTTCATATCCTGAGAGAACATGCGAAGAAATTCTCAGATTGGTATCGTTGGCCAACCATGAATAATTCCACACACTAACTCCATTCCCATTTTAGATTCTCCACACACATCCTTTATCAATAAGTGATTTAGCTCCCTATGTGATCCTCCACATAAAACTCAAGTGCGTCCTTAGTTGTGCATGTAAAAAATTAGAATTAGGAAAATATTTTGAACACATAACCTTTGAGAAGATCACATTTGGGAAGGAGATAAGTTGTCATCGTTACTTCACAAGAAGAGCCTCATTAAATAATTTAATATTTCTAAAACTGATACCTCCATGGAACTTAGAGACAGAAATTTTATCCCATGACACACAATGGGTGTTGTGTTTTCCATCATGAGATCCCCACAAAAATTTATCCAAGTGATAGTGGATTTATTAACAAGAGTTTTAAAGAATTTGAATAATGACATAGCATAAGAAGGAGTTTCTTGGGCTACTACTTTAACAGGTACCTCCTTCTGAGCCTTATAAATCCTCTTTATAGACCATAAGAAAATCATATTATCCACCCTTTCCACAATTGAATAGAACACTTGTTTCTTCGATCTTCTCACAAGATTCGGGAGGCCCAAGTATTTTTGATGTTTTTAAACAAGAGGAAACTCACACACCCAATGTAACTCCACCATTTTCACTAGTAACACACCTTTACTAAAGGACATTTCTGACTTCATTGGATTAATACATTTCCCGGATTCCCTTTCATACAGATTAATTATCTTCAAAACTAAGAAGCATTCATGTGGAGTTGCATGTGAAAAAAGAAGGTTATCATCTACAAAGAAGAGGTAAGAAATAGGGTGTCCATTTCGACATACCTTTCCACCATGGATAACTCCTTGCTCCACCACTCTCAGAAGGAGATAAGAAAAGACGTCTTCCACTAGAATGAAAAGATAAGAAGAAAGTGAATCACCTTACTACAATCCCCTTGAGGGTTTAATTCTTTCCAAAGGAGAACCATTAATATTGATTTTGAAAAACACCGAAGTAACACTGTTCATAATATTATCAACCCATTTATCCCCAAATCCCAATCTAGAATGGAAAAGTTTAAGAAAAGGCCACTCAACCCCATCGCAAGCTTTCATCATATCTAATTTCATATCCATAACACCTTTATTTGCATATAAGTGGGTCTTCATGGAATAGAAAATTTCATAAGAAATTGATGCATTATATATGATGGATATCATTTGGAAAAATCATTTTGATTTTCAGTGATAAGAAGGGGGAGATAGCCCCGAAGTTAGGCCACCAAGATCTTAGAATAAATTTTGTAAAAAACATTACACATACTTATTGGTTGAAACTCCATAACTTTCTGGGGATTATGGGTCTTTAGAATAAGAGTAATAATAGTTTCATTCATAGAATCGAAAGAGGACCTTCCTATCCACAACTCCTTGCATAGGTAAATCACATCAGGCCCAATAATATGCCAAAAGCATTTGAAGAAAAGTGCATGGAACCCATTTGGACTTAAGACATTTGTAGAATGGATATTATGAAGCACCCCAAGAACTTTATCTTCATAAATATCCCTCTCTAACTATCGGTTCATATCCTTTATAACCATTTTTAGGATTCAACTGGACAAACATTAAGGTATATCAATACTCTCTATGTTATAGGGATTTCCAAAAAACAAAATAATTGAGTGAATTTCATTAGCATCATGAGAGACCCTTCCCATCAGATCCTCCATCTAGGAAATATGGTTTTTCCTCCTTCTCACATACACTCTTTGATGAAAAGAATTGGTATTTTGATCACCATACCTTATATCGGATTATATGGCCCTTAAAACCCAATATCTTTCCTTCTCTATCAAGGTTGAATACAAACCCTTCTTAGGCCGAGAATATATCCCTAAGGACAAGATCACTACAAGGAAGATAAAGAAGTTTATTCAGGAGATTCTTTTCACTATTAATATGTCTGTCAAAGTCTCCAAACCTAACTAAAATCCACTCCTTATGACCATGCACCACACTACAGATATTATAGGAGAAGCACCGGTCATTCCCCTCCCATGTCGAGCGAAATACCTTCTCATAGTTCTTTTCTTGGAGCCACATACTTTCAAAATGAAAGGCATGCACAGGCGTCCTCCTTTCCCCTTGATGAACTGTAGACATGATGATTGGGTAGTGGTCAGATGAAACTTGGGGTAAATGAACAATTGAGAAGGCTTGGAAAATATATTTCCAATCATCTGACCCCCAAAATCTCTCCAACCTTTTGGTAATATGATCTGCTATTGATCTACCCCTTTTCTAGGTAAATGGGTTACCAAAAAAATCTGAGGCCATGAAGCGAGTTCAACAAAATTGAATTACAAAAATCATCCATAGCCCAATAACTCCTTAAGCACCCACATTCCTTTTCATGATGCAACAAGACCTCATTGATGTCTCCCCCAACCAAAAGAGGCCCATAAAGGGAGTTCTACAAACAGATCAACAGGTTCCAAGATTTTCATTTATCTTGACAGTTGGGCCACCCATAGAAACCAATGAAAGATCATGATAGAGATCCCAAGGTGGAAACCATCTTAGTAATATGATTTCTTGAAAAAATTGTAATCTTAACATCAAGATCCTCCTTCTAGAGGAGGCAAAGACCCCCAAAGTGCCTCTATCTTCCAATAGGAAATAAATTCTTAAAATCGATCTTTATTCCCAAGAAGCTTGCATCTTTGTTTTCTAATAGAGTTTCGAATACAAAAACTTTGTCAAGGAAATATTTAGAACTCCAAAAATAGATCGCACGAACCGTTTGGGGATTTCCAAGCCCCATAAAGTTACAACATAAGATTTTCATCACCTCAAGTGAGGCCGGATCACACTAGCCTCCGCCTCTGAAATGTCAAGAAACGATCCATCACTTGCTGCTTTCCACCTCTTTGGAAGACTCTCAGTAATATGGCTTGTTTCCAAGTTTTGTTTGTGCTCGACAGTCTCTACAATGAGTATATCAACGCCCTAGTCCCCCAATCAATCCTTCTCCATGTCTGGTGCTTTTTCACACCTAACAACGTTAAAACAGTTTTGTCTTCTCCAAGATGAGTAACGATTACTAAAGGTTTATAGCCTGGGGGAGGTGCTGGATCTAGAGGAACAGTACATATTTCTTTTGGATCAGAGATTGGATCGGGAGGTTTAAGACATATTTACTTCATACCAGGAGGTGGTTCAAGGTTACCCCCTAACGTACACCCTAAGATTGTAGATGACAACATCTTATCTGAGTAAACATAATTCGGATCACCAGACAGCTTTCTAGATCCCCAAAGGGCATCTTGGGAGGCCATTTTTCATACTTTTTTGGATGAACTGCATCATTGATACCTGAAGTAAAACCATGGGGGCCCTAGAATAATAATCTTATTCTGAATGGTTGCATCGTGTGCACCGTGGGATTTAGCTAGCTTATCCTTATCCCTGTGTTTTTTCGCCTCTGTAATGTTGGGTATCCCATGGTTTTTTGCACGGAGCCAAGGGCCAAATTGCATTACCACATTCGCACTACTATTTGTTGTTCTAATAGTGCAGTCTCTTTCAGAGTGGCCAATACGACCACAGAAAAAATAGAATATGGGCAGCATGTCAAATTCAAATGGAATCCAAATATTTGAATCATCCGTGGATAGAAAGGTTCCTCTTAGAAGTGGGGCTCTGATGTCAACAATGACCCTGATCCGAACAAAAGGCCCCCATTGTATTGGATCTGATCTGTCTCATTCAACAAATTCCCCAATACGATTCCCAACTTCTTTAATGATGTGTTCGGATCTCCCCCTGAATGGGATTACCAAAAGTCGAATCCAGAAGGGTGATTTTGATAAAGTCATGTTCGATATATATCCATCGTCTTTAAGATCTTTCGTAAGTATCACATGGTTGTCGGATGACCATGATCTTCTGAGGAGAATCTTTATTTTATCATATTCGTTGAAGAATTTGAATACAAAGAGTCCAGAACCGATCTCGTGAATGGCTACTCCATCCTTCAAACGTCGTACAGACTGCAACGTATTCTTCATGGTAAGTAGATTGAAAGGTTGATCAAAGATAAGTTTTCCTACCAAGAGGAGAGATATCCGAAGTTTCATAAAGACATCTTCATTTTTTGACGCCACAATTGGTGACTCTTCCTTCTCTGTAAGCGCAAGGCATCACCACTGGTTTATCGTATCGTTTTCCATTGCATTGATCGCCTCTAGCAAGATCAGTCGAAATCAAAGAGACAAACCACAAACGTCCCTCGGATGATCGAAAACACCAATATAGGGGGAGATGAGTGTCACGAGACCATTGAAACTACCCCCCCCCCCCCCCCCGGTTATGGGAGCAAGAAAGCATCAATAGATGGGTAAAAGAAGCTTCTGCCCGAAATTCATGAACTCTGACAGGTCGTCATCACGAGGACACCCAAGAAAACTCCAAACCCTAGGATGACCTAGGAAAGAACACTCTCACAGCGGAATAGATTTTTATAACACGTTGATATAGTTATATATTTATATGAATACATTATATATATATATATAGACATATCACTACTACTGATTAGGGTTTATTCAGAGGTACTCTTTATCAGTGCTAAAAAACACTGATAAAGGAGGTACATTTTTTAGCGCTAACAAAAAACATCGATAAAAATGTACTTTTATCTGTTCTAAAAAAATGATGATAAAAGTACCCCTTTATCGGTGATTTTTTTAACGCTTGTAAAGGCTACTTTTATCAATGCTAAAACGCTTGTTTTTAGCAATAATAAAATGTATATTCCATTAAAAAATATATAGCATTAAAAATCATATATTAATATATAAATATATTGATATTGATATAAATATAACATATTTTATAAAATATGATTTATATAACACTAAATATGTAATCACACTTAATATGTAATATATTTTGTGAAAAATGGTTTATAAAATAAATAAAAACCAATATTAATTAACAATTTGTTAATTATTATTGAATAATAGTTATTTAATAACAATTTGATAGAAAAAATCAATAAATTAATAAACAATCTTAAAATAAGTTGAAAACATTACTCAAACTTCAAAAAATCATTACTTTTGATCTAGGTGTTTGTTTGAGCTTTACCATAAATCAAATCAAATCTTGCAAAAATATCTATGATGTGGTGACTAGGCAAACCTCAATCGGCACTTTTTGAGGTCAAAAAAGCCCTGAAATGCCTCCGAAATTGAGTTTTTTTGTTGAAGTACTTTAATTTTTGAACATCCAATGGAATGTCATCCTCGTTTAAGGGGGTCTTCTTATCTTTTTTGACGAAGCCTCAATTAATTCTCCGGGCTTGCACTGATATTGATATTATGACATTCGGATTTTATCATTTTACATATTGTAGTGTTATTTATAATTAAATATATACTCAAATATACATACATACATACATACATATATATATATATATATATATATTTGTATATATTTACACATAAAAATTTAATTATATATATAAAAATATGTAAACATATTTACATATAAAATATCTTTCTAACTATATAAACCATATCTAAATAAAAAATAATATATATTTTTTAAAATAAAAATGTATGAATATTATATACTTATACAATATATATATAATGTATGTATATATAAATATATTTGTGTGGGTGTCTGTGTTAACAAACATATATTTATTTATCTATATATTCCAATACATGTATATAAATATCAATATTTAATATATGTAAATAAATATAAATATGTATAATTATATTTATACGCACACATGTATATATATGTATGTATCTATCTATCTATGTATATATGTATACATGTATGTATTTATAAACATATACACAAAACATATTTATAAATGTATTTAAAAATAATATATAAATACATGGATAAAAAATGCAACTAGATATGTATAAATAAATAGATATATGTGTCATAAAATACAGAACAAAACAATATAAAGTAGTGTTAAAGACATTGGTGTGTGAGGGTGGAGGTCGCGGGTCCGAATCCAAGTGAAGTCGCACACGGGTGTGTGCAAGAGCAGTGGGTGTTAGACGAGCGTTGATAAAAGGGGGGTCAGACGGTGATAAAAGGGGTGACCCCCTTGAGAACTTCTCTCTCTCCATTATCAGCGTTTGTTTTAGTGTTAATATAGACCCTTTCTACCAGCGTTTTTTTAATACTAGTAAAATGAGTATTTATCATTGTTTTTTTAGCACTGATAAATGGTTTTTATCACGCTGATAAAAGTATGTTTTGAAGTAGTGTATATTTATTTTTGTAATTTTATAAAGTTACATAAATACACACACATATATATACAATTATATTATTTATATAAAATACACACACGCACATACATTTATATGTATCGTATGTGTGTCTATATATACATATGACTAGAAATATGATATAATTATTTATTTATAGATGCACACATATTTGTATCTATTTATATATTTATTTATTAAAAGAATATATTTATCAAATTATTTTCCCAATTTTAATATTCATTTTAATTTCAATTAAATATACACACACGTGTAAACATACACAATTACATAAATCTCTATATGTAATATATATATATATATATATATATAATTTTTGTTTCATTATATGTGGTTCGGAGTTGAAACCTTGGCTGCCTTAAATGGTGGGTTATCGTTAAATTTATCGCGGGCGGACTGATTGCGGCCGCGCGGCGTGAGCGTGGTGAAGATGGGGTGGGCGCTGACGTCGGAAAGGCTGACGCAGTCGGGGGTATGGGCTCCGATGGGCTATGATGTCACTCGTCGGCGCCGACAGGCTGGGCGCTGATGGGCTGATATCACAAGCTAGATATATATATATATTATTTATGTAAATAGTTATTTTTTATTTTAAATTTCAATTCCAATTTAAAATTTTAATTAAATTTAAGTTTCAATTAGAAAGAACTATTGATTTCAAAAAAACATATATTTAAAATTTCAATGCCAGATTCAAATTCAATTGCACATTTTGAATTTATGTTGTTATAAGAAATTATAATAATTACATATGGAATATTTAAATTATTTTGTATACAAATAAATGTTGTAGCTATGAGTATATGTGTGTGTGCCCATCTATATGTGTGCATGAGAATACATAAAAAAAAACAATTGATATAAATAATATATATATTTAAATAAGTAAATAAATAAAATGAATAGATATAATTGATATTTATATATACTCGTTCTCAACATTGAAAAAAAGAGTCGATAATGTCCCAAAAACCGATTTCCCCGTGCAGTTTGGTGACTCTTGAAATTGCATGTAGCGTACTCCAAATTTTAACGCGTGGAAAAAAATGATAATATTCCCCTTCGTCTATTTCTTTGTTTTTTCCCTTTATTTTTTCTTTATTTTGTCGCAAATTTATCCTATATCTACATATTTATAGATGTAACTATATATATATATATATATATATACTATTATATTTATTATATGTATTTACTATATGATATTTATTAATAATATAAATATATTTATTGAAATTATTCATGTCAAAAATATATATACATTGAAATTATTATTTTTATTGTAAAATTTGTTAAAATGAAATTATTTTTTATTATTTTTTATTTATACATGGAAAATCATTATATATATGTAATTTATATATGTGTATTTAATTATGTATACACATACATACATACACCGCATCAACATATTATATAAAATTACATCAAAAATTTATATTTCAAATTTGCAATGAAAATTTGTCATCGGTAGAAATTTATTCCAATAAATTCGCATTAAAATTTTGCATTTCAAATTTACATTGGAAATTTATACTTGGAATTTTGAGTGTATACATGCATTGAAAATTTTCAATGCATACACACACACATACATATAAATTTGCATTGAAATTTTCAATTCAAATTCATAGTGAAAATTTCTAATGGAAAATTCTACAATTGCAACTGAAGTTTTCAATAAAAAATCATGATGAAAATTATTAGTCCACCTTGTGCATTTATATTCCAAATTTAATTTCAATTGAAACTCCACAATTCCAATATAAATTATATAAATTTCTAATATAAATTTACAGTTAAAATTTATAGTTATCAATGAAAAATTTTGTTCAAGATTAGTATAGGTCACCAGGCCTGCATGTTTACTGCAATTTTCTTCTCTACATTGTGTTCTACGGTGACAAATGTAATCGATCTATTATTAATATAAGTATATGCAAACATACAAACATAAAATCTAAATTTGTACAGAAATTTTAAAATTTTAAGTGAAAGTCTATGCACAATATGTGCAGCGTATTCACACTGAAAATTTGTGTTGTAATTTTGATTACCAGTGCAGATTTACAGTGAATTTGCAATTAAAATTTCCACGAGGGATTTTCAATTCAAATTTCCATAAAAAATTATAATACAAATATATTAATACATAAATAAAAAATGAAAAATTTCACTAAAAATTTTCATTGTAAATTTGCACACTTAATTTGCACTCGAAACTTTTTATGCAATTTTCCACTGGAAAGTTATAAATTACCACTTAATTTTTACTATGATTGTATTGAAAATTTGATTACCAAAATACTAAAATAAATTCATGTTTAAATCTTGAGTGCAAATATATTAACACACAAATAAACAGTGTGCCTTTTCACTGAAAATTCGAACTACAATTTTTGTAGGGAAATTTCTGGTCCAAAATTTCACTTGAAATTTCTAATCATCAATGTAAATTTATACCTGAATTTTAATTTCCAATGAACACTCCCACAATTCCCATATACATTTCCAATGAAAATGAAAATTTAATGTTATCAATGAAAAATTATGCTCAAAATTAAAATAAGTATATACATATATATTAATATAAGTATACGCACACATAGAAATATAAATTATGAATCTGTATTGGAATTTTACAATTTTCAATGGAAATCTATACTCAATTTTTTGCAATGAAATTTTACACTAAAAATTAGATTACATTAATTCAAAAATAAACACAAGTTTGGATATTCAGCACAAATATATTAATATATAAATTATAAGGACCCAACCTTATAACATTACATAATCTTGAATTAAATGAATAATTCACATTGAGAATCTTTTCAGGTTTAGAGTTTTAGAGAGTTAGACCATAACTATTACATTTCATCTCAAAAATTACAAAGTATACACTTCTACTCAGTTTCCATTTTTTTATAAAATAAAAACTCTTTGAAAAAAAGAATCATGTCTAGTTCCATGTTTTAGACAGTATGATTTTTTCCTGATCCCATCCTTGACCCTATTCCACTTTATGTCTTATGAAAAACATTTCAAAAATTTGGAACGAGCATAAAAAACTCAGTAAGGGATATACAAACAAGGAGAACTGTTAGTTTTTCAAAACAACAAGTAAACCATGAATACCCTATCATAAGTAATACTTTCCACCTTTATGAATTTATAAATACTCTTCACTGAATAAAAGATCATTGCTTACCATTTTGTAACAAAAAGATTACCATAAAACCCATAGAAAGAACACATAACATATAAAGGTAACTTGTGACATAAACATACTTAAACGGAATAACCATACAATCGACTTCCACACATATCACTAAATGGAATATCTATATGGCCGACTTCCATACCTAATACATTGGAGGTTATAACGTAACCACCCGTCCTGGTTTATCATGACACCACCCATCATTTGGTTTATCACGTAACCACCCGTCAAATGTCCAAGTACCATTATAAAATCATAACACATAAAACAAATATAAAGGAAAGATAACATTTCCACATTTCAATCACAATATATCATTTAAATATATTGACATAAAAAAAATCCATTATCAAAACCCTTTTCAATACCAAAATATGTAAAAGAGTATATGATATTTATTTTCCTTTTAAAAACATTACGACTTATTAAGGAAATCAAAGATCAAATAATACTCGCGGCGGCGGAAAAACTCATTGTCACCGCTTACGTTAAAACATTTTTTTTGTCGTTTAGTAAAACGCCTCGTAGAAAAAGATTCCCTTTGAATGAAATGAAAAGTCGATGGTGTTTATATACCGTATAAAAGAAAGTCGTGTATAAAACAAAGTATGTCTCAATGAAAGGAGATTGAGACGAAGTCCCTTACCTCGTGTCTGACTTGACCCCTTCGTTCTTTAATTTCCCGAATAATAAACTTAAGTTAATTTCTACTTGCTTAAAACCCTTTTTTAAGTTTATTATTCCTTTTATATAACTTATTACCTTTCTATAATAATTAGTTAATTATTTGAGTTTATATCGGACATTTTGTCGATGTTCGAAACTTGAGTTAAAAATGAATTTTGTTATAATTATAAATTATTCATGTGGTCGAAATTCCATTATCTCCAGAATGATATTCATGATTTAGATATCATATATATCATATATATCCAGTATATATATGTATATATAATAGTACATAACATTTGGATATAAGAAATGAAATGCACCGTTCATGGAGACGGTAAGCCGTACGTACGCATGAACGCTACTTTCATTTCTATTTCGTATTTTAATGAAATGAAAACATAATTCTTCATATGTATATTATAATTCCAGTATAATATCATATATAATTTCATTATCTCCATCCTTTATACATCCCACATAAGGCATGAATGAGTCATATCACTTTGAGGGGGCGGTAGTCCGCACTTCCTCAAATAAAATTATCGCGTTTACCCATTATGGAAACCATAAAAGTATGCTAGAAATGAAAAATAATGAAGCATAAAGAAAACATAAACATAATATATATCATATATAAATACAGTTCCATCATAATGACCACCATGAGAGGCGGTTGGAGATATTTGAACAATCATCGTTTCGTGAAGTAATAGTTTTCCGTCCACAGAAACAATATGTCTGTATCCATTAGATGGAGGTGTGTGTAAGTGTAGTTCAAATCCTTATCATAACAACAACCTAGTATATTGAGGATACTGGTATTGTTATAAAAGAAATGAATAAAAAGTGTTTAGGGGGTTGGATACGTAAAATAAAAGAAAAAAACTTAAAAGAAGATGTTACCTTGAAATCGGGTATCTCTATTTGGTTCGAACCAAAAGGTTTACTTGAAGTGCATTCTGCCTAAGGTAAGACTTCTGGGATGAGAAGAAAGATGCAGTGTAACGCCCCGACCCCTCTAGGCTGGAGCCGTTGCATTACTTGTGATATTGGCATGGTTAGAATGAATGAAAATCTCGAAGGAACAATCAGTTTAGTAGTCTTGAAGAAACTAGATACATAGATGTAACTCAAATTACATTGGAAAAGGTTAAAAAATACAATACATAACAAAAACTAAAAACTGCAACCACAAGAACTCAATAAACGATCACCTCTTCATCAGCTGTTGATGGAAAACAATGAAAGGGGTGAGCTCAAACGCTCAGTAAGGGTTACAAATAGCAGAAACATGAATACAATAATAAGTGAATCATAATCAATCTGACATAATCAATATGACATGGTGAATAAATGAAAAACTCATGCCATTAATAAACTGAGAATGAAACTGCATCCATAGATTTTGTCATAGTGAAAACCACATGGATAGTATTAACTGATAATGAATAAAGAGAATGCTTATTAATTGAACGTCATGTATCTGGCACATGAAACCATAATACCGTTAAAACGGTTTAGTTCTATGGGTATAAACCTGCCTGATTTTTGGAAACAAACTTCAAGGGTTTGTCGCCAACAGATTTGTCTCATGAGACCTACCGATACATCGAGGGGCTATAGTGGGCCCCACCTGCCACTGCATGTCCAAATCATTATTTATACATTTATTCAATATAAGAGAAATATGCCTTTTCAATATCCGTATAGAGTAAAGTATACTGATTCATCAATATTTCCATAATTAAAATAACTTTCCAAATAAACACCATATGTAAAATGGTATATGGTTTAGACAACAAACATATCCATGATATGAGATTATGGATATTTAATATAAATATAATTTAAAATGGAAATTGATCTCAAATGGGAAGTAGGTACACCACATAAGGATTATTAGGTGCACCATACACAGTTAGTCACAACAAAATAGTAGTTGAGACAAAGTCTCTTACCACAATGTAATCGGTCAAATCATATGACCAAAACTTAATAATCCTCAAATGAATCATTGAATAACATGAATATAAATAGAATCATGTTATTATATATCAAATGACAGTACACATATACCACATTCAAGAAATAAGTGATGAACAATGAAAATCTCACAGAAATGAAAGTGAGATGAAAAACCCCTTACAAACATTTCAGCATGATAACGAGTGTTATTGCGAGGTGCTAAAACATACCACATCATTAGGAATTAAAAATAAAAGGGCACAACATAGGGGGGATTCTTGAACAAAAGTGAGAGAGAGGATCCCTTACCTTATGCTCAAAGGTGTTCTTGATTGTTCTTAATGACCTGAATAATCAAACTTAGCTTCATTAATTAATAAGTCCAGAACCTTATCAACATGTAATTGATATGTTATGACCTTATTAGGTTCATTAATGTCCTTTTTGATGGGTTTAAGAGATTCATTTTTATTGTTTTGGTAGCATTTTCTTCTTTTGTTTTCATGATCCATTTACTTGTGTTCATGAATGGATGTTTGTTTGAAATATGGTTAAACATCCAGAATTGTTAATATACATTATTAGTGAAATTAAAGAGATATAAATTATCTTATAATGATTCTGGTTATATACCATGAGGATGACTCATTCGATGAGTTAAAAATAAAGGCTTGGATTTGGCTTGGCATTTTTGTGCACAATAAACTTGTTTTATATTATTATTCCATATTATGAATGTGCAAATATTACAGAACATTAATCAAGATAAATACATATATTATGACCTAGTTCAACCATTGAAAAGGTTTCATGACCAGTATTGAAGATAATAATGCAAATTTAAAACCCGTCTTCCATGAGTGTGATAAATTTACACATCTCGGACGGTGTTTGCATTTATTGTATAAAAGAAGGGGGAAAAGAGAGATTATGATGAAATATTCCATTAGCACAATGAAAATACAGTACATGTAAGGTACTGGAATTATCATGGAATTTGGATGAGGGGTGGTGAGAAGGTAGAACAAAATTATGGAACTTTGTAAAAGAAATTGAAAGAAAAGAGAAGGAATGTTCACCTCTTGAGTACTCCTCCTTGAGAATCTTCTTAAGGCCTTTGTTTTTGGCCTTTTGGTGAGACCAATAGGTCTTGGACATGGGGAGAAGTATTGGGAAGATTATTTGGTAGAATTTAGGCAAGGATTGAAGCTTGAGTGGTGTGGGAGGAAGAGGGGGTGAGGGGTGGTTTATATAGTGGAGGGGAGAGGAGTTTTCTGAATATTATAATCATTAATTTATTATTTCCTCTAAAAACAACCAATAGCGAGTATTCCATGACCAAGAATAGTAAGATATGCATGTGAATTAGAACCAATTGGACTATCAATGACTCAATAAATTCCTTATTTTGCATTTATCATAAAATCACATTTTACTATTCATAAAAAATTTAAGTATTTCAGAAAAATCCCAAAAATTCACCCTAACCATTTTTTGATGCATAGAATCCAAAAATGAAGTCCATTTTTCAAAAATAATTTTCTAAATATGATTAATTAAATAATTAATTAAAATCATTACTTAATCGAAAAATATACACTTAAAATATTCATATTCATTTTTAAGGTGCCTGAGTTCACTTATACACTCAAGGGTATGGATACCATTCATAAAAGTCATATTACTATTCATAAGGGTAAGTTACTATTCATAAGGGCAGATTACTATTCATAAGGGTATGTTACTATTCACCAAAAATTAAGTTAATTCTACCAGACTCTAAATATCATCTTGAACACAACCGTGTATGTCATATTTTTAAAATTTAAATCACAGAGTTGACAAATTTAAGTTTAATGGCTAGGTTATCGATATCACCTATAAGTAACAATGTTTTGTTCCATATAGGCTCGGTGATTCATGAAATATAGGCTATAACTAGAATGTATTTAAGAGAAACATACCATGAAGTTTTTAGGGTGCTACATGTGGGGAGCTTATTTAGGCAGAGGTTGGATGAGCCAAGGGGTTTCAGAGGTGTGAGGAATGAGTTAGAAGTGGTGTCCTTTTATAAGGGGGAGGAGGGGCTCTTTAGGAAAGTTTGAAACAATTATTTTATTATAAACTTATCTTCAGTTTCAAAAGGTCCAAAAATCATTAAAGTTGAAGATAAGATGAATCATGTTTGAAATAAAATCATCCAATAAGAATTAGACAGGTTTTGAATATTGTTTTAGTATTTATAATCTTATTTATTTAAATCATTCATTAATGAGGTAAACACAACATCATTATTGTGTCATAAATAATTTTATTTATTTGATGTCTAAAAATTATAAAAAAATACCATGATATAAGTAATATTTTTGGATTTCAAATTCATATTTATAGTTGAAGAGATAACTTATATAACCTCATGTAAAAATTGATTTACTAAAAGATATTTTTTATGTCATTTTTGCCTTTACTTTAAGTTAATTAAAATAAAGTGTCATTATCACTCCCAAGTGGCTCCATGGGGTCCCAAACTCAACCCAAGGATGCTCATGGTTGGAAATGTATCAACCAATAGAATTAGGACACATGTTAGGGTAATTTTATATTATTATAATAATATTTGTTTACCCTTATTTACTATATTTACCCTTTAACTATGGTAAATAAATTTTTTACTGAAGTAAATATTCATAATGTCTAAAAATAAAAGTTACATATTTACACGATTTGGACCTCCTGATTTAAAATATGTAATCTATTTTTTCAAATTCAAAACACAGAAGTGACAAAAATTAATTTAAAATTAATTCCCACTGTCAAAACAAAAGGCGTGTTTTTAAGAAATAATAACTATCAAAATATTGACACTTATTTATGTCTAATTTCAAAGTGAAATTACTTCTAATGGAAAAAATTGGATTAAATGGTAAAAACATATTCTAATTACACTTTAAAACCAATTAAAAATATAATCCAACCTTATAAATAAATTAGATTAAAAGGCAGTTTTGAATTAAAATACAGTATTTTTCACTATTCATTAAAAATGAATTTTATCAGAAAAATACCAAAAAATTACCCAAAGTAAATTTTGATGTCCTGATTCTAAAGAAGAATTTTATTTTGTCAAATAAAACATATAAAAGTGACCAAAACTAGATTTAAAGAGGGTTCTCCATTAAAAGGCGATAAATTGATCTTTTAAAGAATATTAGAGTATTTGTGCTTCAAATTAGATTCATTCACATTTTAAGCCTATAAATTTTATTGGATAAATGTAAAAACATTTAACAAACTTATATAATCCTATTTTAGTTAGTTCTATTCATTCCTGCCAATACAACAGCTATGCGTTAACTACCATTTTAAATAATATTATTATATTATTAGTGTGCAATGTAAGATCTCAAAGAAACTCGTTGTTGCGTATCGGGTACGCCATCAAACATAGCTTCCCCTTTAAAGTAAAATTAATATTTAATTCACAAATATTAATAAATATGAAAATGTCTTATTCTTTATTTACCTGAGATGTTACATCCTTCCCCCATTTTGGGAATTGCGTTATCGTAATTTTTATTCACTTATCAAATAAGTGGGGGTATTTATCCCTCATAGAATTTTTCAGATTCCCACGTTGCCTCTTTAACCATATGGGTTTTCCACAAAACATTTACCTGATGAATTACCTTATTTCGCAACACTTTCTCTCTTTGGTCAAGAATCTAAACTGGTTGTTCCTCATAAGAGAGATTCTCTTCCAACTGAACTACCTCTGGGCTCAAAACATGAGATGAATCTGGCATATACTTTCTCAACATTGAAACATGAAAAACATTGTGTACCTGGGATAAACTTGGAGGTAAAGCCACTCTGTACTCAACTGATCCAACTTTCTCTACGATTTCATAAGGTCCAATGAACCTCGGACTCAACTTTTCCTTCTTTCCAAAACGCATCACACTTTTCCATGGATGAACTTTGAGAAAGACATGATCACCTACCTCAAAAGAAAGATCCTTCCTTCAGTTATCCGTATAACTTTTCTGCCTGCTCTGAGCTGTTCTCATGTTCTTCTGAATCAACTGAACTTTTTCTGCCATCTCTTCTACCAATTCTAGTCCCATCAGTTTCTTTTCACCTACTTCATCCCAAAAAGTTGGAGTTCGACATCGATTCCCATATAATGCCTTAAATGGAGCCATCTGTATACTGGAATGAAAACCATTATTATATGAAAATTCAACCAAAGGAAGATGTTGGTCCCAACTTTCCTGGTAATCCATTGAGAAATCATGCAACATATCCTCCAAAATCTGAATTGTTCGTTCTAACTATCCATCTGATTGTGGATGAAAAGTTGTACTAAAATTTAAATTATTACCCAATGACTTCTGAAGGCCTTTCCAAAAGTTAGAAGTAAACCTGAGATCATGACCAGATACAATAGAGAGGGGAACTCCATGCAACCTGAATATCTCTTTAAAATATAACCGAAAAAGTTGATCTAGAGATAGAGTATCTCGAATAGGAAGGAAATGAGTAGATTTTTTCAATCGATCAACAATAACCCAGATTGCATTATTAACTCGATATGTCTTTGGAAATCCCACAATGAAGTCCATGGATATATTTTCCCATTTCTACTGTGGAACTGGTAAAGAATGAAGCATTCCTTTCAGTAACTACCACTCTGCTTTAACCTATTGACAAGTTAAACACTTCATAGTAAAGTCAGAAATATCTCTTTTCATTCCATCCCACCAGTAATACACCCGAAGATCTCTATACATCTTATTACTGTCAGGATAAACTGAAAATGGAGAACTATGAGCTTCATATAACAAATCATTCTTCAACTGTGAATCACAAGGCACACATAATCTTTTCCCAAAACTCAAAACACAATCATTATCAAAGTTAATTTCAGACAACTTACCCTTCTGAACCAACTCTACCTTTTTTCTGCAACTCACTGTCTTCCTTATATGCTTTCTTAATTCTGTCTGATAGAGATGATTTCACTGACTCCTGAAACAAAATAGAGGAATTTCCTGCACCAACAAATTCTATTCCAAAATTAATCAAATCAAAAACTAAAGGATATCATTCCAAACATAGCATGGTTAATGTAACATTACTTTTTCGACTCAAAGCATCGGCCAATTTATTTTATTTTCCCAGATGGTAAAGGATTGTGCAATCATAATACTTTATTAATTCTATCCATCTCCTCAGTCTCATGTTCAATTCTTTATGAGTGAATATATACTTCAAACTTTTGTGGTTAGTATATATTTCACATTTTACACCATACAGATGATTACTCCAAAATTTTAAAGCAAAAACAATAGCAGCTAATTTCAAATCACGTGTAGGGTAATTTAACTCACGAGGTTTCAACTGACATGAAACATAAGCAATTACCTGATCATTCTGCATAAGGACACAACCAATTCCTTTCAACGAAGCATCACTATAGATAATAAATTCACCATCTCTGGAAGGTAATGCCAAAATAGGAGTATTCACCAATCTTCTTTTCAATTCTTGAAAACAATCATCACATTCTTTTGTCCAAATGAACTTAACACCTTTTCGAGTTAACTTAGTCATTGAACTAGATATGTCACGACCCGTCCTTGGGGCCCGTGCCGTGACTACCCCAAGCCCACCTTCCATAGGCCAGGGGCTGGCGACTAGCACCAAGGCATAAATCCCGGTAAAAAGGGAAGACATTGCCTTTGTAAAGTAAACAAGCACCACAAAGTAAGCAAGCGGAAAAAGTAAACACTAAGTAAAAACTGAGTACAACTGTAAGTGAAGAAAGTAAGTGGGCCAGTATACAAACCCAAACCGAAGTAAAGTACAACTCGAAAAGGAAAACAAAAACTAAAAAGTAAAAGCTGCTATGCCGAGCTGTCCACTGGAAATCCCACCTGAAGGGTGGGTACAGATAGCTCCACTGCTCCTCAGGTCCCGCCGTCCGCTCCGAGTGCGTCCCGCCCAGTGGTCCACCTCCAGGTACCGTCCTGCTCTGCAAGCCTCAACCACGATCAACGCTGTCCGTTGTCTGCAACCAACACAACGTAGTGCGGGCATAGCCCGTGCAGGGGTGATTATAAGCTACTCAGTAGGGACCCCGAGACCCCCGAAGGTCTCCCAAAATCCACAAAGGATAAACCACAAAGGAAAGATACAATCACGAAGTAACAACTGACACTGCTTAGGTATATGCCCATACATATACCTAAGTCATAAATTCCAATACGCTCCAACCTCCGAGCCCAAGCACAACCCAGTCCACATAGGAAAGTATACGTATTCCACACAGGAAAGTAAACGTAATCCACACAGGATAGAACAACACAATCCAAACAGGAAAGTAATCAGGATTCAGCTCACACAGGTATACTTTTTCGAAAGATGATAGAGATGATCACTGATCCATCGAAGTCGTCGGACCCACAAAGGATCGATAGGTACTAACCCCCGCAAAGACCCACACAGGATCGGACCCACACAGGATCTGTAGGCGCTGGCTCACACAGAATCGCTGAGCGCTGACCCACACAGGATCGGACCCACACAGGATCAGACCCACACAAGATCGGTAGCACTGATCCACATAGGATCGCTGAGTGCTGTAGTCGTCATCGTCGAATCCACTGAGCATCTCTGCACAGTCGTCGTCGCAGTCACAGTAGCAGTCGCAGCCAGCACTAGGGTTCCCACACACAACATGCTCGTTCGGGAGGGTCCGCTCCACGAGCCGAGAGGATGATACATCAACTGTCACATAGTCCAGAGTTGATGTATCCAAAAGTTCCGTATCGTCAACAGGAACTCAACGCAACAGACGACGCGTCAATCGGACGCCCGGTCTGAGAGTTATTGGCTTTTTCGTCCCAAGGGCCCGGTTGGTTTTTAAGGCAAAACCAACCCGACCGTACTCCACCTACATCCAAACCTCGTTCGGAGTATGCCAAAAGATCCGTCTCACTAAGAGGAACTCAAAAAAGTTGACGACACATCAATCGGACGTCCGTAGCTCAAGATGTGAGCATTTCCGCTACGAGGGCCCAGTTGGTTTCATGTACGAACCAACCCGGCTGAACTAAAAGTATTACTAAACCTTGAGTGAGATATACCAAAACGACCGTCTCGATCCAAGGATCGCATCGCCACTGACAGCGCGTCATTTGGAGGTCCGTAGCCCGATTTATGGGCATTTGAACCCAAACGGTCCGTTAACGGGGGTTTCGGGCCCGGACCGACCCGGCCCGAGACCCCCCGGTTTGCCCGAACCGGGTCGACCCACCCCGGTCCGGGTCGGCCTGGCCCGACGCTGCCCGGCCCAGCTGGGCGTCGCCCGGCCCGGCGCGGCCCGGCCGGCTAGGCGCGGCCCGACCTGGCAGACCGGCCAGGCGCCGTTCCGGCTGGGGACAGCGCGCCCAGCGCACTGTCTGGCTCGGCCTTTGGCCGAGCCGTTTCGGTAAAGGGGGGGGGGGATGCCCCCCTGTGTAACCGCGGCCCCCCCAAATTTATGGGGGCCGTTGAGCCAGCCGGGGGAATTTATTTCCCCCGGCTTCCCCCTTTCCGGCCGGCCCGACCTGGCCGGACGGTTCCTTCTCAATGGGACCGGCGGTGGCCGGTCCCCTTCCAGCTCCGACACCGGCGGCCCGGCTGGCCGCCGGTCTCCTTGCTCCGCCGCGGCCCGGAACCGGCCGCGGCCTTGTCATCCGGCGCGGTGCGACGACACCGCGCCCCTTCGTCGCGACCCCGCTCCGGCCGCGGCGCCTTCGATTTCCTTCGACGCGGCGCGACAACGTCGCGTTCTTAGACTTCTTTCCATGGCGCGGCGCGACGACGTCGCGTAATACTTGCCGTGTGATTCCCGTGTGGTGCGACGACACCACGCCATTCCATTCCATCCACAAAGAATCAAACATGAACATAGGAGGGGGGTTCGGCCGTGTTTGTGCGGTCCGACCCCCCTCTCGTTAAACGATATCATCTAGTCGAAAATCCACGATAATCGATAAACTAGATTCATGAACGGAAAAATTAAATAAAATAATCCCCTACCTCGGTTTAGGAACGGTGTTCGTCAACGAGCTGCGGAAGACGAGCGTCGCGGAGGTCGGGCGTCGCGGGAGAACGTCAACATCGCGAAGCGAGGATTCGAAGTCGTTGACGGTGATTTCGTCGCGGAAAACCGTCGCGGAAGAGACGGCGCGGAAGAAGAACGTCTTGTCGCGGATACGGCGTTGTGGAAGCACCGTGTTCTTCGGCGGAGAAGTTCTTCATTGAAGAATAGTGTTCTTCGCGTTCTTCGTCGAGGTTGAAGAAGAAGAAGACCGCTTCCCCAAATCCTCTCAAGGTGACAAAAATCTAACAAAAATAAAATAAGACCCTTTCTTATTTTATTAACACAACAACTCTTTTTAATTTCAAGAGTTTGAAATTCAATAACCACACACAACTCACCTAATTAAACTTTTACATTAAAGTCACAAGTTATAACTTAAGTTAACAAAAAATTAAAGTGGGAGTTGAGGGGGGTTTTAAAGGATATGAAGGGGTGGGGTTCGTGTGGGCCCCACCACCCTCATAACCTCCCAAGGGAGGTTGGGTGGTTACCCAACTTCCATCAAGAACTAACACTTAGAGTAAAATAATAAAAATTGTAGTGTAATTATAAAATAAACTTCCACAATTTTTATTATCAACACTCGTGTAAACGCAACTCCGGAACATGAGTTGCTAAGAAAATACCGGTGCTGCGGTTCCATCGGTGCCCTCAGAATTTGATTCCGGGCACCAGTTCAAAAGTTAGAAAATCCCGCTCGTTCGTTCACTGAACGTACCTGAGCCAAACTTCGGAAATTGATTCAGGGCACACCGGGCCTCAGAATCAGGTGCCGTCAGAAACCACGCTCTTGTAAAAATTCCAAAGAAAATTAAGAAAAAAATTCCCTTGAATTTTACGGGTCTTTAAAAGATAACTATGAAAAATTCTCAACAAACCTCCGATAATAACCTTCTAAACCAATAAAACTACGGATCTAGGTTATATTTGTGGGTATTGACCATTCTTTAACAACTTTTGTTTTCACAAGATCAACAGTTATGCTATTTTTTGAAACAACGTGACCAAGGAATGAAATTTGTTGTAACCAAAACTCACATTTGATGAATTTCCCATAAAATTTATTTTCTTTTAAGGTTTTCAAGACAACCCTTAAATGACTTTCATGTTCCTATTTACTTTGGGAATAAACCAAAATATTATCAATAAACACAACAAAAAACTTATCCAAAAACTCACGAAAAATTCTATTTATAAGATCCATGAATATAATAGGTGCATTGGTTAACCCAAAAGGCATAACTACAAATACGTAATGTCCATATCTAGTACGAAACATGTTCTTAGGAATGTCTTCTTCCTTTACTTTCAACTGATGGTACCCCGACCTCAAGTCAATCTTTGAAAAATACTGAGCTCCCTAGAGTTGATCAAACAAATCGTTGATATGAGGCAAAGTATACTTGTTCTTAACAATGATGTTATTCAATGATCTATAATTAATGCAAAGTCTCATTGATCCATCTTTCTTTTTAACAAAAAAGACAGAAGCACCCCATGATGATGTGCTAGGTTGAATGAAACCTTTATCTAATAACTCCTATAATTGCTTCTTTAACTCTAAAAGTTCAATTTTAGCCATTCGATAAGGGGGTTTTGAAATTGGATTAGCATCAGGAACTAAGTCAATAGTAAATTCAAATTTCCGATTAGGTATTATACCAAGAAACTCATCAGGAAAAACATCAAGATACTCATTTATCACTAGAACATCATTAATCTGAATAGTTCCTTTGTTTTCAACAATATGTGAAAGGTAATATTCATTTCCATCTTTTACTAGTTTCTCATCTTCTTGACATGTTATCAAAATTAAGGGTTCTTTCTTGTACACAAATTGAAATTCTTTCTGAAAATAAACCTCTTTAGATCTAAAATCAATCTTAGCATGATAAACAGAAATCCAATCCATACCCAAAATAACATAAAACTCTATTAGAGGCAAAACTATAAGGTTTGCAGGTAGATTATTTCCACAAACAAGGACAAGAAGGTTTTTATAATTTCTTTTTGTCTCAAATTTCCTCCAGGTGTTTTTACCATAAGTTCAGTATTCATATCTTGAGATGGAATTCCCAATTTACTAGAAAACTTCTCAGAAATGAAAGAATGTGTAGACCCTGAATCAAACAACACGTTGGAATAATATGAACAAATAAACAATGTACCTGATACTACTTCATTCGATGGCCCAATATTTGCTGAAGTAGTTTCAAAGGATTTCACCACCCCTTTCTACTTATAGTCTGACTACTTCCCCTCAGTTGAGTTCTTCATTGGACACCCATTTCCATAATGACCCATTTCATTGCACTTAAAACATCTTACTATTGGTTTTTCATTGCCTTCTTGATCATCTTCCTTACAGTTACGAGCCATATGACCAAACTTATCACACCGGAAGCACTTTCTAGACTTTGATAAACATTCTCCAGGATGATTTTACCACACTTCTCACAAGATGGATATTTAATTTTCTTAACTCCAGGATTCTTTAATGAATTCGTTCCCTTTGCCTGCCAACTGGACCTCTTCTTTTGTTTGCTCTCTTGGAACACCTGATCATCAGGAAACTCCATTTCTACCTTCTCGACACATCTTAAAAGTTTTTCATAGATTTTGAATTCATGATAGGCTAATTCTCTTTGGTACCACAACTTCAGTCCTGAGTAAAATTGATTTATCTTACTATCAAGATCTCAGATGAAATTTGGAGAATACCTTGCTAGTCGAGTGAATTTTGCTTCATAAGCAGCCACTGAGTCATCCTCCTACCTCAATTCCAAGATTTTTTTTCTATCCTAAGATGAAACACCTTAGTAAAATATTTCTCAAGAAACATATCTTTGAATTCATCCTAATCAAGAGAATAAATCTCCTCACTATCCCTGATATTTTTCACCATCGACGACCACTAATCAGCTTCACATTCAAAATGGTAAATAGCGAGACTAACCTTTTGATGTTCTGAACACCCCATGACATAAAAAATCTTCTCAAGTGCTTTAATCCACCCTTCAGCTAGCACAGGGTCAGATGATCCTCTGAATGATGGGGGAAGTTGCCTCATGAAATGCTCCACTACTGACATGTTCCTCTGTGGCTGATCTGGCTGATCTCATGCATGAATACCACCACCATTTATAGCCTGATTCAACTATTCCATCACTACAAAAAACTGTTCAGTTTTGATTCTGACCATCTCAGGTTGCTGATTTGGAAGGTTATTCTCCTCTGTATGCCTTCCCAATATAGCTGCTCTGTTTCTTCTACAGAAAACCATTTTGAACACAGAAATATCTTAGGCAAATCAACATGGTAATATGTAAATTCTATATCATTTTAATCTTACCTTAAATTAATTTAACAATATTCTAACACCTAAAGTTGTCTAAACCGACCTCTGATACCAACTATAAGGACCCAGCCTTATAAAATTACATAATATTGAATTAAATGAATAATTCACATTGAGGATCTTTTTATGTTTAGAGTTTTAGAGATTTATTCCATAACTATTACATTTAATCTCAAAAATTACAAACTATACACTTCTACCTAGTTTCTATTTTTTTTACAAAATAAAAACTCTTTGAAAATAAGAGTCATGTCTAGTTCCATGTTTTAGACAGAATGAATTTTCGTTGATCCCATCCCTAAACCTATTCCACTTTATGTCCTATGAAAAACATTTCAAAAACTTGGGATAAGCATAAAAAACTCAGTAAGGGATACACAAAGAAGGAAAGCTGTTAGTTTTTCAAAACAATAAGTAAACCATGAATACCTTATCATAAGTAATACTTTCCACCTTTATGAAGTAGTAAATACTATTCAATAAATAAATGATCATTTCTTACCATTTTGTAACAAAAATATTACCATAAAACCCATATAAATAACACATAACATATAAATGTAACTTGGGACATAAACATACTTAAATGTAATAACCATACGGTCAACTTCCACACATATCACTAAATGGAATAGTCATACGACCGACTTCCATACCCAATAAATTGGAGGTTATAACGTAACCACCCATCCTAGTTTATCACGGCACCACCAGTCATTTGGTTTATCATATAACCACCCATCAAATATCCAAGTACCATTATAAAATCATAACACATAAAACAAATATAAAGGAAAGATAACATTTCCACATTTCAATCACAGTATATCATTTAAATATATTGACATAAAAAATACATTATCAAAACTATTTTCAATACCAAAATACATAAAAGAGTATATGGTATTTATTTTCCTTTTAAAAATATTACGGTTTGTTAAGGAAGCCAAAGATCAAATAATACTCGCGGCGACGGAAATGGTCGTTGTCATCGCTTACATTAAAACATTCGTTTTTTTTCTTTTAGTAAAACACCTCATAGAAAAAGATCCCCTTTGAATGAAATGAAAATTAAAAGGTGTTTATATACTGTATAAAATAAAGTCATGTATAAAATAAAATATGCCTCAATAAAAGGAGATTGAGACGAAGTCCCTTACCTCGTGTCCGACTTGACCCCTTCGTTCTTTAATTTCATAAATAATAAACTTAAGTTAATTTATACTTTCTTAAGAACCTTTTTCAAGTTTATTATTCCTTTTATATCACTTATTAACTTTCTATAACAATTAGTTAATTATTTGAGTTCATATCGTACATTTTTTCGATGTTCAGAACTTGAGTTAAAAATGAGTTTGTTATAATTATAAATTATTCATGTGGTCGAAATTACATTAACTCCAAAATTATATTAATGATTTTGATATCATATATATCATATATATCATATATATCTAGTATATATATGTATTTATAATAGTACATAACATTTGGAGATAAGAAATGAAATGCACCGTTCATGGAGATGGTAAGTCGTACGTACACATGAACACTACTTTCATTTCTATTTAATATTTTAATGGAATGAAAACATAATTCTAAATAGGTATGTTATAATTCCAGTATAATATAATATATAATTTCATTAACTCCATCCTTTATATGTCCCACATATGGCATGAACGAGTCATATCACTTTGAGGGGGCGGTAGTCCGCACTTCCTCAAATGAAATTAACGCGTTTACCCATTATGGAAGCCATAAAGGTATGATATAAATGAAAAATACGTAAGCATAAAGAAAACATAAACATAATATATATCATATATAAATATATTTCCATCATAATTTCCACCATGAGAGGCGGTTGGATATATTTGAACAATCATTGTTTCATGAGGCAGTAGTTCGCCCTCCACAGAAACAATATGTTCATATCCATTAGATGGAGGTGTGTGTAAGTGTAGTTTTAATCCTTATCATAAAAACAATATATTATATTGAGTATAATTTTTTTTATAAAATAAATGAATAAAAAGAGTTTAGGGGGTTGGAGAAGTAAAATAAAAGAAAAGAACTTAAAGAATACATTACCTTTAAATCGGGTATCTCCCTTTGGTTTGAACCAAAAGGTTTACTTGAAGTGCCTTATGCATAAGGTAAGACTTCTAGTAGGAGGATATGGATTTGGGTAGCTTATTTAGGTAGATGTTGGACAAGCCAAGGGGCTTGAGAGGTGTGAGGAATGAGTTAGAAGTGATGTCCTTTTATAAGGGGGAGGAGGGGCTCTTTAGGAAAGTTTGAAACAATTATTTTATTATAAAATTATCTTCAGTTTCAAAAGATCCAAAAATAATTAAAGTCTAGGATAAGATGACTAATGTTCTAAATAAAATCGTACAATAATAATTGGATAGGTTTGGATATTTTTTTAGTTTTTATAATCTTATTTATTTAAATCATTCATTAATGAGGTAAACACTATATCATTATTGTGTCATAAATAATTTTATTTATTTGATGTCTAAAAATTATAAAAAAATACCATGATGTAGGAAATATTTTTAGCTTTAAAATTCATATTTATAGTTAAATATATAACTTATATAACCCCATATAAAAATTTATTTACTAAAAGATACTTGTTTATGTCATTTTTGCCTTTACTTTAAGTTAATTAAAATAAAGTGTCATTATCACTCCCAAGTGGCTCCATGGGGTCCCAAAATAGACCCAAGGATTACCATGGTTGGAAATGTATAAAAAAATAATATTATGACATATTTTAGGGTAATTTTATATTATTATAATAATATTGTTTTACCCTTATTTACCAGATTTACCCTTTAACCATGATAAATAAAATTTTTACTGAAGTAAATATTCATAATTTCTAAAAATAAAAGTTACCTATATACACAATTTGGACCTCATGATTCTAAATATGTAATAAATTTTTCCAAATTCAAAACACAGAAGTGGCAGAAATTAATTTAAAATTAATTCCTACTGTCAAAATAAAAGGCGTGTTTTTAAGAAATAATAACTATCAAAAGATTGACACTTATTTATGTCCAATTTCAAAGTGAAATTACTTCTAATGGAAAAAATTGGATTAAATGGTAAAAAAATATTCTAATTACACTTTAAAACCAATTAAAAAGATAATATAACCTTATAAATAAATTATATTAAAAGGAAGTTTTGAATTAAAATACAGTATTTTTCACTATACATTAAAAAATGAATTTTATCCAAAAGATACAAAAAATTTACCCAAAGTAAATTTTGATATCCCAATTATAAAGAAAAATATTATTTTTTCAAATATAACATATAAAATTTTCCAAAACTATATTTAAAGAGGGTTCTCCATTAAAAGGCAGTAAATCAACCTTTTAAAGAATATTAGAGTATTTGTGCTTAAAATTGGATTCATTCATATTTTAAGCCTATAAATTTTATTGGATAAATGTAAAAAAATTTAACAAACATGTGTAATCATATTTTAGTTAGTTCTATTCATTCCTTCCAATACAACGGCTAGACGTTAACTACCATTTAAAATAATATTATTATATTATTAGTCTGCAATATAAGATTTCAAAGAAACATGTTGTTGCGTATCAGGTACGCCATCAAACATAGTGTCCCATTTAAAGTAAAATTAATATTTATTTCACAAATATTAATAAATATGAAAATGTCTTATTCTTTATTTACCTGAAATGTTACATAAATAAACTGTAATTTTCCAATGCAAATTTCCAATGTAAATGTCTTGTGAAAATTTCAATAGGAAATTTACGATGTAAACTTCCACCACTTAAAATTATAGTATAAATATACTAATATATAAAAAATGTAATTTTTCACTGAGAATTTACATTGAAATTTTACACTAAAAACTATTAGCAAAAATTTTCACTGAATAATTTTATTCAAATTTCCACATAAATTTCCAATAAAAATTTCCACTTAATTTTTATTATGATTATACTAAAAATTTGATTACCAAAATAATAAAATAAATGCATGTTTGAATTATCAGTTCAAATATATTAACATATAAATAAATAATGTAATTTTTCACTGAAAATCTGAACTGTAAATTTTTTACAGAAATTTCCATTGCAAACTTCAATTGGAGATTTCCAGTGCAAATTTCCACTAAAAATTTACGATGCAAACTTCCACTAGAAATTCCTAGTTCGAATTATCACTTAATATTACAATGAATACATATTAATAAATAAATATAAAATATAAAATTTCACAAGAAAATTGAATTGACAATTTACACTAGAAACTTTTAGTGTAAATTCACATTCAAATTTCCAGTGGAAGTTTTCAATATATATTTTCCACTAGATATTTTCTTTTAAAATTCATAGTACATATTTGCATTGAAAATTTCTAATAAAATTTCAATGTAATATGTAAGTTTTCAATGCAAACTAAAATAATCACACACACATATATAAATACAAATATACATGTAGAGACCCAATTTTTTCCATGTAAGACTTTGAAATATTTATACATGTATTTTCAAAGTTAAGCATTGAGACAACGTGTGATTCTGTGACCCGGTATGCTCAAAATTAATTTTATAAAAATATTAATTATATTTTATATTTCACGCACATAATTTCATAAATAAAATGGGATAACTCTTAAAAGAAATCTTGGATAAAAAATCTGATACTACAATTGAGTCCGGAATGCGATGTTTACCCTAAGTGCAACCTAAAATAGGACGACATTGGGTGTTCAAAAATAGTGATTGTTGGTGGTTTCATTTAGTTAAAATAAATAATTAAATTTATTTATTTTAATTAAATTAGAATAATTTAATTCCTATAAACCCCCCTTTGGAAAATCCTCTAGGATTAGCCATATAAACTTTGGGAAGATTGAGGTCGTTCTTCCTCCTTCCATTGGTGAATCAACATCCAATGATGCTGAGGTTACAGATCCGAGCAGATCGAGATGCAACAAATGTAACGACCCCTCTCAATTGTTGGCAAGTGTGTTCATCAATGATGAACGACCCAATCTATAGATAGGACTCGTCAATTTATGGATTATGTCCATATTGATTAAATTGGATGAGCATGATCAATCTTTTCCTCTTTGATCTGCACTAATTGAACATTGGCATGCACATATGTACCGGTTTATGTTGATTATCCTTTTGTTTCTCACCCCAGATATCCCCATTTAGGATTTTTGGCCAAGAACACTTGACAACGATTGATAAACCTTCGTTTTGAAGCCTTTATCCCCAAATTTCTTTACGTTATTCGCCATCGGGTTACATTGTCACACCCCGACATTTAATTTATTTTTATTTTATTAATTCTTAGCCTCATGTTCTCGTGCCAAGGTCTGGGATGAGTCCTGGATTAAAATCATTGTCGTTTAATATTTTTACTAGGTTTTGGACCCATGTGTGGTCACCGCGTGGTTGGTGGTAGCCGCACAACCGGCCCTAGTGTCGTGCAATTGCTCAATATTTTTTTTATTATTGTTGTTGTCATTATTTTTATTTTTATTATCATTATTCAATATAATATTATTTCTATTATTATTGTATTATTATTATTGTATTATTATTATTGTTTATATTATTGTAATTATAATGGTTATTCTTTAAATTATGATTATTATTACTATTATTATTATTATCATTATTAATTTTATTGTCATTACTAATTTTATTATAATTCTTTATATTATTATTATTATTATTATTGTAATAATATTATTATTATGAGAATGAAAGAAAGAAAAAACTAAAACTAACCATAATTACCCAACGACGCTCCCTTCCCCCCCTCTTCATTCCTGTTCACGCACCAGGACCCGTGCTGGCCTCCCCTTCTAGTTTTCTCCCTCCTTCCGTGGCTCTTCCCCCAGCCGACCTCACCTCTTGACCCCCAGCCAGCCTCACCCTTGACCCCTCTAGCACCAACCTCCGCCTTCATCGCTCCTTCTCCCTCTCTTCCGACAGCAGACCAGCCTTTTCCCTCTCCTCCAGCAGTAACTGCACCCCCACGCCAGGTCCCAGCCTCGCCCCCTGCACCACGCTGCCCTCTCTTTCGGTCAACATCACTTCCATCAGGCCGGTCTCTCTTGCGCGCTCCCTGCACAACCCAACTCCTGGCACAAACCCCCTCCCGACCAGCAGCACATCCTCCCATCCGCACACAACCCCCTTCTGTCCTGTCTGCTCTGGAACCCTATTGCCTCCTTGCTCCGTATCCCGGTGGCCACCCTCAATCCAGTTCCCAGCAGTGCAAGCCCCTTTTCTTAGTATATTTCTTTCCTTTTGGTGTTTTTATCTAATTAACCAAACTTTAATACCTTGATTTGTAATTATTGCATTATTGTCGTTGAGTAGAGTGTGCGGTTAGTCTGCAGGGTGTGGTTCTACCTTTATTAAAGTTTCACCACTTTCACACGTGTTTGAGGTAGGTGGATTCACATATTTACTTTCTAAAGATCTCTATTGATACTTGAATTCTTTTAAATAATTTTTATTTCATAATTTGCGTGTTTAATATGCCTCTGGCTAACTTATAATGATGTTTTCGAATCGATATATTTTTGTTGAAATTATGTTTTTAAGTAGTTATTGGTTATTCCTATTTATTTGTGCACCAAATTATGATTGGGTATTGTTTAAATTATCAAACATGATTTTCACCCCCTGCGTATTTTTTAATTAATATAAATATGTGATTCGCATACCTGATGCATATTTATTTAGGTTTGTGTGAATTTTTTATGATGTCAGATATTGGAGAGAGTGTTTTCTTGTTGAAAGATTTGAAAAAAATGGATTTTGGATGTCTTGAGTAGTTTTTGTTTGTAGAAACATTTTTATGGAACTTGTTTGTCCTGTGTTAGTTGGTTTTATGGAACTTAGTGTTTTTTTAGAAATGATTTTTCATGTCTCTTTGGAGGTTCAATGCGCCATTAAATTCTGGCACATCCATGCATCCACGAGGTGCACACATGGACGTGCCTTCAAACGAAGATGGTGCATTGAATTAGTATTTTTCTCGAAACCTCGGTTTTTTTCTAAGAAGTTCTTGTTGTTTTAGAAATATTGTTGGTATCTTCATGTGGCTCTTTAAATTAGTTTGAAAAATAAATCCATGGGTATATGCCCATTTGTCTTTTAGTGTATGGTGTGTTGCGTGTGTGGTTTAAGGGTTCGTTTGGTTTGTTTTTAAAAAATTCTACACAGTACTACTAAAGAATTTTATTGTAATGCTTGAAACTTGGAACCTAGAATCCCGTTTTGATTTTTATATACAAAAGTGGTGTTTAGAGTTTTTTTAAAAGAGTTTGTGTAATATTTTGGTAAAGGTATTTCATTATGTAAAACAAAAGGCCTAATTGAAAACTTCAGGTGTTTTATAAAGCGGTTTTGATAATCAAATGATGTGAAGGTCTGGTAAACACTTTGTATGTTTTACATGTGTGTGTGTATATATATATATATAAGTATATGGGGCACTCCTGTCTAGGTTAACCCTTTATGGGTGAATGCATAGGAAGCGTCCATGTTTGGGGAAGGCAAGTGTGGTGAGATGAGTCACGCGTGCGAGGGCCTTCCTACTTGAACAATATTATTATAACCACCATGGGTTCCTGGACATCTTTTAGATGATCGAGTGATTGTTGCTTATCAACCTCGGTTAGACGGGTTGGTACCCCCTGGATTGGTTGTTAGGACATGCGATCTTTGCCACTAGATTGATCAGTTATAGGGCGGGCAGTTGGTTATAGACTTAGGAGCTTCACCATATACTGGAAGGTGGTTCCGAAACTGAGTACTTCCAAGGGTATTCTAGGGATATTTAAGATCACCCATGATTACTGGATTATTTTTATTGCTAGTTTAATTTTCTTTATACCAGTTTATTTCCATCTTGCATTATTTACCTATTTTACTTTAGCCCAGCTTTGGTATACTTTGGTTTGGGTTTAGTTTATAAAATGACAAATGATTTTGGAAAATGGTATGTCATGTGTGTTGGATTTTTAAATGAGAAAAACATTTTTCTTATTTTTCTTTTTATGTGAAAACCCTACTTTTAGAATTGTATTTTAAACTTGTGTTAATGGATTGTTTTGGGAAAGGAGGCATTGGATTCTGTGTTTTGTCTTGGAAACCCTACTGAGCATTTTAATGCTCACGCCTATTTTTATCATTTCAGTTGTAGGTTCCCCTTTTCTCAGGTCCTCTTGGATGAGTTTCTCATTATTGGAGTAAGGCCATCCTTTGGTTGGGTGGTGACCTATAGGGTCACAATGAGGTATGTTGAGCTGTTCTGTTTATTTCTTTTCTGTTGCTAGAGTTTCAGTTTTATTGTTCTATTTATTCTTGTTTATTTATTTATCTACATTGGCCAAATCATTCCTAGCGGTTAGGTTTTGATGCCCGACATTAGTTGTCTGCCTGTGGGGATCGGGAACACCCTTAGGGCCACGTCGCAGACCAACTCGAGTAACTGGTTCAGGGTTGAACCAATTTGGTTCATGAAAAAATGGTATCATATGTGCCCTTGTTATTTAGGGTGTCCGGTAGATGGAGATTAGGACTGTCGGGACTCAAGAGGTAGGTACGAGAAGGACATCATGAACCCTCGCTCGTTCCAAAATTCGAGTCGCCAGGGGTAGTCTAAGAATTGAGTCCTTATCTTGTTCTGGATTGTTTTAGATTGAGGGAGGAAAACAGAGGCAGACTAATTTTACATCATGGTTTTTCATGGAGTAGTGACCCATATGGAGTCCGAGTACACGGTTTAAGTTCCTCCTAGTTGTTGACATTTACTTGGGGCATGACCCACTACCCTGTCGCCAGGTTAAGCATGACTACTAGTCCCTCGCTCCGGTAGTTTGATGAAAGTTGAGTTTTGTCTTGGTTCTGGTTGATGTAAGTACATTTTTGAAAATGAAAAAAGGTTTTTTAAATGAAAATGATTTATTTGAAATGTATTTAAATTCGTGAAATGGGCTTTTAAGACTGAAAGATCTTGGTTTAAAAATATGGTGTTTACTTAGAACTGGTAGAGAAATAGTTTGGGTGCAACCTTGGGTACTCTTTATGAACATTTACACATGTGAGGAGATACATGGAAAGTGTGTGTTTGTGTGTGTGGATGAAAGCAGATGAAGAAATGTGCAACGGTTCATGGGATTACTAAGGTTTGTACTTGGAATTAAAGTCTTGACCTTGTTTTTCTAAAGTGATTTTAAAAAGGTAAAATGATTTTTGGAAATTGAAATTTGGTTTGAAAAGTGGGTTTGGTATTTGGAAAATGGCCTTGGAAAAATGCAGTTTTGAAATCTAAAATGAAAAGGGGTTTAAAAAAAGGAATTTTGGGTTGTGTTTGTGTTTGTTTGTTCTTTTTTTGAACTGGTTGTTTTTGGATGATGGTTCTTTCAATGATGTTGCTTCGGATTGATATTGGTTTTGGCTCCGTGTTTTATATTTTGTTCAGAAAATGGTTCCCAAAAAGGTCCCCAGAGTTTCTGATAAGTCATGCCCAATTTTTGGTCCTTCTTGGACATTGCCTATACTTCACGGTGAACAGGGTTTATTAGAAGCATCAGAGTGTCTTGAAGAGGTTGAACGCATCTTCAGGGTATTGGGAACTCCCAAAGCTATTAGAGTGCATGCTGTTTTGGGTCTGTTTGAAGGTTTGACTCTGGATGAATGGGAGTTGTTCTCCCTGCCATCACTACAAGTTGGGATGATGCATGATGTCTTTAAATCCATCTTCGTCCAATGGTTTATACTTGAAGAGGTGAAGATAAAGAAAAGGGAAGAGCTAATGTATATTCAACAAGGACAACGGACGGTGAAAGCATACATTGACCATTTCAAGGAACTTGTGTCGTTTTCTTCAGAGGAAGCGTCACGGGATTTGATAAAGACTTATCTCTTCATCAGGGTTCTTCATCCAGAGATCAAGGAACGGGTACTCCCTTCTAAGGACCACTTTTTTGAGAAGCTGGTGGATGAGGCACTCTTAGTTGAGTTGTTTTTTTTGAGAAAAGCAAGAATTAAATCTTTAATTAAAAACAAGTTACAAGAGTCTAAAAAGGAGGGAATTTTACATTTGTCTCTATTGAGAATATTGAGAAAATACTCAGCAACTGTGGTCACATGTGCAACGAAGGCTTCAAGAATACCTTGATTTGAAAGTCTATCAACAAGAGAGTTGGCTTCATGGTAAACAAGTGTAATGATAAAGTTCTTTGAGGCAAGAGTGTCAAGGAATTTGATCCATTTCAGAGTAAGTTTCCAGGAAAGATGGATCTGATTCTTTCTAAAAGAATGTACAATAGTAGTGGAGTCACTTTCAAACCAGATATTACTCCAATTTCTTTGATGAAAAATCTCAAATTATTTAATAAATCCCATCATCTCAGCTTCAAGGGTAGTGGCATGACCACAAGAGCCATAAAATCCATTAAGCAAGTCACTATTGTGGTCACGGAAAGCAATACCATATCCAGCTGGTCCAGGGTTTCCCTTTGAGGCTCTATCAAGGTTTCATTTTATCCAACCTGCAAAAGGGGGAGTCCAGAAAATTTCCATAGTGCCCATAGGTTTAGGGAAATTACCTGAAAAATGAATCCTTCTCAAGATTTCAAAGTCTTTGATAGAGTTATGGCATTTTTCGGTATGGAATTGATTTTAACATCGGGTCGTTGCTAGAATATGTGAAATGGAAACTTTATGATTGAAAGTAGCATTATCATGCCTGCCTTTATTTCTGCCACTCTAAAGAGTATGTAAAGTTTCAGCACATGCAACAAGGAATAGAGAATGAATCTACTTGGAAAAAGATTCTGATGTGATTAAGTGTAGAAATTCTGTAATGTTGTTGACATGAGGTGTCGAGATGCCAAATAGATCAAATATAATGATCCAAAGTGAAGCAAATATTTTAAAGGAGAGGAATAAATGATCCAGGTCATCCCTGTGTTGATGGCACAAATCACATCTTGAGCAAAGAGAGATACCAAAATTTTGAAGGTTTCTATCCACTGGTAGCTTTTTCAAGTTAATTCTCCATAAGAGAGTGAACCGAGAGGGCTGGAACCATTTTCTGAATTTCTGGATAGCACTGGAAGAGTTGCCTTGAATTAAATGATTATAAAATCTTTTAGAATCAAACAAACCATTTTCACTTGGTTCCCAAACCATGATATCATATGAATTAAGGAAGTCATAAGAATTGATAGTTTGGACAATATGAGAAGGAAGATTGCTGATCTGTTCAAGCTGATCACAAATAGAAGCATCTGAATCAACATCCATAGTACTAGCATTTATACTATCAATTAAAGGAGTTTTTGTCCAGTTTTCCTTCCAGAATTTCAGCTTGGAGAAGGCATTCACCAACCAATGGGAGTGATTATTGATCTTTTGAAAACCCTTTTTCAAACCAGGCCAAACAGAGGATTTCATATAAGTAAACTTTCTAGCAATCAATATAGCAAGGATTCTGACTCTGATAAAATCAAGAGATCTTGATTTTCCATTAATAAGCCTCCAAATAAATTGATCTTGAAGAGATTGATTAAAGAGCTCAATATTATTAATCCCAAGTCCCCCTGCAGAGATAGGTAAACAACATTTATTCCATGAGGCTGTGATAATTTTCTTTTCAAGAATACTGCCACTCTAAACAAAATTCCTCATAAGGGAATTGAGAGTCTTGATTGTAGAAACAGGCCAGGAGTACACCATGAAAGAGTAAACAAGTTTGAAAATGATCACATGTTTGACTAAGAAAATTCTTCTTTCCATGGATAGAGCCTTTCCTTTCCAATTGGAGAGATTTCTTCTAACTTGGCTAACCACATCAGTAAAGTAGGTGGAGCGCGGTCTACCAAATAACATTGGGACTCCAAGATATGTAAAGGGAAGGGAACCCTCTCTAATGCCCAGATTCTGAATCATATAATGTTTCCTAGAATCTGAAATATTTTTCTGAAAGAAAATAAGATATTTTTCCCAGCTAACCCCCTGTTCAGAGACCAGCTCATAGTGATGTATGATGGATTTGAGATTCTGAATATTTCTTTGTCTCCTTGAGTAAAAATGATAATATCATCTGCAAAAAAGAGATGTGAGGGGGTAGAGATACCACGATTAGCATGAAGAACTTTCAGATTCCCATTTTCAACATTGTGAGTAATCAGTCGACTAAGGTAATCTTCTACAATGGAAAAGATAATTGCAGACAAAGGATCTCCCTGCCTTACTCCTCGAGAGCACTTAAAATAGCCTTCAGGTGAGCCATTGATAAGGATGGAGATGTAAGCTGAGCTAATAAAAGAATAAGACCACTGTATGAAGGACTAATGAAGCCCAAAATTATGCATAATATTACCAATGAAATCAAAATCAATGGTGTCAAAAGACTTTTTGATATCCAATTTGAGGATAATGCTCCCTCCTCTTGTAGGTTTTTGAAGAAGATTCACACATTCAGATGCATTGAGAAGACAGTCTTGGATTCTTCTGCCTTTAACATACCCAAACTGATTCCAGGAGATGATTTTTCAGAGATACAGGCCAGCCTGTTAGCCAAGATTTTAGTAAGGATTTTCTTCATGGTGTTGATAAGAGAAACAAGTCTGAATTGACTGATATCACTATCATTGTCCACCTTTGGAATTAAGGCAATAAATTGTGCATTGATTCCATGAATTTGTGATCCATCAGTAAAGAAGTACTTGATCAACCTGCAAACATCTTCTTGAATAATATCCCAATAAAATTGGAAGAAGTGATTGGTGAATCCATCTGGCCTAGGAAGCATTCCTTATTTCAATATTAGAGGGAAATTTTATCAGCATTGAGTTATCATCGTCACTAACAAGAGAAGGTATGATTCCATCCAAGAGTACACCATTTTTTAGGGCCATTAAAGAGGTTCATATAGAAGGATATAATATGATTCGAGAGACTTTGATGGTCTTGAAGAATGACATCCCTATCCTTAAGAAGAGAGAGTGGCCTACTAACCTTTTTACTCCTTTGTAAGGCATTAAAAAACTTTGTATTACGATCACCATCCGTAAGCCACCTAACTTTATGTACCTCCTTTTGAATATTGTCTCTAAGGGAAATCATATTTTTTAGATCTAAGTAGATCATAGATTCTTGTCCATCTGTGCATGAGAAATCAGTATTGGTCATTGATTGTTGAATGACATGAAGTATGTTTTCGAGAGAATCAATTTCCTGATCAAGGAGGCTGAATCTGTTTTTTCTCCAATGTTTCATCCTAATCTTGAGAGCTTAGAGTTTGAAGACACAAGATAAAGGGTGATTGTTTTCCCCAGTACAACAAGTATCTTTGACCAATGTGGAACATTCAGGAAGGACAATCCAAGCATTATTGAACCTAAAGTGAAGGGGATGCCTGTCACTTACTTCAATGAAATTATACATGATTGGATGATGATCAGAATTGTGTTTAGCAAGGGTCACACAAGATATTGTTCTCCAATTATCTAGCACTCTATCATTAAAAAAGGCATGATCAATTTTACTAGCTCTCATTCCATTAAGATGCTTTCTGTACCAGGTAAATTTGGCTCCAAGGAGATTAACTTCAATCAAATTTGATCTTTCAACACATAGTCTGAAATCATCCATAGTAGAAGGAGAAGAAGAATGTCCAAGCCTTTCATCCATGTTTAGAATGGAATTGAAACCCCCTATAATCCGCCAAGAATCATCAATGCTGTGTGACATATTAGAGATATGTTGCCATAAGTCACTTCTAACTAGATAATTATTAGAAGCATAAACCATTGAGCAGAATAAATTCTGATTCTGGATTTTAAACTTGCAGGTGATGATTTGATCATGAGCAGAAACAAGAGTGAGATTGATGACCCTGATATGCACCAAGATCCATAAGCGATCATAATGATCATCATGTATAACATTGAACAGTGTGTAACCAAGTTTATCAAGAAAAGAAGCAGAACTGATATCCTTTGTCTTGGGTTAAGCAAGTCCAATGAAATCAGGTTTATGTTTAGTTACAAGAAGCTGAAGGGAACTCATAGTTCCAGAGTTGGCTATGCCCTGGAAGTTCCAGAAGATAATCCTCATTGAAAACTTGTAGTGGGGTTAAACCCCTTTTTCTGCAGGCTGTCACCCACCTTGATCCTTTGAGATCTTCTTGGTTCAATGGTTTTAGGGGAGCCTAAAAAATCAGTTTTTTATGGAGTGATTTCAGCAGGATTGATGGATATGTTAAGATCATCTTCTCTGGGATTTATTTCCAGTTGCAGTTCTGTACAGATTCTGAGAATCAATTCTTTTAGGGGCTACTGAGGTATCAGTTCTTTCCGGAGTGAATGCAGCAGAATTAGAGGTAAAGTTAAAAGCATCTTCTCTAGAGTTAGATTTTAGGTGCAGACCAGTACAGATCGGAGAACCATCTTGGATAGTACTAAAAAAATCCTCTGAAGATGTACCCACATTCACCCGATTGATCCCATTGTTTATCAAGGAAGTACCAAGAGATTGATGAGAGGAATGTGGAATAATTACAAGTTCATATTGACAAGTATCTAGCACTTCAGAGATTATTGAGTTAATCAGATGCAGAGTAAAATCCTCATATTTCAAGTTAAGAACAGTATTGAAGATGTCAGTTGAGAACTCAAGCTCTTCTAACTGATCACTTCTGTGGTTGTGTGATTGTAAAGGGCCTCCAGGATCCAGTCTTGTTTCCGGTGAATCAAGGTGACCCTCCTCTTCAACCATGTCAACCCATGCCTTGCTGGAACCTGCAGTATGTTTAGATATAGTATGCATATCATTATTGGAGTCTTTTTTGACATAATTTTTAGCAGAGATAGGTTTCTTGCTAGGAGCATATTTCTAGACATGTCTTCCTGATGTGGACTTTGTAATCCTTTGAGTAAGAAGACACTGATCAATGCAGTGACCAATTATCCTGCAATGCTCACATAACTTAGGAATATTTCCAAAATCAAAATTAAGGTCAATAAAATGGTCATTAACATTTAATAAAATACGCTCAGGAGGAGGTGATTCCATATAAATTTCAATCAGAACTCTGGAAAAGAAGCCGAGATCCCCATTGATTGTTCTTTGATAAATCTTTAAAGGAGTACCAATTCCTGAAGCAATATCATTAAAGATTTGTGGGTGCCAATAAATCCATGGAAGGCCATGGATCCTTGACCAGACCTGGGCAATAGACTGCTTCTGTGTGTAAGGATTGAAATGTGGATCCCATTCAGAGAGACGAAAGAATCCAGGTTTCAAATTAAGAGATCCAATACGCCAGAACTGATTCAAGTCATCCTATTTCTGACAAATAATATGGAAGAAGCCTTTTACAATTGTAATTAAGCTCCAGTAAGAGAAATTCCAACAAGTTGAAATTCTCTGTCTGAGATCAAAATAAGACCAAGGTCTAGTACCCTTTTCATAAGAAATGCGGCCAAGCACAAAATTTTTTCAAACCTCCAGCGTATCTGGCTTCTTACAAAGGTTACCCATCTGGAAAGCAGGGTGTGCCAAAGGAACCTATTGTTAAAGGGTCCTCTGTAGTGGTTCTAGCTTCCAATTTGTCAGACTGTTCAGTGGTGTGCCACTAGTGTGGCCGATTCAAGCACATGAATCCATCATGTCACATCCCTATGAAGATGTGTCATCGTTGCGGGTGTATGGGTCATCTATAGAAGTTTTGCAAGAAGAATATCCTAAAGAAGATGCTATGATCATAGGAATTTCAACGCCTGACTGTGAGGAAAGAGATGCTTCAACCATCAGAGCCCCAACCACAGATCTTGGGGGTGAAGCTCGCACGCAGTCAGGAGTTTCCAGGGGTGTGAAGCTTCAATTTGGGTTTTGTGTTTCGTATTAGAAGTAAAATATTTAAAGTCTTTTCGTTCTTATTTTCTGTTGTAAATGTTTTGACGTGGTTGTGAGTTCATTGTTTTGTTGTGAAGTTATGATGGAATTTTTCTATTGTAATCCAAACAATTTCATTTGTCTGATCATGGTTTTATAAATCTTGTGTTTTTCTTAAAAGTGTGTTTGGCCCTTGTATGGGTTGATCTCGGTTTAGTTGCGTTCGTTTGGAGGTGTAAGTGCCTACAGAGGAGTAAAGGCTTGTGGTTATGATAGGATTCACTGTTTGAGGTTATGTACTTCTTGGAGGTTTTTCTCCTAGTGTTGGGAGTTTCTATTTTGGGTTGAGTGTTCCATGTTTCAGTGGAGGTATTGTTCGCTCGTGCTATAAAAGTTGGTTTGGATCAGTTGAGAGTTCCCGTGTCTCCCCCCCTTCTCGAGGTGGTATTTTTGGGTGTTAATTTTCTACATCAGTTGGGTTCTTGTGGTGGGGAGAACCCTCTCGTGTTCTCCCATTCTCTTGAATTGTGGTTTCTTTCAGTTTTAATCAGGCATGATTTCTTGTTTTGTCTAGTGTTTAGCTGGGTGACTTTTTGAGGGCAGAAAGTGTCTGTGGTGGGGAGAATTATCACACCCCAACATTTAATTTATTTTTATGTTATTAAATCTTGGTCCCAGGTTCTCACACCAAGGTCCGAGCTAGGTATCAGATTAAAATGTTTGTCGTTTAATATTTTTACTGGGTTTCGGACCCGTGCGCGATCACCACGCGGCTGGCGGTAGCCGCGCAATCAGTCCTAGTGTTGTATAATTACTCATTATTATTTTTATTATTATTTTTATTATTATTGATGTCATTATTATTATTATTATTATCATTATTAAATATATTCTTATTTATATTATTATTGTATTATTATTATTATTTTATTATTATTATTGTTTATATTACTGTAATTATAATGGTTATTCTTTAAATTATTATTATTATTATTATTATTATTATTATTTTTAGTATAATTATTAATTTAATTGTCATTAATATTTTTATCATATTTATTTATATTATTATTATTATTATTGTAATAATATTATTATTATGAGAATGAAAGAAAAAAAAACTAAACCTAACCCTAATTACCTGGCCGCGCCCCTTCCCCCCCTCTTCATTCTTGTTCATGCACCAGGACCCGCACCGACCTCCCCTCATGGTTTTATCCCTCCTTTTGTGGCTCTTCCCCTAGCTGGCCTCGCCTCTTGACTCCCAACCGACCTCGCCCTCGACCCCCTAACACCAACCTCTACCTTCACCACTCCTTCCTCTCTCCTGACAGTCGACCAACCTTCTCCCTCCACTCCAGAAACAACTACACCCCCACGCCAGGTCCCAACCTCCCCCCTACACCGCACTGCCCTCTCCTCTGGTTGACATCACTTCCCTTAGGCCGGTCTCTCTTGCACGCTCCCTGTGCGACCCGACTCCTGGCACGAACCCCCTCCTAGCCAGCATCACATCCTCCCATCGGCACACAACCCCCTTCCGTCTGGTCTGCTCCGGTGCCCTACCGCCTCCTTGCACCGCATCCCGGTGGACACCCTTCATCCAGTTCCCAGTAGTGCAAGCCCCTTTTCTTAGTATATTTCTTTCATTTTGGTGTTTTTTCTCAAATTAAACAAACTTTAATACCTTGATTTGAAATTCGCACATTATTGTCGTTGAGTAGAGCGTGTGGCTAGTTTGCGAGGTGTGGTTCTACCTTTCTTGAAGTTTCACCGCTTTCGCATGTGTTTGAGGTAGGTGGATTCACATATTTCCTTTCCGAAGCTCTCCATTGATACTTGAATTCAATTAAATAATTTTATTTTCATAATTTGTGTATTTAAGATGCCTTTGCCTAACTTATAATGATGTTTTCAAATCGATACATTTTTGTTGAAATTATGTTTTGAAGCAGTTATTGGTTATGCCTATTTATTTGTGCACCAAATTATGTTTGGGTATTGTTTAAATTGTCAAACATGATTTTCACCCCTTGCGTATTTTTTAATTAATATAAAAATGTGATTCGCATACCTAAAACGTATTTATTTAGGTTTTTGTGAAGTTTTTACGATGGAAGATATTGGAGGGAGTGTTTTCTTGTTGAAAGATTTGAAAAAATGGATTTTTGGATGTCTCGAGTAGTGTTTGTTTGTAGAAACATTTTTATGGAACTTGTTTTTCCCCTGTCGGTTGGTTTTATGGAACTTAGTGTTTTTGTATAAATGATTTTAATATCTCTTTGGAGGTTTGATGTGCCATTAGATGCTGGCACATCCATGCGTGCGTGAGGTGCACACATGGACGCGCCTTCAAACGAAGATGGTTCTTTGAATTGGTATTTTTCTCGAAAACTCTGTTTTTTTTCTAAATGGTTCTTGTTTTCAAAATTTTATTGGTTTCTTCATGTGACTCTTTAAATTATTTTGAAAAAGAAATGCATGGGTGTATGCCCATTTGGATTTTAGTGTATGTTGTCTTGTGTGTGTGGTTCAAGGGTTTGTTTTGTTTATTTTTACGAAATTCTGCATAGTACTACTAAAGACTTTTATGGTAATGATTGAAACTTGGAACCTAGAGGACTGTTTGTTTTTTATATACAAAAGTGGTGTTTATAGTTGTTTTAAAAGAGTTTTTGCAATATTTTGGTAAAGTCATTTCATTCTGTAAAACTAAAGGCCTAATTGAAAACTTCCAATTTTTTATAAAGTGATTTTTATAATCAAATGATGTTATAGACCGGTCAACACTTTGTATGTTTTACATGTATATATATATATATATATAAGTATATGGGGCGCTCCTGTCTAGGGTAACCCTTTATGGGTGAATGCATAGGAAGCGTCCGTGTTTGGGGAAGACAAGTGCGGTGAGATGAGTCACACGTGTGAGGGCCTTCCTACTTACACAGTATTATTATAACCACCATGGGTTCCTGGGAATCTTTTAGATGATCAAGTGATAGTTGCTGATCAAACCAGATTAGATGGGTTGGTACCCCCTGGATTGGTTGTTAGGCCGGGTGGGCTTTGCCACCAGATTGGTTAGTTATAGGGCGGACGGTTGGTTATAGACTTAGGAGCTTCACCATACACTGACAGGTAGTTACGAAACCAAGTGCGTTCAGGGGTATTCTAGGGATGTTTAGGATCAACCATGGTTACTGGATTATTTTTATTGCTTGTTTACTTTTAGTTATATCAATTTATTTCTAGCTTGCATCGTTTACCTATTCTACTTTATCCCAGCTTTAATATACTTTGTTTTGGGTTTAGTTTATAAAATGAAAAATGATTTTGGAAAATGGTATGTCGTGTGTGTTGGATTATTAAATGATAAAAACATGTTACTTATTTTTCTTTTTATATGAAAACCCTACTTTTAGAATTTTATTTCAAACTTGTGTTAATGGATTGTTTGAGGAAAAGAGGCATTGGATTCTGTGGTTTGTCTTAGAAAATATACTGATCATTTTAATGCTCATGCATATTTTTATCATTTCAGTTTCAGGTTCCCCTTTTCTAATGTCTTCTTGGATGAGTTGCTCATTATTGGAGCAAGGTCGGCCTTTGGTTGGGTGGTGACCTAGAGGGTCACATGGAGGTATGTTGATCTGTTTTGTTTATTTCTTTTGCGCTGCTAGAGTTTCAGTTTTATTATTCTATTTATTATTGTTTATTTATTTATATTCTTGGGCCAAATTTTTCCCAGCAGTTAGGTTTTGATGCCTGATACTAGTTTACACCTCGTGGGGATCGGGAACGCCCTTCGGGCCACGTCGCGGGCTGAATCGGGTGACTGGTTCAAGGTCGACCCGGGTTGGTTCGTGACACACAAGGCCATGGATCGACATTTCTGGGTGGTAACCTGTTCAATTGGACCCTCGATCATAGCAAAATCATGTGCAATGAATATAATTCTGAATTATGGATGGAAACAGAGGTAGGTCATTTAATCTTTTCGTGATTTTTCTTCCCCACCCATAGATTCAAACGATGAACACAGATCGAACCACGAAAAGGTTGATAAGTGGTTCATCTATTATTGCATGATGGATAAATTGTGACGTAGATTAAAGGGATGATAGATCTTTGTGATTATTGGTTGACTATTCTTGGTTAAACCTTATAACATGAACAAATCAAAACCAACACGAACAAATCCAAAATCTTTCTAATTAGATGTTCATGTGCTTTGTCTCTTTCCCCCAATCTCTATGTTCCTTGTGAATTATGATTAGAGGATCGTTGTGACTTCTATCTGTGACATAATGATTTGAGACTAGGGACCTGATCTCGCGATGATGCAAGGCAGTGACTCCGACTGGTTTAAGTGAAGTGTGGTAGGGTAAGGCCGCTGGCGGGGTGGTCGGTAGCAAAGGCAGCACCGAGCCAACAGGGATGACTGGGCTGGGTGGGGCGTGTTAGGAATGGTCCACCAATAGGGAGACTGACGACGACAACGGGACACGGTCTAGGTGGGACCGTGTCGGAGAGGGGGTCCCACAACGGTGTAGGTTGCAGGCGACGACCAGGGGTGCGATAGGAGGAGGTGGTAGCTGGGATGTGGCCTAGAGCATCATCAAACGAAGGACCCTACGACAACGATGAAGCCGCGAGACCAGGTAGAGGAGGTGGTCTGGCCGCGTTGACTGAGGAAGCCAGCTAGCCACATGGTCGGGTGACCACGTGAACCAGAAGAATGTGTCCAGGGTAGGTTGCGTCTGGAGGAGAAATGTTGGCCCGTGCAACGCGAGCCGGGTTGGTTCAGGCCGGTCCAGACCGACCGGGTTAGGTCGGTTCGGCTGAACCGGGTAGGGTCAGGTCGGACCCGGACCTGACCTGACACTTTTTACTAAATTGGACATATCTTCCAAATAGAAGGTCCATTTGATGAGTCATCTATGAAGTTGGGACCCTTGCGACGAGGTGACCCTTCTGAGATACTCCAAGTGAGTTTTTGTGAAAGTTGGTTTACAACCTAATGGCTTGAGGAGTTGGTTATCCCAGAACAAATGTGCTATGAGCAGAATCCTACAATTGTTTGTGAATATGTGATCTTGGTGAATACATGACTTGGGGGGCTTCTTGACTCATCAACACTCCACGCGCCATTTACGCCCTGTGCGCCATCGACGCCCCAGGCACCATCGTTGCTCCGGGCGCCATCACCGCTCCAGGTTCCATCGATGCTCCATGCACTGATAAAACACTATTTTTTTGAATATTTTATTGATAATAAATGACATAATTTCCTCACATTGTGCTAAATAATTTCATTTATGAAATATTTGGGAATAGATCATTCATTTGAAAATTTGATTAAAATTCTAGTTTTAACCTTTTAAAATGCACTGTAGTATTTCACACTTAAATATTTTAATATGACTTATTTGAACTTAATATTTTGTAGAAATGTTCAAAACTTAATTTTTTACAACTTTTATTCAGGATAAAAGAGCTAAAGAGTGCATTTGAATGGAGTAAATGGGATATTAATTCAATGGTGGGCTAGACTTGGTAGAATGGACATGGGTTCTGTATTTGGGCCATAACTTCTTCATCCGTGCTTGGATCAGTCCCAAATTTTGAGAGGATCTACATGACACATATTCTCGCGAATCATACTTATTAAAGGACAGATGATTCACGCGTTTTTGTGGTAAAATTGTCAGTGAAAGTTGGCATAAAATATTTGACCGAGATTCCCCATTCACACTTGAAACCACTTTGAACCTAGCCTCCCCACCACTCTATAAATTAGCGTTTTTCTCATTTTGTGGGGTTGGGACGTGCATTAGGAAGTTTAAGGAAGAGGAGAAGAGGTTACAATCCAATTATCCAAGCAATTAAATAAGTGTAGCTCTTGAATCAAGGATCTCTTCGTCGAAGCCCTATTCTTCTTCCTCATGTTGTAATGTTTGGGTTTTCATAATAAACTTCTTTGTTCTTATTTTATTTCTTCTATTTTCTTCTATTTTTTTGAAATTTATTATTCTCATAATTTTCTTAATTGGGCTGGAATCAAGAGTAGAAACTTTATTGGGTTCTACCCTTTCTAAACCTTTGCACATGCAAAACGTTTCTACGATGACTACACCGCCCATGGAAGAATAGTTCTTTTTAGTAATCGATCAAACTATATCCTTATTCATTCATTTATTTTGAATCAATGATATAATGTAATTAACATATTATGATATATTAATTTAGTTTTTAATTTAAATGAAACTAAGAAAGCAATTGAATACTTAACACAAAACACGTGAGGCCGGGAATTGTGTGAACTGTGAGAGCGCAACCTTAACTGATAATTAAAAACCACATGGGATTAATTTTTAGAGTTCAAACATAATCCCTAAAATAAATTAGTCCTAATTTCCTGAATGGATATGTTCCTTAATTTACCACTGGCCATAATCTATCCTTAGAACATCAATCAAAGCATGGTGTTGTGATTACATGTTCTGAAGATAACCTAGGGTTTAATTCACTTCATCTTTGTGGTAAGGTTAATTCTCATAGGGTTCGGGAGTTAAAAAGTTAAGGGATCATAATTAAGTGAATGTTAATTTAAATGATAATGATAAATAATTGATTTAATATGTAGATTTATATCAATTACATCTTTTAAATATTGTCTAAAAAAAACATTTTATTATTGTGTCATTTTAATCGAAATTAATTTAAAACTAAAAAAAAATCTTCTTCCAGCAAGATTCTTATAGATTTATAAACTATAACCAACCACCATCATTTAAAGTAGTGTTTTTATTCTCTTTTATTTTATTTTTAGAATACCTCTAAAAATTTGTTTTAATTTACTTCCTCCTTTGAGAGACGACCTTGGTCAGCCACTCTGCTGCACCTAAGTACCCCAAAATCACACTAATCATTTGAGGGTGCCCACAACAACGCTCTTCCAAATTGGAACTGTTGTGGGGGGGGGGGGTCAAGTAATTTATTCAACCAATTATAGTTATTTATTTTATTTTTCATTTAATTCCTTTCTTCTCCTCTTTCTTTCTTCTTTCCCCTTTCTCAAGTTTTTTTTTCTCTTACTCTCTTCTTTTATTTTTATCAGACCAACTCAAAATTCTTTTCTTTTTATTATGGTCTACTTTTCTTTATTTCCTTTTTATATTTCATTTATTTATGACACAAACTAATCCCGAATATCTCTTAGATCTTGACCCTGAGATTGAATGTAGCCTTAGGGCACGAATCAGACATTCTCAGTCTATGGGAAGTTTTAACATTCAACCAGTTGTAGAATTACCCCAATATCAGAACATTGAAATTGGAAGCAATTCAAATTTAACCATAAAACAAGAACCAATGGCTGAAAATAATGGAAATGAACTTAATAGAACCATTCAATAATTGGCTGCAACCGATATTAATTATCAACCAAATTTCATTACATATCCAAATCTCGAATCAGACTTTGAACTGAAATCTGGATTAAGTCACATGATTCCAAAATTTCCTGGCCTCTCTAGTGAGGATCCCAATAAACACCTTAAAGAATTTAATGTGGTTTGCTCAACCTTAAAACCAAGAAATGTTTTTGAAGATAAAATCAAACTAAGAGCATTCCCATTCTCACTTGATGGAGCTGCGAAAGACTAGATGTATTATTTACAACCCAAAGATGTAACTTGTTGGAACGATTTGAAACATATTTTCTTGCAGATATTTTTTCAAGAATCAAGGACCACTTCTATTTGTAAAGAGATCTCTGGGATCAAGCAATCACAAGGGGAGTCAATGTATGAGTATTGGGAGCGATTCAAGAAGTTGTGTGCAAGCTTCCCACATCACCAAATTAGTGAGCAACTACTCATCCAATACTTCTATGAAGGACTCACACCTATGGAGAGAAGATGGTGGATGATGCGGTTGGAAGATCATTGGTGGACAAGAAACCAGTAGCTGCACGTGCGTTGATCAACAAAATGGCCCAAAACTCCAAACAATTTGGTGATTGAGGTACACCACATGTCAGGGGAGTACATTAGGTAAGTCCTTCTTCTCTTGAGAGTCATTTGATTGATAAAAAGTCAGAAGAATTGGAAACTATGGTGAGGCAAATTTCTTTGGAACAAAATACATCCCAACCCCCTCTTTCAAGGCCTTGTGGCATTTTCACTGAGACAAGCCACCCAACTGACTGTTGCCCCTAACTACAAGAAACAGAAGATTCTACAACAGTGTTTCCTGGGTGACCTTATCAGCAGAAACAACCATATCCTCAAAAGAAGCTTGATTACTTTGCACCAACATACAAACAAGGGTGGAAGGATCAATCGGACATGAGGTATGGCTATGGACAACAACAAAGGCCACCCTTTCAACAAAACTTCCAGCAGCCTCTGCCTTACCAGCAGAGTTTCCAACAACCCCAAAGGAGATTTGAAGCCCAAGAATCAACAAGCTAGAAACAAGGGAATGCCACACCAAAGGTAGATTCTAACACTAATGAACTTTTGAAGAAAAATTTTCTTAATCAACAGAATGAGCTGAAGAGTCAAGGTTCAGAGCTGAGGGAGTTGAAGACTCAAATGAGCCAGATTGCCACCGCCCTCCATGAACTTGTAAGTAAGAATTCTGGAAATCTACCTTCCCAACCCACTCTAAATCCAAAGGGGAATGTCAGTGCCATCACATTGAGAAGTGGGAAGCAAACAACTGATGCTTCTCCACCTACGATTCCACCTGGATTCACCTCAACTCCAAAAAAGCCCAATTCCACATCAACTGATGAGAAACCCAAGGAGAAAGATAAAGGTAAGCAAAATATTAATGATGTTCCTCCTAAACTCCTTCCTTTTCCAAATAGGGTTGTTCAAACCAAGAAGATGGCTGAAGAAGCAATGAAAAAGGAGGTTTTGGAGACATTTAAGCATGTGGAGATCCACATTCCTCTACTTGAATCCATTAAGAAAATTACAAGGTATGAAAAATTCTTAAAAGAACTTTGTACCAATCAAAGAGGGCTCAAGGGAAATGAAAGGATAAATCTTGGAAGGAATGTGTCAGCACTCATTACACCAACTCTAGCAATGCCGACAAAGTGCAAGGATCCCGGGACATTCAAAATCCCATGCACCATAGGGGAGTTACACTTTTATGATGCTATTTGTGATTTAGGAGCTTCCATAAATGTGATGCTTCACTCTGTATTCTCTTATTTGTAGGTTGGTGAGTTAAAACTGATGAGAGTATTGGTGCAGTTGGCGAATAGAGCTACGGCATATCCATCAGGAGTCCTTGAGGATGTACTTGTCTGGGTAAGAGACATGATCTTTCCAATAGATTTCTACGTGCTTAACATGGAGGATGATCAGGTAAGTTCTCATTCCCCCATTATCTTAGGTAGACCCTTCCTCAAAACTGCAAAAACTATCATAAATGTCAATAAGGGTACACTTTCCATGGAATTTGGGGATGAAGTTGTGATATTTAATGTTATGGATTCCATGAAGTACCCCTCAGAGGATCATTCTTCATTTGTTATCTCCCATTTTGAACCACCAAGTAAAAACCCCATGGAATTTGATTGTCCTATTCTTAGTGAGATTATTAGTATTGATCTTATTTAATGTCTAAGAGAACTTCTACACCCGTTTATAAGGAACAAATATCTATAAGATTTGATTTTGAAATGGAATCATATTCTAATTTTGATCATGTGAACTCTAATTATGAAATGGTTGTTGAGTATGTTGATGGATTTGATGTTTTATTCTCTTATTGTGATGATTTCTATTCTGATACTGATGCTCTTTGTGCACATATTTCAGTTCCTTCTATGTCTCCATCCATACACCACCCCCTATACTAGAACTTAATCCATTGCCACCAAATCTCAAATACTCATACTTGTTAAGTGGTGAAAAATTACCTGTTATCATTGCTAACAATCTCCCTTTTGAACATGAAGAATTTTTTTTGAATCTTTTGAGGGAGAACATCAGGGAAATTAGGTGGACCTTGGCTGACATATCAGGTATTAGCCCCTCCATTTTCATGCATATGATTCTTTTGGAGGATGGGGCTAAACCAGTGAGGCAACCACAAAGGAGACTCAATCCAACCCTTCTGGAGGTTTTTAAAAAAGAGGTTGAAAAATTGCTCGAGGTAGGTATAATATATCCCATTTCAGATTATCAGTGGGTAAGTCCTATTCAGGTTGTGCCTAAGAAAAGTGGTGTTAATGTTGTTAAAAATGAAAAATATGAGTTAGTTCCAATGAGGGTACAAAACAGTTGGTGTGTGTGTATTGATTATAGGAAAATAAATCATTCCACTCGCAAAGACCATTTCCCCCTCCCATTTATTGATCAGATTATTGAGAGACTAGCTGGAAGAAACAATATTGTTTCTTGGATGGATTTTCTAGATATTTTCAGGTTCCTATAGCTTCAGTGGATTAGGAGAATACTACATTCACTTGTCCCTTTGGCACGTTTTCCTACCGAAGGATGCCATTTGGACTTTGCAACGCCCCAGGTACCTTACAGAGATGTATGGTGAGTATTTTTTTCTGATTTTATTGAGACCTGCATGGAGGTATTTATGTATGATTTTATAGTGTATGGGTCTTCATTTGATGAATGTCTAAGTAGTTTGGGAAAGGTGTTGAATCATTGTATTGAGAAGAATCTGGTCCTGAACTTTGAAAAGTGTCATTTCATGGTAGATCATGGCATTTTCTTAGGGCATGTAATGTTAAAACATGGGATAGAGGTTGATAGATCTAAGATAGACATTATTTCATCCTTACCCTATCCTTCATGTGTGCGTGATGTTAGATATTTCCTAGGGAATGTAGGATTTTATCGGTGCTTCATCAAAGATTTTAGTAATATTGCTCTTCCTATGTCACGATTACTTCAAAAGGATTCTGATTTTGTGTTTGATGATTCTTCCAAGACTTTCTTTGATGAGCTAAAGAAGTGTCTGACCACTCCACCTATCATACATCCTCCACGGTGGGAGATTAATTTTGAGATTATGTGTGACGCCTCCAACTTCGCGGTTGGAGCTATCTTATCTCAGAGGGTGGAGGGACGTTCACATGTGATCATCTATGCATCAAGGACACTAGATTCAGACCAATCAAACTACAAAACCACGTAAATGAAGTTTCTTGCTGTCATATTTTCTTTAGATAAATTTCGTTCATATTTATTGGGCTTTAAAGTAGTTGTTTTTTCTGACCATGCATCTCTGAGGTACCTCTTGAAGAATCCAGATGCAAAGCCCAGGATGATCCGATGGATGCTCCTTCTTCAGGAATTTGATATTGAGATAAAGGAAAAAAGGGGTCAGAAAACTTGATGTCGGACCACATGAGTAGGATTACTCACACACTAGAGGATGAAACCTTGGACCAGGTACCACTTCAGGATACTTTCCCCGATGAGCATCTTTATTACATATCAGGTACGCATCCTTGGTATGCAGATTTAGTTAACTACCTTGTTGCCTCTGAAATCCCTGCAAATTTAAAGAAACATCAAGTCCAAAAATTAAAAAGTGAGTCTTGGTATTATGTTTGGGATGATCCATACCTCTAGCGCATGTGTAGTGATCAAGTTATTAGGAGGTGTGTTCCTGATCTTGAGTTGGAGTCTGTTTTACATTTTTGTCATATACTTGCTTGTGGTGGACACTTTGGACCCCAACAGACAACTAGGAAAGTTTTGGACTCTGGATTATATTGTACTAGCTTATTCCATGATGTCCATGTGTTTTTTAAGTCATTCTCTCGTTGCCAACACACTGGGAACATTTCTAGGAGACATGAGATGCCCCAATAACCCATACTATTCTGTGAGATTTTTGATGTACGGGGCATCAATTTTATGGGTACTTTTTCTAGTTCCTTTGGTTTTTTGTACATTTTGGTTCCTGTTGATTATATAAGTAAATGGGTGGAGGCTAAGGCCACCAGGACTGATGATTCTCATGTTGTTGTGGACTTTGTCAAAGTGCAAATTTTTTGCAGGTTTGGAGTACTGAAGGCCATCATCAGTGACCAAGGGACACAGTTCTGCAATCAGAATTTGGATTACCTCCTTTGGAAGTATGGGGTGACACACAAAACATCGACACCATACCACCCCCAAACAAATGTCCAGGCTGAGGTTTCAAATCGTGGGTTGAAACAGATTTTAGAGAAAACCGTGCAGCCAAATAGGAAGGATTCGAGAAAGTGCTTTGATGATGCATTGTGGGATTATAGGAAAACATACAAGACACCCATTGGTATGTCTCCATTTCGGATTGTTTTTGGGAAAGCATGTCATATCCCTATGGAAGTTGAGCATCAGGATCATTGGTCTATAAATAAATGCAACATGGATTTGGCCCAAGATGGAATCCAAAGAAAGCTGCAAATTCAAGAGCTTGAGGAGATTCGATTGTCTTCATATGATAACTCAAGGCTCTATAAGGAAAAATCAAAAGCATCTCATGATAGAATGATCCAACAAAAAGAGTTTCATGTTGGAGAGAAAGTCCTTCTCTACAGTTCATGACTGAAGCTGATGCCTGGTAAGTTTCATTCTAGATGGTTAGGTCCTTATATTGTGACTAATGTTTTTCCTTATGGTGCAGTGGAGATCACACAAGAGGACACAAAATGGAGCTTTACAATCAATGGGCAACGTTTGAAGAGATACATTGAGAGACTTCCTACTGATGTAGTGGATTTTATCACACTGCATGACCCCATCATCACTTGAGCACATTAAGTTGTTCCAAACCCTTTAACTTTTTTATTATTTGTCCTATTTAAAATTATACATTTCATGTGCATATATCATTTCATGGGTTCACATTGAGGAAAATTCAATATTTTAAGTGTGGGGGAGGGAACCTTTTAGTTTAGTAATTTCAATTATTTTCCTGTTAAAAAAAACAAAACAAAAAAAATTGTGTGTTTTTCAAATTTTGTGTGCTTATTTTTTTCAATTTTCGGTGTGTTTTTGAAACTTTTGAGCTGAAATGATTCTCAACAACCATTTTTAAATCCATATCAATAAGTGAAACAATTTATACCTTGAAACTAATCTTAAATGAATGCTGAAATGACTTTATTTCAAGTTCAAATATTTAGTAATTTCATGAAAAGTACACTGAATTTTGAATCCCATGCCACATATCATTGTCTTTATATTTGAAATTACTTTCCTGTGAGGCTTCTAAACCATTATTTTCATATTCTTTACATTCACCTCACTTATTAAGAGAACCAAACAATGCATGATTTAACCAGAATTTGATTTATTCCTATCAAAACTTGAGGGTTTGAGGTACTTATGTTTAAATGATTGAGGCGTTTGTTTGGTATTAAAGCCCCTATTTCAAAGAATCCTTTTTTATAATGGCCTACCTTGAACATTTAATCCTTTTATCCCTTATAAGCCATGCACAACCTGTTAGGTTAGCCACATTACAAGCCAATTTTCCCTATCTAACCAACTCTTGAAGTGAAATTGCATAATCTAGTTGAGATTAAGTGTGGGGGAAGCTATCTTGTGTTGTGCTAACACATTTTGTGATACTTTGGGTGAAAAATTAAATTATGAAGAGATGTTTTTACTACTGAAGAAAAACATTATATTGAAAGATGTGCCTTTCTGGAGCTTTTAAGAAAATCATGTTCGAGAAGATTGACATTTTTACTGCTGAAATGTTGAATGGTGTGCACATTCCTTTATTTTTTATGATGATGAACATGAATCAGTTCTATGTCGATTGAGGAGGTGACCATATTTAAGTTAAAATTAGATTAATGCAATTTTTCTTCAAAAAGAGTCAATCTCTCCTCATTCAGCCTCAGAATTTTTCACATCTAAATCCTACCAACTGAAAGCCACATAACAACCCTAAAAAGTACTCATGATAAACATATGTCCTTGACTCACATCAGGTAGCGATTTAGGAATTTATCAATCCTATGGTGACCCTGTTATGAGTTTGGATGAGAAAGACATTGCAAAATATTTTTTGACATTTGTGTGATAAGAGAAAATTCAAGTGAGGTAAGTGTTTTGTGCATGGGAGGATAAATAAAGTGGAAATATATTGAATGATAGAAATTAAGAACTTGAAATAATGTTTTTTTACGAGGCATGATATCTTTTGTTTCTTGGTGTGTAATTGTTTGATCTCAAGGATATGTGTTTTAAAATTGGTTTTGATTTGATATTGATGTTTACTTGATATGAGGTTTTTCCCAGGAGTGCAAAAGGGTAAGTGTAGGGGAGTTGATAAAACACTATTTTGTTGAATATTTTATTGATAATAAATGACATAATTTCCTCACATTGTGCTAAATATGTTCATTTATAAAATATTTGAGATTAGATCATTCATTTGAAAATTTGATTAAAATTCCAGTTTTACCCTTTTAAAATGCACTGTAGTATTTCGCACTTAAATATTTTAATATGATTTATTTGAACTTAATATTTTGTAACAGTGTTCATAACTTAATTTTATACAACTTTTATTCAGGACACTAGAGCTAAAGAGTGCATTTGGATGGAGTAAATGGGCCATTAATTCAATGGTGAGCTGGACTCGGCAGAATGGATATGGGTTCTGTATTTGGGCCATAACTTCTTCATCCGTGATTATATCAGGCCCAAATTTTGAGAGGCGCTACAGGACTCATATTCGCGCGAATTATCCTTCTGGAAGGATAGATGATTCACGCGTTTTGGTGGTCAAATGTGTTGTGCAATTTGGAATAAGATATTTGGCCGATATTCCCCATTCACACTTGAAACCACTTTGAATCTAGCCTCCCCACCACTCTATAAATTGGTGTTTTTCTTATTTGGTGGGGTTGGGAAGTGCATTAGGAATTTTATGGAATAAGAGAAGAGGTTCCACTCCAATTCTCCAAGCAATTCAATAAGGGTATCTCTTGAAGCAATGATCCCTTTATCGAAGCCCTATTCTTCTTCCTCATGTTGTAATGTTTGTGTTGTCATAATAAACTTCTTTTTTCTTCTTTTATTTATTATATTTTCTTCTGTTTTGTTTAAATTTCATCTTCTCTTAATCTTCCTAATTTTTCTGGAATAAAGAGTAGAAACGTGATTGGGTTCTACCCTTTCTAAACCTTTGCACATGCAAAACGTTTCTACGATGACTACACCACCCATGGAAGAGTAGTTCTTTTTAGTAATCGATCGACCTCTATCCTTCTTCATTAATTTATTTTGAATCAATGAGATACTGTAATTTAAATATTATGATTTATTAATTGAGTTTTTAATTTAAGTGAAACTAATCAAGCAATTTAATAGTTAACACAAAACACACAAGGTCGAGAATTGTGTGAACTGTGAGAGCGCAACCTTAACCGGTAATTCAAAACCACATGGGATTAATTTGTAGAGTTCAAACATAATCCATAAACTCAATTAGTTCTCATTTACAGAATGTATATGTGCCTTAATTTACCACTAACCATAATCTATCCTTAGAACATCAATCAAAGCAGGGTGCTGTGATTACATGTTCCGAAGATAACCTAGGGTTTAATTCACTTCATCTTTGTGGTAAGGTTAATTATTGTAGGGTTCAGGGGTTAACAAGTTAAGGGATCATAATTAATTGGATTTTAATTTAAATGATAATGATAAATAATTTATTTAATAGGTAGAGTTAGATCGATTACGTCTTTTAAATATTTTCTAAAAAAACATTTTATTGTTGTGTAATTTTAATCGAAATTCATTTTAAAACTAAAAACAAAAAATAAAATCTTCTTCCAGCAAAATTCTTCTAGATTTATAAACTATAACCAACCCCCATCCTTTAAAGTAGTGTTTTATTCTCTTTTATTTTATTTTTAGAATACCTCTAAAAAGTTGTTTTAATTCACTTATTCCTTTGGAGGACAACCTTGGTCAGCCACTCTGCTGCATCTAAGTACCCCAAAATCACACTAATAATTTGAGGGCTCCCACAAAAACACTCTTCCACACTCCATAAACACTTCTAGTGTCATGGAGACTGAGAGATATGTATACTAAAACTTTAAATCCTTCTCTTCGTGCTTTATACTTATACCTTTGTAAGTTGACCATATTAACCATACATCATGTGTTTCCTTTGTGGCGTACTTCATGTGTTTCCTTTGTGGTGTACTTAATGTGTTTCGTTTGTGGTATATTTTGTGTATTTCTTAGTGGTATTTAATTTGTGGTTTCAGGGTGTTCTACTGAGTAGTGTTTTACTCACCCCTGTACGGGCTTTGCCCGAACGTGTCATGTCTTGTGTAGACGATCGACACTTTGACGAAGTCCTAGATGGACTAGGACCGGTAGGTACTTAGAGTGATCAGACAGACGTGTGGCACTCCTACAAATTCAGATAGTTTTCCTACACCTACCCTTCAGGTAGGGTTTTATGCGGATGAGTTTCAGGAACTTGTGTATTCACTTGATAGACTCTTTCTTTTGGTGGGCTTGTATTCTGGCCCTATTTACTTTCCAGTTTTCCTACTGTCATACTCTGTGGTTGGTATCTTAGTGTATGCTTGTATTGTTTACTTAGTGTTTTTATATTTCAGAATTTTGGGCCTGGAGATGGGTTCTTGTGTACAAGTACTTAGGAAAATTCCTCCCATTTGCAGGATATGTCTACTCGGTTCTAGTCACCAACCCCTATCTTATAGAAGGCGTACTTAGGGTAGTCATGACACGGGCCCCTCTAGGAAGAGTCATGATAGAGTGGAATCAGAGGTGATCAATTCTTCCTAACAAACCAAGAGTCCGTGATATTAGTTTGGGGAAATGAAGTTAAGTGTTTTGAGTTTAGATTTTAGATGAGGCACTCTAGTGTTGGTGTAGCGGCCGATGTATCCATACACCAGGACTCTAAATTCTTCTTTTTGAATTGGTAGATGAAAACACTAGTTGTAGGGACAATAAATGGTACATGAATCATATAGTATTGAGTGTGTTCTCATGTCCTTCTTGAGTCAGTGTCAGATCACCAGGTATACTCTATTGACTGTGGTACATATTGTTCTGTTTCAGGATGCTTCCACACAAGAAGCCAGCCAGGATTCTGAGGAATGATTATGAGGATGATATACCTAGAAATTAGGCATAAGTACATGGTCCAGTACCATAGATATCACTTATGGGTGGTGTACTAGCAATATCACCACCCAGAGAGCAGCAGTTACTACCAGCGTTAATGGTAGAGGATGCACGCAGGATGAGTGCGTTGCATGAGTTCTAGAGGCAATGAACTCCCAAGTTCAGGGGTGAGCTAGACCCCCATGCAGTTGAGGATTGGATGGAGGTGGTTATGTGTGTTTTCCTTCTAGTTAGGACGCCTCTCAACCAAATGGTAGTCCTAGCCGCAAGTCTTCTATAGGGCTCAACTGGGATATGTTATAGCTTAGTGATCCGTATGCCTGAGGAGACGACCCTCACTTGGAAAGACTTTGAGTGTCTCTTCAGGGAGGAGTTCTTTCTAGTGACGTTACACTCCATGCATATATAGGAGCTACTACATCTGCAGCAAGGAAACCAGACAATAGCGGAGTACTCAATGATATTTACAGATCTTTATCGCTATTCCTCATATATGGCATGGGACCCATTCTTCAGGGCCCAGACTTTCGAACAAGGACTACACCAAGATATTAGGGCCTCTATGATATCCATTATCATTCTGACACATGCTGGGGTACTGGAGTGAGCTCTACTAGTAGAGATCTTTCTGGAGGAGCAGACATCAGTAGTGGGAGCTACCACCAGGTGTTAGGTAACTGAATCTTTGGTAGTAGGTAGCCAATAACTGATGCAGGGATCCAAGCAGATCAAAAATTTCATGGTATGACCCCAGGACCTGAGTTCAGTGGTGCAAGGATCCCATGGTAGAGCAAGTCAGCCGAAGGACATGCTGTGCTACTCATGCGGTGGTCAGGGACATCTAGCTAGAGATTGTCCGACTCATCGTATGATTGATCAGGAGATGGTCGAGGGACTGATGAGGCAGAGGTGAAGGAAGAAAAATGGTTGTTAGCCAGGTGGCGGGCATGGAAGAGGAGCTATATGGGAAATAATAGGTGGAAAAAGGTTTGAGGTACTACCACCACCGCCCCTAGGTGGTCCACCATAGGGTCATGGAGCTGGTGGACAGGGATGATGCCAGCTTCAGGTGATAGAGGCTTATGACCTAGAGGCTCCAGGGATGATTATAGGCACAATATATGTATTTTACACCCTAGCCACAGTTTTTATAGACATGGGTTCTAGTTAATCTTTTCTTTCCATAACCCTTTTTCCAGACACAAAGATTACAGTGGAACTATTGACTCCATACCTATGCTTAGAGACTCCTACAGGAGGAGATTTGATGATCACACATTGGTGATGATAGTGTAACCTTACTCTTGTGGGTAGGAGTTTCGATTGGGATCACTTGGTGGCAGTGTTAAGGCCTTACGACTTCATCCTTGGTATGGACTAGTTATCCACAGTTCATGCCCAGATTGACTATTTTAGGCACACAGTGCAGTGTGTCCATGGATATGAAACCAATTTTTCTTTTATTAGTGAAAAGTAAAACCAATAAATGCTGGATGGACTTGCACATAGGAGGGTACAACTGATCACACAATAGTTTGCTAGCATGACCCTCAGTGTAGTGGATGAGATGAGTCCTCATTTTTCTGTAGTGGTGGATGAGTATAAGGATGTATTTCCAGAAGATGTTATAGGACTACCTACTCATAGGGAGGTGGATTTCTGTATTGATATATACCTCAGGATGATGCTGATATCTACACTTCCATATCAGATGGCTCCCGTAGATCTTTTTGAACTGAGGATATAGTTAGAATACTTGCAGAGGAAGGGCTTTGAGAGGCCCAGTGTTTCACCCTAGGCAGCCCCAGTTTTGTTTTCCAAGAAGATAGATGAGATATTGAGATTATGTGTGGACTTCCAGTGCCTAAACCAGGTGACAATGAAGAATAAGTATCCAAGAATAGGGATTGATGACCTCTTTGATTAGTTGAAGGGAGAAAGGTGGTTCTCTAAGATAGACCTCAGATATGGCTATCACCAGCTTCGTGTACGGGAAAAAGATGTCCTGAAGACATCCTTCAGATGTTTTTATGGCCACTAAAAGAATATAGTGATTCCATTTGTCATGACGAACACCCTGATAGTGTTTATGGGACTCATTAAAAGAATCTTCCATCCTTACTTAGACCGGTTTGTTGTGGTCTTCATTGATGACATCCTAGTGTACTCGACATCCAAGGAGAAGCATGTGATACACTTGAGGATGGTCTTGAACACACTCTGAGAGAACCATATTTATAGAAATATCTCAAATTGTCATTTCTAGATTCGAGAGGTCCAATTTATGGGACACATCATTTCATAGGCTAGAGTTTTAGTAGATCCGGAAAAGATTGAAGCGGTGCTTGCTTAGGATCCACCCAGGAGTGTTTCCGAGTTGTAGAGTTTCCTGGGTTTGGCTGGGTACTATCGGAGGTTTGTACCCAAATTTTTTAGGGAAGAAACACCCTTGACGACCTTGACATGGAAGGGGAATCCTTTTGTGTGGATAGATAAGTGCCAGTAGTTCTTTCAAAAGTTGAGATAGAGATTGACGAGATCCCCCATCTTGAGATTATTAGAGGAGGGTGTTGAGTATGTGGTGTTCTGTGATGCATCAGGGATCAATCTTGATTGTGTTTTGATGTAGGGGAAAGCAGTGACTGCATATGGTTTACACCAGTTGAGGTATCATGATTAGAACTACATGACCCATGATCTCAAGATAGCAGTGGTAGTATTTTCATTGAAGATGTGACAACACTATCTGATGGGCGAGTGATTTACCATATACTCTGACCACAAGAGTATCAAGTATATCTTCTCTCATAAGGATCTGAACTTGAGACAGAGATGATGGATAGAGTTCCTCCAGGACTATGACTTTGATATTGTCTATACTCCTAGGAAGGGGAATGTAGTGGTGGATACTCTCTACAGGAGATCTAACTTGCAGTTGTTGATTGAGGTGTCAGAGAAGTTGGCTGCATTATAGATATCCTTTGTAGATAGAGATGGATAATCTTACCTTCAGTCGATGGTTTTAGCCCCTCCACTCTTAAAATTATTTAGGGAGGCACAACTCAAAGACTCTTTCTGTGAGACCTTACATGCCTAGATGTCCATAGTGTATGCCCCTGATGGATATTCGAAAGGTAGGGAGCATGTCGTTCTCTTCAGAGGACACACAATTATACTTGTGGTGTTGTGGGAGGAGGTTCTGAAGGAGTTCCACACATCCCCTTTGGTGGTACATCATGGTGCGATAAATATGTAATAGGACCTACAGTGTCAGTTCTGGTGGCTAGGTATGAAGAAGGTGGTGGTAGAGTTTGTTTCTTGGTGCCTCACTTGTCAGCAAGTGAAGGCAGAGCACCGGGTTCCAGTGGGATTGACCCAACCACTCGAGGAGCCTGAGAGGAAGTGGGATGAGATATCGATGTAATTCATAATGGGGTTACCACACATGTTTAGAAGAAACAATACCATCTAGGTGATTATTGACCGACTCACCAAGTCATCCCATTTCCTACTGATATGTGAGCAGATTTCAGTAGAGACCTTGGGACGTCTATATGTGAAGAGATAGTTTGACTTCATAGAGTTCCATCCACGGTCATCTTAGATCATGATGCATGTTTCAAATCCTGGTTGTGGAAGGGATTACAAGAGGTATTTGGGACTCAGTTGAGCTTGATCACGACGTTTCATCCCCAAAAGGATGTCCAGACAGAGAGGAACATCAAGGTTCTTTAGGAAATGCTACGGGCTTGAATCCTAGACTTTTTCCATAGTTGGGAGGATCACATACCACTAGTGAAGTTTGTGTACAAAAAAATATATCACTCCACCATTGGTATGACATCATTCTAGGCCTTATACGATTGACCATAAAAGTCATCAATATACTGGATAGACCCATGAGAGTCATCACTCATAGGTCCAGAGTTGGTACGGGCTACCACCGAGAAGGTGCAGATCATCCAAGAGTGGACGAGGACTTCACAGATCTGGTATAAGTCATATACTGATAGGATATGAAGACCTCTCAAGTTTAGAGAGGGAGACAATGTGTTCCTTCGGGTCTCATATTGATGGGGTTTGTAGAGATTTGGCCAGGGTGGTAATTTATCTCTAAGATACATCACCCCTTTTTAGATCCCAAGTAGAGTTGGCGAGGTGGCGTAATACCTAGCCATACCGCCAAATTTGCACAAAGTGAATGATGTCTTCCATGTTTCATAGTTTAGGAGGTGCGTGCATGATCCATCGCATGCCATCGACTGGGGAAAACTGGATATTGGCAATGTGGTGAATTTTGTAGAGTACCCGATGGAGATCGAGGATCAACAGGAGCATATACTTTGTGGGTGGTTTATTACTCTAGTGTGTGTTCAATGGTAACACAAGATTCTCTAGGATAGAACTTGGGAGTGAGATGCTCAAATTCATGCTCAGTACCCTCATATTTTTGTTGAGTAGCCCTTGTTTTGGATTTTGGGGACATAAATCCCTATGGTGGGGAGAATGTAATGACTTATATTTTCTTCAATTTTATTTTTATAAATTAATTAGAAAAATTCTGAGATAAGTCACTGAGACAGTGTGAGATTTTGAAGCCCAATGTGCTTGAAATGATACAGTTAAAAATGTAAAATTTTCAATAAAGCGCGCAAATAGTTTCTTCTTTAAATGGATGCTTGGATTAGAAATCTGAGGGCACCATTGCATCCAAAGTAGGGATTTAACTTAGGTGGGGCCTAACATCAATCGATGTGGATTGACTATGAAAGTTATATTTTGGATGTAAACACCATTAAAATATTTTAATAAAAATATTTTGTTTGATGCAACAAAGATTATATTTTTAAAACAGACCTTTTTAAAAAATCTAGGGTTATCTCCATAACCTTGGAGTTTCCCTGAGACAAAGAGAAGAAGGATCTCCCAACAATTTGGCAAATTAATATAGGAAATCTGATCGGGGAACGGTGGACTGATGAACACCGGTGGATCAAGGATCAACAGTGATACACAATTTTTTTATTCATCGATGAATAATCCAACCTCGAGGTAGGGCGTTTAATATCTTCATGATTTTTTCCCCATTCATAGATTCAAATGAAGAATGCAGACCAACCTAGGAATAGGTTGATCGACAGTTTTTTCATTATTGTGGGATGGATAAATTGTTACAAGGATTAAAGGGATGATAGATCTTTGTGATTATCAGTTGATTGTTCTTCATTAAACCTTCTAACATGAATGGTTCAGACCCAACATGAACAAGGACAAGATCTTCCCAATTGGGCATTCATGTAATTTTTTTAATTACACCAATCTCTACATTCCTAATTCCTCATGAATTATGATCAGAGGATATTTGCACCTTTGATCCGTGGAACAATGATCCGAGACTGAGAATCCGATCCTGCAGCAGCGCAAGGTGGTGGCTAGAGGTGGATTCTCTAGCTGGTTCAGGAAGAGCGTGATAGAGAAAGGCCGCTGCTGAGGTGTACGATGGTAGAGGAAGCACCAAACCGAAAGGGATAGCCGGGCCAGGTGGGGCGTGTCAGGAACGGGCCCTTGGTAGGGCAGCTGATGGTGGTGACAAGACGAGGTCCAGGCAAGACCTCATTGAAGAGGGGGCCTACAGTGATGTAGGCCACGGGCGACGACCAAGGGCAGCAACAGGAGGCTATGAAGGTGGAAGCTGGGACATGGCCCATAGACGTGTCGGATGGAGGACCCTGTGACAGAGGTGAATCCACAAGACCAGGTGGAGGAGGCGGGCCGACCATGTGAAATGCGGTCCAAAACTGTGTTGACTGGGGAAGTCGAATGGCCATGTGGTCGGGTGACCACATAGACCAGAGGGACGCGAATAGGGTGGGTTGCATTCGATGGAGAAAATCTGGCCCATGAAACACATGCCAGTTTAGGATGACCCAGATTGACCGGGTTGGGTCACCCGGACTGGGTTGGGTTAGGTCAGACCTGGACCAGACCAGACCCTTTTTACTAAATTGGCCATATCTTCCAAACAGGAGGTCCACATGCTATGAGTGGAATCTTGTGGCTGGCTATGACTTTGTGATCTTGGTGACTATGTGACTTGGGGACCACTTGACCCATCAACGCTCCATGCGCCATCGACACTCCACGCGCCATCGATGCTCCATGCACCATTGACACTCCATGCGCCATCGATGCTCCATGCACCATCGATGCCCCAAGCATCATCGCTCCGAGTTCCATCAACACTCAGTGCACCATCAATTCTCCACACACTATCGATGCTTCATGCGCTATCGACACTCCACATTCCATCGAGGCTCCGTGAACCATTGATGCTCCATGTTCCATCGACGGTCCATGCACGATCAATGTCCCGAGAATCATCGCCACTCCGGGCACCATCGACGCTCTGTGTGCCATCGATTCTCAGTGTTATGAGTGAAATCTTGCAGCAGACTGTGACTACGTGATCTTGGTGACTACATGACTTGGGGACTTCTTGACTCATCGATGCTCCGTGTTCCATTTATGCTCCATGCACCATCGACACTCCATGTGCCATCAACGCTCCAAGAACCATCAATGCCCCAGGCGTCATCACCACTCCAGGAGCCATCGATGCTCTGTGTGCCATCGACACTCCTCACACCCTCGATGATCCAAGTTACATCAATGCTACATGCATCATTGACACTTCTAGTGTCATGGAGACTGAGATATCTGTGGACTACAACCAAAAATCCTTCTCTCTGTGCTTTAGAATTATACCTATATGAGCTGACCATATTGATTGTACTTCGTGTGTTTCCTTTGTGGTGTACTTTTTGTGTTTTCTTTGTGGCGTACTTCATGTGTTTCCTTTGTGGTGTACTTCATATGTTTACCTTATGTTATACTTTGTATATTTATTAGTGGTATTTATTTTGTGGTTTTGGGGTGTCCTACTGAGTAGTGTTTTACTCACCCCTACATGAGCATTACCCGAACGTGTCATGTCTTATGCAGATGATAAAAGTTTTGACAGAGTCCTAGGTAGACTAGGACTAGGTGGTTCTTAGAGTGATTATATATACTTAGGGTTCTGCTACGACTTTAGACAATTGTTCTACACCTACCCTTTATGTAGGGTTTTGTATGGACAAGTTTCAGGAACTTGTTTATTCACTTGACAGACTCTTTCTTTTGGTGGGCTTGTATTCTGGCCCTTCTTACTTTCTAGTTTTTCTACTACTATACTATGTGGTTTGTATCTCAGTGTATGCATGAATTTTTTACATAGTGTTTTTACATTTCAGAATTTTGGGCTTAGAGATGGGTGTGTGTGTATAGTTACTTAGACAAATACCTCCCATTTGTGGGATATGCCTACTCGGTGCTAGTCACCATCCCCTGGCCTATCGAAGGCGAGATTGGGGTAGTCACAACATGGTCCCCTCTGGGACGGGTCATGACATGCATGGTTGGTGATCCATATACCTCTAGGGACATGACTAGATGATGGAGTAGGACCACACGCCGTGTAACCATAGTTTCCTTTTGATGAAACTTCAACCTCTCATATCTTATTTCTTTGGACTCATATTTTAGCCTACGAGTAGCCTATACTGTGTGTTTTTTCATATAGAATGAGATGATTCTCTCCATTGTGGTTTTTAATATATGATATAGAATTTTATATCTGTGATGCCAATTTAGGTGATGCTTGACAATGATAGTTGTAGAGACCCAGTTTTTGCCTTGTAAGACTTTAAAATATTTCTACATATATTTTCAGATCCATGCACTGTGATGATGTGCAATTTTGAAACTCAGTGTTCCAAGAATTAATTTTATAAAAATATTAAAAATATTTTATATTACACATGCATAGTTTCTTTAAGAAAATAAGATAACTCTTAAATGAAATCTCATATCCAAAATCTAAATCCACAGTTCAGTCTAAAAATCAATGTTTACCCTAGGTGTGACCTAAAATAGATCAAAGCATGGTGTTTGGACATATCTCCCGTTAGTGGTACATTCAATGGATTAATTAATTAATTAATTCATTCATTCATTTGACATAAATGAAGTGTCTTAAAATTCATTTCCATGGAGAATCATCTAGGGTTGACTGCATAAACCCTGGGATGATTTTTGAGCTTCTTTTACTCATTACGTTGGCGAATTACAACAGACGATGACAAAATGTCAGATCAGAGGAAATTGGAGCTCAATGAATGCAATGACTTCCTTAGATCACTGGAAAGTGCTTTCTTCAATGAAAAATGATCTAATCTCTAGGTAGGGCTCGTCAATTTTTGGTTTACACCCTTTTTGATTAAATTGATTGAGCATATCAATCCATTTCTTGGATGTGTGCCAATTGTGGCCAATTTTATGTGCCAGTGTACTAAAATTTAATCATTTATTCAGTTTTCTCACTCGAATTATCATTGTTTTTTATTGTTGGCCATGAAATCTTGGAAAAGATCATATAATTTTTTTTCTTGTGCCTTTCCCCCTCAAATTCTTCACATTTTTCACCAGTTGGACCCTGTGGTCCCCATTCGACGTTTTCGAGTGGTACCAAGCCTAATTGGACCCCTAAAATCATGACGTATTCTAAAACAAGGGATAGATCAATGAATCAGGTATAGATCTAGGACTATTGAGAGTAATGTATGTTTTTTTCAATGATTAGAGGTCAAATCTTAGGCGATGAAAGGTTCAAAGATGTGTGAAACTCACGATGGAACTCATGTGGATCGACGAAGCTAATTTATGGACACCGAATGGTCGGAAACAATGAATGACGCCTAGATCCACTAATTTTGGGTGGGATCGAGGAGATATCTATGGAGGAATAGAACAAATTGAACTGCGGATCATGGATCTAGAAATTTGTGAAACACCTGACTACATGTCGTGTACTATGATGAACAGACAACATGTATCCCCCTGACTGCAAAAACTAGGGTTTTGAAAAATCATAAGGATGACATGGCGTGTAGCCCTCCTACATGCCACATACCTTGTCCCTAGGTGGAAGAGTCATGTGATGGATCACACGAGTAGGAATCCATGTGGGATTATACATCTAGACACACAGTTGAGTACCAAAGTACATAGGCACAAGGTCAAGTACACATACATGACCAGAAGGACACGACCCAGTCCCAGGTAGTTTAGACACAACGTATAGTCCACATGCATAGTGTGTACTCCTACATGGACAAGGAGCCATGTGCTATCTAGGGACATGAACATGAGTTTTAGTAGGACCACACACCATGTGGCTCCCCTCACACTCTGTGTACTATTAGGTTACTTATATGGAAACTTTAATCTTCCATATCTCCTTTGTTTGAACTCAGATTTTGATCCTCTAGTAGCCTATCCTGAGTGTTTTTATGCATAGAATGCGATGATTCCCTCAATTGTGACTTTTGAGTTATTATGTAAAATGTTATGGGCATGAAGTTTATTGATGTGACACCAAATGATGGCAATGATTAGGCAGAGGATCACTAGAGACACTAGAGTAAATACCCCCATCAGTATGGGCACGAGTCCTCTACAACTACCTTATGAGTGGAATCTCCCTATCAAATAGGGTGTGGGTCCTCGATGACCAAAGTAGACCCCCCTATTGCACTAGGGAGTGGGTCCTCGACCTATAGAGTGGAACCCCATAATCATCTTGGGTGTGGGTCCTATTCCTACCAAGTGGAACCCCATATTGGATAGGATGAAGTTCCTCAATGATGAAAGTGGAACCCCCGTTTTGCACTAGGGCGCAGATCCTCAACCCATTGAGTGGAACTCCCATCAGCTTGGGTGTGGGTCCTATACATACTGAGTGGAATCATCTATTAGATAGGGCACAAATCATCAATAGAAAGAGTGGAACCCCCTATCACACCAGGGTGTGAGTCCTCAACCTATAGTGTGGAGACCCCCATCAGATTGGGTGCATGTCCTCTACCTACTGAGTGAAACCCCCTATCGGATAGGGCATGGGTCCTCGTGACAATAGATTGGAACTCCCCATCATCATGTGCGTGAGTCCTATATGGATACTTATAGACTAAAACCCCCTATCATAATGAGAACATTCCATCTACATATACATAAAGAGTGGAACCCCTTGACGCACTAGGGAATGAGTTCTCAACTTAGAGTTGTTCCACCCCTCGACTACATGACACAGTGATGAGGCGTGGCTTGACTTAGACAATTACTTATGTGTAGACGCATAAGATGCTGGGCATTGTTGATGAACTTTTGGAACTATTGGAGACCCTTATTCTTGGTCTGAGCTGTGATATAGTGATCCCCTTACTCTATCATTTGGGATTCTTTTGACTGCTCATATATATATATATATACTTTTGTATGTATACCTTTGGATTTTGTTATTCTCTTTCCATGGTATGTGAATATGCATGAGGTATTCCACATGCTTTCTGTGTTTAACATCTCATGGTTGGATGAGTCTACTCTCTTACTATAGGTGGAAATGTATCGACATGTAGTTCATCTACTCACTATGTTGAGACCCTTTTGTTTGGACAAGGTCACTCTCTCTTGGTTTGGGTTGAGTTTCTCTCTTTCACTACTTTCTACATCCTATTTACTATCTAAAATCTTTCTATTCCTATTTTATCTCTTACTTCCTCCCCTTCAGCTTTCAGAGCATCCTACCGAGTATTTATATACTCACCCCTATATGGGATTTCCTTGCATGTGTCATGTCTTATGCAGATGATGGACAGGTCGACTATGACTTTAGAGGAGCTTAAGGATACCTAGTACTTTAGAGCATGTATAGTGGTCACAACTTGATGATCAGGAGATGATCTATCTCAACATTTTACTTTCCAGTTTTTTCAGGTTGGAAACTATTTCTAGTTGGGTGTGTATCATTCCCCTTTACTTTTCAGTTTACACTACTATACTCTTGTACCATCTAGAGGTTTTACACGCATGGTTGTTCCCTTAGTGTTTTTATTCTTTTACTTCCTCTTCAATTATGTATTTATATGGATGTGTGTGTATGTATATGTACTTAAGAAAAGGCCTCCCTATGTTATTTATGCCTTCAGTGTTGATTGCCAGCTCCTGGCCTATGGAGTTGGGCTTGGGGTAGTTGCAGCTTGAACCCTGGCTTGGGTCGGGTCATGACAGATTAGTATCAAAGGTGGTTTAATCCTTGGGAAAATTTTTATATTAGTACCTTTAAAAGGATTTAGTTGGGATTAGGGAAAAAATGTCAGAGTCTCTCGAGTGCGGCTCTTAGGCCATAAAATCCAGTGATAGCGAGAGTGGCCGGCATATCCATTCCCCAAGACCTTGAATACCAACTCTTTGACTCGAAATACCGAGACATTATTTTCATGGATCAATGGTACATGCATCATATATGATCAAGTCTTTTACTATACTTATTAATTCATCTCCCCATAATTTTTATGTATATATATATTCTCATCAGACCGTGGTCTATCTTGATTAAATTTTAGGATGTCTCCGCGACAAGAACCAGCCAGGCTACTAGTTCTGGATTGTGATGACGATCTAATGAATAATGAGGCCTCAGTTTAGGGTCTATCCCATGAGCTTCCCCCTCTAGGTGGGATAGCAGATGAACCTCACCTGATGAGCAGTAAATCATCCCATTAGAGTAGGTTGAGGATGAATTAAGGCTCAACACACTCCACGAGTACAAATTCTAGAGGCTTCACTGAAATCTATCCTTTCCACAGAGTAACTGGATGCTGGTGAAGTCTTGTTACTCATATGTAAGAAGAGTCGACACTCTCATGGCCTGACTTCTAGAAGTAGTTGTGTGAAAAGTACTACCCATGTTTTTTTCACTTAGTTAGGATTCAGGAGCTTCTAGAGCTATAGAAGGGAGGGATGTCGGTGGCTAAGTACACAGAAAGGTTCAGAAACCTTACTTGATACTCCCTTAACATGATCTGAGATGGATACTTCTGAGCATGGAAGTTTGAGTAGGGAATCTATAGAGATATATGTGCGAGCGTGGTACCATTATGAATCCACACCTATGCTGGGGTGTTGGAGTGGGAACTGATGAAAAAGATCTTCCTTTCAAAGGGACACCACGAAGATAGATCTAGCAGTGGGATTCACAAAACTGAGTCATCTACAGTATCTAGTAGATTCTAGATAACATGATCTTGATGCAGGATGCCTCCTTATGATCAAAATCCAACATGTGGAAAGGGACACGTTAGAGCACTAGGGAATCTTAGAGAGGGTCGGTGCTATTATTATGATGGGATAAGTCACATATCATGAGACTTACCAACCAGATATATTGAGAAGCACATAAAGATAGATTATGGACCTCCATAAAAGAGGAATTTCCATGAAAAAGGATCTACCATGAGAGTTAAGGGTGCTCCCTAGGGAGGTGGAGCTAACATAGGAGTAGGAGGAGCTATGGGTGGTGAAAAAAAATATGATATCCTTCCACCAGCATCACTAGGCATCCCACATCAGGCTCAAGGAACTGGAGGTTAGGGACATATACAACTATAGGCTTTGGAGTCTTATGACCCCGTATCACACAAAATTATTAGAGGTATGATCTATATTTATTTTACCTTTTCTTTAATATTAATGGACACAAGTTCCAGTAATTCCTTCATATTTATACTCCTGGTGTGAGAGATTGAGCTCCCAGTTGAGGTGCTAGCCCATCCGCTTCTTCTTAAGGTCCCTACAAGGAACACTTCTTCTATATATTTTGTCTTACGACAGTATAAGCTATATCTTGGTGGAGAGAGGTTCATGTGGGTACTTTTGGTCATCACAATAGAACCCTATGATGTCATTTTGGGTATGGATTGGTTGTCCATGGTCTGATCCCAGGTTTTCTATCACCGTAGATGAGTCAGATGCCTATGCACTGATGGCTCATGATTTACCTTTATGGGAAAGAGAGATCTCATGGACGAGAGAAAAAGTTTTGAAAGTAGGAGGCTATATCCCATCACCCATTAGTTGGTGAGTGCAATACTAAAAATTAGGGCTATAGAGACCGACATTGGCGGTCGCTATAGGCCTCTAGAGACCACCCAGTGACCGCCATTGGCGGTCGCTTTAGCCTCGTCGCAATAGGCCAACATTGACCGCCAATGGCGGTCGCTCTAGGTGGCTAAAATTCCAGCCTACAGTGACTGCCTGGCGGTCGCTCTAGGCTGCCTGCCGGGTCAACATTAGCGACCACCAATTGCGGTCACTGTAGGTGGCCGAAATTCCAACCTACAAAGATCGCCATTGGAAGTCGCTAATGTTGACCCGGCAGGCAAACTATAGCGACTGCCACAGGCGGTCTCTAGTCTGGGAATTTGTTTTTAAAAAAAAATTCAGAGTGCATATAAATGAAATATTTTTAAGATTACAAATGTGTTTTATTATAGTAGAAAATAAATAAAATAAATTTTTTAAGGTTATTAGTGAAATAAATAAATAAATATATAATATTAAATAAAATATTTTTCTTATTCATCCAATAGGTTTGTTAAGCATATGGTAATAATAAATCAAATTTTATGCTTAAAATTTGTATTTCTTTAAAAAGGTAATTTTACTACCTATTAATGGAGAGCCTATTTTAAATATAAATTCTAGCACATTTATAAATTTTTTATTTCAATATAAACTTATCTTTTAAAAAACTTAACATAAAAATGTTTTAGGGTTAATTTGTGGTATTTTTTTGTGGATTTTCATTTTTTTTAATGAAATGTACAAATTGTGTTTTTTTAATTCATGATGCAAAATCAGAGATAAAACAAGGTAAAAATCATAAAAAATGGAAAACAATTTCAAAAAGCATAAACATCAAGATCATCATAAAAAATAAATGATAAACGTGCTTCAACGATCCGAGCAGGTCCATCCATTTCAATCTTCTGCTTCAATAAAACTACAATAAGACAAAAAAAAACAACTAAACAAAACAAACGTAAATTTGAAATATTTATTCAGTTATTACATACATATAATAAAATTAAATCTGACATCAAATCATGGTGCTATAATAATTTAAAACCCCCAATTTAAGAAATGCTATCATTTCAGGATTTTTTTTCTTATTTGGTTTAGTTTGTGAAATTGTTTTGTTGTCTAAAAAGGAATGTTCTCTGCATGCACCACATGTTATTTGGGAGTTCCATCTCCTCCTACATGTCATGAATAATATTCCTATTGTTTTATTGTGGTTTCAAGTCATTCAGAGCACGTCTTCTCCGAATTCGACCGTCTCACGCCATTTTGGTGTTTTATGACTCTGGAAACATGTTTCCGGTCACCTAGGTCAAACAACACCTCAAATTGATGTGACGTCTACCCGAACCTTTCAAAATTCACACAACGGATGTTTTCGTATGATTTCATGGCATTCTGAGGTCGTTCGTGTGGTTTTGACTCCCCAATGCGCCCTTTTAGCGCGCGCCGAGCTGCTGAAAACAACACAATCGGTCGTACCACGCACACCACAAATCCGATGGGCGTGTCGTCTCCTCCTACATGTCACGAATAATATTCTAATTGTTTTCATGTGGTTTCAGGTCATTCGGAGCATGTTTGCTCCAAATTCGACCGTCTCACACCGTTTTGGTGTTTTATGACTCCAGAAACGCGTTTCTGGTCACCGCGGTCAAACAACACCTCCGATTGATGTGCCGTCTACCCGACCATTTTAAAATTCCAAAAACGGATATTTTCGTACGATTTCATGGCATTTCGAGGTCATTTGGGTGGTTTTGACCCCCCAACGCGCCCTTTTAGCGCGCACCAAGCTGCTGAAAACGACACAATCGGTCGTACCACGCACACCGTAGGTCCGATGGGCATGTAGTATCCTCCTACACGTCAAGAATAATATTACAATTGTTTTCGTGTGGTTTTAGGTCATTCAGAGCACGTTTTCTCCGAATTCGACCGTCTCACGCCGTTTTGGTGTTTTAGGACTCCGAAAATGCGTTTCTGGTCACCGTGGTCAAACAAAACCTTCGATTGACATTCCGTCTACCCGACCGTTTCAAAATTCACACAACGGCTGTTGTCATACGATTTCATGGCATTCTGAGGTCGTTCGGGTGATTTTGACCCCCAACCCGCCCTTTTAGCACGCGCCGAGCTGCTGAAAATGACACAATCAGTCGTAACGCACGCACCGTATGTCCGATGGGATTTCCGTCTCCTCCTACACGTCAATAATAATATTCCTATTGTTTTTGTGTGGTTTCAGGTCATTCGAAGCACGTTTTCTATGAATTTGACCGTCTAACACCATTTTGGTGTTTTGTGACTCCAGAAACGTGTTTCCAGTCACTGCAGTCAAAAGACACCTCTGATTAATGTGCCGTCAGACCGACCATTTCAAAATTTCAACAAAGGATATTTTCGTACGATTTCATGGAATTCCGAGGTCGTTCGGGTGGTTTTGACCCCCCAACGCGCCCTTTCAGCACGTGCCGAGCTGCTGAAAACGATACAATCAGTCATACCACGCGCACCACACGTCTGATGGGAGTTCCGTCTCCTATTAGACATCAAGAATAATATTCCTATTGTTTTTGTGTGGTTTTAGGTCATTTGGAGCACGTTTTCTCTGAATTCGACCGTCTCATGCCATTTTGGTGTTTTATGACTCCGGAAACTCGTTTCCGGTCACCACGGTCAAACGATACATCCGATTGAAGTGATGTCTACCCGAACTTTTCAAAATTCATACAAAGGCTGTTGTCGTACGATTTCCTGGCATTCTGAGGTTGTTTGAGTGGTTTTGACCCCCCAATGCGCCCTTTTAGTGCGCGCCGAGCTGCTGAAAACGACACAATCGGTCGTACCGCGCGCACTGCACATATGATGGGCGTTCTGTCTCCTCCTACACACCAAAAACAATATTCCTATTGTTTTCGTGTAGTTTTAGGTCATTCGGAGCACGTTTGCTGCGAATTCGACCGTCTCACACCGTTTTGGTGTTTTATGACTCCGGAAACGCGTTTCCGGTCACCGCGGTCAAACGACACCTCCGATTGACGTGCAGTCTGCTTGACCATTTCAAAATTCACACAGAAACTGTTGTCGTATGATTTCATGGAATTTCAAGGTTGTTCGGGTGGTTTTGACTCCCCATCGCGCCCTTTTAGCGCGCGCCAAGCTGTTGAAAACGACACAATCGGTCGTACCGTGTGCACCGCATGTCCGATGGGCGTTCTGTCTCCTCCTATATGTCACAAATAATATTCCTATTGTTTTCGTGTGGTTTCAGGTCATTCGGAGAACGTTTGCTCTGAATTCGACCGTCTCACGCCGTTTTGGTGTTTTATGACTCTAGAAAAGCGTTTCCAGTCACCGCGGTCAAATGAAACCTCCGATTGATGTGCCTTCTGCCCGACCATTTTAAAATTCACACCACATCTATTGTCGTACGATTTCATGGCATTCCGAGGTCGTTCGAGTGGTTTTGACCCCCCAACGTGCCCTTTTCGCACGCGCCGAGCTGCTGAAAACGACACAATCAGTCGTACCGCACGCACCGCACGTTTGATGGGTGTTCCATATCCTCCAACATGTCACGAATAATATTCCTATTGTTTTCATGTGGTTTCAGGTCATTCGGAGAACTTTTTCTCGAAATTCGACTGTCTCACGCCGTTTTGGTGTTTTATAACTCCAGAAACGTATTTCCAGTCACCGTAGTCAAACAAAACCTACGATTGATGTGCTGTCTGCCCGAACATTTCACAATTCACACAACGACTGTTGTCGTACGATTTAATGGCATTTCGAGGTCGTTCGGGTGGTTTTGACCCCCCAACGCGCCCTTTTAGCCCGCGCAGAGCTGCTGAAAACTACACAATCGGTTGCACCGTGCGCACCGCACGTCTGATGGATGTGTCGTCTCCTCCAACACATCACGAAAAATATTCCTATTGTTTTCGTGTGGTTTTAGGTCATTCGGAGCACGTTTTCTCTGAATTCGACCGTCTCACGCCGTTTTGGTGTTTTATGACTCTGGAAACGCGTTTCTGGTCACCGCGGTCAAACGACACCTCTGATTGATGTGTCATCTGCTCAAACATTTCAAAATTCCCACAATGGCTGTTTTCGTACGATTTCATGGCATTCCGAGGTTGTTCGGGTGGTTTTGACCTCCCAACACGCCCTTTTAGCGCGCGCTGAGCTGCTGCAAAATGATACAATCGGTCGTACCGCACGCACCGCATGTCCGATGGGCATGTCGTATCCTTCTACACGTCACGAGTAATATTACTACTATTTTCGTGTGGTTTCAGGTCATTCAGAGCACATTTTCTCTGAATTCGACCGTCTCACGCCGTTTTGGTGTTTTATGACTCCGGAAACAGGTTTCTGGTCACCGCAGTCAAACAACACCTCCGATTGACATTCCATCTACCTGACCATTTCAAAAATCGCACAACGGCTATTGTTATACGATTTCATGGCATTCTGAGGTCGTTCGGGTGGTTTTGACCCCCAACGCGCCCTTTTAGCGCGCGCCGAGCTGCTTAAAACAACACAATCGGTCGTACCGCACGCACCGCACGTCCGATGGGCATGATATCTCTTCCAACATGTCAAGAATAATATTACTATTGTTTTCGTGTGGTTTTAAGTAATTCGGAGCATGTTTGCTTCGAATTCGACCGTCTCATGCCGTTTTGGTGTTTTAGGACTCCGGAAATGCGTTTCCAGTCACCGCGGTCAAACGAAACCTTCGATTGATGTTTCGTTTGCCCGAAAATTTCACAATTCACACAACGTCTGTTGTCGTACAATTTCATGGCATTCTGAGGTCGTTTGGGTGGTTTTGATGCCCCAACGCGCCCTTTTAGTGCGCGCCGAGCTGTTGCAAAACGACACAATCGGTCGTACCGCGTGCACTGCATGTCCGATGGGCATCCCGACTCCTCCAACACATCAAGAATAATATTACTATTGTTTTCGTGTGGTTTCAGGTAATTCAGAGCACATTTTCTCCGAATTTGACCGTCTCATGCTGTTTTGGTGTTTTATGACTCCGGAAACACGTTTCCGGTCACCGTGGTCAAACGACACCTCCAATTGACGTTCCGTCTACCCGATAATTTCAGAATTCACACAAAAACTATTGTCATACGATTTCATGGCATTCCGAGGTAGTTCGGGTGGTTTTGACCCCCCAACGCGCCCTTTTAGCGCGCGCCGAACTGCTGCAAAATAACTCAATCGATCGTACCGTGCGCACCGCATGTCCGATGAGTGTTATGTCTCCTCCTACACGTCACGAATGATATTCATATTGTTTTCGTGCGGTTTCAGGTCATTTGGAGCACGTTTCCTCCTAATTTGACCGTCTCACGTCGTTTTGGTGTTTTATGACTCCAGAAACGCGTTTCCAGTCACCACGGTCAAAAGACACCTCCGATTGACATGCAGTCTACCCAACTATTTCAAAATTCATACAACGACTGTTTTCGTATGATTTCATGGCATTCTGAGGTCATTCGGGTGGTTTTGACCCCCCAACGTGCCCTTTTAGCGCGCGCCGAGCTGCTGAAAACGACACAATCGGTCATACTGCGCGTACCGCACGTCCGATGGGTGTCTCGTCTCCTTCTACAGGTCAAGAATAATATTCCTATTATTTTCATGTGGTTTCAGATCATTCGGAGCATGTTTGCTCTGAATTCGACCGTCTCACACCGTTTTGGTGTCTTATGACTCCGGAAACGCGTTTCCGGTCACCATGGTCAAACGACACCTCTGATTGACGTACCGTCTACCTGACTATTTTAAAATTCACACAACGGCTATTGTCGTACGATTTCATGGCAATCCGAGGTTGTTCGGGTGGTTTTGACCCCCCAACACGCCCTTTTAGCGCGCTCCGAGCTGCTGTAAAACGACACAATCGGTCGTACCGCTCGCACCGCACGTCCGATGTGAACTCCATCTCCTCATAAACGTCATGAATAATATTCATATTGTTTTCCTGTGGTTTCAAGTCATTCGGAGCACATTTTCTCTGAATTCAACCATCTCACGCCGTTTTGGGGTTTTATGACTCTGGAAATGCGTTTCCGGTCACTGTGGTCAAATGACACCTCTGATTGACGTGCCGTCTGCCCGACCATTTAAAAATTTGCACAAAGACTATCGTCGTACGATTTCATGCATTTCGTGGTCGTTCTGGTGGTTTTGACCCCCCAACGCGCCCTTTTAGCATGCGCCCAGCTGCTGAAAATGACACAATCGGTCGTACCGCATGCACCGCACGTCCGATGAGGATGCCATCTCCTCCTACATGTCACGAATAATATTCCTATTGTTTTCCTGTGGTTTCAGGTCATTCAGAGCACGTTTTCTCTGAATTCAACCGTCTTATGCCGTTTTGGTGTTTTATGACTCCGGAAACGCCTTTCCGTTCACCGTAGTCAAACGACACCTCCGATTGAAGTTCCGTCTACCCGACCATTTCACAATTCGCACAACGGCTATTTTCGTACGATTTCATGGCATTCCGAAGTCGTTCGGGTGGTTTTGACCCCCCAACGCGCCCTTTTAGCACACACCGAGCTGCTGGAAACGACACAATCGGTCGTACCGTGCGCACCGCACGTCCGATGGGCATGTCGTCTCCTCCTACATGTCAAGAATAATATTCCTATTGTTTTCATGTTGTTTCAGGTCATTCGGAGCACGTTTTCTCTGAATTCGACCGTCTCACGCCATTTTGGTGTTTTATGACTCTGGAAATGCATTTCCGGTCACCGCAGTCAAACGACACCTCTGATTAATGTGACGTCTGCCTGACCATTTCACAATTCGCACAACGGCTATTGTCGTACGATTTCATAGCATTCTGTGGTCGTTCCGGTGGTTTTGACCCCCCAACGCACCCATTTAGCGCGCGCCGAGCTGTTGGAAATGACACAATAAGCCGTACCGTGCACACCACACGTTCAATGGGTGTGTCGTCTCTTCCTACACATCACGAATAATATTCCTATTGTTTTCATGTGGTTTCAGGTCATTCAGAGCATGTTTTCTCTAAATTTGACCGTCTCACGCCGTTTCGGTGTTTTATGACTCCGGAAACTTGTTTCCAGTCACAGTGGTCAAAAAACACCTATGAATGATGTTCTTTATGCCTGAAAATCTTACAATTCACACAATGGATATTGTCGTACGATTTCATGGCATTTTGAGGTCGTTCGGGTAGTTTTGACCCCCCCTAACGCGCCCTTTTAGCGCGCGCTGAGCTGCTGAAAATGACACAATCGGTCGCACCGCGCGCACTGCACGTCCGATGGGAATTCCATGTCCTTCTATATGTCAAGAATAATATTCTTATTGTTTTCGTGTGGTTTCAGGTCATTCAAAGCACGTTTTCTCTGGATTCGATCGTCTCACGCCGTTTTGGTGTTTTATGACCCCAGAAACGTGTTTCTGGGCACCACGGTCAAACGACACCACCTATTGACGTAATTTCTGCCCGACCATTTCAAAATTCGCACAACGGATGTTGTTGTACGATTTCATGGCATTCCGAGGTCGTTCGGGTGGTTTTGACCCCCCAACGCGCCTTTTTAGCGCGCACCGAGCTGCTGAAAACAACACAATCGGTCGTACCGCGCGCACCGCACGTCCGATTGGCGTGTAGTCTCCTCAAACACATCAAGAATAATATTCCTATTGTTTTCATGTGGTTTCAGGTCATTCAGAGCATGTTTTCTCTGAATTCGACCGTCTCACGCTGTTTTGGTGTTTTATGACTCCGGAAACGCGTTTCCGGTCACCGCGGTCAAACGACAACTCCGATTGACGTACCGTTTTCCCGACCATTTAAAAATTCACACAAAGGATTTTTTCGTACGATTTCATGGTATTCCAAGGTCTTTCGGGTGGTTTTGACCCCCAACGTGCCCTTTTAACGTGTGTCGAGCTATTGCAAAACGACACAATCGGTCGTACCGCGCGCACCGCACGTCCGATGGGCGTGCTGTCCCCTCCTACACACCACGAATAATATTACTATTATTTTCGTGTGGTTTCAGGTCATTCAGAGTACGTTTGATCCGAATTTGACCATCTCACTCCGTTTTGGTGTTTTATGACTCCAGAAACGCGTTTCCGGTCACCGTGATCAAATGACAGCTCCGATTGACGTGCCGTTTGCCCGACCATTTCACAATTCACACAACTGCTATTGTCGTATGGGGGGAGGGCTGTCTAGGGTGCGGGGGGGGGGGGGGGGGGGGCTGTCCGGGGTGCGGGGGGGATGTTCTGGGTTCGAGGGGGGGGGGGGGCTATCCAGGGTGCAGGGAGGGCTGTCCGGTGTGCAAGGGGGGGGGGGGCTGTCAGGGGTGCGGGGAGGGGATTTTCAGGGTGCGGGGAGGGATGTTCGGGGTGCGGGGGGTCTTTTCGGGGTGCATGGTGCCTGTCCGGGGGTGAGGGGGGGCTGTCCGGGGTGGGGGGGGGTGCTGTCCGGGGTGCGGGGAGGGCTGTCTGGGGTGCGGACAGGCTCTCCGGGGTGCGGGGAGGGCTGTCCGGGGTGTAGGGGGGCTATCCGGGGTGCGGGGAGAGCTGTGTGGGGTGTGGGGGGGGGGGGCTGTCCGGGGTGTGGGGGGGGGGGGTTGTCCGGGGTGTGGGGGGGGGGGGGGGCTGTCCGGGGTGTGGGGAGGGGTTGTTCGGGGTGCGGGGAGGGCTGTCTGGGGTGCGGGGGGCCTGTCCGGGGTGTGGGGAGGGCTTTCCGGAGTGTGGGGGGGGGGGGGGGGGGGTTATTGGGGGTGCGGGGGGGCTGTCTGGGGTGCGGGCGGCCTATCAGGGGTGCGGGGAGGGCTATCTGAAGTGGGGGGAGGGCTGTCCGAGGTGCGAGGGGGGGGGGGGGTGTTCGGGGTGTGGGGGGGGGGGGGGGGGCTGTCCGGGGTGCGGGGAGGGCTGTCCGGGGTGCGGGGAGAGCTGTCCGGGGTGCGCCAGAGACTACAAATAGTGAACCTCAACTCATTCATCGAAAACAAGTTTAATGGTTTATATTAGGAATCACATGGTTTTTTCAAAAATATCACAGAACCTGCAATTGAAAACATTGAAGAATTAAATGAAAAAAAATATCCAAATCATTAATCAGTTTCATGGTTACTTCTCAATTCGTGCACACACGCATTTCATCATGCCAAAACACACATGATACCCCTAAATCATAAAAAATCTAACTAGAAAACCAACCTAAATATCAATAACAACCCCACCATTAAAAATAGAAACACACCTCGTGAATATGATGCATCATGCGTGGTCATGACTACTACCTCCATCAGGTGGGTCAGGGGCCTACAACAAAAAAACATTATGAATATTTTCATAACAAAAATAATATAAATTAAATAAATAAATACAGTATAAACCTGTGTCGTCTGATCCCCTGCACCATCACCTGGATACACATATTGCTGCAGTACTTTAACCTCAACGATCAATTGTGCATTTACCTCCTCGGAAGTGCACAACCATGCCTCGAAATCTGACAACCACTGTGTCATCTGAGCAACAACAGGACCGAAAACCGCAGCCCGTGACACTACAGAATGAGGAATCCCTGTTCCATAGGTCAAACTATATCCATGCCCGTTCTGACGAATAATGCGATGAAAGATCTCATCCCTTCGCATGGGAAGCTATCACTGGCCCTCTGGCAGATGTTCTAACTCAGCTTCAAATTGAGCCTGTGAAATATTTAAATATATATACATATATTAATATACATATTTTATATAAGTATTGGTAATGAGTACAAGCACTTACTATCAATGCTGCAGCCTCTGGATCATTGCGATCCCGAGTCATCATCCACACCGACATTTTATCAGTCGGTGCACCTTTCTCCTGCAACTGTATATGAATAGAATATAAACACAAAACCATATTAATTAATAAATTAAAAAATGAATAATAAATATCTCATGTAGGATCTGAGACACGTGACGAGTCCCGAGCCTATGAGGTGGTCCCTGCAATGCTCGATTCTCAGAATGGCGTGTTGACACCTCCTACATTCAATTCATTCAAATTTCAAACAAATCACACATTCTTGAAAATATATATACCAAAATAAATATAAAAACCACAACACCCTCAGTAGACCAATATGAAACTAAATCACACCACTGAGCTGGGAGGACACCTCTCAGGACTTTTTCCAGAATGTCTAGGGCACCCACATTTGGTACCCAGTGGTCCCTCTTGACTTTGCCTTTATAGTCTTTCCACATCTTATTACATTTTCTCATACACACTGACCGAAACTCATCGGGACATACTTTCAAATTTTTCTATTAAAGAAAATAATCACATATGTTATTATTGTTTATACATAGGGAATAAAGTAAAATGGTCTTCTTACCTGAACCTCCCTCTAAAGACGATCTAATGTGTCCTGAGGGATAGAAGCCTAGTCACACGTGGTCAATGGAAATCGATGTGGGTCACGTATGATATGACCCAGCTGGAGAATAAATGCAGGGGTATTCCAACCCACAGGATGAAATACCTCATCAAATGAAACATCAAAAGTTGTGTCGGAATTCCATGATAATATGCCACGACCAGGGCCTCTCTTGCAAGAGGAAGAAGCAGTCGAGTCTGATCCTGTTGAAAACAATTTTATATATAAATTGACAGATGTTATAAATATATATATATGTTTATCAATTACATAAAAAATAGAGACAATGACATTCAAACATACCTTGACCCTGAGACGTAGATGCCTCAGATGGATGATGTGGATCTGCTGCCTCTTCCCCTGACATGCCTGCAGTCATGGAAAACATTACTAAGGGGACTATCCAAAGTGTCCAAATGATAAATTGGACTGTTTAAAAAAAAATAAAACTTGTACAGTTGTTAATCAAACAAAAAGGGATTGAATAATTAGTTGTGAATGAATTTTAAAAAATCATAAAGTTAACAAAACAAATATACAAATTATGTACAAAACCAATCAATGCATAGACAAATTTCAAATTGAATTAATAAAAAATCAATAAGCACATGAACCAAATGAATAATACCTCAATGGGAAGATACACCGAAAATAACATCAATATAACATGAGTTAAATCACCCTAAATATTTATAACTAAATAAACTTCCAAAAGTGAGGATTAAAACTTACAAGGATTTATAAAATGGTTATATTATTTATGATATCCTAGGCTGAATAGTGGGAAAAAAATTATACCTTTCATTAAGCATGCAAATAAACCGTTTCTCCTTCAACAGCTACTCTGACCCAATAAATATCTTCTTCACGTTGTACTACGGTATGTTGATCAAGCTGTTGGGAAACAAAAGGAACAGTCTCGGGATCATCTTGTTCAAATACAAACACTCCTCACCGAGACATTTTGACAACAACTTGCCAACTTAGATTCGAAGGCAAAGTAACAAAGAATACTTTCTCCACTTGTGATGTCAAAATGAAAGGTTCATTATCAACTTGTTCATTTCTATATAACATATAGTTAAAATTCACCAATGAAAACTGATATTGATCGACTTTACATCCACGCACTGGATCAACCCAATTACACTTTAACAATATGTACTTCAACCCGTGTGTGTATACAACTTCAATTATGTCTATCAATTGACCATAGTAATAACCAGAATCGAAAAATGGACAACCGATGCCACTGTTTTGTGATCCTCGTTTGTCATCGACATCTTTAATGTGAAATCGAAAACCATTAGCATCTATAGATTTATAACGACAAGCCATTATAGATGGACCCTCAGCCAGTTGGATAAATTCTTCAGTTAGCATGGGGTCCCCTAACTCTCTCAGCTTATTGACCTACATAATTCATAAAATTCAATAATTATATATGCAAAAAGAAATTAGTATAATACTTCACTCATAATGAAAATCAATTTATATGTACATAATCCTTGAACCAATCATGAAATGACGCATAATGAGATGGTTGAATTTTCCACTCAGTCACACGATACATCTCTTCTTTTATCTCATTAATGTGTTTCCTGAAAATGATAACGCGATGTTTAAATGATCAACTTACGACAAAAAACATGTAAAAGTTAAACAATAAAAGTGATAAGATACTTACTGCATTAATAGTGCAACTGATGGAGTATTGAATAAGATATATCGATGCGCTTGTATCCACTCGATGTTGTCCATATAATATGTGGTTCCTTCTCCAACTGGACCATCATGAATCCAAGATGGCTTATCTAATTTTGTTTCAACATCTGTAAGATATTCTGCACAAAATGTAGTACACTCATCCATCCAATAACCATTTTCTATTGATGCCTCTGGATGAGCTCTGTTGCGTACAAATCATTTTAATGTACTCAAATACCACTCAATAGGATACATCCACCTGAATTGCACTGGACCAGCAACCATTACTTCATCAGTTAGGTGCACTGTCAAGTGGACCATAACATTAAAAAATTATGGGGGAAATAGTTTCTCAAAGTGACAAAGCGTAAGTACAATTCGCTCCTGTAAACTTTTTAAATCAATCATTCGTTGATTTCTTAAACAAAGCTATCTAAAAAAATTACTCATCTCAATCAACAGCTGAACAACATTGGGGGATAAACAATCACAAATTGCGATTGGAATCAACTGCTGAAGTAGTATGTGATTGTCATGACTTTTCAACCCTTGCAATGTCTTGCTCGTCATATTCACACACTTTGAAATATTAGAAGAGTAACCATCAGGCAACTTGAGCATCTTCAAAATGGAAAGAAATGTCTCTTTCTCCTTTTTAGTCATCGTATACTATGAAGTAGGCATATATGCCTTGTTTCCCTCAGCTAACTGTAAATGAAACTATTTCCTTAAACCCATTTATTCCAAATCACGGTGTGTATTAACATGGTCCTTTGATTTTCCACTGACACCTAAAATAGTCCACAATATGTTATCACAAACATTTTTTTCAATGTGAATGACATCCAAATTATGCCTCAACATGTTAGTTTTCCAATACAGAAGACTATAAAAAATACTTTTCTTTTTCCAATTGTAACTGCGCTGCCTACCTGCAACACGAATAGTACGTACCAGAGGAGACACCAAATCCTGAATTTCATATACCGTGCAGATGTTTTCTTCCTCAATATGTGATAACATTTAGACTCCTGTCATGATCTTTGGTGCTAGGCTAAACTCTCTAGAACCATCAAATGCCACTATGTCCTTTCTGAACCTGTGCTGAGGGGGGAGAAAATGTATGTGACACATGTATGCCCATTTTTTGGAATGCTTAAGCCATACCGATTTTTTACTTTTTTTGCAACAAGGGAAAGAAAATTCCCCTTTCATACTCCAACCTGATAAATTTTCATAAGATGGAAATTCATTGATTGTCCACAATAAAGAAGCCTACAGTTTGAACATTTCATTCGTTTCACAGTCATAAGTCATCACAACATCACCCCAAAATTCATTCAACTCATCAATCAATGGATGAAGATAAACATCAATCTTATCCCCTGGACTCTTAGGTCCATCAATAAGACTGGAAAGTAATATAAATTGTTGCTTCATACAAAGCCACGGAGGAAGATTATACGGAACCAACACCACGAGCCATGTGCTATGAGTTGTACCAACCATAGAATTGAATGGATTGAAACCATCTGCTGCCAATCCCAATCGAACATTACGAACATATTTAGGAAAGTCAGGATGTATCTTATCAAAATCCTTCCATGCATGAGAGTCTACCGGGTGGGTTAACATATCACTTTCATGAACTCTTTCTGCATGCCATCTCATTAAATTAGAAAATTTAGATGACATAAAAAATCTTTTCAACCTTGGTTTAAGGGGAAAGTAACGCATTTATTTTACGTCAATCAGTTTCCCTTGTATCGCAATCTGACTTTGATGAGTCTGATTTCCCCTATTCTCTTTCCACCTAGAAGCACTACAAACCGTAAAAATATCAAAATGGGCAGTTTCCTTTCTAAACAACATACAGTTGTTTGCACATGCATCTATGGTATCATATGTAAAACCTAAGTTCTCTGTCAACTTACGATCATGGTAATATGACTCGAGAATCTTAGCGTCGACAAGAAGAACCTTTTTCAATAACACCAACAGCATGTCAAATGATGTGTCTGACCAATGATTCAAAGTCTTGAAATGCAAAAACTCCATGATAAACGACAATTTATTGTAAGAAGTACATACATGATATAATTCTATTTTTGCATCATCAAGTTCTTTATAAAACATCCTCGAATCACGATCTGCACCAGAACGAAGATTTATCTCACCGATCTCAAGATTCTGGATGTCAATGCCTTCAAGATCCAACCCACGTACCATTTCAGTAAGCATTTCATGCATTGGATCATTCATCCTTGCATAAACATCCATCTTATCTGCATCTGTATTTTGAAAATGAACATATTCTTCTCCATAACGAGTCCAACTCTTATAATTTTTCAGAAATCCATTAAAGAATAGGTGCTCCCTCACAGTAACTCATGTGATTTGATATCTGTTAGCACATTTTCTACATGGACAACTAATATAGTCACTTACAAATCCTCTAGTGAAGTCAATAAACTTCATAATTCCATTGAAATATTCTCTAGACGTTCGATTTGGAAGATCAATCCAACTTTTATCCATAATTAGATCCCTATAACAAACATTTACACAAGACTTATTACATTTGCATTTTTCATATCAAATATATTTAAAATAAATACTAATTAATTGTTTGTGAACCATTTATAAAATAATAATGTAAGTGAAAGCCCATGTAATAACTGATTGTGCTACAAACCTGGAAGGGAGGGGAGCTGAAGGCGGTGCTGCGAGGGAGAGGAGAGGCAGTAGAGGGAAGCTGGAGCTGGAGGTGGTGCGGCGAGGGAGGGGACGGGCGGCGGTGATGATGGGGAGCCGGAGGAGAGGAGGCGGTGAGGTGGCGATGGTGCAACGAGGGTGGGACGATGAGGGAGGGGACCAAGGATAGGGGGAGCCAGAGTGGACGAGCGACAACGGCGAGGGGACGAGTAACAGTCGTGCGGGGGGGGGGGGGACCGGGCGACGGTGGTGCGGTAAGGGAGAGGATGGTGAGGGAGGGGATGGGCGGCGATGGTGCGGTGAGGGAGGGGACAAAGATGGAGGGGATAAGGGTTGGCAGGGTACGGGGGGGGGGGGGGGAGGGGGCGGAGGGATGGGGGTGGAGGATGGAGGGCAGAGTGGTTGGAGGCCGGAGGGGTTGGAGGGCGGAGGAAGGTGGGGGGAGGCTAGAGGGCAGAGGGCGGCTGGAGGCCTGCCGGAGGCGGGTGGCGGGAGGCCCGAGGGCAGAGGGAGGCCGGAGGGTAGTTGGAGGGAGGCCGCAAGGCGGAGGGTGACCGGAGGCGGAGGAAGGATGGAGGAGTGGAGGGCAGGGTGGAGGGAATCCGGAGGGAAGACGGCGGATTGCGGAGGCCGATAGGGCGATGGGGGATGGCGGCGAGGGAGGGCGCGCGACGACGGGGCAGGGCGCACAACGACAGGGGAGGGCGGCGAGGGAGGGAGCATGACGACGGGGGAGGGCACGCGGTGAGGTGAGGTAGGAGGAGGGTTCGGGGGGGGGGGGTGGCGCCGAAGCCACGAGGTAAGAGGAGGGAGAGAAGGGTTCGGGGTGGGGGGGGGGGGGGGCGAAGCCACGAGGAGAGAGGAGGGAGAGGAGGGTTCAGGGGGGGGGGGGCATAAGCCCCCCCTTTTTTTTGGGAAAACTTAGCAACTACCATTGGAGGTTGCTATTGGTTACCTATATCGACCTCCAGTGGCGGTCACTATAGGTAAGGGGGATCCAAAGCCCAATTTTCTAGTAGTGGTGTAGCCCTTGGTGTAGCAAGCTCTTTAAGAATATAGATTCCTTTAGTTGTGGAGGATTATATGGATTTATTCTAGGAGGATGTCCCAGGACTACGTATGAGGTAAGAGATGGAGTTTTTCATCAACCTACATCCCAACACTGCACTAATATCTTCTTTGGCATATCAGATGACCTATAATGAGCTATGAGAGCCATAATTTTAGTGGGAGGACCTTCGAGAGAAGGGTTTCAGCAGATCTAGTGTGTCCCCCTGGGTAGATCCAGTCTTATTCATGAAAAAGGTGGATGGGATTTTGTGTCTTTGCGTGGATTATCATCACCTGAACCAGGCCATGATAAAGAAAAAGTACCCCTTAACGAGGATCGACAACCTCTTTGGATGATTACGAGGTGCGAGATGGTTCTTGAAGATCGATCTCTCATCCGGCTACCACTAGTTGAGGGTTCACGGGGATGATATTCCAAAGTTGGTATTCCAGTATAGCTACAAACACTATGAGTTCCTAATGATTCCATTTGGTGTGATGAATTACCCCACCATGTTTATGGATATGATGAACCAGGTATTCCAGTGGTAATTGGACCATTTTATGGTAATATTTATCGATTACATACTCATATACTCCGTGTCATAGGAGGAACATGTAGAGTAATTGATGTTGGTTCTATATTTTATTCAAGAGCACTATATTTATGATAATCTCTCAAAGTGCCAGTTCTAGATTCACGAGGTTCACTTTCTGGGGAATGTAATTTCTGAGCATGGTTTGGCTATGGACCCAGCGAAGATCGATGCTGTTCTTTCTTGGGATCCACCCAACAACATGTCATAGGTGCAAAGTTTTTTTGGCTTTGCGAGGTACTATAGGAGATTTTTGGTAGACTTCTCCAGGATTACAACCATTTTGAACTCCCTAACACATAAAGGAAATCTGTTTATTTAGAATGAGTAGTTCTATAGGGTCTTCAAGGAGTATAGGATGAGGATTATGAGTGATTATATGTTGATACTATCAGAGGAGGGCATGGACTATATAGTGTATTGTGATGCCTCAAGAGATGGGATCAACTGTGTGTTGATGCAGTGGTAGGTAATTATCGCATACATGCCAAGATAATTAATACCCCATAAGAAGAACTATGCAACTCACAACCTAGATATGACAACAATAGTATACGATATGAGGATATAGAGGAACTACCTTCTGGGGGGGCGCTTTGTGGTCTACTCAGACCATCAAAATCTTAGGTACTTCTTCACATAGAGAGACTTGAACTTGAGACAATGACACTGGTTGGTGTTCCTATAGGTCTATGAATTCAAGATAGTCTATACTCCAGGGAAGGAAAACATATTAGCAGATTCCATTAGTAGGAAGTACTAGCCTCATTTAGTGTAAGAATCTTTTGAGCAGTTATCTTCCTTATTGCTGACCTTGGTGGAGTAAGAGGGTACAAATTTTCTTCAGTCGATGATGTTATCTTCTCCACTTCTATAGTGTGTGAGAGAGTCCCAGCTGAGAGACATCGATTGTGAGGTCTTGCATGACCATATATCCATAGGGGATTCTCAAGATGGATATTTTTAAGGATGTAATCATGTCATCTTTTTCTAGGAATGTATGACGATTCCAGTCACGATGAGGGAGGAGGTGATGTGTAAGGTCCAAACATCTCCCCTAGATGTACATCTTGATGTGGGGAAGATGTTCAAATACCTTAAATGGTAGTTTTGGTGGTCCAACATGAGATAGATAATAACTTAATTCATCTCTTGGTGCCTCACTTATTAGCAGGTAAAGGTTGAGAACCAAGTTCCTGAAGGTTTGTTACATCCCCTTGAGATCCCATAGTGGAAATGATATAGAATATCCATGGACTTTGTGATAGGGATTCCATATATAGTGAAGGGACATGATTCTATTTGGGTGATAGTTGACTAGCTCATGAAGTCGGCACACTTCCTTGCTATCAGAGAGCACAGTTCGGTGGAGATTTTGAGGTAGTTGTATGTATGAGAGATCATTCGCCTTCATGGGATACCCTTGATGACTATATCTAATTGCGACACATGGTTTATTTCATGATTGTAGAGGACTATAGGAGGGATTTGATACCCAAATGAGGATGAGTATAACCTTTCACCCCCAGATCGATGGGAAGACTGAGCGCACTATCCAAGTGTTAGAGGATATACCGAGAGATTGCATGTTAGATTTTGTCCGAAGCTGGGAGGATCACTTTACCTTGGTATAGTTTTCATAAAACAACATCTACCACTATACTATCAGCATGCCACCTTTTGTGGCCTTATACGGGAGACCCTTTTGGTCATCCTTGTGCTGTAAATATATTGGCGAGATGTCTTATGTAGGCCTATAGATGGTGGAGGGGATAACGGAGAAGGTCTAGGTCATCCATGAGTAGATGAAGAAGGCTCATAGAAGGTATAAATCTTACACAATCCGCCCTTATAGACCCTTGGAGTTCGAGCAGGGAGACCATGTTTTCCAGAGAGTCCCCACGACGAGGATTGTGGAGGTTCATATGGGGAGGCAAGATATCTTATTGGGAAAAAAATCTCTCAAGGTGTCCCCTCAGAATGTTTTGTGCGTGATTGTATTTGTTGACAAAGCCAGATGATCGTGAATGAGAATGGGTGGTGTTTGCTGAAGATAGGATTTTAAGGTGGCACAGTTTCGTAGTGTTTTCCAAATTTTAGGGCCTCAAAATTGGTAATTTGTGTGAAGAATGGAGAACAAAGTTGGAAAAGGAAGAGAAATGAGGATCCTCAGACATGGATCACGTACCATGTCCAGGAAGAGTACGCAACCATGTACCAGGCAGCGGGAACAGTACGCGGGTACGGTTTGCGAAACCAAAAATGGTTTATAGCAGAAGGTGGTGTGGTACGTGGATGGATTGATGTTGGTAGAGGAGGTTGACCATGTAGGAACAAAGACAATATGTAGACTAGATAAGAAAAATGGTTCACGGGTGTCTTGTGGTTTGCTGTGGCTGAAGATATACATGTTATATCTTGTTCTACTGTAAGTTTGTGACTGCTCTGTTTTGTTGCTGTTCTTAAATTTAAGATCTTATGTGCAACCGGGACCACTTTAGAATCATTCTCTCTTAAAGATTATTATTTCTGAAGAATAAGATCCATCTAATATCAATTTCTACTACTAAAATTGTGAAGTTCTATCAGTTTCAACAAATCAATCACTTTTTATTTATTTGAGTTTCAACTGCTCGTACTCAGTTGCGGTGGAGTATCAGCTTCTCGATTCAAGATATGGATAATCGATTCTCTATTATAGAACCAAGGTAATTTTTTATTAGTCCTGTTTGTAAAGGTGTCAACTGCCTGTAATCAGCTATGGATTCTTAGTCTTGTGATAAGAGGACCATACTAGTGGAATTTACCAAGCTCACAGAAAGAGTATTTGGTAGAGTGGACTAGGGGATCTTTATTCCCTAAAACAATATAAAAATTAATGTTCTTTATTTCTTTTTATCCTCTATATATTTTCATATAGAAGAATAACATTTCATATTCGTATAAATTACAGAGGGTTTTAAAATCCCAAATTGTGGAAGAATTTGAAAAGACACAATTTACTCCCCTCTTGTGTGTTACGTTATATATTCCTACCCAACAATTGGTATTAGAGGAGATATTTTGGATAAAGATATAGAAAGTTGAAAGTAAAAGATCTATACAAATATGGGAATGATTTAACCGAGATAAGGGATGTCCATGGTTTGTGCTCTGTAATTCAATGGTGGAAATTATGGTTGCTGGAAATCAAGGATGGTTATATATCTAAAAAATCTTGGATTTAGAGTTTATTCTAAAATCCCTACTCCCTATAAGATTCCTGAGAACCCAAAAACATGGGATGATACTACTAAAACCAAACATGATACGAATTCAAAAGATATGAATGGAATTATCTGTAGTCTTAGACCAGATGAGTTCAATCGAGTTTCACAATTTTTTACTGCTTATAAAATGTGGAAAACTATTTCTGTTGCCTCTGAGGGGACATATAATGTGAGAAAAATGAGGTATTCTATATCTAAGATAAACTTTGACACATTTATAATGTTTGATGGAGAAAGAATCACACAGATTAATGAAATACTAACAAAAATTATCAATAATATTATAGCCTTAGGTGAACCTATCAAACAATCCGATCAAGCCTTAAAATTACTAAGAGTATTACCTTTTAAATGGAATGACATATATATTGCTGTTTGAGAATCATCACCTATCAAATATCTGAGAATAAAAGAATTATTTGGGACATTGATGATGTATGAAGTAGAAATTAAAGGTGAAACTAAAGATCATAGAATAATTTTGAAAAAGAAGAACACTACTCTAAAGGTAACATCTCAGAAGCCAAGCAGAAAAACGAAACATGAAGACATAAAGAAGAATAATTTTGATTCATCTGATTCTGAAATAGAACTAGCTCAATTATCTATAATGTTTAGCAAGTTTTATAAAAAGAAAAGAGGATTCATAAAATCCTTCAAGAAGGATGAGAAAGAGTCAAGAGAAGTTTTTTGTTATGAATGAAAGAAATTAGGTCACATTAGACACGATCATACTCAGCTAAAATATGGAAAGAGAAAACCAGATAAGCGGTATTATAAAAATTATGATTATGAACATAAAGGTAGAAGAGAAATGAAAGAAACATGGTGTGTTTCTAAAGACTCTATAATTTCATCTAAATCTGATTTAGAAAAATAAAAATCAAAATTGAAATCCAATATGTGCATCATGGTTAAAGAGGAAAAGGTAAAAAATTATTACTCATCAAATTCTGATTCCGATTCTTATAGTTTCTCAAATAGTAAATTAGCTTCCCACTGTTCTATGTTAGAAGAGAAATATGATTATTTATTAAAAAATAAAAAATCTTTAAAGAACATTCCTAATGTTGTTTTAGGTAAAAGATATACCTTTTTGAAACAACATCAAGAGTTAATTAGAAAATTTAACTCATCTATATCAAAATATGATGATCATGAAAAGAAGTTCAAAGCATTATAGAATGAAGTAGAATCATATAAGAGTACTGCTCTTGTTTTTACTAAAGTAGAAAATATCTTAAATAAAATCCTTATAAATAATGTTATTAAAAGGGAAATATTTGGTATAGGAAGTAAGGGTGAGAAATCTAAATCGTAGAAAAATTATTTTGTCCCTAATTCAAAAAATGAAACTTGTTATTTTTGTTAAATAAAAGGGAATATGACAAATAACTGTTATTTGAGAAATCCTTAAATAAGTGGTTTTAAAAGTGCATTTATTTCAAAGAGTTTATCTAAATCTAATGATATAAGCTATGGAAAAACAAAGCAGGTTTGGATTCCCAGGTCTCTGCTAGCTAACGTTACTGGACCTAAGAAAGTGTGGGTACCAAAACAAACATTTGTCTAAATAATTTTGCAGGTAACATGCCACAAGAAAAAAAATGATATATAGTATATAGATAGTGGATTTTTAATGCATATGAGTGGAGATCCATCAAATTTTCACACACTAACTCAAATAAATGGAGGCCATGCCACTTTTGGTGATAATTCCAAAAGGAAAATAGTTGGAGTTGGAACTATTGGAGATCCGAAGGCCATATCTATCAACATAGTACTTTATGTGCAAGGTTTGAATCACAATCTTATAATTATCTCTCAGATTTGTGATGATGGTATTTATGTATATTTTTCAAAAAATTCTTTCTCTGTGTTTAAAGATAAATTACTTAAGTTTAGAGAACCAAGAATTGACAATGTTTATACACTGGACGTAAATTCCTTGTATAAAAAGAAAGTGAATTGTTTAACTGTAAATAAAAATGAGTCATAGATCTGGCATAGGATACTTGGTCATTGTAATATTTATGCTTTACATAAATTATCTAAGAAACAGTTAGTTTTTGATTCACCTAGTCTTAAGTTTGATAATGATAGATTCTATGATGCATGCCAAATTGGAAAACGACATAAATTTTCTTTGAAATTGATTAACAAAATTACTACATCTAAACCTCTAGAACATATCCACATGGATCTGTTTGGACCATTAAGAGTAGAAAATTTGGATGGTAAATTATATGTTTATTTTTTATTTATTGATTATTCAAGATTTAATTTTGTTTATTTTCTAAAGCTTAAGAGTGAAGTTTTTACTGTTTTTGAAAGCTTTTGTAAAATTGTTCAAAATTAAAAAGATTTTAAAATAATTTCATTAAGAAGTGATCATGGTGGATAATTTTAGAATCAAGAATTTAATTATTTTTGTTCAAATCTAGGAATTAAAAACACCTTCTCTTCACCAAGAACACCTCAATAAAATAGAATTGTTGAAAGGAGAAATTGAACTATTCAAGAAATGGCTAGGACTATGTTTAATGAAAAAATTCTTCCTACCTATTTTTGGGAAGAATCTATAATCATATCCTGCTATATCATGAATAGAGTTTTAATTTGGCCTATTTTAAAAAAGATACCTTATGAACATTGGAATAACAGAAAGCCTAAAGTAAAGTACTTTAACGTTTTTAGACGCAAGGTATATATCTTGAACACCAAGGATAATATTGGAAAGTTAGATCCAAAATCTGATGAAGGAATATTTTTGGGATATTCCACTACCTCTAAATCTTATAGAGTGTTTAATAGAAATTAAAGGACTGTTTAAGAATTATTTCGTGTGATGTTTGATGAAACTGATCCTTTCATTAAGAAAATAGATCAAACTGATGTAGTTACTGACTCTTTTGAAAACATGAGGATTAAAACCCCTAAAAATTATTTTGAAAATGATATTAAAAAAATTCAATCTAGTTCATAAGAACATGAAACTGAATAATCTGAAAGTGTTATTCCTAGACAGTCTAGAACTCTAAAGAAACATCCCTTATAAACTGTTATAGTAGATTTAGAAATAATAATTAGAACTAGAAGAAGTGTAGGTAACCTATTATAATTCTCTGCCTTTCTATCTCTATTAAAACCTAAGACTATTTAAGAAGCCTTATAAGATGAAAGTTGGATGTTAATAATGAAATAAAAACTAAACCAGTTTAAATTAAATAATGTTTGGAAACTAGTAGAAAGATCAACCAACTATACAGTTATAGGAACCAAGTGGGTCTTTAGAAACAAATAGGATGATAAAGTGATCATTAATATGTATAAATATATATTATTATCCAAGGGTTATAATCAATAAGAAGGAATAGATTATGATGATACATTTTACCCTATAGCTAAACTATAAGCCATTATAATCCTTTTATCTTATGCATCTCATTAGAATTTTAAATTATATCATATGGATGTTAAATATACCTTTTTAAATCATTATTTAATGGAGGAAGTTTATATTGAACAACCCATGGTTTTGAAAATCCTCAAAAACCAAATATTGTTTTTAAACTTACCAAAGCTCTCTATGGACTTAAACAAGCATCTAGAGCTTGGTATGAAAGATTAAGTTCTTTCCTTTTGAATTTTTTTTTACTGTTGGTTTAGCTGACACAAAACTATTTAAGAAAATAGTTTTTTCTAATATTTTATTAGTTCAAATTTATTTTTATGATGTTATTTTTGGTTGTTCTAATAAAAATCTTTGTCATAATTTTTCAAAATTAGTGCAAAAAGAATTTGAAATGAGTATGATGGGAGAATTGATTTTTATTAGGATTTCAGATTTATTAAAAAGGTTTTAGAAATTTTTTAAATTAAAGTAAATATATTATTGATTTATTGAAAAGGTTTGGACTTGAAAACAACAAGACATATAAAACACCCTTGTGTACCAGTATAAAACTTGATTTTGATAAAGCTGGAAAACCATTGGATAATAAGTTATATATAGGTATGATTGGTATCTTATTATATCTTACTGCTAGAAGAATAGAAATTTTGTTTTATGTATGTCTTTGTGATAGATTTCAATAAAATCCAAAATAATCCCATCTTACTGCTGTTAAAATAATTTTTATATATTTAAAAGGAACTATTTTTCAATCCCTTCTTTACCCCAAAATTTTTTATTTTAATTTGGTTTCATATTCAGATTCTGACTTTGGAGGTTGTAGGTTATATAGAAAAAGTATCTCAAGAACTTTTCAATTTTTAGGTAAATCATTAGTTTCATGGAATTTTTAGAAAAAATACTCTTTTTTCCTATCAACTACTAAGGTAGAATATGTTTCTGCTGGCAGTTACTATGCATAGGTATTATGGATAAAAAATACTCTACTAGAATTTGGATTAAATTTTAATAGTATTCCTATTTTATTTGATAATACTAGTGCAATAAATATTTCAAAAAAATATTATATTTCATTTCAGGACTAAGCACATTGATATAAGACATCATTTTATAGGAGATAATGTTATTAAAAAAGATATATGTTTACAATTTGTTAATACTGAATACCAATTAGCTGATATTTTCACTAAAGCACTTCCCAGTGCTAGTTTTGATTTTATTAAGGTGGAGTTAGGTTTATTTAATTTTAAATTAGTAATTGTCAAGTTATTTCATTTTTTGAATATTCATTTCTATTAAAATGTGTATACTTTTTATTTTACTCTCGATGTTTATTTGTTTAAATATATTAGTTTTTAGTTTTTAAGCCACTTATTTTGAAAATATTTTAATAATTACCCTATGTAATTGGCATGGGAAACCAAGGCAACATCATTATCTATCCAAAACCTTTTGACATACCATGCCCATTTGTTTCTCAAACCATTTTTTCTACCCAAAACTTCATATACCTTTGAAACCCTAGAATCTGAAATCCTTAGAACTTTTGATTCTCAGAAATGGAGAAAACCAAGAGAACTGATGAGGGAGAACCCAGTGACCTGAAGCGTCAATGAGTTCCGTCAAGGAAGATTCTTCAAGGGAAGGTCATAGATTTTGAGGGGCTGTATGAGACGCATATGTTGCTTAAGAAATCAACGACATTCCATGGTTTGGGATTTTTATTCAATGAGGTGAATACATAGTTTATTTATAAGGTATAACTAAAGAATTTCTATAGTAGTGTACAGTTCATTTTTAGTGAAATAAAATATATTGTATCTGTGATAACAGAAGACAAGGAATTTTCAATTTCTTATGTAGAAATAGATCAGATTTTAAAATGTCCTCACAAAGGAGTATTTTATTTTGACCTTCATTCTATTGGAAATAATAATCACAATTCTTTGGATATTATGTTATTTCTATTTAGATCAATGAATATAAGGAATATGTTTGTTAAGGATCTTGAGGAAAATCAGAAAGTGTTGGTTAAGTTCATCCAAACTACAATTGCTCCAAGAGTAGCTGAAATGAATATTATAATCCTATTCATAAGTGAAATCAAGTTCAATTTTCATAGATACATGTTGAGATATTTTAATTTTTGTTGTCAAGAAAAGGATCAGATTCCGTTTTATCTCTATGGACATATACTTTCCATGATTCTGTTCAGGAAAGAGTTGATTCTTTTATTTGATGCAAGAGTTAACTACCATCATAGTAATGTTCTAAATGCCGGTAATCTTAGGAAGTTTAAATTTTACTAGAGTATTATGAAAGGGAAGCTTATTCTAGTTGGTCCAGATGACCAATAGAAGTCCGGATCATTTGCTCAGAGGGAGAAAATTGCTGTAAGAAATGAAGGAATTATAGAATCTAGAACTAAAGGTATTTTTGAATCATCTAAAAGAAATTTAATATTTATTGGTGCAAAAAATCAAGAAGAAGAAGCAGAATAAGTTATAGAGGATCTAGTTATGAAAGTAAGGAACATAGAAGAACCACCAGATGAAGAACCAGTGTTAGGTTCAGGAGAAGATACTCAATAATTTAATTCGGAAGAACCAGTTCAAGAAGTATATCAATAGGCTAAAAGTGAGATTCAAAATATTTAGGATGTTCCTCTAGAAAAATATGAGGCTATTCGAGTGGAATCTATTCTAGAAGAGGATTTCCAAGAAGAATATCAAGTGCAAAGATCAGTAAATGAGGTTACAGATCTTGCTGAGCATCAGTCTATCTCAACCTTTGACTAGTCACTAGAGAGACTAGGATTTTTCTATGGAGAAAAGCCATAAGTTCTTTATAATATTTCATTTTCTAGTGAAAATTCAGTTTAGAAGACTACCACTAACCCCTTAGACATTGTGGCTATTGTTCAATCAAGAAATCTAGATAAAGGGACATATGATTCCTTGACTAACCAAATTGAAGATATCATGGTTAAGTTCAATAAGGTTCAAGAAGAGAATTTTGTTCTTAGACAAGAGCTTGAGGCCTCTAGGAAATATTTTAATTATTTTCAAAATTCATCATCCATAAGGTTGTAGTTTGAGTCTCTTCATACTCAACTACAAGAAATTAATGAAAATTCTAGGTCAAAAATGGATTTTTATGCTTTTAAGAGGGATATTCTAGATCAGATTAGAAATATCAAGTCTGAATCTATTTTCAAAATAGATTTTGCAAATATGAAGTGGTATTTGGGAAGCCAATTTGAGTCCATAGAGGGGATTGTTACTTAAGTTAGTACATCTACCTCTTCCCCTTCTACCTCACAAGATTTGATTACAAGATTTCATGCAAACACAACTGTTATGGTTTATATGAACAAAATATTACATAAAATTCAATGCAACAGTGCCCATTTTTTCAATATTTTTGGACAATCAGAGATATCTTATTAAGCAATTGACTATAAGTGAACCAAGAATTTGACTTCTACTTAACCGATTAAGTGATTAGTTGGTTCAGTTAATGCAGTAGGAATAAAGTTTTCTTGAATTTTTAAAAGTCAATTTAGTTGAAATTCTACATGTGAATAAGGATTCCAGAGTTTTGATAAGGAATTTGGGAGAAAATCTTACTAAAAGATTATAGGTACATATGACAGAGCTGAAATAAGTGTTTAAAGCTGCTCAGATCCCTTTAGAACGAATACCAGAGCCAAAACCTTACCAAACCCTTCTAGTTGACTAACCCATTTCCTAATAAAAACTATCTATTTTATATGTACATATTTTATTAATAAAATCTCATTATTATTATTTTTTGTGCTTTATTTTTTATTCATTTATGTTCATCTCAACTTCCATAATCCTAGTATTATTTATCTGAACAATATATTAAAATATTAACTTACTATTCTTTGCAAAATTAAAAGTGTTTTAATCTTTTTTTTATTATTCAATACTTTTTTTATATCACAAAAAGTGGAGAAAATTGGATAAACACAACATTTCATTTTATCGAAATAATACTATGAAATCAAAATACTATTATAAATATTTTCCTTAAGTATTTTTACCAAATTATATATTGTGTTAATAATTTTTAGGGTTTTGTGATCATAAAAGGGGGAGATTTTTGGGCATGTATTGTCTCAAAAATACTCTATAATTTATTATGATTTTGATTCTCACAAATACCATTGTTTCTTTTACTAATTATTTTACTTTAAGTGTATTTCAGGGAATTAATATTTATTTATATTTATTCTGAAAATATTTTCAAGCTTTTAATTCGCAAGGAATATTTATTAAAGTGTTCAGGACTCATTTTTAAGAATTATTGAAACACTTTTCATACCCTATGTGGATAGGAATAATGTAAGGAAGAAACCCTATGTTTTGTACAATGCATATGGATAATGATCCCTATGTTTATATTCAACCTTACGCTAGAAGAAAAAAGTATGGTATCTCAACTGTACATTCAAAACAATGAGTATGGTTAATCAACCCCACATTATTAGAAAAGTATGGTTAAAGAACCTTACATTTGGAAGGAACCTTATGTTTTTCAAGAATATAAAGTATAGTTAAATAACCATAAGTAATTAATGAAACTTATGTTTTAGAGAGAACATATGGATCATCAACCTTAATTTTATGATCATACTTACATTTTCAACCGTACGTTTGGAGAATTATTGTTACATAGTTGAACCCTAAGTTTTGTATTTTGTCATTTTTTAAAGAAACCCTATGTTTGACTTTTCAATTTCAGAGATTTAAATATGTGATATTTTGCGCAATTTTTGAAATGGTCTTGATGGTGTTACAATATTTTTTAAAGATCATTTTCAACTAATTTAAATCTAGATATATTTGACTAAAAGAATCTTATTCAGTAGACATTTTCACTCCTATTATTAAGGAAAGTTATGACTCCCTTTCTTTATTTAGATTTGAATATCTACGATTTTTCAGGCGTCTTTTGTGGATCTGTAATTTTTTAGTAGGATTTTGTTCTTTATATATTCCATCTATGTATCATTTTTTATATGATATCTTTGCAAGAAACATATTTTCATATATGATCATTAATCTGATAAAAAACCCTTTAACAATTCTACGGTGATTGAACATATCATAAGAGACTACACTTTAGTGATATACATGTTCTATCTTATTCTACTGTAAGTATGCAACTGCTCTGTTTTGTTGTTATTTTTAAATCAAAGATCTTATGTGAAATATGGATTGATTCAGACTCATTATATCTTAAATATTATTATTTCTGAAGAAGAATATCCATCTACTATTAATTTTTACTACTGCAATTAAGAAGTCAACCAATTTCAACAAATCAATCTCTTTTGATTTATTGGAGTTTCAACTTCTCATACTCAGTTATGGTAGAGTATCATCTTCTTGATCTATAATATGGATAATCGGTTCTTTTTTATAGAACTAGGAGACTTTGTTATTATTATTTTTTGTAAAACTGTCGACTGCCTACACTTAGTTACGTATTCTTAGTCTTGTGATAATTAGAACATACTAGTGGAATTTACTAAGCTCATGGAAAGAGTATTTGGTAGAGTGGACTAAGTGATATTTGTGACTTGAACCACTATATAAAGCTATGTTCTTTATTTATTTTTATCCACTACATATTTTCATATAGAGGAATAACACTGCATATTCTCATAAATTACATAGGATGTCAAAAGCCTAAATTGTGGAAGAATTTGAAAATACACAATTCACCCCCTATTGTGTGTTACATTGTATATTATGACCTAACAGATTCAACTTTACTCATGACATATGCATATGTTCTTTTAAGTTACTTCATGCTTATCTTGTATACCAACTTTAGGAAAGTTTTGTATATTATGGAACATATATATTTTCTACATATCAATGTATGTTTTTTAATGGTATTTATTATTATGGAGTGATATTATTGATGAGGTTAAATTGATTCCAACTTTAACATATCTCATACCTCAATGTTTATACCAACATCTAGTGATTTAAAAGCATTCCTAAGGTCATGTGAAAATTTAGGTTAAACCATGGGATCCAGACCGAGTCATTACAAAATGGTATTATATCATTCCAGGGTAGTTTTGTATAGGATACCTAGGATATATGACTATCAGATCTTGGTAATTATGCCATAAATATGTTTGGATAACATAATTATAGTGGAATATTGATTTACCATGGTAGTATGGTTTTGATTTTTGTTTCCATTTTTATTTAAGATTCTCCATTTTAAGTCACGTACATCATTACTAGGAATATTTAAATAACAACATAGAGGGAAAAATTAAATTGTGTGCTTGTGTGTTCTTATATAATTAATTTATGGAATCATTAGAATATTTATATAAATTAAACATCAATATTAAATAAATAGTATTTTACTTCTTATTTATTAGTGATGATTATATTGATATAAAAATTTAAGTTATTCATTTGAGTAAGTTATTCCCTTTTTATTCTCATTATTAACCAGACATATTATACTTATACCTAAAATACATATTTTGAAGACATCTATTTTATTTTTTTAATGTTTTAAAGAATATGATAAATAGGAATATATGAGATATGGGTAGGGTTTTTAAAATGACCATTATAATGATGTTATTAATCCAATAAAGTTTTCTATCCTTTAATAATGTATCTAAAGTGGTTATCAACTTAAATGAAGAGTATTATACCTTTATGGAGACCTATAACCATATATGAATGGTTCAATGAACACACTCCACCAGCTAAGCTTGTAATTGATCCTTAGGTCATAGAAGGACTAGCTCAACTATTTTAGGCTGTAGGAAAGGGATTAACATGATAAGAGGACACTAAATCTAACATTATATGAGACTTTCAGTTTTATCATCCTTGAACTATTTTGGTCAATTTAACACTGTAGGAATTTAAAGAATGGATTGGATATATTCATCACATTTTTGAAATCATTAAAACCCCTAAGTAGTATATAGTGTGATTGGAAACCTTTATTCTATAAGGAGTTGTCCATCATTGGTAAGATGTCATGGTTAAATACAATAAGGATCATGGGTTGGCATAAAAAGGATTATATGAGCTATTATTTGAGAAATTATACCCTGATACTCTATAATCAAGGATTAAGAATTTATAAGATCGAATAATGGGTTGATGATAGTGATATAGTATACTATAATGTTCACTGATTTGTTTCATTTTACTTCTTACTTGAGTTGGTATGAGGAATATAAAGCTCAATGATTTGATACATGTTTAATAAAACCCTTATAGATGAAATTAATGTTATTCAATGTTTTTAACCTTTTAGTGGCTGTGAAGATAAAAATTTGTGAAGATACAAGTTATAAGGGAAGTATGGGAACTGGTGGTTTACCTTTTTACCTAATCATAGTTGGGGATCTTCGGGTGGATAGAAGTGGTTCCATGATGGGATGAGTAGGGGTGGATCTTTTTAGGGCAGTTATAGTAGAAGAAACCCTCTTCCACCTAGTGATGGGAGACCTCTAGTTCAGTGATACCAATACAGGTGCCTAGTACACACCAAGACTAACTATACCTTTAAAATAAAATAGTGTCATTTGAGTAGAAAATATGGTCATCTCCAAAGGTTATTCTAGATGAACCCATCATAGAGCATTAATCAACGACCTTAGTTGACATAGGAATTTTATACCTAGATAGTGGACATTCGAATAGAGGGATTTGACCACCTATATGATGAAATATTCAAAGTTATAAGAGAGGTAGAAATAGTCTATTGTAAATAGATTCACCATTTGAGTAGGATTCATAACTATAAGGCCATTCTGATGGTACATACAAGGTTTTTTTGTGGTTGAGCAGTATGAAACTAATGTTAGTGAAAGTCCCTCTACTATAAGAGGCACTATTTTAGTGTCATATGCTCTTTCATGTGCTTCATTTGATTCAAGATCTTATCATTCCTTTATTTTATAGAAATTTATATCTATTATGAAATTAAGAGTGAAAATATCTCCAAAGTTGATGATTATTGATACTCCATTAAGAAATAAATATATAGGTGTAATAAATTCCAATCATGTGATATTATGGAAAGAGCCTATGCCATTTTTTGGGATTTATTTACCTTCAACATTAAAACTATCAATATTATTTTGGATATGGATTTGTTAAACTAGTTTTGGGATCACATTGACTATTATTAAAGAAAGTTTTCTTTATCTTCTCTAGTTATTATTTGGTATACTATTACTGAAGAGTGGGAATCTCAAGTAGGTCAAATAGGTCTAGATAAGGGGAAAGTGTCACAAAACACCCTCATCAAGAACCCTTCCTAGGGATGTAGTAGATATAAGAGTGACCCATATGGACCGCCTCTAATAATCCCTTGGTTGGACACTAGCATCAGAGGTATAAAACATATAAATAAGAGGTATTACCCTTATATAACCCATGAATACAAAAACAAATCACTGAACAAAACTATAATATAAATAAAAAAATACATAAAAATCCCACAATAAATGAATAAGTTTTGAAAAATAAAATCCCAAGGTTAAAAAAATATCAATATAACTCTTAGGAATTAACTCCAAAAAAACCCAAGCTCTAAGCTAGTACTTCCCAACTTGGTCACCAAACTTGCCCTGGAAACTTGAAAAATAGTTTATATATATATGAGTGAGCATAATAGGTATAATAAAAAGGATCATAATGAAGAAATATCATCAAAATGTGGAAATTAGTATACTATTTCATCAATGAACAAAAAAAAAAACCAATAATCACCTATCAGGTCAAATGCCAACTGATATTCCAAAGATTCACTCACAAAATATCACATAAAAACATAATAAAATAGTATCAAAGAATATAATGAGAAGGTACCCTATAAAAAATTACCCACTAGTTTGTCTCTCTCATGGCCCAACATCAAATGTACTATACTCTTAATTCATTCCATATCTATGAAACAACACATCCTGTCTCATAGAAAATATAGTTGAGTATCATGAAAATGAATGAAATAAACCTCATACCATTATCCTACCATGCATGAACCCCACCATATTGTTGGGTTGGAATGACAAATATGAAGACATAATAGGGGGTGGGGTGAATTGTGTTCCTTTAAAAACTTAAGAGAAACTAAACTTCCCTCTTGATATTAAAGAAATTATTTTCCTCTCTCTAGAAGATGAGTAATTAGTGGAAAATAAAAGAATAAAAGAACACAATGATATATAGTGCTTCAAGGCACAAAGATCCCCTAGTCCAATCCACAAATTCTCTCTCCACAAGGTTGATGATTTTCACCAGTATGTCCTTTTTCCAAGAACCTTTAAAACTGAGTGTAGGTAGTTGAAACGTTATAGTCAAGGGTTTTATAGGGCCTTCTAGTTCTTTATAAGGAACCAAAATATCCACATCTTAGTGTGAGAATCTGACACTCCACTAATGATGGAGTATGAGAACCCAATACTCTTAAACAAATAATAGATTATGATGTATATATTGAAATAGATTCAGGACATAGTTTTAGAAACAAAAAATAGTTGTATATGATATTTAATAAAACATATCACAATAAAAATATTATTAAATTTCAAATAGGATTTCATTAAATAGTAGTATAGAAAACACCGACTATGTGATCAAAAATGTATATATCCAAAGTGTATCTCTAATAAGTACTTTTTCAAACTACAACAAAATATTAACAAAGATATACAACAACACCAATAACAGTCAAAAAAATAGACAAGGATCAAAACATATATGTATCCAACACGTTCTTATTTTCAAACCCACATCTATGTATTAATAAGAAAAAAATATGCATATTTATAAGATGAAAATCTCAATAATTATCATGATGGCCAAATTCCTTTAAATCAAACATATATACAAATATCACATGATAAATCATGAATATTTGAATTCAGAATGTTCAAAGAAATTCCTAACTTCCCTTAAAAATATAAATGATTTAATCTACTAAATATGAGACTTTGAATCAGTATTTAAATAGATTTTAATAGATATTTAATTCTAATGAGATCATTATAAAAAACTCAAAAGTAATCCATAATTCAAAACTTTTTATTTGACCAAGTCAAATGTAGTGTTTGTCTGTGTAGTGATAAAATCCAAAAGTACAGTTGATACTATATGGTTGAATACAAAAGTATAGATGCTGAATCATATATTTTTTTCCTAGACATAGGGTTTCTTCCAAAATTATGGTTTCTAATTCATAATTTTATTCCAATATACAAAACATATTTTTTTCTTAAAACATAGAGTATGAACAACATTTTTAGATTACTAATAAAACATATATAGAATGCTTATTATTTGATAAATCAAATAGCCACCCACATGTTAAAGACTAAATATGATTACAAAATAAAAAAAATTATTCCAGTAATTATTATCTTGAAATTCACTTAATGTAAATTCATTTGCAACATAAATGTGAGTGTTTGTGAGATGATTTAACTATTTGATATGATTAAACTTATAGTTCTTAAAAACCATGAATTTATGCATATTTGTTAGAATATTTTTATAAGGAATCCTTAACAAAGAAAACTTACTATTCTCCAAATAGATTAGAAAAATATTACCTTGTTTTATCTTTTGAAAAAAACATTTATCTATGCTTGAAGTTCTATGTATCTTCATACCGATCAGACTGTCTTCTTAAAAATTATTTGAGTTTTTAATTTCAAGGAATGAAGAAAAAAGTTTTAATAGGGTTTGAGAAGAAGATTATAGGGTTTGAAAGAGTAAGAAGAAACATTTCATTCTGACATATTTCTCGCAATGTTTCAGATTCTTGATCCGAAAGACATATTCATCATTTAAGATTTTAATTTTGAAAATATAGTTTTATGAAATAAAACTATTTTGAATAAAAACTTTATATAGATTAATAACATTTATATGAAAAAGAAACCTCAAAAAAAAGTTTAAAAAAATAAAATATTAAATTAAGAACACAATTTTTCATTAAGATAAACTTATTTTTCTTCATATAATTTTAAATTAATATAAGAAAGTAATATACACTCCCCCTAAATTATAACTCTCCCAAAGAATATTTTTAAGTGATATATATATGAAACAATGTTTACAGAGATTTTAACACTTTAAAAATTTGGTTTCATATATTAATATGCAATTAAATACACTTTTAAGGAGTATATATAATGTAATAAATTTTTTAATAGATTGATACATCAAATAAAATAATAGAGTGATAAGAGTTTCAAAAATTTAAGTATAAATATAATAAAAAGTTCCACTCCCCCTGTATAAAACAATCAATTTATTTAAATAGAATATTAACATGGAAATGAAATACTTCATGGACTAATGTTTCCAAATTTATAAATTTTTCATTCAAAATAACTTTACATAATTTTCAAGAATCCACTAAATTATATACCTATGAATTACAATGGTTCATACCTGTAATATATCTAATAAAAGTTCCTTTTGGTACCCATATGCTTTTGGGTCTAGTAGTCTTGACAACTAAAGTCTTAGGTAACCAAATTTGTTTGTTTTGAGTAGATACTCTATCATTAAAGTCAAATAATCATTTCAAATAATAAACATTCATAATACCAAAAAATTGAGGTTTTATAAAATAAAATTCATTTTCATAATTTCACTTTATTCCATAGTGAAAACATTTACACTATTACAAAAATGGGAAAGAGAAGCGCTACCCCTTTATCAATGCTAAAAAAAAATCACTGATAAAAGGGACCCCTTTATCAGCGCTTTTTTTAGTAGCGCTGATAAAGGAGGGATTTATCTGCGCTTTTTACTACCAGTGATAAATTTTATGTTTAAAAAAAAAATCATGAAAAAGAAATTATTTTATATAAGTATATTTATATTGATATAAATATAATATATATATTTTTAAATATGTTTTAGATACGTATAAATAGACTATTAAATTTAATATATAAGAAATTTAATGGAAATGGATTTAAAATATTTTAAAAAACATTATTAGTTAATAATTTTCTAATTATTATCGATTAAAAATCATTTAATAACAATTTGAAGACCCAGGAAATCAAAACAATTAATAAAAGATCTAAAATAAGTTGAAAATGTAACTCAAACTTCAAACGACCATAACTTTTGATCCGGGTGTCCGTTTGAGCTCTAAAACATATCAAATCGAATCCTGTGATGGGATCTACACGTTGGTGACCCAGGAAAAGCCTTTGTCACATTTTTTGAGGCCAAAAAGGCCCATAAGGACTCCAAAACTGAGTTTTTAGTCGGGATACCCCGATTTGTTAAAATTCAAACAGGTATAACTTCTGATCCGGATGTCCGTTATCCCTGTACCATATATCATATCGAATATTGTTTCATTTTCTTCGATTTGACTGGTTGTGGAGTTGAAACGAGCTTCTAGAATATAAGTTATGGTCATTTTAACATTATATGGCTTTTCAAATACACATATATATGTATTTATTCGTAAATATATATGTGTCTGTGTGTGTGTGTGTTGTATATATGTATGTATGTATTTATTTATTTAATTATAAACACACATAAAAAACATATTTCATAAATGTATTTAAAACTAATCTTATAAGTATATATTAATATACAAATAAATATATGGATAAAAAATTATAACTAAATATATATACATAAATAAATAAATATAAATATATATTAATATACGAATGAATATATATACTAATCTATGAATATATATATTTATATTAATATGAATCTATATCAATATATGAATAAATTTAACTATATATATATATAAAAATATATATATATATAAATAAATAAATAAATATATATATCATTAAATAGAGAAAAAAATGAAATAGATTAGTGGTAAAGGTGCAGCCGCGAAAGGGGGAGGTTACGGGTTCAAGTTCAGCTGGAAGCACAAAGGGGTGCGAGCGTGTGAGGATGTGCGGGAAGGGAAGCGCACAGGAGACCTCCTAGCACTTATAATGGGGGGGGGGGGGTCATGCGCTATTAAAAGCTCTCCCCACATTATTTAATTATTTATTAATTATTTTTAAATTTTTTTGATGTTTATCAGAAATTTTTAAAAGTGCTGATAAAAGGGGCCCCCCTATATTAGTGCTGAGCTTTACAAAACTTTTTAGCACTGTTAAATCCCGATTTGAGCACTGATATAGGCTGTTTTTGTAGTAGTGTTAACATTAGATATTCTCTTTCTCTTTGATCCTGGAATAGAATAATTTATATATAATTTAGGGTTTTCTCCATTATTACCAATCCCAAGTTTTCCTTTATTATTAACTTTATTTTTATCATTATTTTGATTTAAATAGTTTTATCCTTTAATAATCATGGTAGAGGCATGTTTTAATGTATTAAATTCTTCTAATAGTTCCTTAATTTTATTTTCAAAAAAAATACAAGAACATTTAGATATTAAATCCAAAATATATTTTATTAAACATTATTTATCATTATAAATAGTATCCCAAGATTTTCTAATTTTTCTATGATATTTTTTAAAGATTCATATTTTTCTTGAAGCGTAAAACAATATTTATCAAGTTCATCAAAATAAAAAATTTCTGATTCATAATTTTGAGAGTTAGAAGTGTGTACCTCATCAGCATGAGCCAGAAGACATAGATTTGTCATTCGAAAATATTTTTAAATTTCATTGTAATGTCCTGTTAATTCACTTGTGTATTTTTTTGCAGGACAATCACAGTAAGAAGTAGGTAGAAGGAAGCAGTAGGAGAAGAAGCTATAGAGGAATTACATGCCGTGATGGTAATTTACACGTTGTGAAAATATGCAGGCAAAACCTATACAACCCATATTTTTTAAAGTATCAACTTGAAAGGGGATTAATCATTTCAATTTATAAATTTCTATGGTATTACCCACATTTTAATGTTTTAAAGTTCTAATTTCAATTGAATGCCCACACTTGATTCACACTATAATCAACTAAATTAGGAGACTTAAACTACCTAGGATAATTACCATACTATGTATTTAAATTTATTTGTCAATAAATTTGAATGATAACAATGAGAAAAATAATTAGTAGAGATAATCATGTGGATTAGGATTTGAAAAATCATGATTTAGGGGAGTATTTTGATCATGGTAAATGAAATTTTTCTAAGATTTGGCCATGATTTAAATTTCTGATGCTTTCATTAATTGATTTAATTATTCATATGCACTTCCATGAGTATTTTTCCCACCCATTCATCTCATTAATGAGACATCCATTGAGCCAATAGTTTCCATTATTTCTTTAGTATATTTATTGAGAAACACTGGCATGTATTCTTCTATAACTTTCCTTTAATATTATTAAATCTATGATTGAAAAAATCACTTTTAAAATGATTGAGTAATTCTTTTTGACTATCCCTAATCCCAATATGCACCATGCATTAATCCATTTTTAATCCTGTAGAAGCCACATACAACCTTGTTAGGAAATGAGATGTGTTACAATCCTATCTTATACATTCCTACCTTCCTCTAAATGTTTTTCATGATATTTTAAATAATAATTACATGGGAGGAACTCTATTGGGTGTAGCAGGATATAATTCATTTTAGATATTTTACCGGTGGAATTTTGATTATGATATAGGGAGCGACCATGGCATCTTTCATTATATTTTATTACTCAACTCTCTTGCTAAAAAGAGAGAGATAGATAGAGAGAAAAAATGGAAAATTTTTCTGTGTTTTGGGAAGATCAAAAATCAACATTTTCCAGACCAACAATATTTTCATCATATATGATTAGGTAATGGATGTGGGATTTATCCTAAGCATGGATTTAAAAAAAATATAAAAAAGGGATATAAAAAAGAGAGAAAGATAGGCTGATTCATTCATTGTTATTGTATGTATCATTATCCCACTTTGAGATTTTTGGGGGGAGTGGGAGACATTTGTTGATCGTATATATTAATATCATTAAAAATGATTTAGTTTCAAACCTTCTTTTTTGAGCCCTACTTTTTACATAATTTACCTACCTACCCTAAAACCTCAAAGTCATTTGATCTTAAATGGTGAATCCATAATCATTAATTGTAATTTCATCTTTACGTGGTGGAGATGTTAGATGACTTTCAAGCCTATGGTAAGTTTCATGTTTTTAAGGTATGTGCTGAATACTATTCATTTGTACCCTGATGGTGAGTGGAAAAATTCCTGTGAGGTAAATTTCAAGTGGCATGCATATTGATAATGAGTTGAGAAATGGAGATGGATGAAGGAAGAAACTTTTCTATTTCAAAAGTGGGAAATTAAAATACTTAATTAGTTTGTTTCTTTGAAAAATGAGGCATTCAAGAATTTTCTACATGTGATGCCTGAACATTAAATTTTCCATTTAATCAGTTTCTTTTATTAAAATTGAGTTTAAATCTTGGTAAGGTGATTTCCCTTTGAATTGTGATGAGATTCTATCCTTGAGGACAAGTATGAATTCAAGTGTGGGGGAATTTGATAAGTGTATTTCATGCATCCATTTTATGGTATTTTATTTTATTGGTATATGTAATTAAATGATGAATATTTCCAATTTTAGAGATAATTGACTTGTTTTACATTTTATGGTAGGAAATGATGAATCTTTGAAAAAAGAATAAAAATGGGTGAAATTTTGAGCTAAAACACTAAATTTTTGAAGATGGAGAAAGAAAATTGGAAAAAGAGAGATTACATGTTGTGTGATGCAATTACACATTGTGAGTTTTTCAAAACAATTTTATGGGTAGAAAAAGTCATGAATTCATTACACACTATGATAGACCATTACATGTAGTGTAACTACATTATACGATGTGAAAATTTTTTATACAAGTTTTTTGAGAATATTATGCTAGCATTCACGATTCTTGAAGATCTAAGGATTACACAATGTGTAACCCAATTACATGTCGTGATGACGATAGGATACATAAAAATAAATGAAATATGGATGAGGGTGTTTAAAAATTTTCCTATAAATAAACCCCTCGGATGCCCTTCCAAGGGGGTCTAGGACTAGAGGGAGTCAGAACTACACCAATAGATGACCTCCAGATGATGGAGTGACAATTCAGAGCCTTGATTCTCCTTCATTCTTTGCCTCCATTCTTCTTCAGGTACCCATGTTTATCATTATCATCATGACTATAATGAGGGAGTAGTTCTATTTGTGCCAAGTTATGTGATTATAGGGTGATGTGATGCTAGGGATTATTTATTTTTATTATTCATGTTTTGGAATTCTGAAAACAGTTTATTCAATTCCAATTCATCTTCTTTTCATACTTCATGATCATTGATGCATTCTAAGGTTGTTTAATTTATTGCATCAATTAATCACCTTAATTTTCGTATGAACATTATGAATTATAGGTCAGTTATATTTAAATAAGGTTTTGGGTTTTCAGGTTTTTTGATTTCATTTAGTAGATGACCATTCCAATAGTGCAATCACAGAATTAGTATAGGGTACCCAGACCAAGGATCCCTGCTAACCCAATTCCAATAGAAAAACCAAAATAAATCTATATCAATTTAATCCCAAGCATAAGAACCTAAAAATCACTGAACCTGGAATGCCTCATCTTTTGATATCAAACCCAATCTTTGCCTATATTTTTTCATTATTTTTCCAAAAAAAACAAACAAAAAATTTCAATTTTAGTTTCATTAATTAATTTTGAAAAAACAATCCATCCCTGTGGATTCAATACTCAGACCTGCTAGATACAAAATTTTTATTTAGTTTGTCTGAGTTTTTATAAATTACTAAATTTGTTTAGCCCCATAGTAATTAACAATTTTTTTATGGGCTATCAATTTTTTGTTCCTATGGGGACAAAAAAATTTAGTAATTTACAAAAACTCAAAAAAAAAACAAACGAAAAATGTAGTATCTAGCTAGTATGATTGTCAAACCCACATAGAAAAATAGTATGTTCAAAATTAATTAATGAAACTAAAATTGAAATTGTCTGTTTATTTGGAAAAATAATGAAAAATTAGCAGAAAATATTGGGTTTAATATTAGGAGATGAGGTATGCCAGGTTCGGTGATTTTTAGGTTGTGTTCATGGGATTAAATTGATATGGGTTTATTTTGGTTTGGTGTTGGAATTGGGTCAGTAAGGATCCTTGGTATGGGTACCCTGATCTAATTCTGTGATTGTTCCATTGGAATTCTCATATACTAAATTCAATTGAAAAACCATGCAACCCAAAACCTTTTTTAAATATAACCAACCTAGATATCATAATGGTTATAGAAAAAATAAGGTGATTAATTGATGAAATAAATTAAACAACTTTAGAGTGCCACAATTATCTTTCAATATGAAAAGAAGATAAATTGAAATTGAATAAAATGTTTGTATCATTCCAAAACATGAATAATAAAAATAAATAATCTCCATAATCACATCCCCCAAAAATCACATCACTGGACATAAATAGAACTAATTGATCTTTCTAGGCATGATGAGAATGAGCCACATGGGTACCCAAAGAACAGCAATGACAAATAACGACGATGAGTCAGGGATCTGGATCATCACTCCGTCATCTAACAGTTGTTCTTTAGTATTGCTCCAACTCCATCTGGTCCTAGATCCCCTTGTAAGGGTGGAAAAGGGGTGTATTTATAGGAAAATCATCTAACACCCTCATACATGTTTCATTTATTTTTCTATATCCCACCATCGTGTCGACGTGTAACTGGGTTATACGTCATGTAATCCTTCGATCTTAAGGTGTCACAAATCTTATCTTAATCTTCTCCAAAAACTTTTCTCAAAAAATTCACCTCATTTAATGTAGTTACATGATGTGTAATGGTATTTCATAGCGTGTAATGACTTCAAGACTTTTCCTAGATGAAAAATTATTTTGGTAAAATCATGATGTGTAATTGCACTACATGACATGTAATTACATTACATAACGTTTAATAATCCTTTTTCCAATTTTCATGCTTTATCCATCTTCAAAAATCCTGTGTTTTAGCTCAAAATTTCACCCCCTTTTATTCCTTTTTCAAAGATTCATACTTTCCCACCATAAAACATAAAACAAGTCAATTATCTCCAAAATTGGAAAGATTCATAATTTAATTACATAAATCAATACAATAAAATTCCATAAAATGTATACATGAATTACAGTTATCAAGAATCTATTATTATAATAAAATTCATCTAGGGGAAAGTGAATCTCCCATGAACCACCCAAATCTCGAACACAAGCTCATAACATATTCTCTAATGTCTAGATAGTTTGCTCTATCTTCCCATCCATATGGGGATATAAATAAATGATAAGGCACAAATGGGAGCATAAATTATGATGAAATCCTCTCCAACCTGATGAGGTGAAATAATTATCCTTATCAGAGATTATGGTGCTTGATATATACTTAAGATGCAATACTTCATCCATATATTTTCTCACATAAACCTCCACAACACCCAACTCTCAAATTTCTAGGAAGTGGAGTGGCTTTATCAACTAATCCAAGATCACCTAAACAGTATGAAATACTCCTTGGGATCATGGTATACCAGTGAAAAAATCCATCGATATTTCTTCCCTTTTCTATTTGGGTATATCTTACTACTGCAACAAAAAACCTAGAACACAATGCCTTGCATTCACCTACTGATAGACCAAGCACCATGATATGAACTCTACTACCAATCTCTTCATCCTGGTCCACCATAGATGACCCCTCAAAGCATGATACATCTTATCCACACTAGGATGAACTACCACTCATAATATATGAAGCACATACAGAACCACCTCAAACATAACTTATGGAGTAAACAGACTCCCCTAAAACATCATCTAATATTAGTTATCCTCCAACCATCCCTCCAAAGCATCACCATGGATGATAGGATCCTGTATGACCTATACCTCTAAGTATCCTCATTAAATCACCTCCACCTAGTGCATACAGGATGATTAAACTATCATATGAAATAGATAACCTCTACCAAAAACCTCCTTCTCTCAAAATGTATCATCACTATCTCTTCTATAGCTCCACAAGAATCCATGGACTCTCAAAAAATTTCTTCTTATAACATTATACTCAACACAAACATAACCACATTTCAATTACTAGGTGGGTAGGAGATCTTAAAGCCACACTTTTGGTGGAAATACATCAACCTCCATTATTATAGATTTAAATCCAACCAAGAGAAAACATACCTTAAGATTTTGTGATATGTAAAGACTAAGAAGTGATCATTGATGAGGTAATGTTGACACAACTTTAGAGAAAAAACTACCACTACCAACTTGAGATCATGAGTGACATAGTTATTCTTACGGGTGCATAAATACATTGATCCATATGATATAACTACTCTTTACTACATCAGGAGACACCCCAAACCAATATGAGAAGCATTAAAGAACACCTCAAACATCACCCCTGTAATGAACTGGTCTAGACCATCCCTCTGATGGATGCCTAAACTAGCCCACAACTAAATAGAAGGGCATTCTTGATCCCCATGGGCTAGAAAATAGTTCCCAAGAATAACATGAACAAACTTGGGAATGTTTTCACCCAATAATCAGAGTAAAATACAGTAGTGGGAACATAATAAAAACCCGACATGACCTGTCCATAAATTGAACATCCATTCCAGATAAATATAAACAAAATAGTAACCTAATATCAAAACTAGGAAAGAAATCAATAATATTGAACACCAAAAACCTCCCTCACCCTCTAATATCTCTCTACTGCAAGGAAAAAATGTTCCTCCAATGTCTTTTCTTCACCCAATAGTAGCTATAGTTACCCTCCATATGTATAAAGTAGTAAAATCCTAAATTTAAAATATAAATCAACAAAAGGGACACATGCTAGGAATTATACAAAAATTAAATAAATTTCCTATAAAATAATGTAATAGGAACCATAGGATAAATATAGAAAAATAAAAACTGACCTTTGATAAATAAATGCTTAAAGAGTAGTTCGAATGAGAGACAAGAACCTTCAACTAAGATAATAATATAGGTGTGAGGACATAAGATCTCAATAGGAAACAAAATCTCTCAAATATAGGTATCCTCTTTCTTATTATATCTTAATAATTATAGTTCGAAGTATAATATAAAAATAATAATTTTCTATATAGTTATAAAAAATAAGCAACAACAATCAAAAGTTCCAAAAACCCATTTCCAAGATTTTTGTTAAATAAAAAAAATCACTTGGAAAACACTTTCCCCCATCCTAAACCACTTCGCCAAAAAAATATTTTAAAGTCTCACTTTAAAACCATTTCATAAATACAACTTTTAGAAATACACATTTAAAAACTCATAAGAGGTTTCTAATTATCATATGGTTTTAAAAAACATGTTTGAAAATCAACCATTTATAAAAAATAGGAATAATGGACTAAAACCCCTTTTCCAACTTCTATCATAAGAGAAAAATTTTCAAACTCATTTCTAAAAAAAGTTTGAAAAAAATTTAAATTCAACCTTTCATTTTCATTATTTAAAAATATTTCAAAATCTATTTTCAAATCATTTGAAAATAAACCACCCAAAGAAGGAATAATGCACACAATCACGCACCACTATGTTAAGTCACATAATAAGAAGAAACAAATGACAAGCACATATGTGCCAGGAAATAATCCAAGATGTAGGGGATATGATCAAATAATAAGTTAAATCCCCTAAATGATCTTAAGAAGTATTCTAGTGTCATGGGATCTATCCTAGGTTCTAATTTTAGATTTTCTTAGACTTCATTCAACACGGACCAACCTTCCAGTGTATGTCACATCCTATAACAACCACCTAACTAGATTTCACTCAACCTCATCAAAATGGAACAACCCATCTGGGCTTATCACTAATTAGAGGGTATATTATTAGTGTGCAACTACCTATTGTAGAACAATTATAAAATCCCACTTGGCTACTTAGGTTCCCACGACCATTCAAAATGGAGGTGAGAATAATCAAGAATTCATTTAATCAAGGATTAAACATTAAAAAAAACATACATCCCCTCATACCCTCACAAAATTATCCCAAAAACCAATAGATATAAATATAATATACCATACATAAAAAATAAACAACACCTCATGGGATCATAATCCATCAAAGACACACAAGAATCACAAGGGTATCAAAAAGGATTCATATCATTTATAAAAACTCATTTTACATAAAATACTAAATATTCCATCCCTTTAATGAAATATTGGAATGCCAAGACATTTTATCAAAACATTTTTGAAACTTAAATGGGAAATATCTCTTCCCCCTTTTATATAACATTTGAAAATATTAAAATCCACACAAGTTCCAAAATAAAATCCGCATAAGATAACAAACACTTTTGAAATAAACCAACTTATTTGGAAATTATCAAAAGCTTTAAGCACCCAAAACAAAGGTTATCACATCCCTTAGAAAAAAACAATCCAAAACATTTGCCTTGAAACCCATTTTTAATCAATTTTTTTAAAAATTCAATTCCGTTCTCCCCATCACTTTAAAAACAAAATAATTCTTTAGAATACAACCATAAATTATTAAAATCACTAGGAATGGATTCACATCCCATGAAAAGGTTTAAAAATAGCTTTCATATCAAAACATATCCTCATGGGTAATATATATAGGCATAAATTAAAATATTAACCATCTACAAGCATAAATCAATTAAATCCATGTAATAGAAAGCAAAAAAAAGAAACACCTAACTTATGCTAAATGAAATCAAACCGAAAGCACACCATAGTGAGCCAAATAATGTTTCTTTCAATAAAAAGGGCTCCCATTTGCAATAATAGATCCCTCCAAATCCTAAACACCAAAAAATAGAATTTTGAACACTCCCTACCGCTAATCCAAACCATGAAAACAGTTAGGGTTAATAGGTGGAAGAATACTAGGTGAGGGAAAATCATGTAAGAAGGGAAAGGAGGGAATGCGAGGCTTACTTTGGAGGATCATAATAGAAAGCAGCTAGAGTAAGAGGAGGATGATGGGATTATTGTATGGGTGGAATCATGCGTGGGGATCTTGGCCATGGGGGTGTCACACAAGAGAGTGGGGCATCCTAGGGGGTGTGTCGTGTGAAGGAGGAGGGCTGAGGTAAGTTAAGAAATTAGTTTTATGGATTAAAAAAATGAATTAAATATATAAAAATAAACCTATTTTTTTAATTTTTTTTTCAACCACATGATTAGGCCGCACAATTTTCTTAACCGTGTGCCAACTGTGCACAAAGAACTACCTAGGAAAACCCCACCCCATATAGTTTCCCCTAAGTTCTACATGGTTGAAAAAACCATGATTTAATTATGAAAGCTTGAACTACCATACCCTAAATTTTATTTTCATTCTTTACATATGATTCACCTATCCATGCACAAGCCATGCACCTTAGGCCAGACTCACTAAGGACCCGCATGGTGACTCCTAGTACTTGCAGAATTTGAGATTAACTAGGCATGACCCATGAAACCCCAACCATGTGAGTTAAAAATAAACTTCATATTGGGTGTCCTCATGGGTTTACTTCAAACCATGAACCTTAACCGTGCACAGAATAAAATAAAATAAATTTACAATGTTTTAGGTCAAACTTACATGGAAATTTAAAAATAAAATCAAACTCATAAAATAACATAAAATAAAATCCATAGTGACATGGTGGGTGTCCTAAAATCCCCACCATTCCCCGAAAAGTCCTAGGTCTAAGTAGATATAAAAAGGGAAGGAATTTCTAAGGAAACTCTTCTAAGAGATAGAGAAATAATTAAATAAATAAAAAATTATCATTAAACAATCAATACAAAGATCTAAGGAAATGGATACCAGACATAGTTCTCCCCACTATTTAGTAATGAAATAAAATGGTGGAACAACCAAAAACCTTAACCTGAAAAAATAGAACCTCACTGAGAAACTACATTCCTGAAAATCCTAAAGAGAATCACAAAACTCCACCAACCAAATCCAACCAAAAGTAACTTGTTCCAAACCCACCAAAGTAAGGCATAAACTTCAAACATACCAAAGGACTATACAAAAAAATCACTAAAATTTGAGGCAACCACAAACAAATGGTTTAAAACCAAAATGAGAGCATCACTCTAAGGAAAATCCAAAAGGATCACCAAAACTAGATTAACCAATGTTAGGTCCACTAGGTTAGATAACCTGAGGGGGGGAGGGAGGCGGGTGAATCAGGGTATGTCAGATTAAAACAACTGCCCCTACTGATCTTATTTTGTTGTTAGACAAAACACTCTTCTCTCTCCTTCCCATTATAGAGTATGAAAAAATATTAAAGTAAGCACAAGACACAACAATTTTACCAACCTCACTGGGATACATCCAAGGAGAATACACCAAAGATATTCTGATGTACCAAATCCACTAAAAGAACACTACTATTTACAATGTTCGGAGCGGACTCACTATGCCTCCTGGTTGACAACCAATCACAATTAAAAAGCTCACTGCTCTCTCAACTTAAGTGTGATCACCACTTCTATAGAAGATCCACTCATAGTTTATAGACTTGTAGGTCCCTTAATTTTCACAAATTAATGCATCATACACTATATGTAGATGCTCTATTGATGTCCCACTTTCATACACTGATGAATACAACTTTACTACAATATTACTAGGCAACTCCAAATCTTTCGTGCAACCCTTAGTGTGTGTTTCGTGCATATTTAATGCCTTGCATGCAAGATTACAATTTTTTCATGAAACACCCCTTGTTCACAACTTCAATCTTATAAAAAAAATCAAATATTACACGCAACTTTCTTATCTTTCACACAACTCAAAATCTTTCATGCATCTCCCTTTGCTTGAAATTCTTACACGATCGAGAGCTCGAATTTTCTATAATTGTTGAGCTATTTTGAATGAGGGGGGTCACATATTATTTATAGTTTTCATCGACCCCTACACAGAAGATTCACCATTTCACACAAGATCTTCTTCAAGCACACAAAACCCCATTTGATGCCGCATTGAGCGTGTAAGTTTCTTTCGCGTAACCTCGTTTTTGAAAAAATTTCCCATTCTTTCACGCACATCATGACTTTTCCATTTTTCGATATTCTAATCCTAAAACATGTCTCGCACACAAGTTTCCAAACTATCTTCAATCTTGCGATCAACTTCCTTTTCCGAAAACACATTTCCCCATTTTCTGATGTTGAGGCCCAAAAATTTGGCAAACACTGGAAAACAGTGCCACCTTGTATCTATTATTTTTTTACTGCCTCTAAATTAACTATTCATTTTTAATGGTTCTTTGTCCACATATGTTTTTAAAAATATCTTTAGAACTCAACAACTCACCATGGAAACCCTCTTTGTCAACAAACAAATCCACTTTTTCAACAAACACAATCACCCAAAAAATGCTTCAATGTTACCATGGAGGATTTTTTCCCAATAACCAAATCATGGAATCAGCACAAGGAGATCAAAATTAAAAAACATGACTCAATAAGAATTGATAAAGATCTTATATAAGGGTCACATCCAGTATACCTTGGGTTCTAGATCCAACTCCTTATAATACCATCCCATGGTAATTCTGATGGAAAACACAACTCAATGGAATATATAACCCAACAAGAAATATAGATACAATCTATGTATCCATACATGAACCTTGGGTTATTTACCTATATAAAGAAAAAACATCATCTATAATGGGCAACCACACAAGGTCATCTACAAGTATCAAGAATCGAGGCATGAACCATTCCTGAAAGAAACACCACCTACAGTAGGAAACTAAAGTAAGACCCAAGAAAACACTAGCCAAGGAATCCTCAAATTAAAACTACTCCAAAATCAACAATCACACACCCAAAAATGGTTTATCATCCATAAAACCTCAAACATATCCAAATAGAACCAAGGGAACATTCCAATACAAATACCAGACTAGAGTATCCAAGTAAAATGATCCTCATAGATCCAACCATCAAACTAGAGTTAAAAATTATAAATCACTAGACCCAATAATCTCCAAAGGCACCATTAAAGTAAAAATACCTTAGATTGATCCAAAACATGACAATCTAATAAGGAAACTACACCTACCACTCCAATTTGAGTTTGGGAAGTGTGAAATAAGAGTAATGACCCCTAAGAAGAACACTCTACTTTCACACTAAACCTTTCTGGGAAGGGGGAACATAAAACAACATGAGACATAGAACCATATGTGCCCATGTCCCAAAAATTTTCCCAAGCTATCCCAAAACACATAAGGTACAAAAAATAAACAAACTTTGTTAAAAAAATCTAGGCTCTCTCCAAAATTCCATTTTGAAAACCAATACACCACTAAAAATTAGGCCTCATTTCATTCAAAAATAAATAGAAATAATTTTAAAAATTCAAACCACAATACCTAATTTGGATATGATAACATTTAAAATGTTTACAAAACTGATTTTAAAAAAACAACACTTTTTTTAAAAGCAAAACACCATTCTTGGTTTCAAAATAGAACACACATTTTCCATTTGAAATAGTTTTCAAATCACTTACCCTTTCGAAATACACCCAACATAGATAAAATAACAATTTTTAAAACATTAATTTCCCTTAAAATAGGAAATACAACCTTTAAAACACTATTCAATTGATTGAAAAAAATCCAACCACAGGTAAAAAAATTCCAAAATTAAAAAGGAAATCAAATATTTCAAAATAATTTAAGAAAACTAAGCTCATTTTACAAACAATACCTTAGACCTTTCCTCAAGAATAATTTTTTTTCTTGTGAAATCTATTTTCCACACAAACAAAATTAATTTCACAACACATGAAAAAATTGTATAATAATGGCACAACAAGCCTCAACCCAAGAAATCCAATTATTCCAACATATCACAAGACTGACTATGACCCCTATCCCATTTCTCTTACACACACTAGGAAATCCAAGGGTCAAGAGATCTAAATTAAAAAAGCACCTAGGATGATAAAATTTGTCTTACATATACACATGGGTTATGGACACATTAAAATTGTGTTTTGGTTCCTTGAGCATGTCCAAAATCAAGCATTTAGTTGTCACATGGGTTTTTAGGCCCTACAAAATAACCTTACATATTGACTTACTTATTCATCACCATCCCAAAACATCACATGCGACTCCCATGGAAACTAAATTGTGTTAAATGATGATAAAAGAATTATCAATGGTAAACCCAATAAAACCTAAATCTTAAGATTAAAATCCAACTTCCCATGGAATCTTGAGTCTCATGGAAAACAATAGCTACCTAGACTCTCCCTATACTAACCTATTGAGTTCCAATAAAAAATTATAACTCGATATTACCATGAAACACCAAATAAAAATGGGTGTTCCAAAGTATTAGGATCATATAGAAAATAAGAACCCAAACCTATGATACCATTTTTAATGAACCAATTTAGGCTGTCCCTCTGATGGATGCATGAACTGGCCTATCTTAGGACCAAAGGGCGTTTCCGATCCCCACGGGCTGGAAACTAGTGCATAAGAATCACAATAATAAACATGGGAATGGTTTTTCCTAATAATTAGAGTAAAATATAGAAGTAGGAAAATAATAAAAATCCCACATAACCTATCCATACATCAGATTACACTATCTTAGAAATATAAATAAAATAATAACCTAATATAAAACCTAGGAAGGAAATAAATAGTAATGATAACCAAACCCCCTACCAACCTAGGATATCCTTCTTCTATAAGGAAAAGACACCACTATAATACATTTGATTCACTAAAAAGTAGCTATATTTACCCACTATCCATAAAAATTAGTAAAATCCTAAATGGGTAAGATAAATCAAATAAAGGGCCACACACTGGGAATTCTATGAAAAGAAAATGCAAGCCCTCCAAAATCACGTAATAGTAACCACTGAGAGAATGAATTAAAATAAAAAATAACCTATGATAAATCAATTATCAATGATAAGTCCAATAGAGATCCAAGAAATTAAAACTGATATAATAATATAGGTGTGAGAACATAATTACTCACTAGGTCAACACAACCCACAAAATCTAGGTATCCGCTTTCTTATTACATCCTAAGAATGATAGTTTAAAATATAGTAGAAAAAAAATTCTATATAGTTATAAAAAATAAAAAATAAAATATAAAAAGTGCCAAAAATTCTTTTTGAAGATTTTTGTTAAATGAGAATAATTTCTTGGAAAACACTTTTCCCTGGTCTAAACCACTTGGCCAAAACAATGTTTTAAATTCTCACTTTAAAACCATTTCATAAACACCCCTTTTGGAAATACACATTTTAAAACTCATAATAGGTTTCCACTTATCACATGATTTTCCAAAACAAATTAAAAACCAACCATTTATAAAAACTAGTCATAACAGAAAAAACCCATTTTACCACTTTTCTCATAAGTGAACACTTTTCAAACTCATTTCTAAAAAATGTTTGAAAACAATTTAAATTGAATCTTTCAATTTACTTATTTAAAAATATTTCTAAATCCATTTTCAATGAATTTGAAAATAAACCACACAAAGAAGGAGGAAAGAACAAAATCACGCACTAGTATGTCAAGTCACATAATAAGAGGAAATGTATGACAAGTACATATGTGCCATGAAATAATCCAAGAAGCATAGGATACAATAAAATCATAAATTAAACACTTTAAATGATTCTAAGAAGTATCCAAGTGTCATGGGATCTATCCTAGGTACTAATGTGAGACTATACTAGGCTTATATCAACACAAAACAACTTTCTGACATACATTTCATCCTATAAAAAACACCCAACTTGCCTACATGCAGCCTAATCAGAATGAAACACTCTATATAGCTTTATCACTAACTAGAGGGTACACTAGTATTGTGTGGATACTTAATGTAGATTAAGTATAGACTCCCACCTAGATATCTCAGTTCCCATGAATAGTAAAAATAGTGGTGATAATAATTAACCATCCCTTTACTCATGGATAAAACATTTTAAAACAACACATGCATCACCTCCCACCCTCACAAAATCTACCCTACAATCAATAGATATAAAAAAATATACAATATATCAAATATAAATAATCCCTCATGGGATCAGAGGCCATCACAAGCACCCAAGAATCACAAGGGGCTTAAGAGGGTCTCATATATTTTATAAGAAATCATTTTCCATAAAATTCCAAATGGTTCATCCATTTAAGGAAAGATTGGAATTACAAGACATTTCTTCAAAAAAAATTGAAAATCAAATGGGAAATCACTATTTATCTTTTTAAATCACCTTTGAAAATATTCAAAGACTCATGAGTTTCAAAATAAAATCCCCATAGGATAACACACCCTTTTTAAACCAAAAAACTCATTTATAAAATATCAAAATATTTAAACACACTAAACAAAGGTTATCACATCCATTTGAAAAAAACCCAAAACACTTGGTTTGAAACCCATTTTAAACAAAAAAATATTTTTTTAAAACTTCAAGATGGTGCTCCTCAGCACTTCAAAAACTAGAAGCATTATTTAAAAGCTAACTATACATTCTTAAAAACACTTATCATGTATTAAAATCTCATGACATGGTTTAAAAATCACTTTTATATAAAATACCATCATAGGTTATACATACAGGCATAAATTAAAATATAATCCATTTAAAAGATTCAAGAAATTAAATTCATGTAATAGAAAGTGACAACAAATAAACACCTACCTTTAACCAAAGTAAATCAAGCCATAAACATGTTTTAGCAATCCAAATCATGCTTCCTATAAAGGAGAAGGCTCCCAAATGAAAGAAAACATCCCTCCAAACTATAAACACCCAAAAAATAATTTTATAACAAACCCTAACCCTAATATAAACCATGATAGAAGTTAGGGTTTTAGGGAGGAAGAAAATTGGATGATGGGAAATAAAGTAAGTAGGGAGAGAAGGTAAGTAGAGGCTTACTATAGAGGATCACAAGAGAAAATGGCTGGAATTAGATGAGGAGTGAGGGATGATTGGATGGGTGGTGTCGTGTGTGAGGGGATAGATTGTGGGGGTGTCATGCAAGATATGAGGGAGGCCGGGGGAGTGTCGTATGAGGAAGGAGGGATGAGATGAGTGAGGTATTTAGTTTTAGGGTTTAAAGAAAGAAATTAAAAATATAAAAATAAACCTATTTTTTAAAAAAATGGGTAAACTGTTTGATTAGGAAACACAATTTTTCTAACCATGCACCAAATGTGTGCAAGGAAATACCTAGGAAAACCTTTACACACATGATTTCCCCTAGGGGTCGCATGGTTTGAAAAAACATGCCCTAAACCTTCCAATTATAATCTTCACACCATAAATATGATCTTAACGCTTACTACATGGTTCACCTAACTGTGAGGAGGCCGTGCACCTTAGGCCAGACTCACTAAGGACCTTAATGGTCACTCTTAGGACTCACATGGTTTGGGATTAACCATTCCTAAACCATAAAACCCCAACCATGAAAGTTTAGAATGAACTACACATATAGTGGAAACATGTTTTTACTTTAAACCATGCACCTTAAGTGTGCATAGAAGGAATAACTTAAATTTTCCAAGTTTTGGTTCAATACTCCATGAAAATTTAAAACAATATCAAACTAATAAAATAACTTAAAATAAAATACAAAGTGACATGGTGGGAATCAAAAAATTCCCACCATACCACTTTATACCCCTGAAGTACCATGTCTAAATGGAGTTTAAATGGGAATGAATTTTTAAGGCAACTCTTCCAAGAGATAGAGAAATCCTCATACAACCAAGTGAATCATCAAAAAAATCAATCATCAACCGATCAAGAAAGGGATACAAGAAAATGGATACTGAGAATCAGTCTCCCCATAATTTAGGAATAGACTAAAATGGTGGATCAATTGAAAACATTTTCCACAAAACAAGAGAACCTCACTGAGAAACCACATTACCAAAATATCTAAATGGAACAAAAAAAATCCCTCAACCAAATATAACCATAAGAATATGGTTCCAAAAATATCAAATGAAGAAAATAACCTCAAACATCTTGAAGGACCATAATAAAAATAACCAAAATTCATGGAATCCACCAAAAATAGTTCAAAACCACAATGAGAGCATCACTCTAAGGAACATACCAAAGGATCACCAAAATTGGATCACCCAAGACATGGAATCTTAATAAGGAGATAAAAAATGATAACGTTCCTTGATAAGAAATTACAGGGCTCTAACCTAAGGGTCCAATCTGATATACGAGGGTGTCTAGATATAATTCCTTAGAATAAAATCCCATGGTAATTTCAAAGGAAAACAAAACTCAGTGGCATCCATAACCCAACCAGGAATAAATCTACACCCCAAGTATCCATACATGAACCTTAGGTTCTTTCCCTATCAAAGGAAACACAAATTGACCACAATAGGAAACCACATGAGGGAATCCATAAAAATCATGCAATGAGGCATGAATGATTCCCAAAAGAAACACTTCCTACAATAGGCAACCAAAGGAAGACCCAAGAAAACATCAGTGAAGTCCTACTAAAATTTAAATTACTCCAAAATCAATAATAAAACACTCCAAAATAGTCTATAATCCATTAAAACTCAAATATATCCAAAGATAACCAATGGAAAATTTCAATACCAATATCATATAATAGTATCCATAAAAACTTATCCTCACTGATCCAACCACCAAACCAAAGTTCATGAGTCTAAATCATTGGACCCAACAATATATAAAGGAAATATTAAAGTAATGATGACTTGGATTGATCCAAAACATGAAAATCTAATAAGGAAACTAAACATACTACTCCAATTGGATTCTGGATAGTTTAAATAGGAGAAAGGACCCCTAAGACGAACACTCTACTTTTACACTAGACATTTATAGGAGGGGGACCACATCAGACAACATAATACATAGACCCCTTACATGGTAATGTCCCTAAAATAATGCCATGCTATACCAAAACACACAAGGGACAAGCAATACACAAGATTTTTTTAAATAACCCTGGCTCTTTCCAAAATCCAATTTTTAAAACTAAGGCACTACTAAAAATTAGGCCTTATTTCATTTAAAACCAAACAGAAACCATTTTAAAAATTCAAAACCCAATTCCAAACTTGGATTGGATAATTTTAAAATGTTTAAAAAAATTATTTAAAATAAAACACCTCTTTTTTAAAACCAAGACACTATCCCAGGTTTCAAAATTAAACACAGAATTTCCATTTAAAATGGTTTTCAAATCACTTACCCTTTCAAAATACACCCAAAAAGTGTAAAATACTAATTTGGAAAACACTGGTTTCCCTTAAAATATGAAACCCACCCTTTAAAACACCATGAAAATGATTAGAAAAATCCAACCACATGTAAAACATTTTCCAAATTTCAAAATAAAATCAAATATTTCAAAATATTTTATAAAAACCAATATCATTTACAAACAATATCTAAGTCCTTGCCTCAAAACTAAAAAAACTATCTTGTGAAATATATTTTTCACACCCATAGAATTAATTTAAAAACACATGAAAAAACTATTTAACAAAGGAAAAACAAGACTTAACCAAATAAATACAAATATGACAATATATTACAAGACCGACCATGACCCTTATCCCCTTACCCTTACATATACTAGGAAATCCAAGGGTCAAACATTCTAAATAAAAAAAGAAACCAAGATGTGGAACCATGTCTGACTTCGCCACATAGTTTATTGCTACATGCTAATCATGCATTGGTTCCAAGATTATTTATGGAATCTGGCATTTGGTTGTCGCATTATTTTTCAAACCCTATAATCAAACATTACATCTTGAATTCCTTCTTCATTACCATCCCAAAAAATCACATATGAACCCAAAGGAATCTTAAATATTAAAAATGAGTATCAAAACATTATCCTTGGAAAATCCAATAAAATTTTAAACTCAATATTCAAATCCCACTTCCCATGAAAACTTGAGGCTTAGGTAAAGTAAGAACTATCTATACTCTCCCTACACCTACGTCTTAATTTCCAATGAAAAATTATAACTAGATCTTACTAAAAAACCCAAAATAAAAAGGGATTCCCAAAGGATTAGTCTTATATGGAAAATAAGAACCAAAACCTATGATACTATTTATAATGAACAAATTTGGACTATCCCTCTGACAGACACCTGAGGGAGTTGTCAATCCCCACGAGCTAGAAACTAGTGCTTGGGTATCATAGGAACACACTTGGGAATGAGTTTTCCCAATAATAAGAGTAAAATATGGTATAAATAATGTAATGAAAATACATCAAGACCCATATGTACATAATATGTCCATGCTAGTGAAAGGTAAACAAAAAAATAACTTAATATCAAAACAAGGAAAAAAATAAACAACAACGAGCACAAAAAAATACTCTCACCCTTCGATCTCCCTATCCTGTAAGGAAAATATGCCCATCCAATGGATTTTATTTTCCCACAAGAAACTACAGTTACCCTACATCCATAAAAAGTAGTGAGATCCTAAATGGTAAAGATAAATCAAAATAAAGGGACACACTCTAGTAATTCTATGAAAAGTAAATAAAAGTCCTACAAAATCATGTAATAGGTATCATAAAATGAATGTAGTAAAATAAAAACTAACCTATGATAAATAAATTCTCAAAGAGAGTTCTGAAGGAGAGCTGATAACCTTCCACTAATATTATAATATATGAATGTGCATATAAGTACTAAGTAGACCACCAAAACCTGATGAATCTAGGTATCTACATTATTATTACATCCTAAGAATTCTAGTTTGAAATATAATAGAAAAATAAACATTTAATACATAGTTATTCAAAATAAAAAAAAACATCACAATTTCCCAAAAATATTTCCCAATATTTTGGTTAAATGAAATTAGTCAATTGGAAAACACTTTTCCCTAGCCTAAAACACTTGGCTAAAACATAGTTTTAAAGTCCCACTTCAAATCCATTTCATAAACACCAATTTTGTAAATACATGTTTAAAAAATCATAAGAGGTTTCCAATTATCAAATGGACTTCCAGAACATGTTTGAAAACCAAATATTTATAAAAACTAGGCATAACTGCTTAAAACACATTTTTCTACTTTTATCACAAGATAACATTTTTCAAACTCATTTATAAAAATAGTCTTCAAAAAAATTAAATTATATATTTTAATTTCCTTATTTAAAAATATTTCAAAATCCTTTTTCAAATAATTTGAAAAAAAACCACATAAAGAAGTAAGAAATCACATAATCATGCACCACTATGTCAATTCACATAATAAGAAGAAACAAATGACAAGTAAATATTCTCCAAGTAATAATCCAAAAAGAAGGTGATACAATGAAAGCATAAGGTGAATCCCCAAAATAATCCTAAGAAGGATCCTAGTGCGATGGTCTCTATTCTAGTTTCTAACATGAGACCATCCTAGACTTCACTCAACATAAACCAACCCGAATACATATGTTGCATCCCATAACAAACACCCAACTAGCTTGTAACCAACCTCATAAGAATGGAACACCCCATATTTACCTATCACAAACTATATGGGACATTGGTAGGGTGGTGATACATAGTGTAGTAAAATTATAGACTTGGATTAGCTACTTGGGTTCCCATGATGAGTCAAAATGGATGTGAGAACAATTACTCATTCCTTTACTCAAGGGTAAAACATTTTAAAACAACACACACATCACCTCCAACCCTCAAAAAAGTATGCCCACAATCAATAGATAAAAAAATATATATAATGCATCAAATATAAACAACCTGTCAAGAGATCACAGTCCATCACTGGAACATAAGAATCATAAGGTGATCAAAAGGGTTTCATTTAATTTATAAAAACTCACTTTCAAGAAAATTCCAAATGGTCCATCCATTTAAGGAAATCATAGAATGAAAATCCACTTAATCAAATTTTATTTTGAAACTAAAGTGGGAACTCACTATTCCCCTTTTGAATCACCTTTTAAAATATTTAAAGCTACATGGGTTTCAAAATACAATCCCCATGAGATAATACACCCTTTTTAAATCACCCAACTCATTTAGAAATTCTAAAAATATTTAAACACCCAAAATAAAGGTTATAAAGTTTCTTTGAAAATAGGAAACCCAAAACACTTGGTTTGAAACCAATTTTAAATCAAAAATATTTTTTAAAACTTCAATACGGTGCTCCCCACTACTTTTAAAACAAAATAATTCTTTAAAATCCAATAGATCATTTTTACAAACACTCTTCATGGATTCAAATCCCATTCCACGGTTTAAAAATCATCTTCATATAAAAAATACCCTCATGACTCATACATATAGACATAAATTAAAATATAAAACATTTAAAATCATTATGAAATTAAAGGAATATAATTAAAAGTGATGAAAAATAAGCACCTACCAGGAACCAAAGTCAATCAAGATGGAAGAGTGTTACGGTGATCCAAATCATATTTCATTTGAAGGAGAAGGCTCCTAAATGAAAGAATATATCTATCCAAACCGTAAAAACAAAAAACCATAATTTTAGAACTATACCTAACCCTAATCCAAACTACAATAGTGTTTAGGGTTCATGGGAGGAAGAAAATTAGGTTTGGGAAAATGAAGAAAGAAGGGAGAGGAGGAAAAGAGAGGATTATGGTGGAGGATCATAAGAGAAAGCAGCTAGAATCATAGGTGGATGGGGGTACAATCAGAGGGGTAGAATCATGTGTGAGGGGATCGACTATGGGGGTGTTGCGTGTGAGAGGTGGGTAGCCCAAGGGGGGGTGTCATGTGAAGGAGGAGGGTGAGGTGAGTGAGAGATTTCATTTTAGGTTTAAAAAAGAAATAAAAAATATAAATATAAACCCAAATTAAAAAAATTGTTAAACCTAATGATTAAGCCACACTATTTTCCTACCCATTTTCTAACCATGCGCAAGGTACTACCTAATAAAATCCTTCCCCACACAGTTTCCCCTAGGATCCCCAACGAACGATCCACACATCCTAGATACAAAGAAATGAGCCCAAAGAATTATCCAAACATTCTAGATCCAAAGAAAAACAACCCAACACATTAAACCTATCCTCTAGGGTTCATAAAAACAAGAACCCACCAAGGAACCACCAATAAACTAATAAAATAGTAGATAAAGAGAAGGAAAAGAGGCCAAAACCCTAAGAAACTCACTTTAGAAGCTTGGAGATGCACCCATAGAGGGGGGAGAACTAAAGGTAAGGGGGGTTGGGAACTGTTCATGTGAAAAAAATGACACATAAGAAGGGGTCTTGATTTAGGGTAAAAATAAGAGAGGGTATATCAGAGATTTTATGATTTTAAAAATCTGGGCAGCTCGCACAATTTACCAAACCGTGCACAAATCGTGGTGTCACCACTGTCCAAATTGAAAAAACCTGATTCATAGTTGCCTCTTGGTTTCCCAAACTATTCAAAAACCATGTTCCTTACCCCTTTTCCCCCAAACTAACCACAAATATACTTGGGTGGGGGCACATAGTTTCCCTAAACCGTGCGCAAATCATGTACAAGCCAAAAACTAACCTAAAACTTCAAAAATTCAAAAATTTAGACCGGGGATCAACCTAAACCTTGAAAAAATGATCCAAATATGAGAAAATAATAAAATAAAATAATTCCAATTTTTTGGGTGTGACATATTTGAAAGAGTAATATTAAGGAGAAAAACTTAAGGAGGTAATACTTATATTAGATATTTGATCTTTCCTTCGATACTCATTGGAATTAAAGGGCATAGGATAACTTAGTGTGGCTAGGGGATTAAGAAAGTGTTATAGAATTATAGAATAGTATATCTTTTAGTGGTTCAAGGAAAATTCAAATGTTAATTTCATTCTTGAAAGTGTGTAAGTGATCCCCTTTTATAAGAGAGGTAAAGGGAACTTTTGGAAACGTTATTTATATTTCAATAATTACATTAAACTATTCAAAGTTAAATGGTTCAAAAGTTTTGAAATAATTGAGAATGGGATGTGTTTGGGTCTATCAAAACTCAAAATACTATTTCCACACATTTTTTAAACATGTTATAAGGGCTTTACCGTTAAGTTTTTATATTTACTCTTTTACTTTTAAACTTGGTAACTAGTTTTTAATTAAGTGATTTTATATTTTATTAAAAATGAAAAATAACCCATATAACAAATTTTTAGGTTATAAAAAAAAGATTTACCTCTATTTAATCCAATTAAATTTATAAATACTAAAAAATTATCCTTTTAAATTTTAAAAAATGTTGTGTAGAAAAACTATTTTAATAGATTAAATGACATTTTGACCATTATGGATTCTTAATCTTATTTATTATTGATTACCAAATACATAAGTTTTACTATATTTATTTATTTGTTTAAAACATATTATATTCATTACTTACAGTTTTTAAATTCAATTTATTAGATATAAATTCCTTGATATTAATAAAAAAATAACTTTAAAATAATTGTGTCACAATTATCATGGTAATTATCATTAATCCTAATAATCTAAATTTTATACCAAAAAAAGAAATTTTAAGTATTGAATAATATGAAAATTTTTATATCAAATATAGGAAGTAGTTTATCATATTATCTATCTATGTTTAGGGAAATTAATCTTGATGTTAGCATATGTAACGTGTAAAACCCCCCTTTATAGAAAAGCGTATTTGAAGCATAAAAAATAGGAATAGGACAAAATTATCAATGTTATTGATTATAATTATATTAAAAATATTATTATTGTTAAAATAAGAGTTATTTTAATGTAAAATAAATCATTAACCTAATTTCCCCTTGTACAAACTTAATTAAAGAAACAGATGAAAAATAGTTTTCATAAAATATTACTTGATTTTCTAAAATGATATTAATGGGTTTAATAAAATAACATAGTATTTTAAATGATTTATTTTAATTTATATATATATATTTATGTCTAAAAGTTTGAAAAGAATACGAAGTCATATAAATGTGATAGTATTAGAAAAATTGGTATTTTTACTATTCACCTATAAAACTATTATTTAAAAAAAACTTAAAAAATACACCCTAAGATAATTTTACTATGAGTAATTAAATAATTAATTTTAATTTATAAAATTTAAATTCTTAAATTTTTAAATATGTTTTTTAAAAATAAAATACATAATATAAAGAAAATGAATTTTATTGAAAATAACCATTTCAGTATTTACTCATATTAATTTTAACCTTCTAAGGGTAACACCTATTAATGGTTTAATATCCTAGTGGTTATTATATATTTATTAATAATTTATTCTTAATAGGTTGTGGTTTGTTTACATTGGGTGTAGCATGTGAAACAATTTATAGAACACATTGACTTATTTAAAGGTAATCAAGTATTAAGATCTCAGGGTGTTACATTCTCCCCCTTAAATAAATTGAATCCAAGTAATTTGACTCATAGAAATTTCTATTGGTAACTCATAATTAAAAATACATAGCTAGATGATAATGGGTTTATTTATGATATGGATTGAGATTTATCTATATGAAAAATTATTATAATCACTTTGTAAAGAGATCTAGCCCATTCTTAATTTCTCATAGAATTCTACTAAGGGAAGAAGATGTAGATTCATAAGAAATAAATTCCCACAATCCCTAAAAATGATTTATATGATAATCATACTAATAGGGGATTTTATAACTAAATATCCAATATTTAATGAGAACTTACATGAACTAGGAAACTAGAATATCTAGAGTGAAAAATTACTATGTGATTCATTAGTAGTAGCTTCATAGGATTTTCATTATTCTCATAGTTTTTGGTTACTATCTCTCTAGTTGTCCCTTGGATCATGACATTGAGTCCCATAATACCTAACTCTCTTGTAATTGGTGCAATTTTTTTTGTAGATTCGCTCTTCCCCATACACTTGTAATTCTGAAGACCGTTATCAAATTCATCACTTGATATTTCATAAGACTCCATATTTCTCTTATTTTTAAAGTTTGGGATTTAAATTATATTCATAATATTAATCATATTTCATGGTTACAGGTTTAGAATAATCAGAAATATCCCTACTCTATATCCCATTATGATGGGTTTCTCATTGTGGTAATCTTCACATTATCCCTTTCACCCACGGTTCCTTCTATTTCTATCCATTACAAAAACCCAAAGGGTTGACATGAGTGATGAAACATTAAAAATACAATGGAATTTTTATAATCATTAACATAAAAGGGATTCTACCTTAAAATATTTTACCCTTATCATCATGTTTGCCTATAATTCCATTAGTTACACTTACATAAATATCACCTTAACCTATATCATTATTTGTTCAACCTAGTCTTATTTGAGTTGGTTTTTCACATAATTATAAATATAATCCTTAAAATAGAGATACAAAATTACCAGGAACTTTCTTAAAATATTATAAACCCCATAATCATTGAATTATATTCTCTAAAAATCCTTCTTATCCTTCCTTAAATGACATTAATCATTCCTATAGCCATGTACCCAAGTATGTATATACCTTAATCACATACTCTAAATAACATACCTTTCTTAAATATTATTTGAATCTATAAGATAATAAACCAAAATGAGATTATATATTCCTCTAAAAATTAATTATATATTTAAACCTCATATGGTATTAACAATTACTTCATAAGGTTATAAACTAGTCACTATATATCATAATACCTAAAAAATGAGATGAACTTATTAAAAAAATATCATGAATAAATTATCAATCCCAAGGTTACCAATCACTATCTAACTTACTTATTTAAAATCAAATCACCCCTTATTATCTCATCATCATATGCATTAAACTTAAGAGTTATCCATACCTCAATCATGTGTTCTCCAATATTTATCCCCTAAAAATATAAACTTATCATAAAATCACTTTTCAATGTTATTAATACCATTTAATATATGTTTCCACAAATTTAATGTAAAACTACTTAATAATAATCCTAATATGTTTAACATAATCGTTAATAACATTTAGAATATACCAAATAGTCATCAATAATTATCACTTCACTAATTAAAATAGTTAGGAGTTCTAATAATTAAGTTATATTATGATATCAACCTCACTAACATAGGTAAGACTTGGAAAATAAAATTTACAATAAAAATAATAATATACTAAAATTCTTAACCATTTATGTGTTCCCCCTTATTCAGTTATAAGATATAGTGGTTTCTGGATTCATACTTTTATTAGATTTATCTTCGTGATCCTATTTCAACCAAATACTAAAAATATAATGGTTATGGTAATATAAAAAATATGTATATGAAAACATAAATTTGAATATTTCTTACCTTATATAACCTTTTTTTAACATATGATACTTTTGGATAAACCTATGACTCTTATTTGTTCAATCCTTGGTTATCTATGGTCATTTTTATATTAGGTTCTCTAACTTAATTATTTAACATCATTATTAAATACTTCATAATGGTTTGTAAAGAGAATGTTCTTAACCCAAGAATATCCCCAAGAGTTACTATCCATGTTTACTATATTAGGCCCACTCATTGTGCTTTAGAGTGATGATTGAGTCAATACTCAACCAACCCTTTTCAGGGTGATCACCTCTAGGTTCATGTATTCCACAACCACATTCACTTTCTAGTATCCATATATGGATTTATTACTAAGAAAAACCATATAATCATTACCTTACTAAAACATTAGTATGTTATTCAATAAATAGACTTATTCATAGGGTTTTCACTAATATTTTCTTATCCAAATCCCTAAATAAAATGTGCATTATTACCTTTAACATTAAATTATATACTTATACCAAAGGGGTTTCTATACCTTTTAAATTATGATAAATCCTAACTTATAAACCCCTAAATTATTCTAAAAAACATCCTATTCTATAATTTTATCTAAAAAATTCCTTTAATACGAACCGAGACACCCCAGATATGTACTCCCGGATCCGGTGCTCATAAAAACATACTATAAATTACTGTATTTAATACTCACTATAAAATCCTAGATATAACCAAACTTAGTTTAAAAATCAGAGCAATTTTTAAATATCTTACATCTAAAGGATCTTTTCAAGTTTAGATATTTAGATAATTTGTATAAAACATAAACTAATAAATCCCATATTCTTTGTATAAAATGGAAAATTTTCACATCATATATGAAAGTACTTCATTCATGACAAGTCTTCAAAATCTCCCATAAATTCATTCACACATGTTATATTTATAGACGTGTAATATTCACAAATTTTATCCATAACCTGAGGAAATAGAAATATAAAAATGGGAGAGATCAAATGCTCAGTAATGAAAACATATAACTAAAGCAACCATGGAATAAACATGACATATACATTATAGCAGGATTAGGTAAACAACATGAATGGATAATAAACTTGAAAATGAAAACATTCCATATCAATGAAAATAAATTTAAAAATAGATATAAATAATATTGATCTCATACTAATAGAATGAATAATGTCAAACATAAAAACTTACTATCAAGGACTTATTCCATGAAACTTTACTGGTCATTAAGAAAAAATTCAAGAAATTTTGATGAAATGGGTATGCGTACACCAAATACCCAAAACTATTTTATCTCATGATACCTATTGATGAATCAAGGGGATATATAAGGTTGGCCCCTATGCTTCACCTAATTAAGTCCAATTCATTACTGATAAGAGTCATCAAGACTGTTTCCCAAAAAATATAGAGTAGTTTTTTTCTTGATGCTTGGTTGTGGGGGGGGTGGGGTTAAATACACTTCCCAACCCTTCAATTTGGGTCTACAAAATTTTTATTTAATGGAAAATCCCAATGATTACCACATCTATAACTGATTATGAACCTAATTTCCAAAGGCAGGTGGTTCTTTGGGGTTTCAGACCCAACAACACTTTGGAATTCACATTGGTCAAGAGGTTGGGAGCTGAGGCTCATCGCACCCATTTGGGGGGAATTATTTTCTACTTGAGGAATCTCTTATAGATTTAATATATGTTCAAGAATATCTTCCTAATCTCAATACATGACTGATTACCATAACAAAATGATCGAGTATTGAATCCTTCCAGGTGTAAAGGAGGGCCTATTAATGAGTTCATCTATATGTATATGAGGTTCTTCATCCATTTCCCATTAATGGGCAGCTACTTCTATATTTAATTCATATAACCAAGAACTCAAAAATTTACTATCATCCAAGGAGGCAGTTAATATTCTGAGGATGATATTGAACCATTATGAGGAATCCTACATATCTTGTTTCTAACAGGAATCAAAACCCACATAGTTCGTTAAACCCATGTAGTTTAACATCATGAGGAAATGAAATATATAGGGGAAATTAGGCATAAATTATTTGATCTCAAGACTTGAGAAGTCATCCTATGTATCTTGGTTATAACAAGAATAAGATTCATAATTGTTTGATCATGCCCTTGGGACTTACCTTGAGTTGGATTCCCTTGTATGGGGGAATTCATATCATACCACTGATTATGGATTACACACTAATGTTTACCTAGCTGGTGGATATTTATGATTATAATGATATGATCATTTCAATTACCTAATTACTCATGATCCATGCTCAGTTTTAGAAATAAGGGATAATAAGTAATCAATATCATTGTATATGGATGCTCAATTTCCTTCTAAATATTCTAGTGGATGATAAAGGAAGACTAACCCATGGGAGTGATTGGGTCATGATTGTTGGAATGTCGAATACATGACAAGACATACACCAAATTACATTCCCATTTGAGATCAGGCCTCAGGAAGGTGTCATATTATCTTGGTTATAACTAGAATCAGATTTCTCATAGTTCAATTGATCAGGGCTTACACACTGAGGTTTACCTAATTTGGGGGTATTCATATCATGACACTGATTAGGGATTACACACCTAGGTTTCCATAATATGTTCACCAGACAAGGTTACTATGTCCCAGGATGCCTGCTCAACATAGCCTGATTATCTCCCTAACATGTATGATTGTCTACCTGACATGTATGAGGATACCTAGAAATGTCCTGGTTTCTTAGCAGACATGCTTGAAGACAATCACATGATCCAGTTGAATTTTTTTTAGGACTTCACATAACCTAAATGACATGTTTGTAGGGAATAATATGATCAAGGATCACATGTTTGAAGGGTGTCACATGATCTTGATGACATGTCTATAGAACATCATGAGATCATGGATGGAATATCTGGAGGGTACCACATGATCAAGGATGTCTTTTCATGGTTTCATCGTGAAAGGAGGTTGACATTTTCTGGTGCCATCACAAGACCTAGACAACATGTCATGATGTCGCCGCATGATTTGGGGCTATATGTTTAGAGGCCATCACAAGGTTTGGAGATAAAGACCAGAGGGATTTTTTAGGCTTTTTTGGCATGCTCGGAAGGTGTCGCATGAATTTATTAACATGTCATAGGGATATCACATGATACATGTACCGTGTCGAGAGAGAATCACATGATTTGGGTTATATGTCCCTGTGCTATCGCACGATCTGGGTGAGTCATGCGAAGTGCACGAGGATCAATGTATGTGTTCTTCACGTAAGTCTCCCATATTATAAGTCTTTATTCCAACCTTTATTTTATATGTGTATGATTTTTTCCAATTTCATATTATTTTAAGTTTCATGTGACCCTATTGACATGTGAAACCTCCTTTACATAATCTGAATGATACACTAAAAATACTTCACATGATCTCAAGTGATCTTGTGAAGTGCTCATGCATGCCTCATGATTCCTTAGGTTGTTCCCCATATTTTACTAGGCAGAAGACCTTTATGATTTCATGATTATATGCTCTGATAATTCCACTATAGCGCTCTCATGTGTGATCGATTGTGGATGATAGATGGATTCTTTTTACTGATAGGGATTTTTTTATAGTACTATCCCCCTCAGTTATACATTGTCTTGTGAGAAGAGTATATCACACATTTGGGATGAAGTTAGTGGAGAGTTTTATTGTTTTGTTCTTTTAGAGAATCTACCATAGGTCATCCAAGGGATGTTGTATGATATTAGAGACCATAATAATGTCCTATCAGCTCCCCATATATTGGTCCTTGGCTGATCGAAGGGATTTTTCCTAACCATGTAGACATTTAAAGGATATTTTAAAAGGTTAGTCCTTCTTATCTAGGGGTATTCATGAAATCTAGATTCCTATGGAAATGCCTTCGCATGATCAAAGATGGCTTGTCTGTGATCATTTGTGAGACCAAGGTGGCTTATCAGGGGGTCTCACAGGATCATGATGGATTTTCAAGGGGGCCTTGTGTGACCAATTGTGATTTCTTGGGGAATATATATTTTTTCATGAAAATTACAATATATCTAATTCAAAAATAAGCTTATGTATTTTCCCTATTTATTTCCCTCTTTATTATACAAGGGCTGTAGATCTTGCGAAATTGTGCATGTGTTGTCGATGTCAAACACTCACATTGTGTGAGATGCACCACATGAACAATAATGGATTTTATGATGATAAAAGATAATTTTCATTGGAAAACCTCTTATTTTCTATGTAATGTCACATGATAATTGATTGATATCATGAAGGTGTGTGAGCATCATCATGGATAATTTCTCCTCTTGTTTGTTGATCTGAAGGGGCATCACATGTTCAATGATGGATATCATGAAGGCATGAATAAATTTTCAGGGAAAGTTTATATTCTTGAATTTAATGTGTCACATGTTTAATGATGGATCTCATGATATAATATAGAAAATATCAGAGGAAATAACTCTACTAACCTTTTATGTTCTGTGTGTTAAATTATGGATATCGTGACGCCATGCATACATTGTCAGGGAAATTCACTTTTCTTTCCTTTGATGTGGTGCATGTTCTTGGATGCATGATACCATAACATGAAGAAGGGTGTTTTTATTTTTAGGACACATTTTAAAAGGTTCTTGTCTAGTTTTGAAATCTGTTTCATGAATGTCACATAACCCCAGCTGCTTGAAGGTGTGGTGTAATTGAGGGTTCCCATGAGGGCGTCACATGACATTCAAATATTCATGAAATCATGTAAAGGGTTTCAGGTGATAGAGTATCACTCTAACTTCACTTCTCATTTCTACAATAACCATTTATAGAATATATATTCTCTTCTCATGATGGTGTAAAGTGAAACATAGAGCTTCTTATGTGCACATGAATATTTTATGCGCGTGGCAAAAAATTCCATCATATCGATACAATGAATTAGTGTTTCTTGATTGTTATTAATGATCATATTTCACGATCCATAAAAAAAATTATTTAAGGATTAATCATTACTTTTAAATTTTATATTCACAATTCTTCACATAACTGAATATTCTATAATTTAATAACTTTATGGGTGGAGGAAAGACCATGATATAAGCTCGGTTCCAAGTTCACATGATGTTGTATATTGGCGAGACATGATTTATATATTTAAAAGAGCATAAACCCCATTCAGTACCACATTCCTTCACAGGATATGTTATACCGTACCACAACCTTTTGTGTGAGTGAAATCATGTGGTCTTGCATAAGCTTATTTGTGTAACCCTTATGCTAGCTCACGTAAGCTTCTTCTTATAACCCCTATGTGGGTTAATGATAATATTTTTAATATAAGAAACAATATCTACATTCTCTTGAATGGTAGTGGAACTCTGTGACTCATGATCTACCTATATTTATAGATTATGTATTCACTACATCCACACATCCGAGAATAGCGGCGTGTTAGATAAATATACTTCACTATTTATCACATCGATGTACTCATCTTGATATCTGAAAATAATGTTGTGTAAAGATATATCTTTAGAGAACCAAAAATCTCAGTATTTTTAAATAATTCATAGTTTGCAGCAGGTGGAATTTAGTGAATGAAAATCATCCTTCTACTTACACAATGTCACTCATGTGATCGACCTCATCACGTGATACCAATATGAGCTTCATACATGCGACATGAAGTTTCTTCACATAGAAGCTACCCTCATATACTCACCATTTGAAAACTATATTTATTACACCAATATATCATATTATCCTTGTATCATACACTATTTTATTTTTTATAATTAACTACTTACATGGACAAATGGGTGTGACACTTCTCTACTTGCATGAAGGATGAGGCTAAGTCTCATGTTTTTTTTTTCTGGATGATAATGGTGAAGTGGAAGACGATCCTTAAAACATAGGGATTTCATAGTATCCTCCTCCTTCACAATGGGTACTCTCAGTGTGCATGTGATATTCACATTCCAATAGACTTTATAGTGTCCTGTATATGGAATCATCACCTTAACTATATGCTCTATTTTCAGGCATAGTTTTTCTTTTCATTAGGTTCTAAAAATGTCATCTTCACGTGTACCAACCTCATGGCCCCCTCTCATCCATGAATAGATCTTGTGGAAGTGTGTATCTATTTTTGGCATATTCTCATGGAGCACGCACATAGAACCTATCATTTCTCACATTGTATATCTTCACAATCTGCATCAGGAGATTCATTCTTGCACTTTGGAGCTTCTACAAGCATGGCGCTTCTCTGATTCACATGCAGTAGGCTCATAAATGGTTGGGCTATCTAGGTTGATCATTGTAGACTATATGAATCACACTCTATTCCTTATCCATAGACCATATTCATGGCATAGGATACCTATATGGATGCTTCATGTAATCCCTCAATTTTTATATCATCATGCTCACGTGATCTTCATTGCGAACTTCCATTATGCTCTATGACATGTCATACCATAAAGGTAGTTCCCCGAAAGAACCTAATATTTGTGATGTGAAATATCTCATGTGGCTGGTGTGTGTTAACATGGTTCCTCTATTCCTCACATAAGAATATATGTGGTTTCTTCTTCTCTTCCCATTATAGCATATCAAGCTTTGGGTATTTTTATGAAGGAATTTCATATGAAAGTCATGACATGGGGGGTGGGGGTGGGTTGTGGTGCAATCCAACTTGTCTGCTTGAGGTTATGGTGGTCCACTATATCCATTCTGGGCATGATATGTGAGATGAAACTCCAGTACCATGAGGTTGAATATGACCACCTGAAATTTCATTTATCTATGCATAATATTCACCCCAAACATCATTAGAACATTACATTATGTATTATAATCTTCTAAAAAATCATCACATGTGTCCATCCATGGAAAAGTGTTCGGAACAAATTTACTGGTGTAAAAAAAATCCCCCTTATAATTGGGTTCATTTGAAATTAAAAGAAACTAATTCTAAGGTAAATATAAAACAAATTTATATATATCTAAATGATGATGGATTCCTCCTTATTTTACACACTATCATTGAATGAATCTTATGAAATTTATATGTCGTTGTCTAATTTTCTTTCATTCATCATGTGCATGTTATTTCATTTATAAGATTTTACATAGATCATCGATGATACCAATCCTTCATATAATATCATTTAAACCCAAATGTATGGATTTTAATGTTTAATCCATAACAATATTTTCTCAAGAAATGATCATGAATTCCCACCAACATGTGATCCCTCATTGATGTATCTACTCTATCTATCTTAAGATTACCTAGTTCACAAAAGGACAATTTTAGTAAAATATGTCTCTGAGGGAGAATTCTCTATATTTTACTACAGTTAATGGACTTAGTGAGTATAGATTGATTTTCTCAAAGTCCATATAGTGGTCCCCACAATATTTATATCTTTTTATTTAAATTTCCCTAAATTTTTCCTAAGATTCATATAGGGGAAGGATTAATGGGTATGGAATTGTATTTTTCTCAGGACACCCTCTTATGGGGTTTTGACCTCACAAGTTTTGTGCCTTTTCCATTTTATGGGTGCTCCATATTTCCTGGACCACATGAAGTGCATGTCCAGTGAGTAGTCACCTAACATTTACCACGGATTCCTTATAAGGTTTTCAACCTAATGAGAATTATTTATCTTTTAGTTGGATATTTTAAGGTCTTGAAAGCTATACCATTGTTATGTTGTAGTTTAGGGAATTCTATCTTAGTCCTTCTTTTTTTAGTAGTTTAGAGTCTTCTATCTCAGACTTTATGTTTATATAGTTTTAGGGTCTTTTAGATCAGAACTTATATTTATGTAGTTTAGGATATTCTGGCTTGGACCTTGTATTACTGTAGTTTAGTTTCTTTTATCTCAAACATTTTATTGATGTAGTTTAGGTTATTTTAGACAAAACCTTATATTTCTTTAGTCTAGGGTCTTTTAACTCAAACATTTAGATGACATGAAGTTTAAAGTTTTAATTCCATAACTTAATTGATGAATATAGAATATGGAATAGAAATTATATGGATGAACCAAAATACCCTAAGGTTCTATGTTCTAGCTTTCTGTTTCCAGGCCTCACAAGGATTGGAGTTCCTTTCCTACAAGGATGAGATACCTTTGGTTATTAGGTCAAATCCCTTCTTCATTGGTAGCATTGTCAAATAGAGGTGTCCCCACTCTCTTACAAGGATCAAAAAAGATTAATGGGTGTGGTAGTATGGGTATACGATGAAAATATTGGTAATCCAAGCCCACTTGGATTGTTGGAATATGGATTGAGTAAGCCATAACCCAAAGGTTTGAGTTGATGAATATGAAATTGGGTAGACATTCTGAGAATAACCTAAAATTCCCTAAGGTGTCAGGTTCTAACATGGTGTTACCATGGATCACAAGGATCAAAGTTCATTTCTTACAATGATGATATGCCTCTGGTTGGTAGGTCAAATCCCTTATGCATCAATATCATGGTCAAATAGTGGTGTAACCACTCTTTTCTGAGGGCCATGAAAGATTTGATAAGACTTAAACATCCAAACAATGAACTGGGGAATGGAGAAAAGGACTATCCAGGAAGGGTTCTAATAACATAGGGTAGTTTGAGTCTTTAATTGTAAATCTCGGGACCTAAATCATGTGGTTTTGATTCCTAGGGTGTAGGCCAACAAAAGGTTTGAGAATGGAGTTTAACATTCCTAATTTGAGAAAGGGAACAAAATATGGTGACATAACATTCAAGATTTCAAATCCTATTTAATTTTATGGTTACGAGGATTGTAAATCAGGTTCTAAAGTTCTAAGGTCATGATAATGATATGGTAAAATTGTGCCAGGGATGACCTGAATCACCCTAAGGTGCTACGTTCCACCACAGTGCTGTGAGGGATCACAAGGACCAGAAATCCCTTTTTCAAGGCATGAAAAACTTGGTTGATGACCATAGGCACATATGTAGGAGAAATAGACTTACATGCATAGTTAAATAAAGGGTATCCTGAAGTCGAGTATCCTTATCCAAGGGCAATAGAAGGTTTTTGGTGATATGTGGTGATCAAATCATAAAGTGTGATATCTAGAAAATATAATATTCAAGAAGGGTTTGAGCACCCTAAAAGTTATGTTGCTTCCAAGTGAACACATCATCACTATGAGGAGATGTGAAAAATTAATACCCTAACTTTTTCCTAGACCAGAGGGTTTAGTGATCATGACTAAGATTTTATTAGGTCCACACAGTGGACCCTATGAGCTTTATGCCTCATTTTTTACTCCCTATTTTTTTTCCTAAACTCTGGAGATGAAGGGTTTAATGAGAAAAGACTTGAATTTTTCTTAGGATTACATTTTATTGTTTTAAATATGACATGTTTTTTTCTCTTTCCCTATAAGTTTAAGGTCTTGTGATTTGGACCATCAAAGGATAGAGTTTAAGGTTGCACAACTTTGACTAATGTTCAGTCAGTTTAAGGCCATGATGCACATAGACATAATATGAGGGGGATGTTACACAAGAGACTAATTAGGATACCCATGGTCAAGATTTATCCCAAATATTTATAATTGGGATATTAAAATGTTGTAAATCATGGCTTTAGGTTATCATGTCATGAGTAATGATATGGGAAAATAACACCAGGGATGGCCCTTAAAATCCTAAGTTTCTAAGTTATGCAACGGTCATGTTAGGATCACAAGGATTAGAAAGCTATTTATATAGGAAGAATATGTCTCTAATTTGTAGTTTTTATCCCTTATAAATTAATATCAAGATTAAACAAAGAAATATCTTTTCCTTTCCAGGGGACATGGAAGGTTTGTGGAAACCTGAGGTGCTCAAGAAACAAAGTGTGATTTAAGGGATGAGGGGCTTAAAAGATGACAGAATCATCTCATACTTTGGTTTACTAGGGTAAAGTTCTTATATTCCATTGATAATAAATGATAATGGGTGATAAAATTAACCCTTCTTTGTCATGTAGTGGGGAAGTATTTTCCATGTTGTTTTAATTTCATAAAACAAGGGAATTTTCCCTGTAGTTTAACATAATACGATTATGAAATTTTCCTTTTAGTTTAACGTCATACCATTAGAACATGGGAACCGATGTGGAAATTGGTTTGAGATATCCTTAGGGAAAATTTTAACTATTTAGGGGAATTTAGACACAAAGATAATCTTTCATCCATGCACATGATTATTGCTGGGACTCCATATGCCAGAGCCTTTATTACGCCGATCTATCATGTGTTCAAGCAGGCCGTACATAGATCTAACTCATACATAGGTAATATAAACTTGTATGAACCTAAACTCTTTGAAAATAGGTATATAATACATTTTGTTTCCAGTTTAATCTCATAAGGCTAGGAAATTCACTGCATAGGTTTGGCTTGTATGCAGTTAGGGGTGATTTTTTTTATCATTTTATATGTTGTGGATAAACCCAAGATTAGAGGTCTGGGTGTCAATACATATCCTGTGATGGTAGGAATAAATCCACATGTATTTATGGAATGGGAAAATCCCTACACAGGTATAACACATAGGCATAGTGGGACATTGTTCCCATTTATTGTTGTAGCTGGGCCAAAGATTAGATATCTAGGTGTCACTACATATCCCATGATGATTGGAATCAAGACCCACATAGTTCTTGAATGGGAAACTCTCTACGTAGGTCTGGACCATATGCATAGGGGGTAATTATGCCTTTTTATTATTATAGCCAGAACTAGGTCTGGATTTCCAAGTATCACTACATATCCTATGATGAAAATAATCAATCCACACATAGTTCTTAAGAAACCATGTTGTTTAACATCATGCGGAAAGGAAGTAGTCTACTGACGTGAAAAGAGAATATTTCTGATATACCTAAGACCTAATAAATGGGTTTCACTGTGTATCCAATGATTATAGGAATCAATCCACACTTATTTCTTGAATGAAATCTCCCTAAGTAGGTCTGACCCATTTGTAGGGAGGGGATAATTTTTTGTTTATTTTTTATAGCTGTGCTTGATATTAGTGATATGGGTTTCACTACATATCTTGTGATGAATATAATCAAGCCACATTTAGTTCTTAAATAGAGGTTTGGTGGGAGACCGACACCAAGGGTAGTGGTCCTCTTGAGTGAGGTCCATAGTAATATACAATTTTTTCCATGAAAGGGACATAAATGTGCAGTTTAACATCATGTGGTGAGGAATCATAGTGTGACTTTGAAGGCATTTCATTTAGAACCATGATAAACTTGTTGTTATTTGATATGTCTCAATCATGTAGGCAATCCCTTACCGAAATTCCTAATCCCACGTGATCCATGGTCGGTTTGAGAAACATGGAATGGTAAGGGTTTCATCACTATATAAAGAAAAAAAGAGAAAGGACATGTAAATTTTGTATCATGTGGTGGATGGTCTAAGATATAATATCTCGGAATACTAATGTATCCCATTGGAATGTGAATCAAGCAATACATAGTCCTAAAAAACTCATGTAGTTTAGTGTCATGTGACAAGGACATCATCTGTGCAGTTTAAAGTTATGTGGTAAGGATGTAGGTGAATCAACATGAAAGAAGAGGGATATTGGGGATCCGTGTAGTTTTACATCATGTATTGAGGATGAGAAACCATTCAATTTATCATCATGATACAATGGTATCAGTTGTGCAGTTTAATGTCTTGCTGTAAGGATAAGGAAACCATGTAGTTTATCATCACGTGGTGAGGAAATAAGACATGAAGTTTAATATATTTTGGTATGGATGAGGGCTACACAATGTGGAATAAAAGAAATGTTAGGTATCATTGTAGTTTTACATCATGTGGTGATGGTGCCTTCCTTTTAGTTTAGTGCCATGTGTTTAGGATGAGAAATGATGTATATTTTAACTACTTTATTCTAGGACATGAGATACTATATAGTTTAACATCTTGCTACTAGGACTTGTTTTTCACAGTTTAACATCATGTTGTTAGGACCTATTTTATATAGTTTAAATTCATGTGGCTAGGATGTGTTTGTGAAGTTTAACGTCATGTGACTAGGATGTAAGATGCTTTGCAGTTTAACGCCTTGCTGATAAAGAGTTTTCTATATAGTTTATCATTATTTTCTAAGGAAGATAATGATTCTTGATGGTATCTATGCAATGTATTTCTTGAGAAACCTCACATTGGTAGGGGGCATGATTCATTCCCTATCCATTTTGGCCAGTAAGTAAGTTACATTATGATAGAACTTATGTATAATATAAGGACCTTCCCTTTAGGGTTCTATAATTGGAGGCTTCTTTACTGGTATCATTAGGGTTCTAATATCCAATACTAGTTCTCCTTGAAGTAATGAATATATTTGAACCTTTTTATTGAAGGCTTGATTGATCTGATTCTGATGGAATTTGGGGTTGTGCGATGTATGCGACCTATTTTCATCGAGCCCTTCCAATTCATACAAGAAATTTTTGCGATTACTCTTCATACGAGAGTTTTTCAAAGACATATATTCAAATGGAGGGAATATGGAATTATATGGGAAACACTACCATGGTTGCATACACCAATGAATATGGTGTTGCTTTTATAGCAATACGCGTGGTAGTATGTTAGGACCATAAATAATGGAGGATCTTGTATGGCCAGGACATCTTGTCATTGTTCACCATATTCCAGAGTAAATTTGACAAAGAATTATTTAAGGCCTCTATCTATCCATTTTCTGCTATATGATAGTGTGATGAATGATTGTACTTGATGTTATTCCCTTGGTATAATTTATTCAACTCTTTAGAATATAAGTTGGCGCTGTTGTCTGTCAATATCGTGCGAGGGACTCTAAAACTAGTGATTATATGGGAATTCATGAAGTTGTTGATATTAATTATCCCAAATTACTTGAGGGGTATTTCCATATCCCACTTGGAAAATAATATGATAGTAGTAAGGATGTACTAAAACTACTTAGATATGGTTGGGTGATATGACCCCACAACATCCATTCCCCATAAATCAAATGACTAGAAATATTTTTCTATATGTAGAAATTACAGGGGTTTATGGATGAATTTTTCACAAATCTAGAATGCATGAAATTTCATGGTGAATCCCACATATTCATGTATCATGGTTTTCTAGTAGTAACCCGACCTTCTAATTTGGTGGTAGAGCCTGGTCCTAGACTTATGAGCACCATAGGAGCCTACATGGACATCTTCCATGACAACAAGAATCTATCTTTCTACTATGCATCTGAGGAGGATTTTGTCGAAGCATATCTTATAGAGGTTTTTTTATCATTTGAACCATCCTATATGGTAAAGTTTTTTATGGGTACCAAATATGTTCTCTTCCATCTTTTTTTATTGGGAGAGTCCCATTTTAGAGGTAACCAATTATGGGTTATGCCCATCTAGGGGTGGATATCAGTCCATCAAACTTTGGGGAGGTGTTGGCATGATTGATTTCTTCCATATCATAGACGATGATTGATGAGACCATCCTTCAGTGTGTGATTCAAGAAGATTTATTCCTCCTAATCAGGGCCGAGAAAGACTGTGGCTGCATTTTCTAATTTGTCAGCACAAAATTCTTTGATCAGGGACATGGTTTAATGTGGGTTCAAATGGTAACTTCGCCATTAGTCCTCTAAAATAGCCAATATGAGGGGAAAATTATTATTTTTTGATGGAATATTCACTATTTATCTACTTTATCACTGGATCCAAATCCTATTTTATGTTTAGTTAGGATATTTGAAGCCATAGGTCTAGTTCCAAGTTAGGGATGAGGGCTTGGTATTCTACCTCATTATTCATGAAGCCTTCAGATAGTGAGAAAGAGTAAGGAGAAATTTCTTTTTTTTTGTAGAGACAAATACAGTCCTTAAGCCAACCCGATTGAGTTTTCATTTTTCCAGTATCTTACTGATAGAACTTTGGGAGGCACCATCAAAATACATCTCCCTTGTCTTTGGAGTGTCATGAGCATAAAAACCTCATTTTCTAGAAGCTTGGTGTCCACTGGTGTACTTTTTGGTGCGGGATGTACTGTGAGAAAATCAACTAGGGTATGAACTTTCACTGAATTATGTGACATGAACTGAATGTATTATTGTTACAGAATGACCGCCCATCAATCCAAATTCCTAGTCAGTATGGGATGACCAAGGATGCACTTGAGAGGATCTATATGAGAGACCAGGTAGACTTCATGGCATTGCAAGTAATTCCTATGTTTTTTACTATAAATATGAGTGTAAGGAAGTTCTTATTAACATAAGAATATTAGGTCTTAGTTCCCAGAATCATTCATATGAGGTAGTAGAGATAGTTTTCATTCCATGTATCATTTTTATGCATGAGGATAGTGCAAATAGATCGCTCCATAGCAACCACATATAAGATAAGTGGATTTCCTTACACCAATGGAATTAAGACCAGTGGATGAGGTCAATACTGCTTGATACTTTCAAAGGCTTCATGTAAGTCCACATCCCATTGATAGGCGATTCCATTCTTAACTATCATGGTGAAGGGGAGAGATTTTTCATCCTGGTTGGAAATGAAATACTGAATGTAGGTGAGGTTCCCTTGGATCCCCCTTCGTTATTTGTGATCATGAGGGGTGACATCACCAGGATTGTGCTAGGATTTTTAGGGTCAACCTCAATTCCACGATGGCATACCACAAAGCCAAGGAACTTCCCTAATGTTACCCAAAAATAATATTCCAATGGATTCATCTTTAGACTGTGCTGACATAACTTTTTGAAGGCTGTTTGAAGATCCATGAATTGATCACATCGCTTCCAACATTTGACCACCAGGTCATCGATATAACATTAATCTATTCATCCCAATAAGGGATTAAAGATATAATTCATGGAAAAAATATAGGTGGAACCAAAATTATTTAATCCAAAGGTAATTCCATAATAGAAAAAGATCCCCCTGGGCACTTTGAAGGTAGTGGCTTCCTCATCTTCAAGGTCCATATTTATCTTATTTTACCCTGAGTAACCATCCATAAAAGTGATAGATTAGATGAAAAAAGTTTCATTAATCAAGAGTTATATGATTTTAAATGGGAGTTTTTCATTTGGGAAGTGTTAATTAAGGTCTCTGAAATCAATGAAGACCCTAATCTGATTATTCTTTTTATTGATAGGGATGATATTTTCTATCTATCTTGGGTATTGTAATTATCTAATTTTTTTTATTTGATCAATTTTACAACTTATTCCTCTACATTAGTATCATGGTAGGGTTACATCCTCTTTGACAACTGCTTGAAACCTCTATGATTACCCGATAAGCAGATATAGTGCATAGCGACATTTGGATCGAGTTTGGGAATTTCTGTATAATTTCAAGTGAACACGTATCGATTTAGATTTAAAAATGAAATATACCTCTCTTGAGACTTGATAGGAATGGAGGAACTAATTAGTTTAGGTAAAAAGTCTTTTTATGTTCTTAGATTTAACTAACTAATCTCATCAATGGTGGTGGAGATTCCTTCCTAAAATTCAGTAAGGCCACTCCTGAGGTCATCCTCTTATTCTTCCACCTCTGAGTCTATGGAGGCATTTTAAGATGAAGTCAAGAATCTAAGGAAATATCTATCATTGTTTGGGGGAGAGAGGCCATAAAAAGATACATTATCATACCCTAATACTAGAGTCATTAAAGACATATTCTAGAGATGATTATCTTTTATATTGTCTCTAGGGACAGTAGGGGTTTGGATGTCTATAACTAGGTCTATTACCACTACCAGATTTATGGGTAACACATAATCGTTATCGATCATGCACCAAGGATTTACAGGGGGAGATCCCCAAGTTGTTGGGGGATGAAAAATGTATATTTTCATCTATCATTAGTTGTTTTATTTCCTTTTTATAAAAACCCACCTCATCATATGTGGCTTCACATGTCTTGAAGGGGAAATTTTCACCATGTAGTATTCTCACCTTTCTATCAATGAGGTATTTCAGACACTGATGGAATGTTGAAGGTATCTCCATGTGGATGTGAAGATAAGGACTTATGAGTAGGAAATTATATGTGGTGTATTGTTGGATAACCATAAACTCAACATTATATATGAGATCCCCAAACTGATCTTTGAGCTTGATCTTCCCGGTAGGTCTTTTCTCATGCTTATCACACCCTTGAATGATTATCTTTATGGGAGATAAATCTCCCTCTCTATATCAAAAATGTAGAAGGGTATAAATAAAGATGAGGTTGATCCTAAAACCATTGCAAATCAGGGACCTTTGGATTTCAACATTATCGAGTCTACCTAAAACATATAGGGGTCTAATGTTTCCTTAGATTACTTATTCTTGATCCCGCTCTGTGAATGAGATAGAGACATGAAATTCTAATGTCATGGTATCCAGTCAATAAACCTTGGATGTAGTGACTTCTTTATTAAAATTATATGGGATCTATAGGGATTAAAAGAGTGCCTCTCTGGTTTATTTTTAAAGATGTAGTGAATCTAGGATTGAGATCTTAGTTTGGAAAACCACCATCTATTTCATAATATCTTACTTTTTCTAGAGGTCGACACTTCCCTAGGTGAGGATTCTCCATATTATGCTGTTAAGGAGATAAGGAAATTTAGGTAGATGAGCCTATTTTTTGTGAATAGGTCAGGGGAGAATCTTCTTCTAGTGGAATAGGTCAAGACGACCTTCCCCATTATATGGGATGATTAGATAATCATACCCCCGCTAGATGGCCGTGTAAGACGACTGTGCGCAGATGGATGCTAGAGGATTCTTGGATACCTCCATGTATTTTTCGACTTTATGGACTTTTTCCCATGATTATTAGCTACATATGTTTCCTCCATGAGTACATGATAAAAATATTAGGTTCGAACACACCCGCATTATCCTCTGTACCCTGGGATCCTATGCCTGTGGCCTCCAACTCTCTGGTAAGGTATTATTAAATCATTATCAGGGGAATATTCATCATTGAAGAATGGTTATACAAAGTTTATCATATTAAAATAACCAAATATGATCTCTTCATTTGATGAGGGCTCCATTTGGTGGGGCGGTGCCCATGCTTCGAATGTTGCAGGGAAGAAATTTGCAAGTGTCAGATCTTGCGTCGAATTTGAATATGACTCTTCCTCTTATATCTATTCCTATGTATGATGGTTGAATTCACCTACGAGAGGCATATTTTATCTCAACTAACTAGGAAAAAAACCGTTATGGGTCTAAAAATCTATTCTCTAAGGGTGGTATGATGTCAGTCATCTGTCTTTCAAGTCATCCAGTAGTTGAACTTCTATCCATGCCTAGTCGGAACTTTTTTAAAATCACCTTATTCTTATTATTGGGTAACAGTTATGCAGGTCACTTATGTTGGGGTGTTTTCCAACATCACATATCCAGAAGAGACCATGTGTTGAAGGTCATCTTTAAATATGAAGAAATCCTAGATGTTGTGACACTGCCTTCTATAGAAATGGTAGTAGTTGGGACGATTGATGAGGTTAACCTTATTGGTATTTGAGGGCTATGGCCGCTTGATAAAGTTATTTTCTATGAATTAAAGTAAATAATTGGGGACTTAATCATTTTATAAATATATTTTTTTATTTATCCTTTCTTCAAATATTGAATGACTCTGATATCTTTTTACTTATGGATGAGGGAGACTTCGTTGTTTCTACCACTCGATAGGAGGTGATGGGAAGTTAGACACCTTATTATTTTATTTAATGTGTGTTTCTACTATTTTGAGGGTAAAAATGGTAGTTTATGCCTTGTTGAGCCTTTTACCCAATTGCAAGGTTATGAGTGGAGAATTATCTCAGGTCCACTAAATGCCATCTTCCAAACGTTATTATGTTTCTAAAAATGTCCAGAATCCACCTAGATATTCCATTGGGATCAATGGTGTCTATAAATCTTCCTAAATATTTTCAGCACAAAACTCTATAAATTTCTCCTGTAAGAGAGGGATGCTGAGTAAATAGGTTAATCCTTTCAATCTGGATATGAATTCAGACACCCACTCATTTTCACATTGCTTGTAGTTTGTCAGGTTGAAAATTGTCATTTATCTTAGTTTCGGGCTGAACTAGTAAAGGATTTTATGACCAAAGTCATACTATCCTACAAAAAATCCTATTGAAAGACCGATTTACCAAACAAAGGCTGACCCAATCCAAGTCTATATGAAACACTTCATCTTGGTCACCTCCTTCTAATCTCGAGGGACCATCATCAGAACACATTGGAATACAAAGTGAGTGAGATGATATTCTGGGTTTCCTGCACCGTCAAAGTTAGAGAAGGCAGGATTTCTGAATTTGGGTGAGGGAAAAGTTTCATCCAACCATTCGAGGTATGAATTATTCTCAAGATGCACTAGTGTGTGTCATCCTTCCATGGATTCCATATGTGTAGACAGAGAATCAATGAAATTGAGAAATTTTAGAGGTATTGCTGCCTTATCCACCTCCCATCTACGAGGAGCGAGTGGGGTTTGATGAGGTTCCCCCATTTTAATTTATCAATGATTTTCAATTTGTTCTAGGAATTAATGAGAACCCTAGAGAGGGATAGGCTATAGTTACCCAACTTTTTCTTTCATTACTATTACATCATTTTAATGATAAAAAACATAATTGAATTAAAAATCTAGGATCAAACGGTTTTGTGTCTTGGGAAAATTAGGCTCATACATTTTGTTTACATAATAAAACATAAGAATTGTCTAATTTATTATTCTATAGTTTCTTAGTGTCCCTCAGATTCACCTTAGTATAAGTAATCACCTGAGGATATACATCAATGAAATATGTGATCTAAAATCCTAATAAGAGGATAAATAAGGAAATGAACCAATATAACATGAGTGAGAATAATCATCATCATACTAACTTAATCACAATACAATAATCATAATAATTATAGGAATCATTAGATATAGTCATGGAATGTGGTGATGCATAAAAATGAAACATCGTGTTTTAGTGGTCAAAACCACACATAATTGTGAAAAAAGATAGCATCATATTCACACATAACATTTGTTCATAATCATAACACCATCATTGTGAAAAAAGATAGCATTATTTTCATGGATATTTCACATTATCTCATGAGACACATCACATTACCTAATTAATTGGAGGTTTATATAATTCTGGTCCCTCCCATCACATCATAACATTTACATAATCTTGCATGCCACATAGAACATATATCAATCAAATTCATGAAGTAAACCCAAGGAAGAGAATGGATTTCATATGGAATTTATAGAGTAAATTCATGAATAAAAATTGGGGTTCCCAAAATAAAAAGGGAATAGAATACTTGGTATAAGAATCATAAATCTTGAGTGAAGAAGAAACAATATCAATAGAAGTAAAAGATGTGTTTTTAGAAAGAAGATTTCTTTTGTAAAATATTTGTGTTTGTCAAAAAATCAAGTAGAAAACAAGTATATCCAAGAAAAGAAAAGGTAAGAATAATGAAATAAAATTTAAGGAACATTAAATGAACAACCATAATAAAATTGGTGTGAAGGAGGTAAAACCCAAATAATTGGATATGGGTTCAAGAATCCCCTTACCTTAATTCCCACTTAATTTCTTTACTTTTGCACCTCCTAAATAATAAAATTATGTTTATTAAAACATAAATGAATAAGTGAATTATAGTCATTTATACTACTATTTATTAATTATAATCATTGGATTATATTTATTATTTTTATTGATGAAATTGAAGTGTTTGGAAATCATGTTTTTCTTAAAAAATTCCCTTTTCTCTTTGATTTTTCTATTTTCTTAAATGTAAATAATACATTAGTATAATTAATTACATAATATTATAATGAATATAATTACATGTTTATTTATTATAAATAGTTTATAATATCCTTCTTTGATGATGGTTATATGAGTTTACAAGGCAATGTATCCTTAGGTGGCTAACCGACCTTTGACGGGACATTATTGGGAGAGTAGGGAGGAGAAGTTTAAAATTTATATATATAGTAGAATGATACTTATAGTAGGTTAACATCATTAATATAATGTCAAATTACTTCCAAATTCATTATTTTAAGGTTTGTTTGTGAAAGGTTTGTGGAAAAATAAATAGAAGAGGAAGAAGAAATAAAAAGAGAGAGAAATGGATCATAACTTAATCATTGGTGTAGCTTCTTTTGTATGACACTATAACTCCTTGGTGATTGGAGTTGGATTTCTCCAAAAAATACTTAATTATTATAAGGGGATTTAAAGGGAGTATTTTTTCAGATATTGAGCTTTGGATTGGGTGGGAGTAGTGGTTTTACAAGGAGAGGGAGAGAGGTTATTTATACTTGAGGAGAGGGGTATTTTTAGAATAAAATATTGAATAAAATAGTATATCAAATGTAAATATTGTAATAGTGATTTTTTGAGTAAAAATAATATATTAATTTAATATAATGGGTTTAATACGTTAAAAAACCTTTATAATTATAGCCAATTAATTTTTTTAAAATAAAAGTGTAAATAAAGAAAAAATGTTATTTTAAGAAATCACTTTTGACTTTAGGTTTTGGAATGTTATTTGTAGGTTTGGAAATTTATTTTTATTTTATTTTAATGAAACATTTATCAAATTAAATATACCATGGCCGAAACTAAATTTATAAAAAGGATTATGTCATTATTACATCATGAATAATGTAATTTGAGTTACACCGATTATGTGAAATACTATATTTTTACTATTCACCCAAAAATTGAATCATTTCAGAAAATTACCAAAAAATCAACATTAGAAAATTTAAACATGATGATTTCAAAAATGATATTAATTTTATGAAAATAAATTCCAAAGATTGGTAATTTTAATTTTTAATATAAAAATAATGGTTTTTACTAAATACTTTAAAATATAGTTTATTAAAAATGATCTTATATTTTCTTTGAGTTTCTTAATCATGTTATATATTTTTTTAGAATTATAAAATTTATATTTACATAAATTAACCTTGATAAATTTTATTTATATCATAATTTATTATTTTGAGGTGAAGTTACTATTCCAATCGGCCATGTTACTATTCCCTACAATCAAGTTACTATTCCAACAATCATAGTACTTCCTATAAATAAATCAATATTCCTTCATTAATTATTCAACTCAATTAATATAAAGTTTCTATATTTACATTTTCAACAATGTTTCATGGTTTACTAATATTTTGGTTCTTCTATATAGTTTTTGAAGTGGGGTGGTGATTTTAGTAGATTGGGGTGATCCATATTTTCCCATTGTAGGTGTTATATTTTACATTATCTTCCCAGTTATAATGCTTTGGAATTTTAATTGGTTACATTACGGATTAATATAATAGTATTTTTAATGAAATAATTTTTTTGTGTATAATATCATATAATATAATACAAGACACATTTATTTAGGATTTTTTTTACTAAAAAAACTTGGTTGTTACATCCTTCCCCCCTTTATAAATTTCATCCCCAAAATTTAAACTTATATTCTCAGTTGATAATAGGTGAGGGTACTTATATTTCATTGTTTTCTCTGGTTCCCAAGTCAACTCTTCATACTTATGGTTCCTCCTCGACACTTTGACAAGGTAAGTTGTCTTGTTGTATATAATTTTGTATCTATGGTATAAGATTTTAACTAGCTTCTATTCATATTAGAGGTAATTCTACAGTTGTACCACCTCTGGATTTAGAACATGTGATGGATTGGGTATGCACTTGTTCAAGAGTGATAAGTGGAACATGTCATGAACTTGGGCCATACTTGGTGGAAGTGGAAGCTGATAGAATACTTCTCATATGTGATCAAGGATCTCAAAGGGGCTAATGTACCTTGGGATAAGATTCCCTTTATTCCAAACTTCACTACTATCTTCCATGGTGATATTCAAAGAAAAAACTTATCTCCAACATAAAACTCAAAGACCCTTCAACAGTTGTCAGCATAAATCTTTTTCCAACTCTGATAAAATTTTATATATTGTTGGATGGATTGTTCCTTTTTTGTCATCTCTCACAAAATATTAGGTCTAAACAGATTTTTTTCACCAACTTCATCCGAACAAGTTGGAGTTCTATATCACTTCCCTTATAGAGCATCATATGGAGCCATTTGATTACTTGATTGTAAGTTTTTGTTATATGGGAACTCAACCAATGAGAGATGGTGATCCCACCCTACTTATAAATTTTATTGAGTATAATCTTAGCATGTACTCGAGCATTTGCATAGTCCTTTCATATTCTCCATAATTTTGGGGGTGATAGGTTGTGATGAAATTCAATTCAGTATGATAATAATATTGAAAAATTCTTCAGAATTTAGAGGTGAACCCTGGATCACTATTAGAGATGATCGAATGTGGTACCCCATGTAGCCTCCCCACTTCCTCCGCATATATCTTGGAACGTTTTTGAAGTAAGAAATATTCCCAAATAGTGGTAAAGTGGTCAGTCTTTATGATTCTATCCACCATAACCCATATCAGGTTCTTTACTTTATATTTTTTCGCGAGACCAGTGACAAAGTCTATAGTGGCATTATACCATTTTCATGTGGGTATATTAAATGGTTACATAATCCATTTGTACTTATTTCACTCTGATTTAACTTTATAACATAGCAAACACCATGAGATGTACTCAGTAATATCCTTCTTCATGTTGTCCCACCAAATTTTTTCTCAATGACCGCGATACATCTTGGTACTTCCAGGATGGATGGAGAAATATGAGCTTTGTGCATTATAAAATAGATTCTTTTTTATCTCAGGTAATGAAGACACAATAATCCTTATTCCAAACCAAATGACACCATCATCATTGATATGGAACTCATATAGATTTTCTTCCTTTACCACATTCACCTTCTTTTGTAACTCTATATCATACCTTTGTGCCTCTTTGATCTTCTCTTGGATGGATGGTTGGGAAATCATTTGGGAAATGTTGGATATATTCCCCACTATTATGGTATCCAAATTTATCCTTTTAATTTCCATAATGATAAGGTATTTCTCAATCCTCATTATAAATAGAGTAGCAAGTTCTTTTCTAATAAGAGCATCAACTACTGTGTCCTCCTTTCTCAGATGGTACTAAATAGAGAAATCATAGTACTTGATTAGTTCTAACAATCTATTTTGATGCATATTGAGATTACTATGTGTGAATATATAATTTATACTCTTATTATTGGGATAGGGGTGTTCCAGATTCCTTTATAGTACTTTTTTCCACCATGAAGTCTTGGCAGTCTAGTCTTGACCTATGATATAGTGTTTTAAGTTTCTTCAATATTTCTTATGTTATGATTATCATGCTATATCATGATTTGTGATTCATGTTCCTTTATTCACATTCTTATTTATACTGTATAACATGTATTATTCTCTTTATATTATTCCATGTTTATTCCCTTACTGGAATTTATAGCTCACCCCTTTCTTATGTATTTTCCCCAGGATATCCAATGCAGTTTTAAGCTCAAGCATGTTAAAGAATTTTTCAATAAGAATGGTGTAATTCATGTTTAATGTTGTAATGAAATTTACCTAATTCCAAAATAAACTAGAATTTTAAATCTTTTAAGTTGTATTAAGTGTAATTTTATGTAATTAAATCATTTATGAATGTGTAATAAAGAGAAGGGTTGTTATATTCTTCATATCATAGAATGATGAAGGGAACTTAGCTTCACTAAATGTATCATTAGAAAACTCTAAAATTTTGGAACTTTATTTTTCAATAATTCCACAAAGACACTTGATATGATACAAATTAAGTAGAAAAGACACCTTCGAGTTCTTAGAACACCCGTTATATAGTTCTTGTTTTCCATCTTCAAATAATTCATAAAAATAAAATTTTTTGGTCACTAAATTTTGGAGCAAGATTTACCTAATCAGGATCAAATGAAGGTTATGTTGATCTATTTAAATCTTTTACATTTTATTCTACAAAACCAAATGTGTCATTTAAAAATTTTAGTTCTGAATTCTCCTCTTTTGGGTCACTTTGTATTTCGTTGATAGTATTTTCATTATTTTGAATTGCCAAAAAACTTGATTCACCATGAAAAATCCAACATACATGTTGAGTATGAAATGATTTCAATATCAAATGCCCATATACTTCATTTATATTCAACCATACCTTGAATTTACAATTAGAACACAAACATTTTATTCTACCATCAACTGATTAGTTTGCAATTGTAAAATCTGAAAATTCTTCCAAACCCTTTGCGTATCAAGGCGTGTTTAGAGGTATATCCATCCATCGTTTATCCATAGGTATTGGATTGTATTATCCTTGTACATTCAGATATAAAGATATAAATGTTTAATCAAAAAAGTAAAATAAAAATTAAATATCATCCAACTTCACCATTGACTATTTCATAACAACTATAAAGAAAAATGTGATGAATCAAATAATGAAACTTTTCTTACTAAACATCTAATATAAAAACTTGAATCAAATAAATTATTATTTCTCACAAACATAGATGAATGGGATGAATAAAATAAAATATATTCTACCATAGTGTTGTAACTAAAGAGGGTTCATTCCATTGAAAAATTTTCTACACTGATCAATGTCAAAACTATTTCCCATGATATAACTAAGACCAAGATCACCCATTTAAAAATATGAATATAGAGTATACTTTGTTTGGATATCACGATATGTCATGAATACCCAAAATATTCAACTCTACATGTATATATTATATTTAAATGTTTTAGTGTGACTTCATGTTGTTCCCTGAATTATATAAATCAACTTTGTTCACATAACATCAAATCATACGTTCCTTCAATTTGAGCTAAACATAAAAAACATGTTGTTAACATAAATTTTAATACTTTACATTTTTATTTTAAAATAAAATGATAAAAAATTATACATTTGAATCAATAAAAAACAAACTACTCACTCTAATTAGTTTTATTAAAAATCATGTTAGTTAAAATAAAATCAATGAAACTATGTTGTCTGTTCTAGTTACTAATATCAATAATTAATTATCCTATATGTAAAACTTAACCCTAACTACTCTATCATTATTTGATATATTTTATTAAACTAAATTATTCCTCACATATTTATAAAAATGAAGTATTATGAAAAATTTAAAAATGGTTTAATATCTCATTTTCAAGGTCTTTATCCTTAAAGAACATTCCAGGTCTGGTGATAAAACTATGTGTGACCTCAAACCCTACCACCAATTGGGAATGAATTGGAAAATACCCTCAATTATGTATCTATCAAAAATTGGAGGCATTAACATATATATAAAAAAGTTTAATTCATTAATATCAAATAAAAACCATGAAATTATGAATGATTTAGATTCTATAACTGACATATATCATAATGTTTTTTAATTTAATACTACATAAACAAAATTAATGATTATTATAACTCTAAAAAACTAGCTAGAAAATCCAAAAAACACATTATAAACCAAAATTAAATATATAATTAATGTCCAATGAATAAAAAAAAAATTCTATACTATTTTTATCACCCATGATTTTCCATATAATGCTAATCAATAATAAAATTAGGGTGATGCTGATGTAACCTTTATGGGGGTCTGCGTTGTTGCCGAGGAGGGGATCTGAGCTAGGTAGAGGGATCTCAGAGGGGGGGGGGGTCTAAATTTCTACTGAAGAGGGGAATTGAGATGGGGTGATGGAGGTCCGAGACGGGGGGGGGGGGGGGTCGTAGGGTTTGGGGTTTTGGGGGTTCGGGGTCAGAGGCTTGGGGTGAGGGAGGTTGTGAGGGTTGTGGGTCGCTGTCAGGGAGAGGATATGAGGGGGGGGGGAGGGGTCGGGGTCACACAAACAGAATGGGGGATGGGGAATAATTGGTATTTTTTTAAAATTATAGTATGAGTTTAATTGAAACCACCACTAATTAAAAACAGAAAAAATATCATGATGATTTTATGTAACTATCGTTATATGATATATTTTTTTAACTGGATTTATTTTTTTCGTGGTTACTAGAACTTCTATGAATAATCTTCTACTAACCATAATTTTTTATAGTGTATGGTCTTAGAAATCACTAAGTGAAATCATTATGAGATGAATTCTCATCCAGTTATGAGTACTGGTACCTGACAATCTACATCATCTATTTCCCATCAGATGATGTCATACAAACATAGTTTATATATTTTTAGAATATCATCATAGAATATCAAATTTATTATCATTGAATGTAAATTATATAATCTTCTCAATTAAATAGATACTTTTAGATATTATTACATTAATGTTTAAAAGAAGAAAAATAAATGTGTGATAAGGAATTTATAAATATTCAGGTCTATGAATATTAAATAAATTTAATGTACAAATTAGTTAGTTCTAGGGAACCTACTCTAAAACTCCCAATTTCACTATAGAAAACATCTAATTGACTGGTTATTTCTCAAATGTTTAAACATTCTTCTATTTAGAATATCTATAATTGGTGGGCCTATCACTTTTCCATGGATAGGGTTAGTATAGTCATATGTATGTGTAGAAAATATAATTAATTTGACATCACTAACTTTAGTAAATATCTTAAGTAGTAATATCCCCAGGTATACACTTCTTGTTCCCCTATCATAAATATGACATATTAGATAATACCATAGTAAAAACTTGTTATAATAATGATAATACTATTACTATTTTGGAATAACCTAAAACTGAACAAATGATTATTAAATTTTTTATTTAGTTGCATTAGAATCCTCAATGTATTCTGTTATTATAGTTATGAAAACCATAGGCTGTATTAAGTTTTATGGGTAGTTATATCTATAATTATGTGTAGTTTACCTTTTTTTTGAAATTTTAACTCCATGAAACATGCATATCATACATATACTCATATCATGGAATATCAAATAAATTCCTAGAACTTAAGATTGTGAAAATTTATCCATAATATCCTCTTATCCCCAAACATTTTATCATAGATATATTTTATTCCATGTGACATGGAAAAAAATTTATTCATGAATTGTTTCATATTTTCAAAGTTTATACCATGACTAGAATAAGACACTCTAAAAATCTTCCTTTGAGGATCCTGTTATCGAGAACTAGGCTACTATTTTAATTCATATTTGGAGAAATTCATTCTAGTATCAGCAAGATATTAATATTACTTATTTATTTTCCATGTTTTATTGACATATCTATCTTGAAAACAATAATACTCCCACTCAAATCTTGTAGATACATGTCACTTATCCATTCCAAATGAATATTTTATGATTATTATGTTTTCTTCTATCCATAAATGGATATGTTCAATTTTAATATCTTATTTATATTCATTGGTGTCACCAAACCTTTTGGTTACGTCGTATAGACATGTTCCATAGGGTCTTCATTAAGGAAGATGGACTTTACAAGAAAATAACCAATTGAATGATAATATAATATTAATATGACAAGTATTGTCTAGATCGATTTTATAATGATGATTGAAGTAAAGGTTTGATATATATTATGTCTTAGATATCAATTAAAACTTTTAATAATCAATCATGATTTATTAAACTGACTTGAAACATGCATATATAGTCTCTCTTGAATACTCACCAAAAATATCAAGTCTAGAAACATCCAAAATACTATTACCCTAAATTTGGGAACATGGATTCCATTAATAAATTCATATATATACTAGTCAATATTACAGGGTTTCCATTTACTAATTTATTGTAGGATTCATTATTCAAATTGAATAATATGTCACCAGTGTTGGTAAATATAAAACCACTTTTGGTTTTAACTTTCTACCCAGTAAGTGTCTCTTGGAACAATACCTCCCACTAATCTTAGATATGTGTATATTCTTATTCCTTCTAATATGAAACCAGATCCTAAAATTCATAAAATTCTAGTATGATCCCACTATCTCAAAATGAGATGTTATTCCCTATAAAATATAGTTTATTTGGAGAAACAAGGGATGTTAATATCCTTAGAGCCTATATGATAATTAACTATGATTCACATAGTGGTTTATTGATGTTTATTTGTAAAAAAATACATATTTTACCAAATGATTCTAATTAAATACCAGTAACTATATCTGGTGGATTCCTTATCATATTACAATTAATATGATATCCATTAGTCAATTTAGTTGGAACATAATTAATGATTGTGTTTCTATTTTAAAAACTTGTATTAGAATAAATTATTTGGATATTTTCAATACATATAATATATTTCATCTATCCCCTGTTACTACTATAAAAAACTTCGATATATAAGATAATGTGAGTTTACGATAAACATTACTCAACATATTAATAATCAATGAATAATTTGTTCTAAAGTACTATGATAATCCATCCTAGAGGATACTATATCCTTTACCAAATGTTTCAATTTATTTACTGAGAATTCCTAAAATCTATTAATGGAATCTTATGAAATTAATGAACTTATCTCTTTGCTACACTATTAGAACAATTCATGCGATTTTATGAAATAACTCTAGTATCTTTTTGGGGCACCATTATTTCTAAAGTATTGTTTTCTAAAACTTGATAGTAAATTAGTTAGTATACCTATTTTCTTATCTCAAAAGGATATTAAAACACTCTTAAAGATATAAAAATTTCAACCACTATCTTTTTTATTTAATAAATAATTATCTTTTCATATTTAGGTATTCAGAGTATTATATTTTTATTCATTTTAATTTTATAATATAAGATATCTATGATTCAATAATTAGTGAAATATTAATTGAGTATACAAATACCATAATAATATCTATTCAAAATATGAAAAATGTCTCTTTGTGCCTAATTTGGAAATGATAAAAATATTTTTGTAATAATAAATACAAAACAATAGTTTAGATTAAATATATCAATTACTCTTGAAGCCTTCCCCTTCTCTATACTAATCTAGGAATCACCCTTATCTAGTTTGATTAATAATATATAAAAAGTATCATGATATTTATATATTTTCCTGATTCTTGTATTTGAATACAAATATGTAAGAATATTGTATTTAATATCCAAGAAACAAGATAGAAGATTTACTTTGATGAATATAATTGAAGTAGAATATTCTACTTTGATTTATTTCAATTACTCTTCCAATGTCCTTTCTTGACACATGAGAAGAAAATGGAAAATCTTTCTTTTTATTTATACTTTATCATCCTTCTATTAGTCAGGTTTTTAGAAGAATCCTTAGACTTAGATTCTACCTTAAGCCTTTTTTTCTTTCCCCTTCCTATTATTCATCATAAAAACATATGGTATTTTACTTCATTTCCTTGTCAACCTAGTGAAGTAGAGTTAGGAGATTTAGGAGAGGCTTCTCTATGTTGTTCATGTTAAAGTTTAAAACAATGCTGGAAAATATTTGAGGGAGCGAGGAAAGAATAAGATCAGTGTGAAATTCATCAAGCATTTTAAACCCTAGAATGTATAGATGATCAATGTACCCCATCATCTAGAATAAAATTGGTATAACTAATGCTCCCTATCTAATAATTATCATAAATATTACATTTGTATCTTAACTCATTTATCTCTAGATCTATCCAGATAAAAATCATAGAGATGCTTGAGCATGCTATAATCCATTCTCTCATGAGATTTAATAAGTTCGTTAGACACATATTTTCACATGAAAATGTCCATTTTCTTTTTTATTTATATTATCTATTGATTTTTAATCTTATCCTTGCCTTTTGTGTAAATTTATTTTAAATTTTTAAATTTTGGGGTTTCAGTGTTAGGCACATAGTTAGATCACATTTAGTGATAACCATGCAGATTTTCCATACAAAACCTATTATTTATCATAGTGGTTCTTCATGATTGGTGAAAAGTTTCGTAAAAAATGTAGAAAAATCTATGAGACATTTTCTAGGTCATTCATTTAGGTCTTTATGATTTTCTTATAGTTTGTAGAATCATGTGACCAAACTATTATTCCTTTCCATATCATTTAGAACATGAAGTTACCATTTTTACCTCCTTATAATTTAATCCCAAAACCCCTATTTCTCATATCACTCTACTCATTAATCTCCATTATCACCTATATATCATTTATTCTCCCTATTATGGTGATTTTAGTTATTTTATTTAGGGACTTGTTGGTGAATTATTGAGGTAATATAATTTCCTACCCCTCATATTCTCTTCTTCTTTATTTTATTCCATTCCTCTTGCTCTATCAAGGTCATGGTTATGACTCCCATTGTGTCAATGTGGTATAAATTAATTAATTAATTAAATTAATTTTATGCAGTTGTCAGATCCCAAGAGTTTTAGGCCAATTTTTTTAAATTTTTATGGGAAGGGGTGTTGCACACGATTTGCACATGGTTAGGAGTAACTGTGCACTGACCTTGCATGGGGATCTATTATCGGGACAAGTTAAATCACACTATGTGATAATGGTTATCTCAACTGTTTGAATACCTAGGGGTAACCAAAAGGGTTCCCCATTCTTGTCTAGTAGGGGAATCACGGTTAGCACATGATTTAGTAAACCATGCACTTAAACCGTGCTCCATGTCCTATTTAAAAAAATTATTTTTATTATTTTTTCCACCCTATATTTCATTTCTTCCCCTCCTCATTGGTGTCATGCGATCACCAACCCCCTTCCTTAATGGCTGTTCACCACCCCCTCTCTCAAGATCCCATCTCCACATGTTTTCCCTGGATTTCGGGTGGATTCTTTATCAATTGTCTGAGGTAAGGTATCCTATTCATTCCTCAACCCTTATTCTGATGTTTTTATCTCTCCCATCACCCCTACTTATTTTAACAAATCCCAAGGTTCTAGGTGGGACAATTTTTGATGTATCCCTTATTCCTAGGGCATGTGATGGGTCTCTTAGGATGGTTTCATGTGTGTCTCGACATCTACCGCCAAAGGTGAATCGTTTCAGTTTGTTTCAAATCACCAAACACCATTTGATGTAGGATTTATTATGATCTTTTCTTTTGTCCCAAATTTAATTAGGGATTTTGTGATTTCTAGTTCCCTTTTGTTATTTAGGATATCATGGGTCTGTTTGAAAGAGACTTCCATATGTATTCATAGGTAAGTTCATATATATATATATATATATATATATATATATATCCCCTCCTGGCACATATTACCTCATGATGAAGGAAATATGTAAATTGGGTAAAAGGGTACACCCCCCCACATATATATATATATATATCTGTGTGTGTGTGTGTGTGTAAAGGTGCATATGCATGTAAGTGAAATAGGGTGGATCTGAGTGGGAATCATCAAGGGTGACATGGTTTGAGGTAGGTGTTTATATGTAGTTGTTTCATTTTGGAATTGAAATTGTTCTTGTATTCTTCTAAATTACACTTTTATCAAAAAAAAATTATATGTGATAGACTTATGGTATTTTAAAACAATTTTGTTGTGTTTTGGGGTTTGGAATAAATGGTTTATTATAGAAATTATTTTTTTTCAAGTGTGAAATGAAATATTTAATTATGCTAATCTTTTTTGAAACACCCGTTAGGATTTGAAATGGTTTTAAAGAGAAATTGTAGAATTTTTATCTGGTTTTAGTTCTCATGTAGTGTAAACTATATTTTAAATATAATTTAGTTTTAAGGTGAGGTGATGACCTCAAGATGGTTTATAAATGAATTTTTTGTGTATTTCAAATGGTAATTTTAATTATTTGTGTGATTTTCCCCTTTTAAAAATATCTTGATGGCTTGGTTTAAAATTGGTTTGATTGAAATGGGTGACTAACGACCTTATCTTGGATTTAAAAGAGAGATACCCTTGTGTTAAGGGTAGTTTTTAAATTTTTTGAATATGTGAGTGATTTACATCCTTTTCAAAATGGTGTTTTTAAAGTTGTTTCATGAAATGTGAAAGGTCTTGGCATCCTGATCCATGTTTTGGTGTTAAAGGTCCATTTGGAACTTTAATTTTAATAATGTGGATGTGAGGTACCCCTTGATTTCCCCTTTCTTGTTTACCCCTTGTATGGGTCCCTTATCACTATGTGCTTCTTTTTTTGTCCCCTTTTGTGGGAATTTGATTGTTAAGTCACGAGTTTATTTTATAAGTATAGGGATTTTCATCAATGGGTATTAGGGGTGACTCTATATTTGGTTATTCCTTTTATGTTACACTCATCTTATTTTCACTATGAATCAATTCCTTCTTTGGTCACATAAAACTGGGTATTAAGTGGAAGATCTATCTTATTCTTCTATTTGGTTCACATGCCACTAGTTACTAACCAGTTGTTCTAGGTGCAAGGTCTTGGTGGAAGTTTTTTTTATCATTGTTATGCTTGTGTAGACTACCAATATGATGGTTATGAACATAGAATATGCTGGTAACTTTTTCAGGTGGTCATACCCATATATAGTTAGATTATTGGCACATTATAGACCTTAGGTAGATCTTATTACCTATTCGATTGATTTTTGAGTTTTGTTTGATTATATTTTGATGTAGTGTTTGTTGTATCATTTCCCCTAATTTCATTTTCATGGAATTGTTTCGGATTATTCTGATGTATGACTTGTGATATATTTGGATCCTTGATTGTTATGTTTGATTCATGTGTTTTGGAATGTTTTCTTTAGAAAATGAGTTTTTAAATATGTTTTTTCCATTTTGAAATCAAAGACGCCTATGTGGTTTCTTTAAAGTGATTCTCAAAAGGGGTTTTTTGGTTTAAATATGTATTTGGTCAGTCGAATGTTTTAAAGTGACCATTTTCACTTAGATAAAACAATGGTTTGTTTTTTATAAATACTATTGGTGTGTGTGTGTATTTGGAAAATGGATTAGGTCTATGGATTTGTTTTCACAATGTTTACATTTGGTTAAATTCTTTGGTATTTTGGTTTTGGACTTGTTTGGTTTTTCTTATATGTTATGTTTTAAAATCCTATTTTTTAGTTTATTTTCATATCTATCATTGATGAATTTATTTATGAAACATATTTCATAGATTTAGTGGGTTGTGGTGTCTTGCTGAGTTTTTATGTGATCACACCCACATTATCATATTAGTTGTGGGTTATTGGTTCAGTTTATTAGATAATCTTTGAGTATTTCCCCTTGGATTTGATGTTAGTAATTTATTTATTACATTCATACAATTATGCCTTTATCATTTTCTTTGAATGGAGGGTTGTTATATTTGATGAAGGGGTCTAGAAGGGAACTGGCGGGGGATCACAGGTTTCTTTACAAGGGAGGGAGATTGGGGTGGTGGAGAGTTTAGCTAGTGTGTTTATTTTGTTTGTCTATTTCTTATTTCTATATATTCTTATTTTTTCTAGGAAATCCAATGTACTAACATTCCATGATAGAATTTTATTATATTTATTTTTTTCTTTTATTATGATTATTGGAAAAAATGGTTCCTGTGTGTGTTTTTATGATACCCAAGATCTAGTTTCCATACTGTGGGGATTGATAATGTCATTTGCGAATGTGGAAGGCTACTTTGGGAATCCACCAGATTGAAGTCCTAGATCAGTTTATTACAAAATGGCATCAGAGCTTGGGTTATAATTTTAAATAGGATCATAATCCTTTAGAGTGTAATTTTTATATTTAAGGTGTTAGGGTAAGATCATGTTAGAATTTTTCATTGGAACTCAATAAGTAGGTTTCAGGAGAGTCTATCTAGAACTTTACTTCCTTGAGCCTCAAATTTCCATGGGAAATGGGTTTGGATTTTTATCATAAGGTTTTTTTGGATTTTGGTTTGACACCTATAGAGGTGATGTTTTTGGATCCTCACCATCGGGATGGGTTTCCTTAGAAGTCATATGTGATGTTGTGGTGTGGTGAAAAATAAGGAAGTCAAGATGTGAGGTTGGTTTGTTGGACATGAAAAACCATGCGATGAACAAATTCATTCTTCCGGACATGTTCAAGATACAATTCGTGATTGACATGTGGCTGTCGACTATATGTCCAAGTTAGGCATGGTTTCACATCCTAATTTCTTTTTTATTTAGATCAATTAACCCTTATATTGCATAGTGTTCAAGGGAAACTAGATAGAGTTCATAGTTAGTCTTATGATATGCTGGCATCTTTGGGTGAGTTTTTGATTGGGGATTGTGCTAGGTCTTTATTATATAGTTTGTGCATGTAATGTGAAATTAATTTTTTTATGTGAAAAATGGATTTCCAAGAATTTTTTTTTATTTTTAAGACAAGGCCTTGTGGATTTTTTTAAAATTGTTCTTGGTTTTGAAAAATGTTTTTGAATAGTTGGTTTTGTCAGAAATTTAAAAAATGCTTTTATGTTTGATCGATTTTTCTAATCAAGTGAACAATGTCTTAAAATATGAGATTCCTCTTTAAATGGAAACTTGTGTTTTTCCAATTGGGTTTTTACCCTTGGTGTATTTATTTTAAAAGAATATGTGAACTAAAAACTATTTCAATTGGAAAGTGTGTGTTTATTTTGAAATTGGAATGTCGTTTTGGCTTTAAAACCAATAGTGGTTGTTTTGAAATTAGTTTTGAAAATATTTTAAAATTGACCAAGTTGTGTTAGTAATTTGAGTTTGAATTTTTGAAAATTGTTTCCATTTGTTTTTTAAGGAAATAAGGCCAAATTTTAGTCGTGCCTTGGTTTTTAAAATTGCATTTTACTATAACCATGATTGTTTTAGTAAATATGGTGTCTTGTTCTTTTCATTGTGTGTTTTGGGATAACTTGGTGTGATTTTAGGGATATGAGCACATATGGGTCTATATCTCATGTTGTTTGATGTGATCCCCCTCCCATCTAGAATGGTCCAATATAAAGTTAGGGTGTTTTATTTAGGGGTATTTAATCCTATTTTTAACACTACCCAGTATCCTAATGGAGTGACATGTGTCGTTTCCTTCTCAGTGTAAGGTTGATTAAAATTTTCAGGGGTAGTTTTTCATTAGTGGATCTATTTAAATATTTTTTGCATCTAGTGGTTTAGAACCATATGTTTTGGTTTATGGATGGATCCATTATGATCAGTTCTTCTTAGATTCTCCTATGTGAGAACTCATTTGAGGTTCGATGGGTGAGTGACCATCATTGGTGAATATTTTGGGAACTTGGTTGAATCCCTTATGGGTGGAAAATAGTTTTGGGATTTATGATCATCAGCTTTAGATTATTTTTGGTTTGAATAATCCTTGAGCTAGTGTCTTCTTGGATTTTTCCTTGATTGAACATTATAAGAATTGATTCCTTTGGAGAAAATATCATCCTTTGTTGCTTTATATTTGTGGATTCCCTTGTGTGGAAGCCCATTACAGGTGTTTTTTGTCTCTTTGGATATGGGTAGGACTTGGGGTGAATGGTTGGATACATGGGGTTTAGTGTTATTTGGTCAAGTGGTGGATTCTAATGATCTATGTTTTATATTGGAATTTCCATGTGATGGTGTTCTAGGGATTTGGATTTAAACACTCTCATATTCCCATTATGACCCTTAGGTTAAAGCACCATTATTTATTAACAAGGAATATATTTCATTATTGATCTTATTATTTGGATTCATTGAGTCTATTTGATATGGTTTTTGGTCATTCAGAATGTTTAATACTTGAGTCCTAATTGTGGTTGTCTTTGACCAATGTAGTTGTGTAAATTTCCTTTTAGAGATTTATAGAATCTGGTTTCTTGGTGATGTTCTCCCATTCTGTGGTAAGTGGGTTTTTATTATTCCACCATTTTAGTTCATTCCTAAATAATGGGTAGATTGACGTTTGGTCTTTTTTATCTTATACCCTTTTCTTGATCAACGATTTTTCATGAGGATTTTATCAATTTTTTAGGTCTCTTCTTGTTTTCTTGGTGAGTTTCCTTTGAAATTATTTCCATTTCTAACCTCTACTTTCAATTTGAGAAAATTTGGGGGAATAAAGTGGTATAGTCAGTACATTATGACTCCCACCAAGTTACATTGGTATAAATTAATTAATTAAAATCATTAATTTTAAGGTTTTTTGGGTTATGAAGTGTTTTAGGGAGATTTTTTAAAATTTTTAGAAGGGTTACCGCACATCGTTTGCGCATCGTTATAAGTAACCATGTGATGATCGTGCGTGGGGGTATGTCATTAGGATAGAGCCAAATCACATAGTTTGAGAATAGTTAGCTCAACCATGCGATTTACTAGGGGTAACCATGTTGGTTTCCTATGATTATCAGGTAGGGTAAACATGGTTTGCACACAGTTTGGTAAACTGTGCACTTAAACCATGCACCCTATATTGTTTTTTTTTATTTTTTTTCCTTTTTCTTTGTTCTTACCTCTATTTATTTTCTTCCCCTCCTCCTTAGTGTTGCATGATGGAAAACCACCCTTACTCTATGGCCACACCCCACCCCTCTCATGAGATCCCATCTCCATGCATCTCGCCTAGTATTTCTGGTGGATTCTTGGTCGATTCTCAAAGGTAAGGTATCCTCTTCCTTCCCTATCCATTATTTCAGCATTTGTATTTCTCTTTACACCCTCTTTATTTGGATTAACTCTATGGTTATGGGTGGGATTATTTTTAATGTCTCCCTTCCTCCTAGGGGATGCAATGAGTCTCTCAGGTTGGTTTCATGTGTGTCTTGGCATCCACTGCAAAAGGTGAATCATTTTAGTTTGTTTTAGATTTACAAACACCATTTGAGATAGATTTTCTTTTTACCCAAATATAATTAGGGATTTTGTGATTTTTAGTTCCCTTTTTTATTTAGGGTGTCTTGCAGCTCTTTAAAGGTGAATTCCAAGTGTATACTAATAGAGCAAATATTTTCAATTAATTTATATTGAATATAATTTTTTTAAACTCACAAAAGTGTTCCTCTAAGATGAATTGTTTCATTTTTATGATTTTGGTGTTATTTTTAGCTGAATAGTAAAAATTGTCCATTTTGGATTTTTAACAGTTTTAACTTATTTCTGTAGTTTGGACATAACATTATCTAAATTGATCTAAATTTTAAAATTCTTTATTTTCCAGATTCTAAATATCCAGGGCTTCATTTACTATTTTTGGACTAAAAGCTTAATCGGCCATATGGAAGCTCAAAAAGAGCTCACAATTTGGATCAAGAAAACTGTTTCCAGTTCTGCCTAGTTTTGGTGTGGGATCCATAACTCATCCATTGTGGGCCCAAATCTTGCCAAATTCAGTGGGTGGATGAACAAGGAGTTTTAGAGAATCTCTTATTAAGGAATCACCACATGATTCGGCCGTTTGAGGGTCCATTAAATCTTCCTAATCCGGGGTTTGGCGTTTTGGAGATTCTGACTGGACAGAATAAATGATCAGAGTAAAAGGGCCATAACTCTCGGAATACCTGTCCAAATACAATGAGATTTTTAGGGGACACGTCCAAGACAATTATAAACAACATTGAAGAAGGTATCAATGCGTGAAGAGGTCATTTATTGGGTCCAAAACGCGAAAACATTCGGAGGACAGAAATCTAGCTATAAAAGGAGGAGAGCTCCTCCTCAAAAAAAACATCTCATTCTCCATCCCATTCCTTCTGGGATACCAAGGAGAAGAACTTCTCAGCTTTCGCTTTTATTTATTTTATTTTTCTTTACTTTAAAATGTCGCTCCTCTCCCGCATTATCTCTCTTACCCCATCCATGGAGGGGTAGTTTCATTTGAGTGATCAGAAAGAGGGGAGGCTGGACCTATGTGTTGTGTTTGAGTTTTTGTGCTTGAAATGAGTAAAATTTGTTCTTCTTTCTTCTTCTGGTTCCAATTCTTAATTCAGTATTAAATTCCGAATGCGTTTGTGTTAAGGTTTTGATTATGAAATTATAAATTGATTTGGTCGATGATCACATCTCCCTCCACCCAATTCTAATCTGTATACGGTGGAACATGATTAGGGTTGGGTGGTGATTGCTCGACGGTTGTCAAGCACGTGTGTAGGATTGTATGTCGAAATCTTGGTTTATTAGGGAACAACAATTCTAGGTCTGGGATTTCTCTAATTAATCAAGAGACCTTCTACAATCCTAAACACATTGGAAGGAGGATAGAACAATCTAAGGTTTTAGAAAGGAAAATTCTCATCACATATCTCTTACCAGTTTAAGGAAGAAGAAGAGATAAAATTTGGAAACCATGATGGCATAACAATAAGTCTAACCGAACCCAATCCGATCACCGTCTTTATCATTTGTTTAAATCAATCAATTTCTGTTGTTATTTTCTCTCATAGTCATTCAAATTAATTAAAACCAACCTTTTTACGTAAACCAACAAAAAGTGACAACCTTTTTTTGTGTGCACTCCTCTTCGGGAGACGACCAAGGATCAACTGCTATACTATACTTAGGTAAATAAAATATTGTTTTTCCATTCCCCACGACAAGAGTGCGTCAAACTTGGTGCCATTTCCGGGGAGGAAGTGCCACAACCTATTTGTAAATATTTTACTTTTTCAAATTTAAAAATAAATTTAAAAAAAAATTCTTTTTTCCATGATGTATTCAGATTCAAATTTTTATGCATGGGAAGATTACTCGTAGGTGCAATATCAAGAACCAGAAATTGATTATTGTGATCTCAATGATCAGGTTTAAAGGATTAGTAATAATTTGGATGATTTGGGTTGCAAAATGGAATGGGCATTGGACTATGTTAGTGAAATGATGGAGCAACCCGACCCTAATCCGGAGCAAGAACCTGAGATAGTGGTGGAAGAAATTTCACCACTCATCATTGAAGAACTAGAGGAGGTAAATGATGAGGTACCTGAAGACTCATTCATCATCACTGAACCAATTCTACCTGAGATAGATGAAAAAGAAGATGACTTCCCTACTGAGCTACATGTGGGAGATCAACAAGAACTTGATGAATTTTGGAATGAATGTGAGGAACTTATTGATCTTCCCAAGCCTTGAAAACAAGAAGAGCCAACACCGCGGAATGAAGACACCACCCAATTGGTGGAATTTGAAGTCAATATGGAGGATCCCGACTACCTCCCTCCATCCAGTGATAATCAAATCCAAGTGGCACATTCAACTGAAGAAGTGATTGAACCAGACCCAACTTAGGGAGATGATCCTTCCATGAACTCTACCTTTTCTGATTTCATTCAATCTGATTTGAGCATCACTCCTTATAATTTTTAATTTTCAGATTTTGTCAATCCTTACATTACCTTAGAAGAAGATGAAAAAGAATATGCACCTGTTAAGGAACACCTGGAGCTCCCTGAAGATATTGATAATCTACTTGAGGAAGTCCATGAAGAGATACAAGTGGCTATTCCTAAAGAACCAAATCTAAAAGATGCCTACTTTAAAAGGGAAGATTTTGAAATTAATATTTCAAATTTAAATTTTGAATCTACCTTTGATTATTATTTTCATGCAGCACATCTAGAGAAAACACTATATTTTGAAGAAGACGTTGCACAAGTAGCAACTGAAGAGGAGAAGGTTCCATACTTCATCCTACCCCCACCATGCAAGAGGTATATAATTGTGAAGGGGGTGGATCTGGTGTTCTCTATACATGGAATTATCCTCAGAAAGGAACATGTAAATGCTGGAAAGAAGAAATTTTGTTGGATCATGAGTAAGAAACCTCACCCACCATCAGATTGGGGATAAGTGATTAGAACTGCCCCTCTGGAGGCAGTCAAAACCCAGGGCCCACTTGGGGGATTAAACCAAGTTTTATCCTTCTATTCTCATCGTATTTCTATTTTCATTTCTTTCAATAAATATCTTATGTTTACTTTTGTTCTTTTATTTGTAGGTTTTCAGAGTGCAACACTTAAGAGGTTAACTCAATGTTGCACTGCAAATAAATCAGGTCCATTAATGAAGAAGTTGTAGTGGTATTATACGTCGTGAAGAAAAGAATCCATTTGACATGGGAGTAAGAGTTTCAATTTTATATTATCCAACTTTATTCCCTACATTTTTAGACTTTTAAAGAATTAATCAAAAAAAAAATGCATGCCCACGCTTGAATTCATGTTTTACTTGAATTCTCTAGGAGACATGAGTTTCATAGAAATCCAGTGATTCTATGTTTTAGATTTCAATGTTAATGAGATTGAATGATTAAAATGGATAATTGGATGGTTAAAGTGAAGCAAGGATATTGAAATAAGGACTCATGATTTAAGGGAATTAATTGATTCATGTAAATGAAATTTCCCTTCCATTTTTCATTCTTTGAATTTATGAAATTCATGTGAATTAATTTGTTATTATTAATCATGCCATGAGTGATTGTCCAATATCATATTCTCATTCCTGAGAGGATTTCTAGACCAAATATTTCCTATTTTATCTTGAGCATATTTCTTGAGTGATCTTGGGACGTGCCACCTTCTAGAACTTGTGTTGAAACTTGTCAAAGCTATGACTGTACAAAACCACATTTAAAATGATTGAGGCACTACATTGGCTAGCCACATATTTACCTGAGACCCACCCTTACATTTATCCTTCGTTATCCCATAGAATCCATGAATTGCCTTATAGGTTTAAGCCACATTAATTGCTGATATTTCCTTACCTACCCACACTTTTAGTATTTTTTCATGGTAATTCAAGTTTGAGTGTGGGGGAAGGGCCTTTCGTGTGCGTTTATTGGGATATGTATCATTTTTTGGGTGGTTTAATGTGTGCGTCATCATTTTGGGCAACATATTATTAGAAAATTGGGCATGAGTCATCATTTCATTATGCTTCTTTCATTTCATCTGGTTCTCCATAAAAAAAAGAAAAAAAAAAGAAAAAAAAAATTCAAAATAAAGCTGTGCCTGTCTGGAGCTTTACAAAAAAAAAAAGAAAATAAAGCTGTGCCTTTTTGGAGCTTTACAAAAAAACAGGGAGAACTTGGATGATATCATTCTTTGTAATCATTTATTGACTCATGACCCATGTCATTGAAAGGGGAGTGGTGTTGTGATTCACATTTCAAGGGGATTTGAGTGAGGTTCATCTTGTGTTTTCACTTGATTAATAATGCATTGTACTTAAGAGTCAAACCTACTACTTTTGGCCTTAAATTATTTCAATCATTTACCCACCAACCCTAAGCCACAGAGTCATTTGAACCTTTATTTCAAGTCCTCATGATTTTATGTGTGTTTTGTCTTTACAAAGTGGAGAAAGTAGTTACTTTACAAGCCTATGGGTAAGGAGCATGTTCTCATGATATGAGCATAAATCCACTATTAATTGTATCATGAGTGATGAGAGAAAATATTCAAAAGTGAGGTAGATCATGATTTTGCATGTTTAATAATAATAAATTGAGAAACTTGAATGAATGAAAGGAGAAGGCTCATTATTTTTCAAAGGGGAAAAGTAAAATGAATGAATTGATCGTTTCTTTGAAAAATGGGAAATTAAATTGGTATTTTTTGTGGAACTGGAAAATTTTATTGTACATTGATAATCATTTGATTTTATTCCATTTGAAATTTAAATATTGGTGACATTGCTGCCCTTTGAATTCGATGTTGAGATTTTATGCTTGAGGAAAAGCATTGTTTAAGTGTGGGGGAATTGATAGAGCAAATATTTTCAATTAATTTATATTTAATATCATTATTTTAAACCCATAAAAGTGTTCCTCTAAGATGAATTGTTTCATTTTTATGATTTTGGTGTTATTCTGAGCTGAATAGTAAAAATTGGCCATTTTGGATTTTTAACAGTTTTAATTTATTTCTGTAGTTTGGCCATAACATTATCTACATTGATCCAAATTGAAAAATTATTTCTTTTCCCGATTTTTCACATCGAGGGATTAATTTACTATTTTTGGACTAAAAGCTGAATCTGCCATATAGAAGCTCAAAAAAGCTCACAAGTTGGCTCAATAAAACTATTTCTAGTTCTGCCTAGTTTTGGTTTGGGATCCATAAATCATCCATTTTGGGCCCAAATCTTGTAAAATTCTGTGGGTGGACGCACAAGGAGTTTTGGGGAATCTTTTATTAAGGAATCACTGCAGGATTCGGCCATTTGAGGGTCCATTAAAGCTTCCTAATCCGGGGTTTGATGTTTTGGAGATTCTGACCGGACAGAATAAATGATCAGAGTAAAAGGGACATAATTCTCGTAATACTTGTCCAAATCCGATGATATTTTTATGGGACACTTCCAAGACAATTAGGAACAACATTGAAAAAGGGATCAACGCATGAAGAGGTCATTTATTGGGTCCAAAACGTGACAAAATTCAGAGGACAAAAATCTGGCTATAAAAGGAGGAGAGCTCCTCCTCCTCAAAAAAACATCTCATTCTCCATCCCATTCCTTCTGGGACACCAAGGAGAAGAACTTCTCAGCTTTCTCTTTTATTTCTTTTATTTTTCTTTACTTTAAATTGTCGCTCCTCTCCCGCATTATCTCTCTTACCCCATCCATGGAGGGGTAGTTTCATTTGAGTGATCAGAAAGAGGGGAGGATGGACCTATGTGTTTTGTTTGAGTTTTTGTGCTTGAAATGAATAAAATTTGTTCTTCTTTCTTCTTCTGGTTCCAATTATTAATTCAGTATTAAATTTCGAATGCGGTTGTGTTAAGGTTTTGATTCTGAAATTATAAATTTCTCTGGTCGATGATCACATCTCCCTCCACCTAATTATAATCTGTATACGGTGGAACATGATTAGGGTTGGGTGGTGATTGCTCGACGGTTGTCAAGCACGTGTGTAGGATTGTATGTCGAAATCTTAGTTTATCAGGGAACAAAAATTACAGGTCTGGGATTGCTCTAATTAATGAAGATACCTTCTACAATCCTAAACACATTGGAAGGAGGATAGACCAATCTAAGGTTTTAGAAAGGAAAATTCTCATCACATCTCTCTTACCAGTTTAAGGAAGAAGAAGAGATAAAATTTGGAAACCATGATGGTATAACAATAAGTCTAACCGAACCCAATCTGATCACCATATTTATCATTTGTTTAAATCAATCAATTTCTGTTGTTTTTTTCTCTCATAGTGATTCAAATTAATTAAAACCAACCTTTTTACAAAAACCAACAAAAAGTGACAACCTTGTTTTGTGTGCACTCCTCTTCGGGAGACTACCTAGGATCAACTGCTATACTATACTTAGGTAAATAAAATATTGTTTTTCCATGCCCCACGACAGGCGTGCGTCATATACATAGGTAAAATATCTCTCTCTCTCACACACACATAGATATATATATATCTTCCCTACTTGAACATATTCTCTCCAAGTGAGGGGAATATGTACATTGGGTCATAGGGTATATATATGCATGTGAAGGTTTATATGCATGTAAGTAAAAGAGTGTGGATCTGAGTGACCGTCATCAAGAGAGACATGCTTTGAGGTTAAAGTTTCTATGTAGTTGTTTCATTTTGGAATTAAACTATGCCTATCTTTTCGAAATTTCCCTTTTATAAAAAAATATATGTGATAACCTTTTGGTATTTTAAAACCATTTTGTTTTGTTTTGGAGTTTGGAATAAATGTCTTATTTCATAAATTTCATGTTTTCTTGTGTGAAATGAAATATTTATTTGTGCTAATCTTTTTTTGAAATGACCATTTGGGTTTGGAATGATTTTAAAGAAAAATTTTGGGATTTTGATCCTGTTTTAGTTTTCAAAGATTGAAAACCATTTTTTAAAGAGAATTACGTTTTAATGTGAGGTGGTGACCACAAAATGTTTTATAAAGGGGGTTTTTATGTATTTTAAATTTTGATTTGAAATGTGTGTGTGATTTTCCCATGTGAAAATTCCTTGATGTCTTGGTTTAAAATGGTTTTTATGGAAATGGGTGTCCTATGACCTTTTCTTTTGTTTCAAAGAGATATACCTTTGTGTTAAGGGTTGTTTTGAAATGTTTTGAATTTGTGGGTGATTTAAATCATTCAAAAAATGGTATTTGGAAAAGTGTTTTACGAAATGTGAAAGGGATTGGCATCCTGATCTAGGTTTTGGTGTTAAAGGCCCATTTAGAGCTTTGATTTTAAAATGGTGGATGCAAGACACCAGTTTATTAACCCTTACTTCTTTTACCCCTTGTGTGGGTCCCCTATCAATATTTTATTCTTATTTAGTACCTTTTTTATAGGAATATTGTTTTATTCCTTGGGTTTATTTTATATATATGGGGGTTTTTATCATTTGGTGTTAGGGGTGAGGGTAGATTTGGTTATACCTTGTGTTATATACTCGACTTATTTTCACTTTTCCTCACTTCCTTTATTGATCATGGGAAACTAGTTACTAGGTGGAAGATCTAGTTTGTTCCTCTAGTTGGTTCACACACTTCTAATTTCCCACCAGTTGTTATTGGAATAAGTGATAGGTTGGGGTTTTAATCAATGTAATGCCTGTTTCGGCTACCAGGTTTACGGTTATGGGATTAACATATATTGGTAGCTTGTTTTGGTGGTTATACTCATATACAGTTTGATTCTTGGAATGTTTGTGAGCTTAGGTAGATCCCACGACACATTTAATTTATTGGTGAGTTTTTATGTAGTTTTATCTAGTGTTCGGTTGTATCATTCTCCATGCTTTCATTATTATGGAACCATTTCTTATTATTATGATGTATATTATCTGATATATGTGGTTACTTCTTTGTTATGTTTGATCCTTGTGTGTTGGATCAATGGAAAATGACTTTTCAAATATGTTGAAAAACTGTTTGGAAATTAAATACTCTTGGGTGGATGATTTAAAGTGATTTAAATTTTTTTTTTAGTTTAAAGATGGTTTTGGCTGGTTAAAATTTTTAAAGAGACCATTTTCATAAAACAAATGGGTTTTTTTAGAAATTACAATGGTTTGAGTGTGGATTTTGAAAGCGGATTAGGCAGATGGATTTGTTTTCAAAATATGTATGTTTGGTTTTGGAGAATATATATAAATTCATTAGCACGGTGGTTATGGGATTTTTTAGGTTTTCTTATATATTATATTTGGAAATCCTATTTTTTAGTTTATTTTCAAACTAAAATTGATGAATTTCCTTATGATACATATTGTATATATTTGATAGTTGGTGCTAACCTACTAAGTTCCTATCTTCTCTTACCTACATTATCTTCTTAGTTTTAGGTTCCTAGTTTAGTTTATTGGATACACTTTTAGTGTTTTTTTATTGGGATTTGAGGTCAGTCATTTATTTTATTACATTTGGTCCATTAGAATTTTATCACTTTCTATGGAAAGAGAGTAGTTATATTTCATGAAGGGGCCAAAAGGGTAATGGTGGTAGCTGTGGTTTTTTGTAGGGGAGGGAGACTGGGGTAGTGGAGTGTTTAACCAGTGCATTTATTTTGTTTTTTATTTGTTTCTTATTTATTTTTAATCCTATTTCATTATGGATATCTGATATATGGTCAGACCATATTGACTTTTTGTTATATTTATACTATCTCTTTTATTCTTATTTTTATATAAAACCATTCCCAAGTGTGTTCATGTGATTCCAAGGCACTAGTTACCCACATGTGGGGATTAAGAATGAACTTGAAGCATGTGGCAAGTCAATTCATGCATCCACCAAAGGGAAAACCTAGATTGGGTTGTTCCAATGGTGACCAAATGTTTCCTTTTAATCAAATTCTCATGGGATTTCATCTTGTTTTTGGGTTCATATTTTTGTTTTTGGTTTCTTTGTTTCTTCTTGAGGTGGTTCTACACCATGAAATATGAAAGATATAGATATGATGTTTTTTTATCTATCCCCGATTATTTAAAATTAGGACCATGATTTCTTATCACTTCTAAGAGAAGTTTTCAAAGTTTTATTAATCATATATAGTATATTTAATAGTTTTAGTGTAATAACCCATAATTTTATCAATGGAAACTAGATTATTATAATTATCACATTTATTATAAATCACATAAAATCACATATACAACAAAATAAAAACTTTTTAAATGATTCATGAATGAAATAAGAGGTATTTCTTGGAGTTAAGGACCTATACCAATGGAATAATTACTCAATATTTGGAATAATAATGTGACCATTAGGAATAGTAATCTAACCAATAAAATAGTAAAATCATCTATAAATGTATAAATAAAATTTAGGCATCTTATAAATGATAATAAGATATAATTAGATCACAATATACATCAATAAAAGTTTTAATTTTTTTTAATTAGGTGTTTTTATTTTCAAAAAACACAAATGTTTATTTTCAATTATATAATTAATATAACGATTTAAAAGAAATATTATTTTCATAAAATATATTCATAAATTAATATTTTGTTTTCTTATGATTATAAGATAATTTTATGAGTCCTTAATTAATTTTTCAAAGTATTATAAAATCAGTTATAATTTTAAAATTGGTATTTTCCAAGTAAATGATGATTTTAATTAAAAAGTATATTTCCCATATTTAGAAAATTATTTTCATAAAATAGACTTTATTTTGTAATTATACACCTTAAAAAATGGTTAGGGTGAATTTTTAGTATTTTTCTAAAAAAGTAGAATTTTTGGTGAATAGTGAAATATGATAATTTACGGTATATACCATTATAATTTAAATTAAATATTTATTGAGTCATGGATAATTTAAGAACCATAATTTAAAAATATCCTTCATTTTTTACATAATTAGTTATAATTTTTAAACTATTCATTGTCCTGAGTCAAAATAATAAACTAATGAATAAAATAATTAAAAAACACCTCTCTTGTCACCTATAAATACCACTCCTAACCACCTCTTCTCCTCACATCTACAAATCCTTTAATCTTGTCCAATTTATTTGCAATCATAATAACAAGACCCTTCCCCACTTCTAAGAGATTTTTTTATCAATAAAATACCAAAACCAATTTCCCTAAGGAGGTTCTCAAGGAGGAGAATTCAAGAGGTAAAACCCTATTTCATTTTCTTTCAATTTCATTTATATATATTTTCTTTTCTTATTCTATCCTAACATACCTTTATCCAAGTGGTGTGATAACTCTAGTATCTTATATATACTATTATTTTTTTTAATGGAATAGTTCATCATCAAAACTCTTCTCCTCTCCATTTTATTCTGAAAATGAAATCATCGTTCGTGATCTGTCGATTTACCGCCATCATGGATGATGCATTTTAATTTTCTTTTACCAACTTAAAGGATGGTTATAAAACCATTAAAATGGTTAAAATAGATTTTAAAATAAATTTTATAACCCTTTTTATATTCTAAAACTAACATATATACATAATATTAAATAATAAAATGAAACTAGTTCACGATGATCAAAAACCGACAAAGTAATCTAAATGATTAACATTAACATTTTATCTAATGAATCATACTCATATATGGAAATAAAATAATATATAAGACTATTTAAAATTATTTAAATTCCTTAATAGCATATAATTTAAATTATGGATATTTATTACAACTTTAAATGAGCTTCCATACTAGTATATAAGTAAACAGATCATGAAAACCAAGAAAACAAACACTCTCGGATGATGAAATTGAACTCTATAACACATCAAAATGGCCATAAATGGACTTAATAAAATTATAATTAATCAAATAAATGTGTAAGAGGATATTTATTTGTTAATTAATAAATATCATTTTTAATCTAAGATATTAAAGTGAATAAATCATTCATACATAAGTTAAGGGGATTCTCAAACCAAATTTCCTTTCTTTGGGTTATTCCTCTTTCATAACAAATTCCAATGTGGATGTTATTTTAGTACTTATAAAATATAATTTATTTGTTATTAAATTTTTATTTCAAGGATATAAATTTTTCCAATCTTATTTTGTGACAAAATAAAAGATTTTTCCAAAAGAACCATTCTTTCTAAAAAACACATCTTTTACTTATCTTGATATTGTTTTTTTAACAGTCAAGATTGATGATTCTTATACCAAGTATTTCATTACCTTTTTATTTTTGGGAACTAAAATTTTTATTCATTAAATTATTCTTTATTGAATTTTTATAAAACATATTTTCTTTCCATGGGATATTTTATGGAAAAGAATGTTATACGTTCTATTTGGGAAGCTTGATTATGTAAATATTATGATGTGACAGGTGCACCCAAAATTATATAGTGATCCAATGAATTTTGTAATGTGATTTATCTCATGATATAATGTAAAATATTCATGAACTTTATTCTATATTTTTTCACAATTATGTTTTTATTTTTATGCACATATATTATGCGTGAACATGATGATAGCTTCATTCACAACGATGTGTGGTATTTGACCACTAAGACATGTTGTTTAATTTTTATGCATTTCCACATTATATTCCTTTATCTAATTATTAATATTATGATTATTATGATGATTATATGATTATGTTATGATGATGATGATTATGCTCACCCATGTTATATTGATTCATGTTCTTAACTATGCTCTTACTGGGCTTTTAGCTCACCCTTTTTTTTGATGTACATACTATGGTGATTAATTATACTAAAGAGAACATGAGGACCACTAAGAATATTGAGAATAAGGAATTAAATAACTTTTTATTATTATGTAAATGTTAAGAATCTTCCTAATTTTCAAAAGACACTGAACATTTTGATCCTATTTTTGTAACACTATTATATTTTTAATATTTAAAATAATGTAATAGTAATTTAAGAAAAATTAGGGTCACTATAGTTGGTATCTAAGAATAGTTTAGTTAATTTTGGAATTATGATTAGATAACAATAGTTAAAACCCTTATTTCGAGACTAAGTATATGTAATCCCCCAGAATCTTTGATTAAAAAAAATGACATACATCTGGATCCCACAAGATATGCCTATAGAGTTAATTGCATAAAGGAATGAATTATTTAATCATGACTTGTTAGATTATATTTGGATCAAACCTTTTATATTTTATAAAATGGTGGTAATTATGAGAAAATAGTCTGACAACCTATGTGTGGGACAATGAGGTGATTGCTTGGACGATATCCCCAATGACTTGGGATGTGGAGTTAAAAATTTCATGGTGATGATTTCCCAATTTTCTCAGCTATGAACAATAACTTAAATAATGTGGAACGTCCTCCTTCACCTAAGAGGGAGCATATGGCTCAAGTATTTTAAGGGGAGACAATAACCAAAATTTAGTGCATATTCCAATCCACTAGTCACAAAATAGTAGGTCAACTCAATGGAGAAGATATGTTCTGTGTTTCACTATTCTGATATAGAGAAGGTGACTCTGGACATTGATCATTTAGATAGGGAGGACGATCAAAAGTGGGAATTGATTAAGAACACCAAGCCAAAGGAAAAAATTGAAGAGCTAGATTGGGGTGACTTTAAGAAAATATTTCTTAATAAGTATTTCCCTATAACTCTTTTCATAAAGATGGAGAGATAATTCTTAGTGATGAAGAAAAATGAAGGTGAATCTATCACGGAATATGAATAAAATTTCAAAAGTATTTCAAGGTATACCTTAGGTTTTGTTATAAAAAATGATAAAAATAGATATATTATTTAGTGGTTTAAAACTAAACCTTAAAAAGGATATAACAATTAGAGTCTTTGGGAGTTATGAAGAAGTTGTTCAATGTGATCACAAATTGAACATGGAGTTTAGAGAATGGTCCCATGGCTATGGAGATAAGAAACTAAGGATGGAGTTTCAAGATGGGGGATCTAATGATGAGTCTGGAAAGGGAACTCAACCACTCACATGTCAAAAATGTGGGAAGAATCATCTTGGAAATTTCCTCAAAGGGATGGGGAAATGCTTCAAGTGTGGGAGAGATGGACCCCAAGCTCATGAATTTTGAAGAGAAATGAGGATGTTGGACTATGTAGTGGAGAAAGGAGATCATAAACTATGGTTAAATGATTCAACTTTAGGGAGAAAGGGAACTAAAAAACTAGTGTGCTAAACCTCGAGTACTTGAGGATAATCAGCATCAACATCCACCAAAGCCAAAAGAGTAATGGAAAGCTTATTCCAAAACTAATACAGAGGTGGATCCTAACAATAATGTTTTTTAGGTATGATGGTTATTCATTCAAGAATAGATAATGTACTATTTGATTCTGGTTCTACGCATTCTTTAATATCTTGATATTTTAGTAGAAAATCTCATACACCACCTCAAAATATATAGGTTGAGTTATCTTTGTGAACAAAAAATAGGGGAATTATTACATCAAAAGTATTTAACTCATATTCAGTTAATGTTTTTATATTGAAACTCCTAGAAAATATTGTCTTACTTCCTTTAGTTGAGTTTGATGATATATTGACCACGAATTGGCTATCTTTATAAAAAGCCAAAATCAACTATCAGGAAAGGGTGTTCACTCTTCAAATCCTGAGAAATCCTCTAATTATGTATAAGTGTAAGGATGAGTATGAATCTCCTTCAGAAAAATCATCTCAATTTTGGATATTATTTTCTTATGATCAAGAATATCTTGCTCAAATAATTGAGACAAAGAAGAGAATCATCCTCGAGAACATACTTATTATGAGGGAATGCACTGATGTGTTCTCTAAAGAATTACTTGGTCTTCCTCTTGACCAATAGGTTGAGTTACCAATTGAAATTATTCCTAGATCTATTCCTATATCAAATACAACTTATAGAATAGACACCATTGATTTGGAGGAAGTTAAGAAATAGTTATAAGTGAATCTGGACAAGGGTTTTATATACCCGAGTGATTCACCATGGGGTGAACTAGTCCTCTTAATAAATAATAAGGATGTATCAATGCGCCTATGAATTAATTATATCGAGATCAAAAAAATAATTATAAATAACAAGTATCCCTTTACATGGATAAATTAATTGTTCGATCAACTACATGGGGCCATCTATTTCTCTAAGGTGGATCTTTGGTTGGGATATCACCAATTAAAGGTGAAGAAGGGAGACATTAACAATACCACCTTTTAAATTAGGTATAGACAATTTGAGTTCATAGTGATGAATTTCAGACTCACTAATAATCCAGAAATATTCATAGACTTAATGAACAAACTCTTTATAGATTATCTCGACAAACTTTTTGTAGTATTTTTCAATGATATTATGATATACTTCAAAAGAAAGTATGATCATGTGGAGAATTTGAATACTGTGCTAAATACATTGTGAAGGGAGAAAATTTAAGCAATGTAAAATAAATGTGAGTTATGGATGGAGAAAGTATCATTCTTGGGGAATGTTATCCCCAATAAAGGAATATCTATGAACCCTTCCATGACACAAGTAATCAAAAAGTTTCCTAGATTAACATCCGTAATAAAGATCCATGGTTTCTTTTCCTGGAGAGGTATTACTAGAGATTTGTGAAGAACTTATCATGATTTTAAAATCCACTAACCAAGATAACTCAGAAGGGTGATTTTTTTTAGACTAGTGAATGTGAATAATTCTTCAAAGAGTTAAAAAAGTGACCTACCACCATGCCCATACTCACACTTCTGACTAGTGGGAAACTCTTTGTGGTATATATCAATGATTAAAATAAGGTATTAGGTTGTTTACTAATGAAAAATGATAAAGTTTTAGTCTATTCCTCAAGGAAGTTAAAAAATCATGAGAAAAATCATCATATGAATGATTTGGAGTTAGAGGCTGTGATCATCAAATTGAAAATCTAGAATCATTATCTCTATGGGAAGAAGTGTTAAATATATACTGATCATAAGATCCTAAAATACATATTCACATAAAAAGAGATTATTATGTGCTAGTGAAGATGGTTAGATATAATCAAGGATTAGGATTTCTCAATCCACTACCATCCTGGTAAAGTAAATAGGGTGGAAGGCGATTTAAGTAGATTGGATCCTGTATATTTATCAATGATGAGAACTGAGAAGGATCCAATCTTCTTAGACCTGTAAAGGATGGACATGGGAATAATTAATAAAGGAAAATCATCAATCCTTTCTAAAATTATTCCTCAACTATCCCTCATGGAGAAAATAAAGTATTCTCAAAGAAATGATGTGGAAATTCCGAAGAAGGTGGAATCTATAAGAAAGGGAAAATACTCAGAGTTCAAAATTGACGAGGAAGGAGTTATAAGATTTGGGTCATGACTATATATACCATATAAGCAACTGATAAAGAAATATATTCTGAGTGAAAAACATAGATCAACCTTCTATATTCACCCAAGGATCACAAATATGTATTGTGATCTTTGAGAGAATTATTGGTGGGAATATATGAATAAGGATATCAGTAAATATACATCAAGGTGACTGGTATACCAAAAAGTGAAGGATGAAGAGAAAAAGTCTAAGGGGATGATACAACCATTACCCATACCAAAATGGAAATGGGAGAATATCACCATGTAATTTTTCACTATACTTTCAAAGAAATCAACCTAAAACAGTTCTATATGGGTTTCTGTGGATTGTATTATAATGACAACTCACTTTATCACAATTCGAGTCAATTTCTCACTAGATTAACTTATGCAGACATACATCAGAGAAGTGATAATTCTGTATGGAGTACCACTATCAATTTTATCTGATCTAGATATGAGATTCACCTCCAAGTTATGGAAAAGTATATAAGATTCTCTAAACACTGAGTTGAGCTTAAACATAACCTATCATCCTCTAACTGATGTCCAATCTAAATAGACTATTCACACATTGGAATACATTTTGAGAGTATGTTATATGGAATTCAAAGGTGGATGGGACTAACATATACCTCTGGACAAGTTCTCTTTAAATAATAGTTTCCACTCTAGAATCCAAATGGATCCATATGAATCACTTTATAAGAAAATATGCAGAACACTAGAATTCTAGAATGTAGTCGGTTAACATAATCTTCTAGAACTAGATATAGTCGAAGAAATATTAGAGAAGGTGAAAAACATTCAAGAGCACGTCAAGTTAGCCTAAAGTTGACATAAGATATTTGTAGATAATCATCTATGAGACCTATAGTCTGAAGTTTGAGACATGGTATTCCTCCAAATATCTCCATGGAAGAGGATCATGGGATTTTGGAAGAAAGGAAATTCAGACCTAGGTATATCAACACCTTCAGGATTCTTGATTGTGTCAGAGATGGGGCCTATTGACTAGCACTTACACCTACCATGTATCAAGTACATGATGTATTCCATGTATCCCTCTTGATGAAGTACATACTAGATCAACCACATCTACTAAATTTATAGGTGGTATAGTTGGAAAATGATCTCACTTATGAGGAGCAACTGGTGAAGATCTTGGACCGTAGAGATAAAGTTCTGTACAATAAGACTTCTCTCTTGGTGAAGGTACTATGTAAAACCATAAATATGAGGAGGTAACATGAGAACTATAGGAAGTTAAAAAAAAATAAGTACCCCAACCATTATTTTTAAAATGAAATTTCGAGGGTGAAATTTCGTAAGGGGGAAAAATGCAACAACCCAGAATTTTATCAATGGAAACTCCATTTTTTTATTTTTTTCCATTTAGTATAAATCAATTCAAATCCTATAAAGAATATAATAAAAAATTAATAAATGATTAATTAATGAAATAGGAGGTATTTCTAGAAGTTAAGTAACCTATACCAATGGAATAGTAACTTGACCTTTAGAATAGTAACTTGACCTTTGGAATAATAATGTGACCATTATGAATAGTAATTTGGAAAAAAGAATAGTAACCTCATCTATAAAAGTATAAATAAAATTTAGGTATCTTATAAATTATAATATGATATAATTATATAATATTATAACTAAATAAATGTTTTAAAAATTATTAATTAAGTGTTGGTATTTTCATAAAACATAAATATTTATTTTCAATTTTATAATTAATATAATGATTTAAGAGAAATTTTATTTTCATAAAATATATTCATAAATTAATATTTTGTTGTATTATTATTATAATATAATTTTATGAGACCTTAATTAAAATTTCAATGTATTATAAAATCAGTCATAATTTTAAAATCAGTATTTTCCAAGTAAATGTGGATTTTAATTAAAAATTAAATTTATCATATTTAGAAAATTATTTTCATAAAATGGAGTTATTTTTTTTAATTCTACACATCAAAAAATGGTTAGGTTTATTTTTTGGGGTTTTTCTAAAATAGTTGAATTTTTGGTGAATAGTGAAATACGACAATTTACAGTATATAACATTATAATTTAGTTCACTATTTATTGAGTCATGGAGGATGTAATACCCCTAATATATAAATATCCTTAAAATTTTAATATAATTAGTGATAATGTTCAAACTATTCATTTTCTTGATCCAAAATAATAAACTAAGGAAGAAAATAATAAAAAAACACCCCTCTCCTCTCCTATAAATTCCACCCTCACCACCTATTCTACTCACAGATCCAAATAATTGTAGGTTATTAAATTTATACCAAATACTATTCCTAGTAACCTTAATTACTTTCTGGATCCTTTGATCCAACAAAATAAAAAAATAATTTCCCTAAGGAGGTTCTCAAGAAGAAGAATTTAAGAGGTAAAACCCGCTTTCATTTTCTTTTAATTTATTTTCTATTTATTTTATTTTTTTATTATCTCCTCACCTCTACTCATCCAATTTTAATGATAACTCAAATATCTTATATATACTGGAATTTTATTATGTTAATGGGATAATTCAGCATAAAAAATCTTCTCCTCTCACTTTTATTCTAAAAATGAAATCATCATTCGTGATGTGTCGATTTACCACCATTGTGGATGATGCATTTAATTTTCTTTTAACAAATTAAAGGATGGTTAAAAAACCACTATAATGGTTGAAATAAATTTTAAAATAAATTTTACATCCCTTTTTATATTCTGGAACAAATATATATACATAATATTAAATAATAAAACAAAACAAGTTTGTGATTATTGAAAACCATCAAATTAATCTAAATGGTTATCATTAATGTTTTATTTAATGAATCATCATAATATCTGAAAAAATAATATATAAGACCAATTAAACTTATTTATGTTTATTAATAATATATAATTTCAATTCTGTATACTTATTCCAACTTTAAATGATCTTCCATACATTTATACAAGTGAACCGATCATGGAAACCAAGAAAATGAATACTCCCAAATGATGAAATTGAACTCTATAACAAAAATATCGTCCATAAATGGAATTAATAAAATTATAATTAATAAAATAAATTTATAAGAGGTTATTAATTTATTTATTAATTAATCTATTTTTATTATCTAGGATATTAAAGAGAATAAAGCATTCAGACATAAGGAAAGGGGATTCTCAAACCAAATTTTCTTTCCTTGGGTTATTCATATTTCATGCCAAATTTCAATTTGTATGTTTTTTTAATACTTCTAAAATATAATTTCATTTTTATTACATTTTTTATAGGATATACATTTTCCAATTATATTTTGTGACAAAAATCATAGATTTTTAAATAGAACTCTTCTTTATAAAGAAACACATCTTTTACTTCTCTTGAGATTGTTTCTTCTTCACTCAAGATTGATGATTATTATTAAAAGTATTTTATTTGTTTTTTTATTTTGGGAATCCCAATGTTTATTTTTGGAAGAATTCTTTATGAAATTCTCATGAAACCCATTTCCCTTCCAAGTGTTATTTTATGAAAAATGTTGTTATATGTTCTTTGTGGAAATCATGATTAAGTAAATGTTATGTTGTGGTGGGTGTGACCAGAATTATATATCACTTAAATGAATTGGGTAATGTAATGTATCTCATTAGATAATGTGTAGTATTCATGAAAATGATGATATATTTGTTCATAATGATGATTTTATGGTTATTCACATATGTTATGCATGAACTTGATGCTAGCTTTGTTCAAAACTATGCATAATATTTGACCACTAAGAAATGATGTTTCATTTTTATGTATTTCCACATTCCATTCCTTTACCTAATTATTCCTATCATGATTATGATGATGATCCTATTTTAATGTTATGATGATGATTATTATTCTCACCCATTTTTATTGATTCATGTTCTTATTTATGATCTTACTAGGCTTTTAGATCACCCCTTTCATTGATGTATATCCTCAGGCGACCACTCATTCTAAGGAGAAAACGGGGAAAAATAAGATTCTATAGAATAAAGAATTAAATAATGTTTTTGTTTTATTAGGTAAATTTTATGAATGTTCCTAATTTTCTCAAGACACTAAACCTTTGGATCCTATTTTTGTGACACTATTATATTTTTAATATTTAAAATGATGTAATAGTAATGTAAGAAAAATAAGGGTCACTATAGTTTGTATCAGAGCATGGTTTATTTAATTTTGGAATTAGGAATAGAGAATATTAGTGAAAACCCTTAGTACTAGAATAAGTATATGTAATCTCCTTATAATATTTGTTTTATAAAAATTCTATACATAGGGATCCCACAAGATATGCCTTTAGAGTTAATTTCACAAAGGAATAAATTATTTATTCATGACATGTTAACTTATGTTTTTATAAAAACCTTTTACATTTTAGAAAATGGTGGGGACCAGGAGAAACCAGGATGAAAACCCATTTAAGGTATTATGTAGTGATTTTCTAAATGACATCCACGATGGCTTGGAAGGTGGAGTTCAAAATTTCATGGCGATGCTTACCCAACTGTCTCTGGATATGAACAATAACCCGAATAATATGGAATGTCCAACTTCACCTAATAGGGAGCATAATGATATTTAGTATTTTTTGCAACAATGACCACTTAAATTTAGTAGATATTTATATCCACTATTCATGGAATAGTGGGTCAACTCAATGGAGAAGATATTTTCGGTTCTTCATTGTTCTGAGATAGAGAGGGTGACTTTGGATTTTTATCATTTAGATGGAGAGGCCGATCAATGATGGGAGTTGATTAAGAACACCAAGAAAAAATGAAATTGAAGATATGTAGCAATAATACTTCAATAAAATATTTCTTAACAAGTAATTTCATTGAAATATTTGTTTAAATATGGAGAAATAATTATTAGTGCTAAAGAAAAATGATAGAGAATATATCATGGATTACGAAGAAAATTTTACAAGTCTTGCAAGGTATGCCTTATGTTTTGTTATTGAAAATGATATAAAAATATACTGATCCTTTATTAGTTTAAAACAAAACCTTCAAAAGGCTCTAGAAATTAAATAATTTCGGATTTGTGAAGAAATTTTTCTATGTTATCTCAATGTGGAGATGGAGTTTTGAGAATTTTCCTATGGATACGGAGATAAGAAATGAAAGATTGAGTATCAAGATGGAGGTTCTAATGACAAAGGTGGAAATAAAACTCAACCATCAACATGTCAAAAATGTGGCAAGAATAATTATGGAGATTTCCTCAAATTGATGAGGAAATTATTCAAGTGTGGGAGAAAAGGAAACTAAGATCATGAATGTCTAAGATAAATGAGAAATCTAGAAAATGTGGTAGAAGAAAGTAGAGCACCACCTATGGTTCAATGATTCAACTATGGGGAGAAAGGGCACCATGAAAGGAAATGCACTAAACCTCAATACCTTGAGGGTAATCGACGTCAGAATTAGAAAAAGCCAAAGGAGAAAGGGAAATCTTATGCCATCACTACTATGGAGGTGGAGCCTGAAAATGATGTGGTGATAGGTATGCTGGTTATTCATTCAAAAGTAGTGAATGTACTATTTTATTATAGCTCTATGTATTTTTTCATATCTTTCAAGTATAGTAGAACAATTCAATCACCACCTCAAAATATAGTGGTTGTATTATCTATGAGAACAAAAAATAGGGAAATTATTACATCCAAAGTTAATAACTCATCCCCAGTTAATGATTGTGGACTAAACCTCCCAAAAAATCTTGTCTTCCTTTAGTGGAGTTTGGTACTATATTGGGAAAGGATTGACTATCTTTATACAAAGCCAACATCAACTATTGGGGGAGGAAGATCACTCTTCACATCCTGATGAATCACACAATTCTATATAAGTATAAGGATGAGAATAAATCTCATTTAGAATAATTGTCTCAATTTTGGATATTATTTCCTTATGAGAAAGAATATCTTGCTCAAATGATTGAGACAAAGGAGAGAATCATGCCTAAAGAGATGCCCATTATGAGGTACTACACTGATATGTTCACTAAAGAATTTCATGGCCTTCTTCCTAATAGATAGGTTGAGTTCTCAATTGAAATAATTCCTCAATCACTACCTATATAAATGACACTTTATAGAATGACCACCATTGAGTTGGTGGAACTGAAGAAGCCATTACAAGAGAATCCAGAAAATAGTTTTATACACTCAAGTGCTTCACCATGGGGTACACCAATACTATTCATCAAGAATAAGGATAGATCAATGAACCTCTTAATTTATTATCATGAGCTCAAAAAATCATGATAAAGAACAAGTATCCACTTCCAAGGATAGATGACTTGTTCGATCAACTGTGTAAGGACAAGTATTTCTCTAAGTTAGATCTTTGGTCGAGATATCACCAATTAAAGGTGTAAAAGGAATATATTACCAATATTTCCTTTCCAAATAGGTATAGACACTATGAGTTCAAAGTGATGCCTTTTGGTCTCACTAATGATCCATCAATATTAAAGGACATAATGAATAGAGTCTTTAGAGATTACCTAGATAATTTTTTGGTAGTATTTTTCGATGATATTATGATATACTCCATAAGAAAGGAGGAGCATGAGAAGAATTTGAGTACTGTGATAAATACTTTGTGAAGGGAGAAACCTTTTGAGAGGTATAGTAAATGTGAGTTCTTTTTAGAGGAACTATCATTCTTGGGGAATGCTATCATCAATTACCCTTATAAGAAAAAGGAAATCGATGAGTGACCCAGAACAACATCTGTAATAGAGATCCATAATTTCCATTATCTGGTTGGGTATTACCCGAGATTTTTAAAGAACTTTTCATGATTTTCAAACCTACTAACCAAGTTAACTTTGAATGGAGAAACATTTTTTTGGACCAGTGAACGTGAATACTTCTTTAAAGATCTAAAAAAGTGGCTTATCAACATGCTCGTACTCACACTTTCAACAAGTGGGGAACTATTTGTGGTGTACAAAGATGCTTCAAATAAGGTATTAGGTTATATAATGATTCAAAATGATAAAGTGATAGGATACTCTTAAAGGCGGTTTAAAATTCACGGGAAAAACTATTATACGCATAATTTTGAGTTGGCCGCTGTGATCTTCAAATTGAAAATCTGGCAGCATTATCTCTATGGGGAGAAGTGTGAGATATATACTGATCATAAGAGCATAAAATTTATATTCACAAATAATGAGATTAATATGTTCTAGTGAAGATGGTTAGAGTTCATCAAGGATTATAGCTACTCAATCCACTACCATAATGGTAATGAAAACAAGGTGGTGGATGCTCTAAGTAGAAACAATCTTGCATCTTTATTAATGATGAGAACTGAGAAGGATCCAATATTCTTATATGTAAAAAGGATGTACATCAGAATCATTAGGGAAGGAACATCATAAATACTTTCTCAAATTATTTCTCAACCATCCCTAATGGAGAAAATAAAGGATTCTTAAAGAAATTATGTGGAAATTCAGAAGAAGGTTGAAGTTATGAGAACTGGGAAATCCTCAAAGTTCAAAATTTATGAGGAAGGAGTTGTAAGATTTTGGTCCTGACTATATGTACTATCTAATCTATAGATTAATAAATATCTTCTAAGTGTTACACAAAGATCAACCTTCTCTATTCACCTAGGGAGAAAAAATATGTATCGATATCTCTGAGAGAACTATTGGTGAGGCAATTTGAAGAAGGAGATCACTAAATATACATAAAATTGCTAGGTATGTCAGTAATTGAAGTCTAAAAGGAAAAAGTATATGGGGATAATGCAACCATTACCCATACCAACATGGAAATGAGTGAATATCACCATAGACTTTTAACCAGACTTTCAAAGGAATCTAGAGGAAGCAATGATACATGAGTTGTTTTGGATCATATTACAAATAAACATCACTTTATTATAATTTGAGAGGAAATATAACAAAATCAACTTGTGTGGATATACATCCAAGAAGTAGTAATGCTGGATGGAGTACCAATATCGATTGCATCTGATCGAGATTCGATATTCACCTCCATGTTTTGGAAAAGTTTCAAATATTATCTAAACACTGAGATGAGATTCAACAAGGTCCATCATCCTTAAAATTTGGGAAAATATGAAAAACTATTTATACATTGGATTCCATTTTGAGAGCATGTTTTATGGACTTAAAAAGAGGATGGGACCAACATCCACCTCTAGTTGAGTTCTCTTACAAGAACAGTTTCCACTCAAGCATCCAAATGGATCTATATGAATCCATTTATGGGAAAATATGTAGAACACGATCATTCTGGTGTGAAGTCGGTGAACATAAGCTACTAGGACCTGAAATGGTTGAAGAAATGAGAGAGAAGGTTAAAAAAATTTAGTTGAAAATTACCAGAAAATCCAGGAGCCGGTGAAATCCTGTCCTAATAAAGTTAAATAAAGAAAATGAAAATAGTCAAGAGTGCAAGGGAATACTACATAAACGAGTGTGAATCACCCCATAACTATCTGCCTCCAACAGTGAGGCACAATAGTCTGGGGTCGTGAAAGACCACATATCTCCAGTATCAGTGAGCGCCCGCTTTGCCAATGCATCCACCACCTGATTAGCCTCTCGGTAGACATGTGAAACCTACACCCGCATCCAAGCAATCTCACTAAGGCAACCAACCCACTGTGGCAGCACACACCAAGGGACCTGGCGCGTCTTGATGCTCAAGTCATGAACCCCATTGAGATTCTTGATTGTGTCATAGTTGTGGCCTATCAACTAGTAATTTTGTAACATCCTTACCCGAACCCTTGGGTCTGAGCTGGAATGCTACATGACCTCATGAGAACCTCCCCATACAGAATAGGTTAATGAATAGAAGCTAGGGTCTCAAGTGAAAACTTGGGGATACTATACCCTCTATATGAAGTCACATGATCAATAATAATCAATAAATCAAATAATAAAAAATAAGAGTAAATGTAGAAATAGAATAATGACATACATATAAGATTTCCCAAAGTGGTAAGTATATTTAGAGTATAAAGGTGTTGACAAAAACAAGGAAAATGTAAATAAACATCCATATATGTGGTAATATGGTGTCTATCCTAGTTATCTCTAACTCCATGCTCCACTACTCAACTATCCTCTATAGGGAACTTTCCCTTCACTAGATATCTGGTCACAAAATCTAAAAGAACACCGAAATGACCAAGTAGGGTGTGAGTAAAAGACTCAGTATGACACCAAAAATGCGTCCTTACCATAATTTCACAATATATATATATATATATTATTGTTTATCTTGAAATAATTAAATTCTTAGTAATCACACATGTGTCGAGTCATTATGTACTGACCATTCCACCACGAACCCCGACCCCACCTACTTCGGCTTGTTACCGGTAAGAAATTCAAGAAGTTATATACCTCCATCGGGGAAGCAAGGATCACCTCACCCTATTGGTGGTTGTTATAAGAACACAACATGTTTCATAAAGTAGATGTTTTTCCTGCTTAACCTTTTTAAACACTCATGACCCAAGTTTGTAGGAAGTAATGACTGATATCTATTAGCTATGCATCCCCAACCCACTTAACCTTTTAAAACACCCCTGTTCGAAGTACATTGGAAGCAATGACTAGTATCTTCCAGCTATGTATCCCCATCCCACTTAACCTTTTTAAACACCCATGACCCAAGTACATAGGAAACAATGATCGGTATTTTCTAGCTAGCTACTATGAATTCCCCTCTGCTGGGGTATCCACGTTTGCCTTTTAGGATATTATGACTATGTTAGGTTGGGTAACTAGCCAATAATCCACATAACTCCCAACCTCAAAGATTCACCTGTTTATCTTGATACATGAAACACATTTCCATAGGCTATGAACACAAACAACACGTGTCATAGCAAGGAATGATAAGTCACACCAAGATCATATTGAGGATAATCACACACAAACAAGTATTCCCATGGATACTCACACAACACACATGTAATTCATCATAAGCATGGGTTAGTCCTACATAAACATCACATCATGATAACATCATATATATATATGTCCCAAAATGGGATGAAATCTCCTACCTCAAAGTCATAAATGTCAACAACAATGTTCTTCAAAGGTGTCATCACCTGTAACATGTTTTCACACTGAACAAAAATTCGATCAAATACCAAAGAATCCTTGAACCATACCCATTTTGAAATTAGTTAGAATCATCAATATCATTTAAAATTAAAAATATTTAATCAAATCACAACATATTAACTTAAATTCTTAAAAAAAGCTTAGGGATAAATTTCTACTCATCAAGAAGAATCTAATGAAACTGATAATGCATTAATCCTATAAATATCGAATAAGATATTAAGGTGATAAGTTTAGAAGAATAAAATATAATATAAGAGAAAGAGGGAGTAATATAGAGGGTATAGGGCTGAGAAAACAATGGGAATTTTACCCATGCCCCCTGTACCGCCCTAAATCCAATTTATAGCATTTTTCATCATTTAATTTAATAACATTTATTAATTGCATAACATATTTATTACTCTATACTATTAATTCCATGCACCAAACCCATAATAATATTTTGCACTTCATGGACTTACACCACAAGTTCAGATTAAATATCCAACATTGTGCATGAAAAGACCACCCCAATTCTAGGGTCACGTTGCTGCTGACGGTGCGTCAATCCGACAATGTATGAGAGAGTTATGATTAAAACTATATTTTAATAATAATAATAATAATAATAATAATAATAATACTAATTATTAATAAATATCACAAAATAATAATAATAATGATAATAAAATTATATTATTAAATCACTTTCATAATTTCCACCATTAATATTATTTTCCATATTTAATAAAAATGATAACAACAACAATTTTTATTATTATTAATCATATCTAATTATTGTAACCATTAACATTTCAATAATAACATTTATTAAATACCCAAAATTTAAAACACTAGTTTAATCAATAATTCAATGTAAAGTTAATGATGTAGGGTGGAAATTCAATCATTAATGGTGTTTCCACAAAAATAGATTAAAATGGTTAAGAAATAGAGGCTTTTAAAACCTTGATGATTCCACCATGATGGTGTGGTGGATTAAGAAAATTATTTTCTATTTTTATATAAAATTAATAAAATAATAATTTAATTCATATAACAAATAACTTGATTCAATGAGAAAACTGACCAAATTTCCATTGCGTATGAAAGTTATACCCCTCCCAGGGTAAAAACCATCTTTTGGACCTAATTGTGGTATCATATTTCTCATACGATGCACTGTTTGAGATAAATTAATTAATTATTTATTAAGAAATAGAATAAATAAATAATTACATATAAAATGGGGTTTATCACATGCGATATTTCCAGAAAACTGATGCACATAAAAGTTATACCCCACATAGGGCAAAACCCATGTTATGGACCTAAATGTGGTATCATATTTCTCAACTGACACACCATTTGAGATAACTTAATTATTTATTAATTAAAATATATATAAATTAGTTAATTAAATATAAAAGGGGTTTTTCGTGTGTAAGGAATCCAAATTTCTGATGTTTACAAATTTTATACCTCGCATAGGGTAAACACTACATCCCAGACCTAATAGTGGTCTTAGAATTTTCATACAACACATCGTTTGTGATTTATTTAATTATTTTTACTAAATTTCATCAACGTAAAATAATTTATTTAGTATTATTATTCTGTTATCACTGAGGCTCTTCGGGCCTCAAAATCTCACACTAACTCATTTTCAAACTCTAAAAGTATTCCATAGAATAATCCAAGATTTTAACCAAGAGCTTTTCCTTACACAAATCCTTTAAATCATTTATTAAGTGATTTTATGTGAAAATTATATTGTCACAGAAAACAATTTTAAATTATCAACAAAGGGTATTTTATTCTCTTTAAAAATTCAAGATATTAAAACTTCCACCCACCATGTCTCAAGTAAATGTTATATTACATGTATTCCTCTTGAGTAAGTACATTACATATCACTCACATTTACTAAATTTAGAGGTGGTATAGTTGGAAAATGATCTTTCTTATGAGTAGTAGTCGGGGAATATCTTGGACTGTAGAGATAAATTTCTATGCAAAATGACTTCTCACCTGGTTATAATACTATGGTGGAACCATAAGTATGAGGAGGAAACATGGGAACCAAAGGAAGTAATAAATAATAAGTTCCCTCACCTGTTTTTTTGTAAAATGAAATTTCTAGGGTGAAATTTCATAAGAGGGGAAGAATGTAACAACCCATAAATTTATCAATGGAAACTCCCTTATTATTATTATTCCATTCAATATAAATCACATAAAATCACATATAGGACAAAATAAAAACTTTTTAAATGATGAATGAATGAAATAAGAGTTATTTCTAGAAGCTAAGGAACTTATACCAATGGAATAGTAACTTGACATTTGGAATAGTAATATGCTCATTAAGAATAGTAATCTGACCAATAGAATAGTACCCTAATCTATAAAATTATAAATTAAATTTAGGTATCCTATAAATAATAATATAATATAATTATATCATAGTATAAGTAAATAAATGTTATAAAAATTATTAATTAAGTGTTTGTATTTTCATAAAGCAAAAATATTTATTTTCAATTTTATATTTAATATAATGATTTAAAAGAAAGGTTGTTTTTATAAAATATATTTATAAATTAATATTTTGTTTTATTATTATTATAAGATAATTTTATGATACTTTAATTAATTTTTCAAAGTATTATAAAATCACTTATAATTTTAAAATCCGTATTTTCCAAGTAAATGATGATTTTAATTTAAAAATAAATTTATAATATTTAAAAAATAATTTTCATAAAATTTAGTTCCATTTTGAATTATAAATTTCAAAAAATGGTTTGGGTGATTTTTGAGGATTTTTATAAAATAGTTGAATTTTTGATGAATAGTGAAATATGGTAATTTGCTGTATATAACATTATATTTTAAATTCACAATTTCTTGAGCCATGGATAATGTAAGAACCATAATATATAAATCGACTTAATTATTTAATATAATTATTGATAATAGTCAAAATATTCATAGTCTTGATCCAAAATAATAAACCAATGAATAAAATAATAAAAAACACCACTCTTCTCCCCTATAAATACTGCACTTACCACCTCTTCTCCTCACAAATCCAAAGCCTTGAATCTTGTCCTTATTTTTTCCAGTACTCTTCATAATACCATTTTCCATATCTTGGATCCTTTGGTATCAAAAATCTAAATCAATTTCCCTAAGGAGGTTCCAAAGGAGGAGAATTCAAGAGGTAAAACTCTCTTCTATTTTCTTTTAATTTCTTTTCTATTTCTTTTCTTTTCTTGTTCTATTCTAACCTACACTTATGAAAGTGTAATGATAGATATATTATATTATATATAATTTAGTGTTGTTATGTTAATGTAATAATTTATCCTCAAACCTTTTCTCCTCTACCTTTTATTCTAAAAATGAAATCATCTTTCACGATGTGTCAATTAACCATTATCATGGATGATGCATTTTCATTTTATTTTACCACCTTCAAGACTAGTCATAAAACCATTATAACGGTTGAAAAATATTTTTAAAAATTTTTTATAACCATTTTTATTTTATAGAGAAAATATATATACATAATATTAAAAAATAAAATGAAATTAGTTTGCGATGATTTAAAACCACCAAATTAATCTAAATGATTATCATTACAGTTTTATCTATTGAAACATCCTAATATTTGGAAAATATCATTTAAAATTATTTATTTTAATTAATAACATATAATTTCAAATATTTATATTTATTCCCACTTTAAATGATCTTCCATACATGTATACAAGTGAACCGATCATGGAAACAAAGAAAATGAACACTCCCAAATGATGAAATTGAACTCCATAACTCATCAAAATGGTCATAAATAGAATTAATAAAATTATAAAAAATCAAATACATGTAGACTAGTTTCTCTATTTATTAATTAATGAATCTATTTTTATTATCTAGGATACTAAAGTGATGGAATCATTCGGACATAAGGTAAGGGGATTCTCAAATCTAATTTCATTTCTTTGGGTTATGCCTTTTTCATGAAAAAATCCAGTGTGGATATTATTTTAATACTTATAAAATATTATTTCATTGTTATTAAATTTTATTTTATGGTATATACATGTTTATCATATATTTTTGTGAAAAAATCAAATATTTTTCCAAAATAAATCTTCTTTATAAAAAAACACATCTTTTACTTATCTTGAGATTGTTTCTTATTCAGTCAGGATTGATGATTCTTATACCAAGTATGTTATTACCTTTTTATTTTTGGATCCCTAATTTTTATTCATGAATGAATTTTTTATTAATTTATCATGAAACACATTTCCTTTCCATAGGTTAATTTATGTTATTGATTGCTATACGTTCTCTGTGGAAAGAAGGATTACGTAAATGCTATGATGTGACATTTGAACCTATAATTATATTGAACTCAAATTCATTGGGTAATATAATATTTCTCATTAGATAATTTGAAATATGTGCAAACATTATTCTAGATTTGTTCACAATTTATATGTTATGGTTATGCACATATGTTATGAATGAACATGATGCTATTTTTGTTCAAAACTATGTGTGGAATTTGACCATTAAGACCTGATTTTTTATTTTTATGTATCGCCACATTCCATGAATTTATCAAGTTATTATTATAATGATTTTGATGATTATCCTATGATTATGTTATGATGATTATTATTATTCTCAGCCAAGTTATATTTATTCGTGTTCTTATCTATCCTCTTACTAGGATTTTAGCTCACCCCTTTCTTTGGTGCATATCCTCAAGTGATTACTTATAATTAGAATAAAATGAGGACCAATAATAAGCTAGAGAATAAGGAATCAAAAAGTGTTTTTATTTTATTATTTTATTATTATGAATATTCATAATTTTACCAAGACACTAAACCTTTGGATCCTATTTTTGTAACACCATTATATTGTTAGTGTTTAAAATGATTTAATAGTAATGTAAGAAAAAATGGGTCTCTATATTGAGCCTAAAGAAATTAATTTTATTTGGATTTAATTGAATGTGAAATAGTATCTTATTTATAATTATGGTTAAAAAGTATTTTAAATTTCCACACACACCCAATGTTTGATAAAATTCCCCACTATCTCTTTAATTTTATTTGTATAAACAATGAAAAGTGTTTTTGGTTTCCAACCAATAAAAAATTTAATATCACTGATTATTAGTGTTATTTAAATATTTTTGAAATTTATCTTAATGTTTATAATTTAAGGGATGATTTGATAATGATTAATCATTTTTTTCTAAAGTATTTATTTGAATTGGCCTCTCAAATGATGTTCATAAGGCTTAGTTGGCACCTTTAAATGGATTTTCTAAAGAAATCAACCCATGATACATGCAATTTTTTATTTTTTAGATTGTTTCAAATATTTAATTTTTTTAAAGAAAAGTTATGGTTACCCCATAATGGGAAGTACATATTGTTTTATCTTTATTTATAAGAAGGGGTATTTCTATGAGGTTTGTTCATAGGTGATGATGTGATGTAATTTTTATTGATATGATTATATTATATACATGATGATTGTTTATACCACATCTATTTATATATCATGTGAAGCTAGAATTATCTAGGTGGGATACTTGGGAACACTTACTGCATAAGTGTATGGTCATGCTTTGAATAGTGACCCATTGGTAAGAGATTATAAAATTAGGATGTTTACGCATAGTTAGGCCAGGTAGGGTAATATAATGATTTAGGGTAAGTTGTTGATATTCTACATTGGTCTATCATTATAGTGACTATATTATATGTGTTATAGATTGTCCTAATAGATAATAGGTTTCTACGATGCTTCATATTTGTTTATTTTTATGTTGGTGTGTTTATTTTTTACCTTAGATATACTTTTATTTATTAAAATGATACAATATTGGTTTAATTTTTTTTATGAATGCATTATTCTTTCTTTAAACATTTTTTAAAATTTAATAATAAAAATTAATCTAAAATTATAAAATGGTTGTATTTTAGGGTAATTAAAGTGTTTTCAAATGAATATTATTGTTTATTTACATCAAAAGGAAATTGAAATATTATTTTATAAATATATTCCAAAATACCATGAAATGATTTTTTGTTTAAGGGTTGTTCATGGGGTGTGGGGAGGATATCTAATTGGAATGTTTTTCTCATGCCTATCAAATTTTAGGTTTATCTAGTTCTGTAAGGACAATCCAATTTGTTTTTAGATTCTTGGTTTGAGTTTGGTTAAGGAGGTAAGTGGACATGTTGCAATTGAATGCAGATATAGGTGGTCACAATTTTTTCCTTCTACTTTCATTTTTTGGTATCATTACTACATTAACCACTTTAGTCTTTCTATACTTTATTAGGTTGTGTTCTTTTTTCGGTTGGGATTCTTGTGTCATATTAATTGGTTTATTATTATTATATGAGATTTTTATTTTTATTATACCTCATGTTATCTCCATTTTTTATTTTGTGTCTTCTCATATGCATGGGTGATAATCCAATGTATATATTGGTTATATTGAACTCATTGGTGGGAGTTTTTGTTTTTTTATTTATTTATCAAGAAAAACATTTCCCACTAGTTATCATTTGATTCCTTGGAACTTTCACAATCCCATGATGAGTGGGAAAAAACATTAGGCCATGTTAAGGTCCATCTTGGGTGATCATACTGGGGATGACCTAGGTTTGTTAGGGAAAAAATGGTATCAAAGCCTAGTTTTTATTTAGGGTGTCTAGTAAATAGGAACTTGGATCTTCGGAACATGTAGTGTAGGTGATATTGACTATCTTAACAATAATTATATCATTAAAATCTTGAGTATTTAGTGGTTTATAGGTTGAATACACATTTAATTCATTCTGCATTTTTATTTTTTTGAGACGTTGAGTCTTTGTTTTGAGACTTTATATTTTCTATTGAGAATTTATGGGCTATTTTTAGGATTTTTTGGTTTTGAGGTGAAATTGGGGAGAGATCTAGGGTCACATAGTTTACAATTTATGGTTTGGAAAAACTCGTGTAGGCCTTTTATACTAGTCTATATAGCCTCTAGTAGGACTTGAATAGTTAACTCATGGTTTTCCAGACCGTGTGACTAAACTATACAGAGTGTTATGTTTTCTTAATTTTTTTAAAATTTTGGTTTCTTGAGGTTTTATAGTTGACTTATTATTTATTCTGGTTTATTTATGATGGATTAAAATTTTTTATAAGAGTTATTTAAGTTACTTTGGGTTTAATTTATTTTTTAATTGTGACGAAGTTTTTATGGGTGTTTCCAAATGAAGTGGAATTTTATAAAACCAAGGAATGTTTTTAACCGTTTTAAATATAAAATTTGATTTATCTCATAAAAACTTTTTTTTGGATTCAATTTTTTTTGAAAAATTCATATTATATTATGTTAAAAGTTTTAAGAATTTTTATGTGGTGTTTTATAATAAATTTTATCCAAAATGGTTTTAAAATGGTAATGATTTTAATGGTTGATTCTGACAGTTCAAAAATTTAATGGTTAATTATTCTTATGTTGTAAATGGTTTTTGATCATCATCAGATTTTTTTGTGAGTTAATATGAATAGAATTTAGAAATATTTCTTAATTAAGGTTGAGGGTTTTATTATGTTTAAATATTAGTTAATTGTTAGTGGGGAGTTAATTTATAGTGTATTTGAGAAATTATTATTTTTTGGTTTTCCAAATGAGTGGAAAAGATTTCGAGGGATAGTTTTCTATTTTAAAGGGGGAAGTGTTTAATGGGGATATTATTTTTATGAAGCAATTTATTAAATATTTATTTGATGTTGTGGTTTTTTATGGGAAAAGTAAGTTTTAAAAGGTCATGGTTTACTTTGGACTTATTTGATTTGAATTGTGAAGTATGGATTGTTCAAGTAATTTATTATATTATTTTTATTTCTTAATCTTATAAAATTAATTATGGGAAAGTTAGAAATATCATATTTGCTATTATCCATATTGGTATTCTATTCATCATCTAGACGTATTTTTATTTTGGAGTGGTGATATTTATCTGTTTTAAAAGCTTGTTCTTTCTAAGCTGAGAGTAGATAGAGTTTTTAATGTGGTTTCTATTTGGTCTAACTCATTAGGGATAATTTAAATTTATATCATTATAATTTTGATTAATTTTGAATTTTTCATGCTTCTGTGGTAAGTTTTGACTATGGGTTTCATGGTAATACATGGCACATAGTTTTTCTTTTCTTTTGAGGGGTGGTAAATTGGAAGCCTTGGGTGTGTTCTTTGGTAAAAAAGATGAGTGCTACCCACAAATTAAATTATTCCATATATGGTATATTACTTATTTATATATTTTCATCTTGATATTTTGTTTCAATAGTGACTCCCCAAGTATCTTCCTTTTCCATCTTTTCCCTGAGGATTTTATTTTCTATTCTTATTTATCCATGTTTTGATTTTGGTTTTTACAACCATGACTTTTATTTTCCTACCAAACCTATATTTATTTTCTATACTTAATGTGGTACTTATCACAAACTCTTGGATTTAGTTGTACATAAAAATAATCTTTTGGAAATGGAATCCTATGTGGTATTTTTGAATTTGAGTGGTGTCCCTTGGGGTCCTTTCTCATTTATTGAGTTTTCTTCTTTCTTGGCGATATTTATTTTAATGATTTTTTTGAGAGTATGGTTATTATAGATATTTAATGTATTATTGAAGTTATTAATATGTTTGGGAGACCACTATAGGTGGAACGTTTGTTTAATTATAGTATTATTTGACCTCATGTGATCTTATCCTTCTTTAGAGGAAACAATGATATTTGGATGGGGAACAATTCTATGGTTTTTACATGACCAGTCACGCCCAAATAAGGAGTGTTACTCATTGATCATTTGTTATACTCAATATGTTTCTTTGGGAAACATTATCTAGTTTCCCCAGTCCTTCCCATTTTCCCTTTTTGATTTGATTTATTTCTTTTTTATGAGACTGTGATCAAGTTTATTGTTCGGGGTACCCTTTTGTTAGTTTTGAGTATTTCAATAGCCATGTATGGAGTTTTTTATGGTTATCTATAATATGGGAAAATGGGATTTTTTGGTTTCTTCCATTTTAAAATTGATGATATCATGTATGATTATTGGTTTTCATCTTGGTTTATCTTTGTATTCCCTAGTTTAATGACTCATGTATCTGTTGAGTAAGTTGAACCTCATTCCTTCTTCAATCGACCTTTCGTCCATGACTTTCTATGGGATGAAAGTGTTATGGTGGGGAGAATAATAACACCCAACCTATATTTTCCATATTATTTCATATATTTTATGTTTTTACTATTTTTACTATTTTTAGTCCGAATCTCCTTAGAATATTCAAATTTTAGGGTTTCAGTGTTAGGTTCTTGGTTGATAAAAAAATTAGTGTTAATAAAATGGAATACTCACTCATAGTGGTGATCACATGTTTGGAACTCAGTTTGCTAAACTATAAATCCAAAACCATGTGACATAACATAGGTCATTTAGTGAGTTCCACATGGTTGGAACATGGTTTTATAAACCTTGTAGCCAAACCATGCCACCTATATAGATTATTTAAAACATTAATTTTCTATTTTTTCCTCATATTAATTTAATCCTTAATCCCCTATTTATCTTCTCACTCAGCTCATGAGCCCCTATAAGTGACTCCCTCTCATTTATCCTCCCTTATATTGGGATTTCATGGCTTTTATTTGGGGTTTTTGGAAATTTATTTAGGTAATCCCATATCCTCCTCCTCCACTTATATCCTTTGATTTATTCCTTTTCTATTTCCCTAGAAATGTCCTAGAAACCTAAGGTTTTGGGTTTTTCATTTCTTTCATGTGGTTTATTCTTGTTTTAATGTTTCTATTATTATTATTTTATTATTAATTAATTCTTGAGTTAGTCTAACACCATCAATTATGAAAGCAATGGATTTGAGGTAGGTTTCTCCATGCATGATTCTTTGAAATTGAGACCATGGTTTTTTTATCATTTATAACATAAGATTTCAATGTTTGATGAACCTTATCTAAAAAACACAATATATATATACTAAAGAAATTAGTTTTATTTGGTCTTAATGAATTAGAAAAGGTTTCTTCTATATAATTAAGGATCAAAACTGTTTTAAATGTTTGTACACACTTAGTGTTTGATAAAATGCCTCATTGGATCTTTTAGATTAATTTTCCAAACTGTGAAAAGTTTTTTTGGGTTTTCAACTGATATGTTTTTTTTCATTGATTATGGTCATTATTAGACTCTTTTTTAATTTTATCTAAATTTTTATGATTTAGGGGATGATTTGATATTGATTATGCATTTTTTTTCAAAAGAATTTTAGTAATGGTATCTCAAATGATGTTCATAAAGGCCAGTTGGAACCTCTAAATGGTTTTTATAAATATGATAACCCTTGAAACATTTCCCATTGTGTTTTATAAAAAGTTTAAAATATTGTAAATGTTTTAGTGAGGTGTGATGGTCACCCCTTAATGGTAAGTATATATCATATCATTCTTGAAAATAAGGTTTTGTTTCTATGAAGGGTGTTCTGAGGTGAGGATGAGATATAATTTTTATTGATGTGATTATATTAAATGCATGATGTTTTTATCCCATATCCATTTATATATTATGGTAATCCATTGATAGCTAGGTGGGATACCTAGTAACACCTGATGTACTAGTGTATGATCATGATTTTTATAGTGGCCTAAATGTATGAGTTTCCCCTCAATTAGGTTGGGTAGGGTAATACTAGGAGTTAAGGAAAGTTGTTGATATCTGATGCCGATCATTCATTATAGCGATTATGTTCAATTTAATATATAGTTTTCCTATAGATTCTAGGTTTCGACAATTCTTTATATTTTTTTATTTTTTATTTTGTTTTATGTATTTTTTTGCATTAGTTATACTTTGTTTTATTGAAAATATACAATCTTGGTGTCAAAAAAATTTATGATCCATGTTATTCTTTATTTATGTGAACTTTTTTTTTAAAATTTTCCTTATATAGATTGATATAACTTTAGAAAATTATTGTCTATTAGTGTAATTAAAGGCATTTCAAATGAATATGATTTGGTATTTACATCAAAAGAAAATAGATGTGATAAATTTATTTTAATCTAGAATGAAATTATTTTTCTTTTAAAGTCTATGCATGACTTATATAGAGGATATCTATCGGGTATATTTTTCTTATGAATATTATATTTAAAGTCTAGTTGGTTATATAGGGACATGGTGGTTTGTTATCAGATTCTTAGTTTGAGTTTGGTAGAGGTGGAAAGTGTAGATTTTTCTATTACACATAGAGATGTATGGTAATAGTTTTGTTTTCTTCTAATTTTATTTTTTGTATCATTTATATAGAGGATATCTACCGTATTTAGTCTTTATTTTTATCTTTTCTCAGTTTATACTCAAAAGATATCATCCAATTTATGGATTTTCCATTCCAAAAATCTTGGTGTAAAGTCCTAATTATTTTTTCATTTATCATATGAAACTATTCCCACTAGTTTTAATTTGATTCTATGACTCTTGTCACCATCCTAGGGTGATCCGAAATGCACCTTGGTTTATTTCGTGGGCTGGATTAGGGTACCCATGTTGGGGATAACACTGGTTGATTCATGACATATATGAAAACATCAAAAAATACTCATATATAAAATCATACATGTGTTTTTTTACTTCACAAAAATCTCCTCATCACTTTCCTCTTTTATCCTACAAATTCAGATTTAAGGATTTTATCATAAAAAAATCCCATTCATGGGATAGTATAAATTGTACCATTCCTAGAAGTTACTAGGAATAAAGAGATTTTCTTTCTCCATATTTTATTTGAGGGATAACACAATTTATGAACTTTATATTTTAAAAAAATAATATAGGAGAAGAGATAAGTAAATTATATGATTACAAAATATATGAGATTAAATAATTTTATTTTATTATTAATCTCCCACTATTTTTTCAAGTCTTAATGGCCCTCCCCATTGAACATAGAATGAAATATCATAATGAAATTTGAGTGTCTTGGATTCATATTTCCCTTATTATAACCTAAGAGTGGGCTTGGTCAATTTATCAATGGTATTTAGGAAGTTATTATGGGAAACTATGATCTTGCAGCTCCTAGAACTATTGAGTGAACTCCCCAGTCTTGAAATCATATTTTTAATTTCCTCAACACTCACCTCCATGACACGTCAATTCTATAGAGTGGTACTTATCTTGATGTAAACTTGGTTATGTAAACCAATTACTCTCAAAAGGACCCCCCAAAATATTAAGTGCCCTGATGAGGTCGATACCTACACTTAGTTCCATAGTTGGACCATTAATCATGTAATAGAAAGCATTATATGAATTAAAATTTTTTGATGGTTTTTTTTATTATGAATAAATTATTTTATTTTATCTTTTTTGAATGACTTGTTAACAATAATTTTATTTTACTTAAATTATTAACCATATTTTATAATATATTTACCCATAATTATTTAATTTTATTCTATAAGATTAAGAATTTTTTAATTTATCTATTAATGTGATCAAAATAAATCATCCATAAAATAAATAACAGTGAAAAATACAAAATAAAATATGTGGCTTGATCATGTGCTTTTTCTATCCATTTTTTTTTGAGTAGACAATAAAAACCAATGAACCTAGGGTAAAAACACTTTGAGATAGTCTTGGATCGAGTTACAATATTAAACCTCTATCTTATGTATCACTTGGGATGATTTCAACTTAGTTCCATATTGAACTACATGAAATTTCTTGGGAGGTCCTTCCCTACATATACTTTACCCACACGAAGGTGAGGGGAACTAATAGAATGGTTATAAATTTTATATAAAAGAAACCATAGATAGACAGGTCCATACATACTAAGAGGAGGGGATGGATCACAAAATATTATTTTATCTTATTAATAATAATTAAAAACCAATGAAATAATTAAATTAAAATAAATCCAAACCATACATAGGTCATTCAAGCTCATTATAATCCACACATTTAATAATCACAAATTTAATAAACTAGCATTCATTCCAATAATTTTTAGTTAAGATAAAATATTATCAAATGAATTAATTATTTCAATTAATTAATAAACTAATAAATCAATTAATTAATATTATTTTTCATCAAAAAATTCCATGAGATACCCATCCATTTTAATTTTAAATAAATTTAATTAATTAATATTATTTAAAATTAACTATGTATATGGTGTGTAAATCATGGAAACATGATGTGTACGTAACCCAATTACCTAGGATGGTCCTTGTCATGTACCATGTACTCATATAGAATCTATCGAAAATGGTGTGTTATGTAATTAAATGAAATTTAATATCAATTAATGATACACAAACACATATAAATTACACGGCTTGTAATTATTTTGATGTACAAAAGTATATAATGCATAAGGTCTATACACAATGTGTAGTTCTGAAATTTATCATATAATTAATTAAGCATTAAAAATATATAAACCCCATCACACAAAGCTTAATATTCATAAATTAAACATGAACAGATGTTGATTAGGTTTAATGAAGTAATAAATTAATTTAATTTTCTACATATATTTGTAGGATACACAGAGTGTACAATCCAACTACATGTTATGTATATTGATTCACCATTTGTCTGCGATACATGCATAAGGATTGGGCTTGTATTTCACCATAAAAATTTACGAGGTACATGATGTTTATAAGAGTTAAACATAGTGTGAACTCTGAGTTGAATGGTTTTTTGTCACACGCATCATGAAATAAATACACATCATGTTTCTGATTCCACATTTTCCATCATGAAAATGTGTATACTATATGATGTGTAAGTGAGTTACATGGAATCTATTCTAGAAAACCATGTGATATCTTTTCCTATTAAATAGGTGTTGTTTAATTAAAATTCATTTTATTCAATGCATGATGCATCGAATTTAATTAGAGGTTATTTTTGGTGAATTCAAATGGGTACACGATGTGTACATTCAAACTCCTTGCCATGTAGTCACAAGCTATCTTTCCAGAATTCTTAAAACCTATAAATGGGATCTTCAGATGTTCTTTGTGTGTTTTAACCTATTTTTGGATATATTAATGAAAAAGAAGAAGAATAAGAAGAGATAAATATTCATATTTGAAGAAAGAATTTTAGGAAAGGAAAAACTAACATCAAATGAATATAATGATCAATGACTAATAAATCATTATAAATTTAAACTTGATCACATTGATATAACTTGAAGGTTCCAAATATAGTGGAAGTACCTATTGGGGCAAGGTTAAATAATATTTTTTCATGTTTCAATGAATAATATGCTACGTTCGTGGTGATAAACGTCATGACTAACATATTAAATCTGATGAATATTGAAAAATATCACTGGTACCAAGTGAGGTGATTCTTTTTTATATTAAATTTATAATTGTTTTAATTTTTAGAATTACAAAATTCTTGATAATTGTTTCTTAATTGAATATGTTAATCATTCAAATCTCCATTTGGTGGTACAATTATTTCATTAAGAGTATCCAAAGTAGAATCTCTATAGTGGTGATCCGTACATGCTCCTATGATTTCGAAGCATCGACAGTGGTACTCCAGGTGATATCATGGAAATAACAACCACCTTACATCACTTCCATTGATCACCACACAATCCTTTGAAGGATTGGTTCTTGTTCTCTTGCTCTTTGGAGGAGGAGAAATGTGGAATCACTCAGTTATTTATAGGGTTATCAGGGATTTTATCTCTAGTGTTGATAGATTCTTTTGAGGGGATATGTTGTGCGCAGCAACATCTAACCCTGGGAAACGAGATAACTAGGTATTTATAGGGCTAGGTTAGAGAATAAATAATTGCACATAAGCCCTTTATTATTATCATAATCTATATAGAACTCCATGACAATATATTATTATTGTTATTATTATTATTATTATTATTATTATTATTATTATTATTATTTTCTTTACATGCACTAAACTCATAGAAAAAATAAATATCATTTCTTTAAGTAAATAAAATAATTTTTATTTAATTGATATTTAATATATAATTCTTTCCAGACCCAATAATTAAGTCCAAAATTCCTCTATATTTACCAAATACTGAATAATAAATATCATTAATTTAATAAATAAAATAAATATTTATATTATTCATAGTCTTGTGAATAAATATTTATTAAATATTCATCTCACATAAAATAGTGACTGCATATGCACGATCAATAAATACCAAATAAATTTTATCCATAATACCATAGAATAATATTTATTCTAATAATTAAATTCAATTATAATTTAATTTAGATAGTTAAAATAACTAAGTGAATGACCCTTTAGTCTTCTTACTTAGTGGAATTAGGAAGTTTCACCTAAATCTCAATATTAGTGTGTAACAATGTGTAAAGGAACCTAAGAGGAATAAGTTAATTCTATAACATCGACAATCACATATGAGAACATACAATGTAATATATTCCCTTTGTCTCAATATCTCATCAAGAAGGCTGCACACTCATGTCATTAACCAATATGCTCAATTTTCCTTTCTTTGGATATCCAAAATGAACCCATGAATACACCATGTCCATTGAATTTAATTTGAAATTATCATTTTAATTAAAGGAATGATATATCAGCTTCCACAAATATGGAAGGGATAAATCCATCCTCAACTTATTCAATAATATAATATCACTTATGAAGCATCTGATATACCAAACTTCACCATGAACATATGTCATCATGGTTTATGATAATACATATAAGCACACAACTTATGATATGAATTCATAACGATCTTAAAGTCTAAGGATCATCACACATGATTAAATATAGGAATATCCAATAACACACATAATTATGGATTTCCTACCGGTGGGTTTATCCTCATAATCTCTGCATATAGATATTACCAAATAAGAACTTCATGTGATGAAGTCTCATACTCTTATGAGTACTCAATCCTGAAACATTACATCATATTTGATCCTTCAAATGATATCATACGACCATAAGATATATAGATTATGAATATCATTATATTATATCAATGTTTTCATTATAGTGGGGAACTAATATAATATTTTTAATGAAACAAATATTCTATGACATTATTACATTTAATTTACACATTAGAATAATAAATTCATGATAAGAAATTTATTAATATTAATGTCTATGAATATTTAGGAAGTCCAAAGTAGTTAGTCCTAGGGAAAAAAATAAATTTGCTGATGGGAATAAGGTGAGTTCATTCCTTCCTTTATTCGGTGGATAGAAAGGCTCTTTTAGTGGGTATAATAGGAATATGAACTTCCAAGGGAGGTCAGGTTGAGTTTTTTTAGGAAAATGGAACAATAGAGTGCTTCCAGTGTATTGAGGTAGGAAACCAGATGTCTAAAGGCCTAAATCCACCATTTTTTTTATTACAAGTGCGGGAGACTAGGCTTTGTAATGAAGTTATATGGGTGATTCACTTTACATAGTAGTAAGAGAGTATCCAACAAGGTAGAGGAATATGGAGTGTATGCATAAATATACAAAATGAAAACTTTAGAAATCATGGAATGGAGGGAAGGACTCTTTATGAAAGGAATTTGGGTCCCTAGAAGAATTAGGGGAGACTCATTGTTATAGAGAGATATGGAGGAAGCTAGGGATGAATAAGGGACATAAATGGTGTAAGGTTCCATAATTATGGAATCCACTCTTCTTTATACATTTTTTGATATTGATTTATCACATTCCCTCGCATTTTCTCATATAGTTGATTTTTTTTGGTTTCAAATGGAATTAATTTCATACTCCATGTAGATTAACCCTCCACTGGGGGAATATCAGAGCAAGAGTTTAGTTTTATAGCTTGTATAATCATAATTAGTAACATTTAAATCTCATTGGAATGCATAGTTCTTGAGATGAAAATTTATGGCCTAATCATTGAGAAGGATTGGATAACCCATTTCAGGGATCAAGTTGATTATTACAATTACAAGATACTTTTTAAATCTCAGAATATGACTATCCATACTTTCAATGGAGAGTATGTAACATCCCAATAATTATAAAATAAAATATTTTAATATCTATTAATATTTATGAAGTCTATATCAAGTCTTATTTGACGGGGATTATATGTTTTATAGTGTACTCAAAACAAAACAACGAGTTTCTTTGAAATCTTATGATGCACACAAGGCTGAGTTATACCAAAAAATAATACATTATTAGTATTATTATTTTAAATTGTAGTAATCTCCTAATTTTTTTATTTTAATTAAGGAACATAAATAACTATATTATGTTTACACATGTCTATTTTTTTTACTTTCATCTGATAAATTATAGTGGCTTAAAATGAGAATAAATCTAGTTTTAAGCATAAAGTACTCTAACATTTTTAGAAGGTAGTTTTACTGCATTTCGAGGAAGAACCCTATTTAAATATAGTATTAGTCATTTTTATATCTTCTATTTGAAAAAATAAACTTTTTATTTATAATTGGTACATAAAAATTCACTTTGGTTGAATTTTTTGTATTTTTATGATGTAATTCATTTTTTAACGAATAGTGAAAAAATTCTTCATTTTTATTCAAATATGCCTATTCATCTAATTCAATTATATAGTTAGATTATAATTTTCATGGGGTTTAAATTATAATTGAATAGAGTTTTTATCATTTAATAATTTTTTTATTTGATGTAATTTCACATTGAAATTAGATATAAATGATTGTTAATATTTTGATGGGTTTTACTTAAAAAAACATGTTTTCTCATTTTGACAATGTGGATTAATTTTAAATTAATTACTCTAACTTATGTGTTTTGAATTTGATAAAATAGATTCCATATTTGGAATCAAATGTTCCAAATTATTTAAATTGGTCCTTTTTATTTTATGGACATTATGAATAGTAACTTTAGTAATTATTTTAATTACCATGGTTAAGGGTAAATTAGGTAATTAAAGGTAAAAATAACATTATAATATTATTAAAATACCCTAACACTTATCCTAAATTAATTTTATGAGTTTATTCTGACCATGATCATCCTTTTTTAGATTTTAGGACCACTTGGATCCACTTGGATGTGATTATGACACTTATAAACATTTTATTTAAAATAAAAACCAAGATGTCATAATCATGTCTCTCATAACTAAAATAATTTTAATATGGGGTTATAAAAGTTTTCTATTCAACTATAAATAATAACTAGAAATATAAAAATATTACCTACATCATGTGAATTTATTTATAATTTTTAGGAAAAAAATATTTAAATTAAATTATGAAATAATGATGATGTAGTATTTCTCAATTAATGAAATAATAAAATAAATGATATTTGAAATATTAAAATAAATATTATTTGACATGATTTATTCCATCCATGAATTTTCTGGATAGTTTTGAAATTTATTTATGATTTAAAGGAGTAGTTTCAAACTTTTCTTCCCATTGTGATATATTTAAAAATCAACTAATGAATAGTGTCCAAATTGACACTATTGGAATTTTAAAATATTAAATATTTTATTAATTGATATTAAATTAAGAAAAATATAATATTCAGCCAAATAGTTATGATAAGTCAAAATATGTCATAAGTGACTCTTTTTTTTGGTTGTTTGGCATGTTATGGTAATTACATTATCCCATAAATTGTAAATAATGTAATATCACAGTAAGATTAAAAAGGGTAAAATAAGGGTTAAACCAAAAATATAAGGATTAAAAAATATTAAAAACTTTTATAATTTTAATTTGATGATGTTGATTCAACCTAAATCACCTTATATTATAAATAAATTATTTTGGGACCCTTTGGTACTAAAATTGAATTTATATTAATTTAATATTTTTAGAGTTTCCAAGGGTGCCCCTCCCCTCTCCTATAAAAATGTACCCACTCTTATATAATACTCACACTTACAAATCCTTTTGGTTCAGCCAAGAGCTACCCAGAACTCTTCCTAGAATCCCTCCCCACGTTCTTGAGGCCTTATTTTAGGTAGAACACCCTCCTTAGAGGTGTTAAGGTGTTCTTCATAAGTGATCAATAGAAGACAAAGAACATAACATGTGTATGTGATGAGTCATGCTCAAGGTAAGGGACTTAATCTCAATATCATTTAATCGAGGCATATTTTTACATTATAAACCACATTAGTTTATATGGTGTATAATAAAACCCTTTGACAAAAAGAATGTTTTTTAACATACACAATGACAACGAAATTTCCACCACCATGACCATTATTTGATATTTGGATTCCTATACAAGCCATAATGTTTTTAAAATAAAATTATATACCATATTCCCTTTTTAGGTATTTTGGTTTTGAAAATGGTTTTTAGAATGGATTGATTATATAAATATCTTGAAATGATATCTAATGATTTCAATGTGGAAATTTTATTTTTTCATTATGAATGTTTTATGTGTTATGATTATGTTATGGTTCTTGAGAATTATTTATGTATATGGATGTTTTCATGATAAACCAAGAGCAGGATAAGCCATGATAACTCTCTAATGCATTGGGTAATGAGACATAGTTAAATGACAAGGTTTCTCCTAAGAGATTTAGGGAATATACTGCGATGAGTATTACTAATGTAACCATGAAGGTTACTCCCTATGTATTTGTGAAATCTAAAATGTAAGTATGATATAGATTCCATAAGTTACCTTTATGATTTTTGATTTCTCTGATGTTTTTCATGATTCTTATGTTTTCATGGGTTTATAATTAATCATGGACTAACATTTTATTTAATTATTTTATATCCCTTACTTAGATTTTTGTGCCCATCCCAAGTATTTAAAATATTTTCATAGGGCATAAGGATGTGTAAGAGAAAGGAAGAAGTCAATGAGTTTTTTATCAAGAAAAAAAATCATGTTTAATTTTAAGGTTTTATATTATGGAAGAAGTGGACACTGTTTTAGTTGTATTCACTTTGTATATAATAGTTATGGACTAATTATCTAAAACTCTAAACCTAGAAAGATCCTCAATGTGAATTCTTAACTTAAAAAAAGATTTTGCAATGTTTGAGGTTGGGGCATTATAATTGGTATTAGTGGTCGGTTTAGATAATATTAGGGGTTAGAATATTTTTAATAGAGTATCCATAAATGATTTTTACCTTATGGTAAAATTTATATGATATATCATTTGAATGTTACCATGTTTCTTAGTCTAAGATATTTTTATTCAAAATGTTTTTTTTGCAGAGAAACTGGGTAGCTATGCTAGGAAGAAATCAAGAGGAAAAAACCCTTCCAAATCAACAACCTAAGATGGTTGGAATCAGCACTGAATAGTTTGTTACAATGATAGAATAGTTGAATTAGGATATAAATGTTGGTGGTATCCATGCATGAGATCAGGCATATCAACCATATAGGAACATGTCGGTAGTGGAGAATTTCAAGAGGCAAGATCCTCCATCATTCAGAGCATCATCTGATCCCGTGGTAGCTGTAGGGTGGATTGAAGCACTAGAGTATATTTTTTATGTCATGGGGTGTTCATAAAACAAAAGGTTAGTATTTATATTAATTATTTTTAAGTTTAGGTTGATTAGTGGTGGTCGATGGTTAAGAATATTAGATATATTGAGGATCTTAAGGATCTAGATTAGGATGAATTCAAAGGTATATTTCTTGAGAAATATTTTCCTAAGGAGATTCAACTTAGTATGGAATTTTATTTTGTAATTGAGGTAAGATGAGGACTCAATGTATGCATACGAAGAGAAATTTACTTGAATGTAAAGGTACACTCCCAATTTCATCTGAGATCTTGATAATAAAATCAATCATTTTTACTCAGGATTACAACCAAAGTATGAAAGGGAATTGTCTTCTTGTGAGTTCAAAAGTTACAAAAAACTTGTTCATTGTGTAAAGAATGTGGAAATAGAGTTTGTTTATGATCATATATTCATTGAAAAACAAAAAAATAAGAGGTTAAGGTGGCAGGAAAAAGGAGACAATTCTTCAAAAAAGTCTGATGGTAAGAAAATTAATCTTATATTTTGTGAAAATTGTTGTAAAAAACACACTGGGGAATTCATTTTAAAATTTGGTAAGTTCTTATGATGTGGTAAAATGGGACATAAGGCTCATAATTCCACTGAAAAAGATAATGATAGTGGTAATCCCAAATCTAATTTACATTCAGCAAGATTTTTAAGTGTAATGAGATGGGTCATTATGAAAATGAAGGTTTGATGAAGAGCTCGAATGAAGGGAAGCATCCAAATTATAAGAAAAAAGGTGTGGTGAAATACTTTGAAACTACTTCATCTAATGTTGGGACATCAAATAAAGTGGTATTAGGTACTTTTTTTATTTATTCCAATTATTCTAATTTGTTGTTTGATTCAGGGTCTACACATTCATTCATTTTTGAGAAATTTTCTAGTAAATTGGGAATTCCACCTTAAGTAATGAATCTAGAACTTATAGTAAAAACACATGGGGGGAAATTTTTATAAAAAAATAAATTATAAGAATCTTATTTTCCTTGTATGTGGAAAGAATATACCTGAAAATTTTATGGTTTTCCCTCTAGTAGAGTTTTATGTTACTCTGGGTATGGATTGGATTTCTGTTTACCAAGCTAAGATTGACTGTAGAGCTAAAGAAATTTATTTCTTTAAAGAATTTCAGTTTGTGTATATGAATGAACCCTTATGATTTATAACATATCAGAAAAGTTGAGAAACTGTTAAAATATGGAAATGAATGTTACCTTTCCCATATTGTTGAAAATAAAGGAATTGTTCAAATTAATGATGTTCCAATGGTAAATAAGCATGTTTATGTTTTTCCTGATGAGTTACTTGGCACGATACCTAATAAAGAAGTTGAATTTACTATTGACATAGTTCTAATAATATTTTAAAACACCCTTATTAAATTTATCAGATTTAACTTTTAGAGTTAAAGAATATATTGCAGGAGTTATTAGACAAATTTTTCATTTGACTTAGAACATTACCATGGGATGCTCTTATATTGTCTGTTAAAAATAAATATATTTTAATGAGACATTTCATTAGTTATAGAGATTTGAATAACATCAATGTTAAGAAGAATTATCCTTTAACTCATATCTATGACTTGTTTGATTAGCAATAGGGAGCACAATATTTTTCAAAGGTTGACTTGAGGTCATATTACCATCAGTTGAAAGTAAAGGAAGTAGGCATTCCAAAGAACGCATTTCATACTAGGTATGACCATTATGAATTTGTAGTTATTACATTCGTGTTAACTAATTCACCTACTATATTCATGGATATTATGAATAGAATATTCCATGAGTTCCTGTATAAGTTTGTGGTTGTTTTTATTAATGATATTTTGGTATATTCTAAACATAAAGAGGAGCATGAAAGTAATTTAAGGGTTGTTTTGATAACCTTAAAAGAAAATAAATTATATAGGAAATTAAAAAAGTTTGAGTTCTGGTTACAAGAAATTTCATTCCTTGGTCACATTGTTTCTAAATATGGAATAACTATTATAAAAACCCTTCTATTTATTACAAACTTAAACATGATTTATTACCTAAACATGCACTTAAGACAACTATGAGGTTCGAGAGGTCTAGTGTCTTGGAAAAATTAGGAACATTACATAAAAAACATAGAACATAAAATACCACATATTTATTGAAAACTTATTTTATATTACCACAAAATTCCTTCGTACTTTGCAATGCATGGGATAACCTGTGGACATGCATAAGAAAAGGGTGATCTAAAAATACCAATAAGGGAGTAAACAATGCATAAAATGAAGAATATATTACATCCTAGGAAATAGTCATATCAATAGAGCATAAAATAAAAATCAACATAAAGGAAAAATATAGAATTATTATCATAACAAGGAAATGTGGCAACAACATTTAACATGATATTAGAATGATCCAAGACACATTACACATGGAACACGAGTAAACCCTAATTACAGTTGAATTAGAATGAGTAAACCCTCATTGCACTTGAATTAGTATGATTAAACCCTCATTTAACTTTAATTAGCATGATTAAACCCTCATTGAAGTTGAATTATCATGATACTAATCTTTACCCAATGCATTGGAGCGCTACCAGGGCACACCCTTTATAAACATTTCATTTCATGCGTAAGTGTGCCACATGGATCATAAAACATGGAATCATTCAACATAATCATTTATTCCATGATAAAGGAATGAGGAACACATACATGAAACTCTATAATCAATAAGTATATGATAATAAAGGTGAATACCCTTGATAGATAAATGAGTATGGTATTCACCTACATGATGATTTTGCCATGGGAAATCTTGGAAGAAAAATGACGTCAAATAAAAATCATAAAATGGGATGATGAGAGATAAATGGGACTATAATCATATAAAAATGAAATGTAAAGTAATGGGGTCATGTAATATAATATCCCAACATATGTAATGGATTTTATATGCATAATATAAAATAACTTTTTGAATGTTAATTAGAAGAGAGAAATTCCATACAGAATTTCGGCATGGTAACAGGTGTAAATGGGAGAAATTAATGATAGATAAATAGGTATATCATCATTAAAACATACGGAGGGAAGTATGGGGGAGGTGATAAATCACACCCCACCATTTTTAATTGAAAATAAAATGGTATAACAGTATAAAGAAATTTGTTCAAAAATGAGAAAGGAAGAAATCCCTTACTTGGAAGTGTGATCCCAAAGGCTTGGAAGAGGCATGAGAGAGGATTCTTGGGAGATTTGGGCTCCCTGTGAGGAATATAGAGAGATGAAGGAAGAGGTTTTTAAATATCCTAAGGTTTTTAGTTAAGATTAATGGGATATTTAGTGGGTTTATAGAGGAAAGGAGAGAGACTTCTTTATTATTTAGGTTTTGGACACTACACATTAAACTGATCAAAAAGCAAAAACCAACCCATGGTTTTTGCCCATGGTTTTTGCAAATTGGGAGTGGAAAAATTATTTTATAAGGCCAATGGATGAAATTATTAAAATATTAGTTTTTCTTATGTGAAGGTGAGTTAAACTTTCAAGGAAATCATTTTAAAAAGTTAATATATTTTATAAGTCTTGGAGGGTCCACTAAGACACCATAAAATTAATCAAACAAATATAAAATAACATTATTTTAAATGTAAAACATATATTAGATGAACATGAATTTTATAGAATCTTATTACATCACTATTGGGTCATTGTGATGTCATAAAACACATTATATATTTAAAGAGTATTTAATTTTTACCCCAAAATTCGACTGTCTCAAAAAATTATGAAAAATTCACCCTTAGATAGTTTTTATTTACTAAATATAAAAATGATATTCATTATATCTAAATAATTTTCTATATATGTTAATTTTTTACTTTTAAAATGAAAACTGACATATATAAAAAAATCATGTGTTTTGACAAAAAATATCTTTCAAACCTTAATAAAAATTACAATTGTATTCATAAAAAAATTTAAGATAATTTTTAATTAATAAAAAGTAATTTACTAATAATATTTTATTAAAATATTATTTAATTAAAAAATCCCTTAATTTATCAAAATCGATATCTTAATTGAATATTAACTAAAAATACTATTTGTGATTTAAAAACCTTTTAGAAAGTAACAATAATAAAATGAATGTATATTATTTATTCTATACAAAAAATAATGTAGATAATCATAGTTCTAGGGTATTGTTACATAACCCATTAAAACACCCACATAAGACAAAAGGGTATGGTGTGCAATGGTGACATACTCTTGGGGCCACTCAAATTACATCATTCAAGTGGTAATATCTATTAACTTCCACTTCTCTCAAAGGAAGTTCTGTTCACGATTAACGTGTTGATGCTCGGCTTTATCTTGGTCAAGTGCAAAGCCCATTGATGTTATCTCCTTTACGTGCTCTGACAAATGGGCATCGTATGGAGAAATTATACTAGATGAGGCCATTTCTTCCTTTGTCTAAGTAAATTGGATTTTTTAAAGCCTTATATTTATACTAATCATTTGATCACTGTTCAATAGCTATATTAGCAATGGTAAAAATTATTAACGGTATTTTAAAATCCAAAAATATAAAACCAAGGAAGTGAATATGTTTTAAATAACCATTTTATATAATAATACATTTAATTTTATGAAGAGGAATTTTCATTAATAAAAGTTTGGGTCCTTACAATATTTCCCCCTTAAGAAATTTCACCCTCAAAATTTTATTTTCCCACACTAAAATAGATTAGGGTAACTTTGTTTCATAACTTCCTCTGGTTCCCACATTTCTTCTTCAATCTTGTGGTTTTTCCACAATACCTTGACGAGGGGCATTGTCTTATTTCGTTGAAATTTTTCTCTACAATATAAGATCTTCACTCTATTCTATTCATAGGAGAGGTCATTCTCCAATGGTACCTCCTATGTATTGAGTACATGTGAGGGGTAAGGTATGTACTTCCTCAAGAGTGATACATGGAATAAATTATGTACTTGAAATAGGATCTATGGGAGTGATAATTGATAGGAAACTTCTCCAATGCGATCAAGGATCTGAAAAGGGCCATGTACATTAGAATAATCTTTCCCTTATTCCAAAATATCATAACTCTCTTCAACGGTGATATGCGGAGGAATATCATGTCTCCAACATCAAACTATAGGTCTCGTCAATGATTATCAGCACAATTCTTTTTTCAAATCTGAGAAGCCTTAATGTGCTGCTGGACAGTCTTAACCTTATCCACAATTTCTTTGACCAATTATGGACCTAGGAGTTTTCACTCCCAAAATTCATCCCAACATGCCAATGTTCTACACCTCTTCCCATAAAGGTCTTCAGGAGGATCCATTTGGATGCTTGAGTGGAAAATGTTATTGTAAGAGAACTCAGCCAAAGGAAGATGTTGATCCCATCCTCCTTTGAAGTCCATTGAGAATGATCTCAAAATTTTCTTAAGTGTTTGGATAGTCTTCTCAGATTGGACATCAGTTTGAGGATGATTAGTCGTACTGAAGTTCGGCTCAGTATTTAGAGCATGTTTGAGACTCTTCCAGAACTTATAGGTGAATCTTGGATCTCGATCAGATACAATCGACATTGTTACTCCATACAGCCTTACCACTTCTATGATGTATATCTGTACCAGTTGATCCAGTGAGAAATCCGCTCAAATTAAAATGAAGTGTGCAGTATTTGTAAGATGATCCATAACAACCCAGATAGAATTTTTTCCTTTAGATGTATTCAGAAGTCCAATGAAAAATTCCATGGTGATGTTCTCCCATTTCCATGTTGGTATTGGTAATGGTTGCATCATCCCATTAGACTTCTGCCTCTCAACCTTCACTTGCTGAAATACAAGACACTTTGATGTATACTTATCAATCTCTTTCTTCATGTTATCCCACCAATAATACTATCAAAGATTTCAATACATCTTTGTGTTTCCTGTGTGAATGGAGAAATTCAAACTATGTGCATCATCTAAAAGTTCATTAGTTAACTCCTGATTTGATGGAACACATAGTATTGAACCAAATCTCACAATTCCTTCTTAATTAACATTAAACTCTGAGTATTTACCTTTTCTAAAAGTTTCCTATTTCTTCTAAATTCCCACATAATCCATTTGAGAACCCTTTCACCTTTTTAAAAGAGATGGATAAGCAATAATTTATGAAAGGATTGATGATGTTCCCTTATTTATGATTCCCATGTCCATCTTCATCAAATCTAAGAAGATTGGTCCTTTTAAATTCTCATCAATGAAAGAATCACTGGGTCCTTTTTACTTAGACCATCCACCACCTTATTCGCTTTCCCAAGGTGGTTATAGATTGGGTATTCAAAGTCTTTGAAAATCTCAAACCATCTTCGTTGGAACATGTTCAACTCTTTATGTGTGAATATATATTTGAGGATTTTGTGATATGTATATATTTCACACTTCCCCCAAAATAGGTATTGTTTCCAAATTTTTAAACTGAATATTACTGCATCCAACTCCAGATCATGTGTTGGATAGTTTTTCTCATGAAATTTCAGTTGCCTTGAAGCATAGGAAATGAATTGGTCTATTTATATCAACACACAACCTAGGCCCTTCTTCGAAGCATCACTGATACCACAAAAAGTTCTCCACTTATCCGTAGTGTGAGAACGAGTGCAGTGATAAGCCTTCTTTTCAACTCCTTGAAGCTATCTTTTCATTCATCACTCCAATAAAACATGACTCCCGTCTGGGTTAGCTTAGTAAAAGGGTTGGACAATCATGAGAAATTTCTCACAAATCGGCAATAATATCCAGCTAACCCTAGGAATCTATTGATATCCATTACCGATGTTGGCCTCGACCATCCCTCAATTGCAGCTATCTTGGAGATATCCACATATATCCCATTTCTCGTGATGATATGACCCAATAATTAGACCTATTTCAACCAAAACTCACACTTTCTGTACTTCTCCTAGAGATTCTCATTTTTCAAGGTCTCTAGTATAGTGCTAAGATGCTACTCATGATCCTCCTAGGTTTTGTAGTATATTGGAATATCGTCTATGATGACTACCACAAATTTGTTTAGGTAATTTCTAAAGACCCTATTCATCAATTCCATAAATATTTCTGGAGAATTAGTGAGTCCAAAAGACCTTAATATGAATTCATAGTGCCCATACCTTATACGAAAAGCAGTATTGGGGATATCCTCCTTCTTCACCCTCACTTGGAAATATCCCAACCACAAATCCACCTTGGAGAAGTATTGTTCTCCACGTAGCTGATCGAACAAGTCATCAATTCAGGGTAGAGGATACTTTTTCTTTATCGTGATTTTTTTGATCTCATGATAATGAATGCAAAGGAACATTGACCTATCCTTCTTCTCGATGAAGAGGACTGATGCACCCCACGGTGAAGCACTTGGGCGTATGAAACTGTTATCTAGATTCTCATGCAGTTGTTTCTTTAGCTCCTCAATCTCCACAAAATCCATTCTATACAGAGTATTGGATATTGGAAATTCCCTAGGTCAAAGATCAATCAAGAATTCAACATCTCTTCTAGGAGGAAGACCATACAATTCCTCGAGAAACACTTCAACGAATTCCGTCACAATAGGCATGTCTTCAAGTATGGTTGCTTCCATAGGATCAATCATCTAAGAAAGATATGGATTCTCATAGAGAAGTAATATCCACACTTGATATGATGGTGACAAAGAAGATTCATCCTCCTCCTTTCACTTTTATAGAATCGGGGGTCGATTCACCATATGGAGAGTGATTTTCCTCTCACGGAAATTTATTTTTCCTCTATATAGGGAATACCAATCCATGCCCAAAATTACATCAAATTAACCTAGAGGGAGTATGAAGAGGTTCTCTGGGAAGTTCAAACCACACAATTTTGATAGGGTTAGAGTTATATTCAAGGGATGGAATGATTTCCCCATTTGATATTCTCATTGACATATTTACTTCCTTGATTTGTGGTGGTGTTGGGATTGTTCTACTAAACCTTTGGGTTATAAAAGAATTCATAGTACCAAAATGAAAAAGTACGTTCACTATTCTTGAATGAATAACTATAATACCTGTCACAACTTCATTTTCAGTGTTCGATTCAGCAATATTGATGGAAAAAGCTCTCCCTTCCTACCTTGGAGGTTGTTTGTTGCCTCTCAAAAACCTCGTCTTAGGGAACTGGTTTGAAAAGTACCTGGGTTATTTGTAGTTGAATCAATGAACAATACATTGTGGGTTGAATGGAGCATTCCTATCCTCTATCATAGTAGATGGTTTTTATTGTCAGTAGTTAATGGCCAAATATCCTTCTCTTTCACACCTAAATCATTTCATCACCCCCTTCATGAAATTTATGGGATGCTTATTTATACAACTTTGGAAAGTGGGGTGCTGGAATTTCTTAGCACCATTGGATTTATCGATCAGACCACCAGAGTTAAAGTCCACATTATACTTCTTATACCCATTATACCCCTCAGATTATCCGATATCCATTTTTACTTTGAGGGAACATCAGAAAATTTCCTCATACCTATCAAAGTCACTGATCACTACAGCTTTCCGTAGACTAAGTTTTAGCTCACCAAAGATGTGGTCAACCTTGCATTCAGGGGTAACGACAAAGACAGATGCATATCATGCTAGACATGTGAAGTTTTCCTCGTACTCTTTGATGGATTCGTCGTCTTTTTTTCTTGAGGTTAAGAAAGTTCCTTTCCATCTTAAGTTAGAGGGTGAGAGGATAATATTTATCGAAAAACATTTTCTGGAAATCCTTCCATTCAAACGTCTCGATCTCTTCATCAGGATTTGTATTTTTGTTAAATATACACCATTGATCAGCTTCACCCTCCGTATGATACTCATCTAGATAAACCTTCTCTTATTCAAAACATTGAATGATGGAGATGATATTTTCAATGGAGTTGATCCATTGTTTGACGATTGAGGGATCATATGATCTATTAAAAGTGAGAGGCTTTTGTCTCATGAACCTCTCGATTGAGGATTGTTTTTTCTTGGGGGGGGGGAGGGTTTGGAAGTTCCTATTAACTCAAGTTTCTATTCAAATCTTGAGTTAATTTAGAGAGTATCGTGAAAATGTTTTCAATTAATGCTCCCATCATATTGAGCATCTCATTTGAACAGTTATCAAATTGGTCTTTGCATCGGTTGTTAGCCTGAGACCTCATATTACCATCCATTGGCTGGAATAAAAGGAAATTTAGGGGTAACACATAAAAGAAAATCCAAAGAAAAAAATTTATAACTTATAAATTAAATTTATTTCTTTAACATATGAATTTATTGGTTTCAATATATGTTATCAATGATCTACTTCCCAACATATATTCTTAGGGGAATTTTTTTATTCCATCAATAATGGTTCATACTATGATTATGAATTTACCAAAGAATATCCTATGATATTGTGATAACCAAAAATGCACCAAGGCCCGTTTTTGTGCACCCGTTCTCATTTCAATCTAGCTCAAAGAGGTGTTTTTGGGTTGTACCCCTAGATACATATGTGCAAGATTCGCTTATACTTGTTTGTATCTAGATAGGGATTTATGTTTTTGATAAACCAATTACTCTATAATCACCAAAATTTAGGGATGTTTTTATTATACATAGTCTTATCTTTTAGGTTTTCACTAGGGTTTTCTAATACTAATCTGAAAAATAACTAAAACTATCATTTGATACCAACTATAACAACCCTACTCTTTATTACACACTTAAACACGATTTATTACATGAAATTTCACTTAACACAACTTCGAGGATCAAGAGGTATAGTGTCTTGGAAAAATTAAGAACATTATATAACAACTTAGAATATAAAACACAACATATTTACTGAAAAATTCTTTTACATGACTGCAACATTTGTTCGTACTTAACATTGCAAGGGATCACCAGAGGGCATGAATAAGAAAAGGGTGACCAAAAAATCCCAGTAAGGGAGTAAACAAGGAATAATATGAATAATATAGTAAATTATAAGAAATAGGAATATCAATGGATAAAAAGAGAAACACTAACATAAATGCATGATATAACATGATTATCATAAGAAAGAAATGTGGCAACATCATTTAACATGATCTTAGCATGAGCCAAGGATAATTGCACATGGATCATGAGTATACCCTCATTGAACTTGAATTATTATGAGTAAAATCTAATTTCAGTTGAATTATCATTATTAATCCAGCATTGAACTAGAATTATCATGAGTAGACCCTCATTACACTTGACCTATCATGATACCAATCTTTATCCAATGCATTGGAGTACTATCAAGGTGCACCCTTTATAAACATTTCATTTCATACAAAAGTGTGCATGATGGATCATATAACATGGAATCATTAAACATCATCATTTATTCGATGATAAATGAACGTGGAATACATACATAAAAATATATAATCAATAAGTATATATTCATAAATGGGAATACCTTTGATAGAGAAATGGGTATGGTATTCACTTACATGATGATTTTTCCTGGGGAAATTATGGAAGCATAACGATGTCAAATAGAAATCATAAAATTGGTTTATTATAGAGAATGGGTTCTCTGATCATTTATAAATGAAATGGAAATTAATGGGGTCAGGGAACATAATATCTCATAGGTATGTTTCTTGAGAAATATGAGAGATATTGAAGATCTTGATGATCTGGATTGGGATGAATTCAAAGGTATGTTTCTTGAGAAATATTTTCCTAAGACGGACCAGCTTGGGATGATTTTTTTATAATTGAGTTTATATGAGGACTTAGTGGATGTATACAAAGATAAATTTACATGACTGGCAAGGTACAATCCCAATTTCATCTGAGATCTTGATAGAAACATCAATTGTTTTTACTCAGGATTAAAGCCAATGTATCGAAGGGCATTGTCTTCTTATGAGTTCAAAAGTTACGAAAAGATAATTCAATTTGTGGATAAGGTGGAAATGGAATTTATTTATGATCATGTGTTCATTGAAAAACAACAGAATAATAGGTCAAGGTGGTAGGTGAAAGGGAATAATTCTTCAAAGAATTATGATGTTAAGAAAATTAAGTTTACACTTTGTGAAAATTGTGGTAAAAATCACACTGGGGGAATGCCTTTTGAAATTAGGTAAGTACTTTTGATGTGGTAAGATGGGACCTAAGGCTCATAATTGCACTTAAAAGAGATAATTATATTGGTAAGCCAAAATCATATTTACAGTCAATTTAATGTCTAAGTGTAATGAGATGGGTCATTATGAAAATGAGGTTTTGACGAAGAAATCAAATGAAGGGAAGAAGCAAGATTATAAGAAAAAAGGTGTGGTGAAATCCTTTTCAACTACTTCAGTAGATGTTGGGACATAAAATGAAGTGGTTTTAGTTCCTTTTTTTGTTTATTCGAAATTATTCCAATGTGTTTTTTGATTCAAGTTCTCCAAATTGTTTAATTTTTGAGAATTGTTTTAGTAAATTGGGAATTAAAACTCAAGAAATGAATCCAGAACTTATGGTAAAAACACTTGGGGGGAAATGTTGAGGCAAAAAGAATTTATAAGAATATTCTTGTTCTTGTCTGTGGAAAGAATTTACTTGAAAACCATATGGTTTTTCCTCTAGTAGAGTTTGATGTTAGTCTGGGTATGGATTGGTTTTTTATTTACCAAGATAAGATTGACTGTAGATATAAAGAAGTTTCTTTCTAGAAAGACTTTCAGTTTGTGTATAGAAATGGATCCTTTTTATTGAAAACATACAAGGAAGCTAAGAAACTGTTAAAATATGGAAATGAATATTACCTTTACCATATTATTAAAAATAAAGGAATTGTTCTGATTAGTGATGTTCCAGTGTAAATGGGTATCTTTATGTTTTTCTTAACGAGTTACCTGGAATGATACCAAATAGGTATGTTGAATTTAATATTAACATAGTTATAATACTATTTCAAAACTTCATTATTAGATGACTGAGATTGAACTTTTAGATTTAAAGAAGCAATTGCAGAAGTTATTAGATAAAGTTTTCATTTGACTTAGAACATCACCATGGGATGATCTTGTATTGTCTATTAAAAAGAATGATGTTTCAATGAGAATTTTTATTGAGTATAGTTCCTTGAATAACATCAATGTTATGAACAAGTATCCTTTACCATATATCGATGAATTTTTTGATCTGCTCTAGGGAGAATAATATTTTTCGAAGGTTGACTTGAGGTCATGGTACCATCAGTTGAAATTAAAGGAATATGGCATTATGAAGACTGAATTTTGTACTAGATATAGCCATTTTGAATTTGTAGTTATTCAATTTGGGATAACTAATTCACCTTTTATAATGATGTATCTTATGAATAGAATATTCCATGAGTTCTTGGATAAGTTTGTGTTTGTGTTTTTTGATTATATTTTGGTATATTCTAAACGTAAAGAGGAGCATGAAAGTCATTTAAGGGTTGTTTTGAGAACCTTAAAATAAAATAAATTGTATGGGAAATTAAGAAAGTGTGATTTTTGGTTATAAGAAATTTCATTCCTTGGTCACATTGTTTCTAAATATGGAATAAATATTATAACAAACCTTCTCTTTATTACACACTTAAACATGATTTATTACATAAAATTTCACTTAAGACAACTCTGAGGATCGATAGGCCTAGTGTATTAGGAAAATTAGGAACATTACATAAAAAAAATATAACATAAAACACAACATCTTTATTGAAAACTTCATTTATTTGACAAAAAAATTCCTTCATACTTAGAATTGCATGGGATAACTTGAGGTCATGCATAAAAAAGGGTGAGTTATAAATCCCAGTAAGGGAGTAAACAAGGCATAATATGAAGAATATAGTACATGCTAGGCCATAGTTATATAAATGGAGCATAAGATAGACATGAACATAAAGGCATGATATATCATGATTATCATAGCAAGGAAATGTGGAAACAACATTAGACATGATATTATCATGAGCCAAAGCACATTGCACATGGAGCACGAGTAAACCCTCATTACACTTGAATTAGCATGAGTAGACCCTAATTGAACTCGAATTTCCATGAGTAAACCCTAATTGAACTTGAATTATCATGATTAAACACTCATTTCACCTGATGTATCATGATACTAATCTTTACCCAATGCATTTGAGTGCTATTAGGGCACACCATTTATAAACATTTCATTTCATGCATAAGTGTACCACACAGATCATAAAATATGGAATCATTTAACATCATCATTTATTCCTTGATAAAGGAATTTGGAATACATACATGAAACTATATAATCAATAAGTATATATTCATAAAGGTGAATACCCTTGAAAGAGAAATGGTTATGGTATTCACTTACATGATGATTTTTCCACGGAAAATTTTGGAAGCATAACGATGTCAAATAGAAATCATAAAATGGGTTGATGTGAGAGAAAAGGGTATCTGATAATTTATACATGAAATGGAAATTAAGTGGGTCATGGAACATAATATCCCAACATATGTAATGGAATTTATATGTATAATATAAAATAATTTCTTGAATGTAAATAAGAAGAGAGAAATTCATTACAAAATTTTTTCAAGGTAATGGGTGTACATGAGAGGCCTTAATGAGAGTGAAAGAAGTATATATTCATTAAAACATAATGAGGGACGTATGGGGGAGGTGAAAAATTATACCAGTAAATTTTTAATTTAAAATAAAAAGGTATAACAACATAAATAAATATGGACAAAAATGAGAAAGGAAGAAATCTCTTACTTGGATGTGTGACCCCAAAGGCATGGGAGAGGCTTGAGAGAGGCTTCTTGAGAGATTGGGGAACCTTGAGAGGATTATAGAGATAGGAGGGAAGATTTTGGTGGATCTAAAAATGTTTTTAGTGATGATTAATGGTAGGTTGAGTGGGTTTATATAGGAAATTAGAGATAATTCTTTATTATTTAGGTTTTGGAGACTACACATTAAACTAATAAAAACCATAAACCAAACCATGTTTTTTTCCATGGTTTTTTTCCATAGCGGATTGGAAAACATTATTTTATAATTAAAATGGATGAACATATTAAAATATTAGGCTTGATTATGTGGAGGTGAGTTACATTGTCAAGGGAATCATTTTAAAAAGTTAGTATATTTTATAAGTCTTAGGGGGTCCACTAAGACACCATAAAATTAATCAAAAAAATATAAAATAACATTATTTTAAAGGTAAAAAATATATTAGATGAAAATTCATTTTATATAATCTTATTACATCACTATTGGGTCATTGAGATGTCATAAAACACATTATATATTTAACGAGTATTTAATTTTTACAAAAAAATTCGACAGTCTCAAAAAATTATGAAATATTGACCCTTAGATAATTTTGATTTACTGAATATAAAAATGATATTAATTGTATCTAAATAATTTTCAATATATGTTAATTTTTACTTTTAAAATAAAAACTGACATATATTAAAAAATCATGGGTTTTGACAAAAAATAGCTTTCAAACCTTAATAAAAATTTCAATTGTATTCATAAAAAATTTTAAGATAATTTTTAATTAATAAAAAGTAATTTACTTATAATATTTTATTAAAATATTATTTAATTAAAAAATCCATTAATTTATCAAAATATATATCTTAATTGAATATTAACTAAAAATACTATTTGTGATTTAAAAACCTTTTAGAAAGTAACAATAATAAAATGAATGTATATTATTTATTCTATACAAAAAATAATGCACATAATCATAGTTCTAGGGTATTGTTACATAACCACTTATAACACCAACATAAGACAAAATGGTATGGTGTGTGATGGTGACATACTCTTGGGGCCGCTCAAATTACATCATTCAAGTGGTAATATCTATTAACTGCCACTTCTCTCATAGGAAGTTCTGTTCAAGATTAACGTGTAGATGCTCGGATTTATCTTGGTCAGGTGCAAAGCCCATTGATTCTAGCTCCTTTACGTGCTCTGAAAAATGGGCTTCTTATGGAGAAATTCTAATGGATGAGGCCATTGCTTCCTTTGTCTAAGTAAATTGGATTTTTTAAAGCCCTATATTTATACTAATCATGTGATCACAGTTCAATAGCTATATTAGCAATGGTAAAAATTCTTAACGGTATTTTGAAATCCAAAAACATAAAACCAAGGAAGTGAATACGTTTTACATAACCATTTTATATAAAAATACATTTAATTGTATGAAGAGTAATTTTCATTAATCAAAGTTTGGGTCATTAAAATCTTTCCCCCTTAAGAAATTTCACCCTCAAAATTTTATTTTCCCACACTAAAATAGATGAGGGTAACTCTGTTTCATAACTTCCTCTGGTTCCCACATTGCTTCTTCAATCTTGTGGTTTTTCCACAATACCTTGACGAGGGGCATTGTCTTATTTCGTTGAACTTTTTCCCTACAATCTAAGATCTTCACCGTATTCTATTCATAGGAGAGGTCATTCTCCAATGGTACCTCCTATGGATTGAGTATATGTGAGGGGTAAGGCAAGTACTTCCTCAAGAGTGATACATGGAATACATTATGTACTTGAGATAGGATATGTGGGAGTGCTAGTTGATAGGCCACTACTCCAATGCGATCAAGGATCTGAAAAGGGCCATGTACATTAGACTAATCTTTCCCTTATTCCAAAATATCATAACTCTCTTTAATGGTGATATGCGGAGGAATATCATGTCTCCAACATAAAACTATAGGTCTCTTCAATGATTATTAGCACAGTTCTTTTGTCAAATCTGAGAAGCCTTAATGTGCTGCTGGATAGTCTTAACCTTATCCACCATTTATTTGACCAATTCTGGACCTAGGAGTTTTCACTCCCAAAATTCATCCCAAAATGCCAATGTTCTGCACCTCTTCCCATAAAGGGCTTCAGGAGGATCCATTTGGATGCTTGAGTGGAAAATGTTATTGTAAGAGAACTCAACCAAAGGAATATGTTGATCCCATACTCCTTTGAAGTCCATTGAGCATGATCTCAACATTTTCTTATGTGTTTGGATAGTCTTCTCAGATTGGACATCTGTTTGAGGATGATAAGTCGTACTGAAGTTCAGCTCCTTATTTAGAGCATGTTTGAGACTCTTCCAGAACTTATAGGTGAATCCTGGATCTCGATCAGATACAATCGACATTGGTACTCCATGCAGCCTTACCACTTCTATGATGTATATCTGTACCAGTTGATCCAGTGAGAAATCCGCTCAAATTAAAATGAAGTGTTCAATATTTCTAAGATGATCCATAACAACCCAGATAGAATTTTTTCCTTTGGATTTATTCAGAAGTCCAGTTAAAAAGTACATGGTGATGTTCTCCCATTTCCATGTTGGTATGGGTAATGGTTGCATCATCCCATTAGACTTATTCCTCTCAACCTTCACTTGCTGAAATACCAGACACTTTTATGTATACTTATCAATATCCTTCTTCATGTTATCCCACCAATAATTCTATCAAATATCTCAATACATATTTGTGTTTCTTGGGTGAATAGAGATATTCAAACTATGTGCATCATCTAAAAGTTCAATACTTAACTCCAGATTTGATGGAACACATAGTCTTGAACCAAATCTCACAATCCTTCTTCATTAACATTGAACTATGAGGATTTGCCTTTTCTAAAAGTGTCCTCTTTCTTATAAATTCCCACATCATCCATTTGAGCATCCTTTCACCTTTATAAAAGAGATGGCTGAGCAATCATTTATGAAAGGATTGATGATGTTACCTTCTTTATGATTCCCATTTCCGTCTTCATCAAATATAAGAAGATTGGTCCTTTTAAGTTCTCAAAAATGAAAGAATCACTGAGTCCTTTCTACTTAGAGCATCCACCACCTTATTCGATTTCCCAAGGTGGTTATAGTTTGGGTAGTCAAAGTCTTTGATAAGGTCAAACCATCTTCATTGGAAAATGTTCAACTCTTTATGTGTGAATATATATTTGAGGATTTTGTGATATGTATATATTTCACACTTCCTCTAAAATAGGTATTGTTTCCAAATTTTTAAACTGAATATTACTGCATCCAACTCCAGATCATGTGTTGGACAATTTTTCTCGTGAAATTTCAGTTGCCTTGAAGTATAGAAAATTAATTGGTCAATTTATATCAACACACAACCTAGTCCCTTCTTCTAAGCATCACTGATACCACAAAAAGTTCTCCACTTATAATACTATTTCAACCAAAACTCACACTTTCTGTACTTTTCCTAGAGCTTCTCATTTTGCAAGGTCTCTAGTATAGCGCTAAGATGCTACTCATGACCCTCCTTAGTTTTGGAGTATATTGGAATATCCTCTATGATGACTACCAAAAATTTGTTTAGATAATTTATAAAGACCCTATTCATCAATCCCATAAATATTTCTGGAGCATTAGTGAGTCCAAAAGACCTTAAAATGAATTCATAGTGCCCATACCTTATACGAAAAGCAGTATTGGGGATATCCTCCTTCTTCACCCTCACTTGAAAATATCCCAACCACAAATACACCTTGGAGAAGTATTGTTCTCCACATAGCTGATCAAACAAGTCATCAATTAAGGGTAGAGGATACTTTTTCTTTATCGTGATTTTGTTGATCTCATGATAATGAATGAAAATGCACATTGACCTATCCTTCTTCTCGATGAAGAGGACTGATGCACCCCATGGTGAAGCACTTGGGCGTATGAAACCTTTATCTAGATTCTCATGCAGTTGTTTCTTTAGCTCCTAAAGCTCCATAAAATCCATTCTATACAGAGTATTGGATATTGGTAATGCCTGAGGTCAAATATCTATCAAGAATTCAACATCTCTTCTAGGAGGAAGACCATACAATTCCTCGAGAAAAACTTCAGCGAATTCCGTCACAATAGGAATATCTTCAAGGATGGTTGCTTCCCTAGGCTCAATCATCTAAGAATGATATGAATTCTCATAGATAATTAATATCCACACTTGATATGATGGTGAAAAAGAAGATTTATCCTCCTCCTTTAACTTTTATAGAATCAGGGGTCGATTCACCATATGGAGAGTGATTTCCCTCTCACGGAAATTTATTTTTCCTCTATATAGGGAATACCAATCCATGCCCAAAATTACATCAAATTCACCTAGAGGGAGTATGAAGAGGTTCTTTGGGAAGTTCAAACCACACAATTTTGATAGGGTAAGAGTTATATTCATGGTATGAAATGATTTCCCCATTTGATATTCTCACTAACATCTTTACTTCCATGATTTGTGGTGGTGTTGGGATTGTTCTACTAAACCTTTAGGTTATAAAAGAATGCATAGAACCAAAATGAAAAAGTACATTCACTATTCTTGAATGACTAACTATCATACCTGTCAAAACTTCATTTTCAGTGTTCACTTCAGAAATATTGATGGAAAAAGCTCTCCCTTCCTACCTTGGAGGTTGTTTGTTTCCTCTCAAAAACCTTGTCTTAGGGAACTGGTTTGTAAAGTACCCAGGTTCTTTGTACTTGAAGCAATGAACAATACATTGTGGGTTGAACAGAGTATTACTCTCCTCTATAATAGTAGAGGGTTTTTGTTGTCAGTAGTTAATGGCCAGATATCCTTCTCTTTCACACCTAAATCATTTCATCGTCCCCTTCAGGAAATTTCTGGGATGCTTCTTTCTACAACTTTGGCAAGTGGGGTGCTGGAATTTCTTAGCACCATTGGATTTATCGATCAAACCACCAGAGTTAAATTCGACATTATACTTCTTATACCCATTAGATTATCCGATATCCATTTTTAGTTTGAGGTAACATCATAAAATTTCCTCATACCTATCAAAGTCACTGATCACTACAGATTTTCATAGGCTAAGTTTTAGCCCACAAAAGATGCAGCCAACCTTGCATTCAGGGGTAACGAGAAATCTAGATGCATATCATTCTAGACATGTGAATTTTTACTCATACTCTTTGAGGGATTATTCATCTTTTTTTCTTGAGGTTAAGAAAATTCATTTCCATCTTAAGTCATAGGGTGAGAGGATAATATTTATCGAAAAAGATTTTCTGGAAATAATTCCATTCCAACATCTCGATCTCTTCATCACGATTTGTATTTTTGTTAAATATACAACATTGATCAAATTCACCTTCTATATGATAATCATCTAGATAAACCTTCTCTTCTTCAAAACATTGAACGATGGAGACGATATTTTAAATGGAGTTGATCCATTGTTCGACGATTGAGGGATCAAATGATCTATTAAAAGTCATAGGCTTTTGTCTCATGAACCTCTCGATTGCGGATTGTTCTTTCTTAGTGGGGGGGGGAGGAGGGTTTGGAAGTTTCTGTTAACCCAAGTTTCTATTCAAAACTTGAGTTAATTTAGAGAGTATCGTGACAATGTTTTTGATTAATGCTCCCATCATATTGAGAATCTCATTTGAAGAGTTATCAAATTGATCTTTGCATCGGTGGTTAGCCTGAGACCCCATATTACCATCCATTGGCTGGAATAAAAGTAAATTTATGGGTAACACATAAAAGAAAATCCAAAGAAAAAAAGGTATAACTTATAAATTACATTTATTTTTTTAACATATGAATTTATTGGTTTCAATCTATGTTATCAATGATCTACTTCCCAACATATATTCTTAGGGGAATTTTTTATTCCATCAATAATGGTTCATACTATGATTATGAATTTACAAAAGAATATCCTTCAAGATTGTCATAACCAACAGTTCAGCAAGGCCCGTTTTTGTGCACCAGTTCTCGTTTCAGTCTAGCTCAAAGAGGTGTTTTTGGGTTTTACCCCAAGATACATATGTGCAAGATTCACCTATACTTTTTTTATCTAGATAAGTATGTATTTTATTGATAAACCAATTACTTTATAATCACCAAAATTTCGGGATTTTTTATTATACATAGTCTTATCTTTTAGGTTTTCACTAGGGTTTTCTAATACTAATCCGAAAAATAACTAAAACTATCCTTTTATACCAACAATAACAACCCTACTCTTTATTACACACTTAAACACGATTTATTACATAAAATTTCACTAAACACAACTTTGAGGATCTAGAGGTATACTGTCTTGGGAAAATTAAGAACATTATATAACAACTTAGAATATAAAACACAACATATTTACTGAAAACTTCTTTTACATGACTACAACATTACTTCCTACTTAACATTGCATGGGATCACCAGAGGACATGAATAAGAAAAGGTTGTGCTAAAAAGCCTAGTAAGGGAGTAAACAAGGAATAATATGAATAATATAGTAAATTATTGTAAATAGGAATATCAATGGATAAAAAGAGAAACATTAACATAAATGAATAGTATAACATGATTATCATAAGAAGGAAATGTGGCAACATCATTTAACATGATATTAGCATGAGCTAAGGCTCATTGCATGTGGATCATGAGTAAACCCTCATTGCACTTGAATTATTATGAGTAAAACCTCATTGAACTTGAATTATCATTATTAAACCAGTATTGAACTTGAATTATCATGAGTAAACCCTCATTACACTTGACCTATCATGATACTAATCTTTATCCAATGCATTGGAGTGCTATCAGGGTGTACCCTTTATAAACATTTCCTTTCATACAAAAGTGTGCCACATGGATCATATAACATGGAATCATTAAACATCATCATTCATTCCATGATAAATGAATGTGGAATACATACATGAAATTATATAATCAATAAGTATATATGCATAAATGTGAATACCCTTGATAGAGAAATGGGTATGGTATTCACTTACATGATGATTTTGCCTTGGGAAATTATGGAAGCATAAAGATGTCAAATAGAAATCATAAAATGGTTTGATTATAGAGAATGGGGTCTCTCATCATTTATAAATGAAATGGAAATTAATGGGGTCATGGAACATAATATCCCATAGGTATGTTTCTTTAGAAATATGAGAGATATTGAGGGTCTTGATGATCTGGATTGGGATGAATTCAAAGGTATGTTTCTTGAGAAATATTTTCCTAAGACGGATCATCTTGGGATGATTTGTTTTTATAATTGAGGTAAGATGAGGACTTAGTGGATGCATACGAAGATAAATTTACATGACTGGAAAGGTATGATCCCAATTTTATATGAGATCTTGATAGAAACATCAATTGTTTTTACTCCGGATTAAAGCCAATTTATTGAAGGGAATTATCTTCTAATGAGTTCAAAAGTTACGAAAAGATTATTCAATTTGTGGATAAGGTGGAAATGGAGTTTATTTATGATAATGTGTTCATTGAAAAACAACATAATAAGAGGTCAAGGTGGTAGGTGAATGGGAATAATTCTTCAAAGAAGTCTGATGGTAAGAAAATTAAGTTTACACTTTGTGAAAATTGTGGTAAAAATAACACTGGGGGAATGCCTTTTGAAATTTGGTAAGTGCTTTTTATGTGGTAAGATGGGACCTAAGGCTCATAATTGCACTTAAAAGATATAATTATATTGGTAAGCCAAAATCAGATTTACGGTCAGTTTAATGTCTAAGTGTAATGAGATGGGTCCTTATGAAAATGAGGTTTTGACGAAGAAATCAAATGAAGGGAAGCAACTAGATTATAAAAAAAAAGGTTTGGTGAAATCCTTTTCAACTACTTCAGTTGATGTTGGGACATAAAATGAAGTGGTATTAGTTCCTTTTTTTGTTTATTCCAAATTATTTCAATGTGTTTTTTGATTCAAGGTCTGCAAATTCTTTAATTTTTGAGATTTTTTTTAGTAAATTGGGAATTACAACTCAAGAAATGAATCCAGAACTTATGGTAAAAACACTTGGGGGGAAATGTTGAGGAAAAAATAAATTATAAAAATATTCTTGTTCTTGTCTGTGGAATGAATTTACTTGAAAACCATATGGTTTTTCCTCTAGTAGAGTTTGATGTTAGTCTGGGTATGGATTGGTTTTCTATTTACCAAGCTAAGATTGATTGTTGATATAAAGAATCTTCTTTCTAGAAAGACTTTCACTTTGTGTATAGAAATTGACCCTTATTATTGATAACATACCAGGAATCTAAGAAACTGTTAAAATATGGAAATGAATATTACCTTTCCCATATTGTTGAAAATAAAGGAATTGTTCAGATTAGTGATGTGTCAGTGTAAATGGGTATCTTTATGTTTTTCTTAATGAGTTACCTGGAATGATACCAAATTGGTATGTTGAATTTAATATTGGAATAGTTATAATACTATTTAAAAACATCATTATCAGATGGCTGAGATTGAAATTTTAGAGTTAAAGAAGCAATTGAAGAAGTTATTAGATAAAGTTTTCATTGGACCTAGAACACCACCGTGGGATGATCCTATATTGTCTGTTAAAAAGACTGATGTTTCAATGAGACTTTTTATTGAGTATAGATACTTGAATAACATCAATGTTATGAACAAGTATCCTTTACCATATATCGATGAATTTTTTGATCTTCTCTAGGGAGAATAATATTTTTCAAAGGTTGAATTGAGGTCAGGGTACCATCAGTTGAAATTAAAGGAAGATGACATTCCGAAGACTGAATTTTGTACTGGATATAGCCATTTTGAATTTGTAGTTATTCAATTTGGGTTAACTAATTCACCTTTTATAATCATGTTTCTTATGAATAGAATATTCCCTGAGTTCTTGGATAAGTTTTTGGTTTTGTTTGCTGATTATATTTTGGTATATTCTAAACATAAAGAGGAGCATGAAATACATTTAAGGGTTGTTTTTAGAACCTTAAAAGAAAATAAATTGTATGGGAAATTAAGCAAGTGTGATTTTTGGTTATAAAAAATTTCATTCATTGTTCACATTGTTTCTAAATATGGAATAAATATTATAAAAAACTTTCTCTTTATTACACACTTAAACATGATTTATTACATAAAATTTCACTTAAGACAACTCTGAGGATCGATAGGCCTAGTGTCTTGGGAAAATTAGGAACATTATATAAAAAACATAGAACATAAAACACAATATCTTTATTTAAAACTTAATTTATATGACAAAAAAATTCCTTCATACTTAGAATTTCATGAGATAACATGAGGTCATGCATAAGAAAAGGGTGAGTTACAAATCATAGTAAGGGAGTAAACAAGGCATAATATAAAGAATATAGTACATGCTAGGCCGTATTTATATAAATGGATCATAAGTTAAACATGAACATAAAGGCATGATATATCATGATTATCATAGCAAGGAAATGTTGCAACAACATTAGACATGATATTAGCATGAGCCAAATCACATTGCACATGGAGCACAAGTAAACCATAATTACACTTGAATTAGTATGATTAAAACCTAATTGAACTTGAATTAGCATTAGTAAACCCTCATTGAACTTGAATTATCATGATTAAACACTCATTTCACCTGACGTATCATGATACTAATCTTTACCCAATGCATTGGAGCGCTATTAGGGCACACCCTTTATAAACATTTCATTTCATGCATAAGTGTACCACATGGATCATAAAACATGGAATCATTAAACATCATCATTTATTCCTTGATAAAGGAATTTGGAATACATACATGAAACTATATAATCAATAAGTATATATTCATAAAGGTGAATACCCTTGAAAGAGAAATGGTTGTGGTATTCACTTACATGATGATTTTCCATGGAAAATTTTAGAATCATAACGAGGTCAAATAGAAATCGTAAAATGGGTTGATGTGAGAGAAAGGGGTATCTCATAATTTATACATGAAATAGAAATTAAGTGGGTCATGGAACATAATATCCCAACATATGTAATTGAATTTATATGTATAATATAAAATAATCTTTTGAATGTAAATAAGAAGAGAGAAATTCCTTACAGAATTTTTGCAAGGTAATGGGTGTACATGAGAGGCATTAATGAGAGTGAAAGAGGTTTATAATCATTCAAACATAATGAGGGAAGTATGGGGGAGGTGAAAAATTATACCAGTTCATTTTTAATTTAAAATAAAAAGGTATAACAACATAAATAAATTTAAACAAAAATGAGAAAGGAAGAAATCTTTTACTTGGATGTGTGACCCCAAAGGCATGGGAGAGGCTTAAGAGAGGCTTCTTGATAGATTGGGGCACCTTGGGAGGATTATAGAGATAGGAGGGAAGATTTTGGTTGATCTAAAAATGTTTTTAGTGATGATTAATGGTAGGTTGAGTGGGTTAATATAGGAAATTAGAGATAATTCTTTATTATTTAGGTTTTGGAGACTACACATTAAACTAATAAAAACCATAAACCAAACCATGTTTTTTACCATGGTTTTTTTCCATAGGGGAGTGGAAAACATTATTTTATAAGTAAAATGGATTAACAAATTAAAATAGTAGGCTTGATTATGTGGAGGTGAGTTACACTGTCTAAGAAATCATTTTAAAAAGTTCAAATATTTTATAAGTCTCAGATGGTTCACTAAGGCACCATAAAATCAATCCAAAAATCTAAAATCAATTTATATTAAATTTAAAATATATATTGGCCAAAATAACTTTAATATTATTTTATTAAATCACTATTGGGTCATTATGATGTGATAAAACACATTATATTTTTAAACGGTATTTAATTTTTACCTAAAAATATGATTGTCTCAGAAAATTATGAAAAATTCACTGTTAGATAATTTCGACATTCTGAATCGAAAAATGATATTCATTTTATCTATATAACTTTATAAATATGTGAGTTTTTAATTTTAAAATAAAAACTGACATTTATAAAAAATTAATGGGTTTTGTCAAAAACAGCTTTCCAACATTAATAAAAATTACAATTTTATTCATAAAAAATTATATGATCATTTATATTTAAAACAAAATTAATTTATTAATAATATTTTATTAAAATATTAATTAATTAAAAAATACATTAATTCATCAAAATAGATTTTCTAATTGATTATTAACTAAAAATACTAGTTGTTCTTTAAAAACCATTTACAAAGTAATGATAATAAAATGAATGTATATTATTTATTATATTAAAAAATAATTCACATAATCATTGTTCTAGGGTGTTGTTACATAACCCCTTATAAAACTTGTATAAGACCTAAGGGTAAGGTGTGTGATGGTGATAGGCTGTTGTGGCGGCTCAGATAACATCACTCGGGTGGTAATCTCTATTAACTTCAACTTCTCTTGTAGGCGGTTCTGTTTAAGCTTAATGTGTTGAAGCTCATCTTGGACTTGGTCAGGAGCGAAACCCAGTGATGATACCTCCTTTTTGAGCTCTGAAAAATGGGCTTCATATGGAGAAATTCTACTTAATGAGGCCATCGATTCCTTTTTCTGAGTAAATTGGATTTGTTAAAGCCCTATATTTATACTGATCATATGATCACTGTTCAATGACTGTATTAGTAGTGGTAACAATTCATAAAGGTATTTTAAAATATAAAGACATAAAACCAAGGAAGTGCATATGTTTTACATAACCATTTTACATAATAATATGTTTATTTAGATCAAGAGATATTTTCATTAACAAAAGTTTGGGTTGTCACAACTATTGATCCTACTAAAGCAAAAGTTGTTGAAGAATGACCAAGAACCACAAATATTATCAAGATTCGTAGTTTTCTTGGTTTAGTAGGCTATCACTAGAGTTTTGTTGACAAATTTTCATGGTTTCTAGCACACTAACTAAGTTAAATAAAAAAGGTGTTATGTTCATCTGGGTAAAATAATGTGATGATAGTTTTTAGGAATTGAAAAGAAGATTAGTGAATGCACCAATTTGGGCACTGCATTCCAAAAATGGTGAATTTTTTATCTATAGTGATTCTTCATTGAAAGGACTCAATTGTGTTATAATGTAGAATGATCAGGTAATTTCTTATGCTTCACATCATTTGAAAAATCGTGAGTTAAATTACCCTATGCATGACTTGGAATTAGCTGCTTTTGTTTTTGATTTAAAAATTTGGAGGTATAATCTGTATGGAGTAAAATGTAAAATATATACTGACAAAAAAACATGAAGTATATATTCACTCAGAAATAATTAAACATTAGATAAATAATATGGTTGAAACTAATCAAGGATTATGATTACACGATTCATTACTATCCTAGAAAAGAAAATAAATTGGCTGATGCATTGAGTCAGGAAAGTAATTCTATATTAACCATGTTATGTTTGGAACATGACCCTTTGATTAATGATTTGATGAAATTTGTCATGGAAGTTTTGGGTTTAGGAAATTCCTCTATTTTATTTCAGGAATCACTGAAATTATCGCTATCAGACAAAATTATGCAACCATAGAAGGAAGATAATGATTTTCAGAAAAAGGGTGAATTTTTTGAAAAGGGAAAGTTACCTAAATTTAACATTAATAAATATTTTGTTTTGATATTTAGGAAGAGGTTATGTGTGCCTTGTGATTCATAATTGTATAAAGAGTTGTTTTTTAAAGATCATAATTCTATATTTTTAGTTAATCCTGGAAATACTAATATGTATAGAGACCTTCAAGAGTATTATTGGTGGGATGGAATGAAAAGATATATTACTGACTTTACTGTGAAGTGTTTGACTTGTCAACAGGTAAAAGTAGAATGAAAGTTTCCAAAAAGGATGCTTCAGAATTTTCTAGTACCAGATATGAAATGGTAAGATATATTGATATATTTCATAGTGGGACTACTGAAGAATACTTGTGGTAACAATGCGATTTGGGTTATTGTTTTCAGATTGACTAAATCTTCTCATTTTATTCCTATTCAAGATACACAGTCTCTATATCAAATTATTTGGATGTATAATAGAGTGATAGTCAGGTTATATGGATTTATTCTCTCCATTGTATCTGATTGTGATCCTCAGTTTACTTTTAACTTTTGGAAAGGCCTTCAAAATTCAAATAGAACAAAATTAATTTTTTGTACAAATTTTCATCCTCGATCAGATAGGAAGTCAAAATGAACAGTTCAGACCTTGTAGGATATGCTACATGATTGTTCAATGGATTAATATGGAAGATGAGATCAATAGATTTGTTTGGTTGAGTTTTCTTATAATAATTGTTTCCATTCTAGTATACAGATGGAACCATTGAGGCATTATATGGAAATTAGTGTCAAACTCCAGCTTTTTAGGATGAAGTTGGTGAAAGGAAGTTGATGGGACCATAATTGGTAGAAGAGATGGCGTAAAAATTTTAGTTGATTTAGAAACACATTAAGATAGCTTAGAGATGTAATAAAAGTTATGTTGATAATCGGAGGAAAGATCATTCTTTCGAAGTATGTGATCATGTCTTTCCCAAAGTTTCACCATAGAAATGTGTGATGCATTTTGGTAAGAAGGGAAATCTTATTCTGTGGTTCATTGGACCCTATGAAATCCTAGATAAAGTTGGATCAGTTGCATATATAGTGGATTTATCTCTAAATTCATCCCAGTTACATAATTGTTTTCATGTTTCAATGTTGGGAAATTATTTTTTGGATCCATCTCATGTTTTGAGTCCATAAGTAGTTTACTTGGAATAGAATATTTATTATGAGGAAAAACCAGTCCATATTCCTAACCACAGAGAGAAAGTGTTACGAAATTTGATGACTCATTAGGTTAAGGTTTTATTGGAAAACAATATGGTTGAAGAGGAAACAGGTGAATCTTAAAATACTAGGAGGTATAAATTCCCACTTATTTTATAAGTGAATAAAATTGCGAGGATGCAATTTCCAAAAGGTGGGAAAGATGTAACATCCTTGGTAATTATAAAATAATATATTTTCATATATATTAGTATTTATTAATTATATATTAAGTTTACTTAAAAGGATATTCTATGTACAATATCACACTAGACACGAAACAATGGGTTACTCCAAAATCTTATGATGCACACAAGACTAAGTTATACAAAAAAATAATACATTATTAGAATTATTATTTTAAATGGTAGTTATCGATAAGACGTTGTATTATAGAGAATTAATAGAATATACTATATTAGGTTTACACGTGTTTATTAAATTTTTTTACTTTCATTTAACAAATTTTAGAGGCTTAAGATGAGAATAAATCCAGTTTTAAGCATAAAATACTCTGATATTTTTAAAAGGTAGTTTTACCACCTTTTAAGGGAGAACCCTTTTTAAATATAGTTTTTGTCACTTTTATATGTTATATTTGATAAAAATAAACCTTTTATTTATAATCAGGTCATCAAAATTTACTTTGTTTGAAGTTTTGGTATTAAACTGATAAAATTCATTTTTAATGAATAGTGAAAAAATACTACATTTTAATTCAAAACTTCCTTTTCATCTAATTTAATTATGTAGTTAAATTATCATTTTAATTAGTTTTAAAGTATAATTAGATAAAGTATTTATAATATAATCCAATTTTGGTCATTTTAAGTAATTTTACATTGAAATTAGATATAAACTCGTGTCAATTTTTTGATAGTTTTTACTTTTAAAAAACCATGTTTTCTCATTTTGACAATGAGGATTAATTTTAAATTAATTATTAAAAATTATGTGTTTTGAATTTGTAAAAATGGATTCCATATTTGGAATCATAAGGTCCAAATTAGTTAAATAGGTCTTTTTTATTTTTTGGACATTATGAATAGTAACTTTAATAATTTTTTAATTACCTCAGTTAAGGGTAAATCAAGTAATTAATGGTAAACAAAATTATAATAATATAAAACTACTCTAAAAATTATTATAATTTAATTGGATGATTTTATAGCGACCATGAGCATCCTTGGGTCGATTTTAGGAGCAGTTGGAGCCACTTGGATGTGATTATGTCACCAATAAACCTTTTATTTCAAATAAAGACCAAGATGTCATAATCATGTCTTTCCCAACTAATTTTTTTTTATTATGTGGATATTAAAGTTATATCTTTGATTATAAATAGTAATTATAATTATAGAAATATTACCTACATCATGGTAATTTATTTATAATTTTTGGGAAGTAAATTATTAAAATACATGGTGACACAAAGATGATGTAGTAATTTCTTAATTAATGAAATAATAAAATAAATAATATTATAAATAATAAAATAAATATTATATGACATAATTTATGACATACAATAATTATATGGATAATTCTGACATGTTTTTGATGATTTAAAGGATTTTTTTGAACTTTTATTCTTGTTATGACACTTTTAAAAATCATCTAATAAATAGTGTCAAAATTGACACTATTTGTATTTTAAAATATAAAATATTTTAATAAATAATATTAAATTCATAAAAATCTAATATTCAGCCAAATGGTTAGGATAAGTCATAATATGTCATTAATGTAACTTTTCTGGGTCGTTTGACATGTTATGGTAATTACGTTAACCCGCATAGTGTAAAAAACATAATATCACAGTAATATTAAAAAGGGTAAAATAAGGGTTAAAACAAAAAAGATAAGGATTAAGAAATATTAAAAACCTATCTAATTTTAATTTGATGATGGTTATTTGACAAAAAAATTTATTATCTTAGAAATAAATGATTTTGGAACCATTTGGAACCAAAATTGAATTTTTATTAATTTAATATTTTAAGAGTTTCCAAGGGTTCCCCTCCCCTCTCCTATAAAAGGTACCCACTATTATTTATTAATAACACTTCCAAATACTTTTGGTTCAGACAGTATCTCTCCAAAACTCTTCCTAGAATACGTACCCATGTTATTGAGGATTTACTTTAGGTAGAACATCCTTCTTAGAGGTGTTAAGGTGTTGTTCAAAGCTGATCAACTGAAGAAGAGGAACACAATGATTGTACGTGATGAGTTAGACTCAAGGTAAGGGAATTAATTTCAATATCCTTTAATTGAATCATATTTTGATGTTATAAACCACCTTATTTTATATGGTTTATAGTAAACCCCATTTTCTTTTAATTTCATTATATGATTTTCTAAAGGAATCTTTTTTACGAAGCATTTTACTAAACGACAAAAGGAATGTTTTTTTAACGTATGCAGTGACAATGAAATTTCCACTGCCATGACCATTATTTCATATTTGGATTCCTCTACAATTTTTAATGTTTTTAAAATAAAAATATTTACCTTATTCCAGTTTAATTTATTTTGGTATTGATAATGGTTTTGATAATGGAATGATTTTATCAATATCTTGAAATGATATCTTATGATTGTAATGTGGAAATGTTAATTTTCCTTTATGCATGTTTTATGTGTTATGATTATGTTATGGTTCTTGGGCATTGTTTATGTATATGGTTAGTTCCATGATAAACCAAGGGTGGGTGAGCCCATGATAGCTCTCTAATGAATTGGGTAATGAGACAGAGTTAAATGATAAGGTTTCCCCTAAGAGATTTAGGGAATATACTATGATGGGTATTCCAAATGTAACCATGAAGTTTACTACCTATGTAGTTATGAAAGCAACAACGTAATTATGACATGGATTCAAAAATTTACATTTATGGTTTATGATTTATATGAATTTTTTCAGTATTCTTATGATTTTATGGGTTTATAAATATTAATGGACTGGCATTTTATTTCATTATTTTGTATCCCATACTGAGCTTCTTGTTCTCATCCCAAGTTTTTAAAATTTTTTCAGAGGGTATAAGGATGGGTAAGAGAAAGGAACGAGTTAAGAAGATTTTTATAAAGAAAAATAAATTATGTTTACTTTTAAATGTTTTATATTATGTAAGAAATGGATAATATTTTAGTTGTATCCACTTTTTATGTAATAGTTATGGCCTAATTCTCTAAAACTCTAAACCTAAAAAGATACTCAAGGTGAATTATTGACTTAAATCGAGATTATTAAATCTTTAAGGTTGGGGCCTTATACAATGGTATATCTATGCTAGCAGTAATGAACCATTCATAGGGAATATCAGATAATTGTCATGTTAGTTAGAAGTTCTGGTACTTGGGTCTACGGAATTGTGGGACCCAACCTAACTTTCAGGAGTGGTGGACTAATGACAAGATGAATTTATAGAGGATTTTTTTCAAATTACCCCTAATAGGTAATGTTAATTCACCATTTATTTTGTTCCGAAAGTGAATCTTAATCTACTAACATATCCCTACATAGTATCATTGGATTTTCAAGATATTAAGGTGTAGCTAAAAGATCATGGACAAAAGGGTTTCAATTGATTGAGCGTTTATCCTTATGTAGTACGAGTCTTGTTTCATAATTAGGGTAATGGAATTTTGAGGCTGTTCATTGACTATATGTTCTTAAAAAAGGTAAAGGTGAATAATAAATACCCAATGCCACAAATTTATGATTTTTTTTGACCCACTAAATAGAGATCATTAGTTCTCCAAAATTGACCTTCAGTTTATATTTCATCAACTATGGGTAAGGGAAGTAGATATTAATAATATGGATTTATATTATTGATATAAACATTACAAGTTCTTGGTAATGCCAATTGGAGTTACTAACACACCTTAGGTTTATATGGATTTGATGAATTAGATATTCTACTTATACTAATACTATTATATTGTGGTATTTGTGGAAAATATCATCAATTAATCAAAGTTTTAATAGTATTACAGAAGGAAAGTAGAATTGGTTTTGGAGACTTTACATGATTTTGACTATACTCTATGTTTTAAAAGTGAAATTTATTTGTTCATGATGAGAATATTCTTGAACCTATGTTTTCAGATATATGATTATCTATTGATCCTAAGAAGATAAGGGTGGTGATTTCTTAGGAGAGTCTAAGGAATGTGTTTGAGGTGAAAAGTTTCTTTGCATTTCCCGGGTATCCTCAACCTTTGTTTTAATATTTCCCTAAGTTGGATTCACCCATGAAATTTTTTACTTGGAAGTGAGTGAAGTTATAGTGTAGTATAAAGTTTGATGAGGCATTCTAGGACTTGAACAAGAAGTTGAATTCAACATAAATTTTAATTTTCCAATAATAAGGAGATGGCTATGACATGTACTATAAGGTATTAGGTTTTTGGTTGGTATGTTTCTTGTTACTGAAAGGAAAATTCATTGTGTGTGGGTCTAGGGAGTTAAAGTCTCATGAGAAGAATTAACATACCTATGACATGGGGTTGGAAACAGTTGTGTATTATTTGAAGAGTTGAAAGAATTTCCTTTTTGATGAGAGTTTTATGGTGTGATTATATTATAAGAGTCTAAGATATATTTCCTCCCAACATGATCTCAATAAGAGATTGTTTAGATAGATTGAATACCTTTTGATTTTTTATTTTGAGACTTTTTACTTTCTAAGGAAGGGGAATTCTAGAGATAATTATCTCTACTAGAAATATATTTCTCAAGCTTTAAAGAATGTTTAGAAGTAGTTGAAGTTACTGGTATTGATAATAGAGTTTCACATGGAGTTTATAAAGAAACCTGGTGGTGTGATTCTTTCTAGCCTCAAAAAGATTTTTGAGCAAGTGGGTTTATTAATAGTAGAGGAATTCTTGGATTATGGCTATATAAGAATGATGGGCCCCCATGATGGTTGTGATACCATAAAAGGTTGGTCTATTTCTATAAAATTTATCTTTATTTTCAAATAGAGAATGTTGATGTCATAGATCCTCAAGGGTGATGTCCTAAGGGATTTTCACCACTCAGTTTGGAAAATAAATATGGTATAAACATGAATATACCATGATTTTAATCATTAGTTTTATTTATTGGGGATAAAGAGGGATGTATCCATGTTTTTTTCTCAATTCTTAACATGTTAGTTGGTAAAAGTGGAGAATCTATGACCAAAAAATTTATTGCATCCTTTACCAATACTAAACTATAAATGAGAAGATATCTTGATAGAATTTTTTGTTGGGTTTCTAAGATATATATGAAATAATGATGCTATATGGTTTATTGTAGACTAGCTCATGAAGTTTAATCATTTCTTGAAAGTTTGTGAGATGTTTTCCATAGTTTCTCTTAAGAGGTTTTTGGTGTGATAAATAATTAGAATTCACAGGGTTCCAATTTCTAGTGTCTCTGATCAAGATACCCAATTCACATCTAGGTTCTAGGGAGGAATCCAAGAAGCTATGGGAACCCGATTAATATTGATCACAGAATAAAATCTTCAAATGTGAGGGTAGTGAAACTGTGTTATCCTGATGTTGGAAGATATTATCTTGGAACGCATGATCAATTTTTGAAGATCATGGGAGGATCATTTTTCATTAGTGTAGTTTTTTTATAATAATATATTTTATAAGTCAATCAATATGGAACAATTTGAGTCATTTTATGGTCTAACATGTTGATCTCCCTTATGTTGGTCCAAAAAAGAAAATATTACTATTGCGGGACCTAACATGGTGCATAGGACGCACCGGGAAAGTCATGTTGATCAAGAATCATATAAATTTAGTGCGGTTTCAAAAAAAGTATTATATAGATTAGAGGTGACATACATTGAGGTTTGAGTTATGATACTTGGTATTATTAAAATTGTCTCCTAGGATGGGAAATAGGAGGATTGTAAAGAAAGATAAATTCATGCCATTTTTTATGGGATGTTTTGAAATTATTAAGAGAATGAAGGAGGTGAAATACTAGTTAGATTTTCTATAATGTTATGTAATAGTTTATAGTGTTATTCATGTCTACCAATTAAATAAGTATTTTCCCAAAATCAATAATGTTTTGGGATATTAAGATATTGAGATAGATCTAGATTCTTATTATATTGAGAGACTATTCCAAATTGTGGATTCTGAAAAGAAAAACCTTTAGAGGGGGGTGGGGGTGGGGTGGGGGTGGGGTGGGGGTGTATGATTTTGGTGGTTATAGTCCCATGGAAGTAATATATAGTTAAAGAGGATTCCTAGGAAATATATTTTAAGATGAGGTAGTTGTGGATGAATTTTTTTATTATAGAGAAAACCTATTGACTTTTTAGGCATGAAAATTCTAATAGTAAGGAGGAATTCAACACATGAGTGTTCAAGATGAATATGGTTCCTTTGTTTTTATATTTAGTTTCACTATTACCCTAATTCTCAAAGAATGATTTATGGTTAATGGGGATGTTTTCTAGTGTTTTTTGTTATTCGTGATGGTTGGGAGGATGTTTGTTGAATTTTGATAGAATATGGGTTATGTTGAACCATGATGGGGTGTGTTATGCCCCAACATGGGTTGCCACTATTTTTTATTATGGATTGATTATGACATAACATGGTGGGTTGAATTACTATTAATGTTATGTGATTGTGAGGGTGGTATACTAAACAACGATTGTGGTGTGAAGTGAAGGATTTTGGTATGGTTGATAACATTGCACTGTGATTTAAACCCCATGATTTTTGGGTACAACTCTGTAATGAAGAAGAGAGAGTTTTTCATCATAATATATTTGGTTTCATTGTGATATTACTTGGGTTGAGTTAGGTATATGATGGGAAGGAAAAAAATAATAGTATGATGAGGAATTTTGTTCTTTAATATTTACTCACAATTCTTAAAAAATCCTGATTTTTTTCAGTGGGTAGTTGACCAATCACATGTTATAGAGTCATGGGTGTTTTCATAGTGCAACAAGATCATTTCCCCTTAAAAATAAGTGGGGTGGGGGTATTTCATTATGTATGTACTCCCTATAATCTAAGTGACCAAATTGAGAATTTAGACGATTCATCACCCTCTATTAGATGATTCCAAGCCTAGGATCATTGTTCGATCATCAAAATTGTGATAATTCTTGAATTCATATTTTATAAATCTTTTAACCTAGTGTTTTTGAGTTGGTTTTGGTTAAGGTAATTGCATAACAAATGAAATTATTTCAGGATTTTGGGGATTATTTTTCCCTTGATAGGGAATTTGGAGATCTTGGCATTGAATGTGATATTGTCAGTGTGGGATCAAGGAATTTTTGAGAATTTCACAGCAAGGTTGGTGGCTTCAAACTTACCCTTGAATTGTTTAATTTATTGTATTTTGTGATTTATTATGATCAAAGAAATTAAAATCTTAAAGATTATGTGAAATTTGTTTATGTAAAATGGGGAAATTATAAAATGAGTGTTTTTTATAAAAATATGGAATTTCAATGGTTACTTTGAAATGGGTGTTTCAAAAGTTTTTTATAAAAAAAGGGAATATATTTGAGTTCCAAGGTTTTAGATTTTTTTGGAATATTTTTTTGATAATTTTATGATGTAAAATATGGGTATGGATGGTCTATGGATACATGGGAATTAGTTTTTGGTGGGCACTGGGTGTGTTCATGATTGGAATGGTTTGGAAATTTCTATGTTGCATGTCACATATATGGGAGTCTTAGAGAGTGTGTGCATGTGTGTAAAGAATTTTGGGGATACTTAATTCTAAAAATACTATGTTTCATACCGTGGGTATTAGTGACTTAGAAAGTGTGACTAAAACCTCTAGGTCTTAAAGTATGGGTTCAGGTGGCCTAGGCAGGGTGGCTACTATTGGGAAGGTTAGAAGGAAACACTCAAGGAGTGGAGGTTTAACTTTTGTGTGTAATATAGACAGCCTTTAGTGGGAACATTAAATAGTGTATCCTTATGGAATGGTAACATGAAGTAGAGTTACAATTTGAAGTTGGGAAATATTAAATAGATATTCCATGGAATTGGTGGAAAAAATGAAACACCATTTTCCATGATTGATTTTGGAATGAATTAACTTGGTAATGGGATCAGGGATATGGAAATAGGGTTTTTTTTGTGGAAATAAGGATTTTATTTGGGTATTGGCTTGTTTTGGTGAAAAAGTTTATATATGATGATGTTTATGATTTATGAAATTGGTGTGCAATTATAAAACTTTTTTGAATTTTTAAAATCATTTAATTTGTTAAATTAGTTGGCCTTTAAATTGTTTATTATCATTATTTATTTCTTGGTTCATGGGAATAATTATGCATTAGTTTTTTGAGAGTCTGAGGATTATCCTACTAGGTCTTATACTCACCCCATACATGTGAAATTTAAGGTACATGTAGGTTTGGTTTTTTGTGATGCAGGTAAATGAAAAGTTTCACATTTTTTCAATGGGAACGAGCCATAGTGTTGTTTAGGGGTTGTGCATGTGGAGGAGTGGGCTTGTGGGTGAGCCAGGGTCATGATACTGGATGCAATTTATTAGCTTTTAGTCATTATTTTTTGGTTTTATTTTCTTTTATTTAATTATGGGTTTGGTAAAGACATATTTACTTCCACAATAATTTAAATTTTTTGTTAAAGTTGTTTTAAATAGAAAGTTTTCATATCATATTTCATGGTGAAATGTTTGATTTTTTATGGGAAAATTATTCACTAGAGTTCATTATGTCCCTCAGCGCTTGTTGGAAGCTTCTAGAAATCGAAGATCATTCTTGAGACCATGTAGCACTCCAACTTGGGTCACTGTAATTAGGATCCCCTGGAAAGGTGTCACACACACACAAAAACCACAGTAGATATTCTAGTTTTTCATGAGTTATGTTTTACTTTATTTACATATATTTAAAATAAATAATTTATTTTTGAAAATAAATATTTTACGGTTTTAATTCACTGACAAGTACTCAATTTACATTAAAAAAATTGAATATTAAAAGGAAAATAGTGTAAATAATTTTCTCAAAATATTATACCTTTTAAAAAAAATTATAAATAACCATTCTATTTATAAATGAATGATTGAAATGTAATATCCATTAAAGATAATTTATTTAAGTATAATTATATTTAGTTTATAAAATTTCATATACTGATAACCAATTTTCTATATTTTTAGGGAGAATGAAAACCACCATCATATATATTTGAATTCATGGGTTGAGTAAATTAATTTTAAGAGAGAAAAAATATTTTAATTAATAAATAAACTTTATTTATAAGCTTACAGTTCAACATCTATATGATCTGTTGTGAAATTTTTTAGCTAAGATAAAAATGTTTAAAATAAATTTCTATAATAAATAATTTATAATATGAAAGATAAATTTCCCATTATTCTAATTGAAATAAAATTTTTCAACTGTAGTGATAAAAGAGCTCATTACATAATCGATTCTACAAACTATGGGTGATCATTGGAAAAATTTTGAGTTATAGATTGTATAATTATACAATTGTGAAAATTACACAAAAAAATCATACAAAGACAAAAAACCTAACTAAGATATTTGTTTAATTTTCATATATCTCTTCTTATACTATCCATAACAGGTAATCATTTAATAAATCATCTATGAATTTTAGACTTGACAATGAAATGATCAATTTATCACTTGTAAAATATATTATTTAATTATCTAGTCTCAAAATTATGGATTATTACTATAAACATTTCGAATCACAGATTTCATAAAATGAAATCTCTGAAAATGAAACAACTATATGAGAAATTTTTTCTGTTACTCCCTATGAGCTTTGTATCATTTTCATAGAGATTTCCTTATGTAATCCGTAACTCAAAATATTTCCAAAAACCACATGTGGTTTTTAAAATCAATGGTGAAATTAGTTTACATGTAACTATATCTAAAAAACATTTCAACTATAGTGATATAAAACAAAATGAAACCATTGAGGTTGAAAACTCTATAAAATAATCAATCCTGGTCTCACTTATTCAAGGTGTGCATCATAAATGATTCCATAAAGCATTCTATATGACCTTTAATCCATCATATTATGACTTGATTTTAAGGAAATGTATTTAAAACATGTAAATAAAAATTCAATGTTTTAACATGTAACATAATGAAGATGAATTAGAAGGTGGTGAAATAAATTTATTTTGGATTGAAAATCACTATTTTATCTTATGACTAATTAATTGGACGTAATAATTCAAATATATATGAATTTGGTCTTTCTTATCCTGAAGAATATAAATTAATGGTGAATAGGATATGGAATATCATAACAACTATATAATAACACAATTTTTTTAAATATATATTATATTTTGAATAGTTCATTTAAATATAAATATTCATAATTTTTTTGTTATAAATAATGAACTATTATTAAAAAATGATTCTTTTTTTTGAATCTTAATTTTTTCTTTTTTAAATAATAATAAGAATCCAATATGTATTATAAAATAGTATTTAATTCAACTATTCTATTATTTTCTCCTATAAACCTTAATTTAGCACATAATAAGAAAAAACCCATCTTTCAGGCTTTGTGAGACCATAAATATGTGGAATATATACCTAAGTTTTTAAAATCAAAATTATAAAAAACCAATAAAAAATAATATATATTTAATTTTGATATATTAATCCAACTTTTATCTATTCATAATTGATTATCACCCTCCACCCTATACCTCAAGTTAATATTCATTTATCAATAACTTTAATGCTTAATGATCTCATGAAGTATTTTATTGTTATAGTTGAATATAAATAGAATATTTTCCATAATAAAGAATATTTTTTATTATATAAATAGATATTCTTATTTTAAATTAATAAAATGGTTAAAAATTATAAATAAAATGTAAAGAATCGTTTTTTTCAGAATAGAACACCACTTATAATAGAGTATATGAACCTTATAATTTCTAGGAAACTTTTTATGACCCCCTTCATTAGTACCCCTCTAGGACTGAAAATGAAGGGAGAGTGTAACCAATAAAGCCAACCTCTAATAGTCCCTGGGTTTGTGACTAAAATTGAAGGTATAACACACCCAATGAGAGGTATTACCCTCAGTATATGAAGTTAAAGACAATAGATAAGATAAGATCCACCAATATTCACTATATCATATAAGAATAAACCAATATCCCCTAGAACTAAAATACACCAATGAATGAAATGGAATGAAAACAATCTCCCAAAATAGAGTAGTAAAAGTATCATTGGTAGAAACACCAACAAAACTCTCCGCTCAAAGCTAGTATAGTTTAACTCGGCACCAAAGCCCTACAGATTACATTAAAAATAGTTTATATACATAAGAGTGATCTTAATATGTATAATCAATAGGATTATCCTCAAGACCTATCATGAAAATTTTAGAAGAGTATAATAATGCTCCAGTGAAAAAATAGTAGAACTAATAAGAACTTACATGGTCATCTTCCCATTCCCAGCCTTACCAAGGCCCAATCACCAAGTATCGCACCCAAAGTAAGAATATAATATAAAAAAATCATAAGTTCCCTGTAACCACTTCGCCGCTTGTTTTCCACCCTCACACCCCTATATCCAAAGTCCCATTCTTCAATCACTTGCAAATCATTTTCCTAATTATAATAGAAAATACCAAATCTCAACCCATGAAAATAATCACATCATAATAATAGAAATTCCAACTCTCAACCTATTCAAATTATCGTAACCACACATCAAAACCTTATCTCATATGTGTCCTTCACAATAGGGTATCATGAACATGAAATAAATAAACCTCATTCCATTCACATATGATAAATTACCCCCACTATGTACCAATTTAAATATGTACAATACCTGAAGGGGGAGTGGGGAAGAGGGGGTCACTAACCTTCCACCCTCACCGACCTGAATGTTAGGAGAAAACACCCGGAACCCCACAAATTTGGTAATTATAAAGGTTACTTTAATCAATAAGGGTGCATATAGAAATCAAAAGAAAATATAAAGATAGAATATAACACACAAAACCCAACATATGGGTGCACACAAACAACCATATAAAAACCCATCTACTTCACCATCACATCTCCTTTACCCATAAACAACCATTTCTACCTCCAGAACACAACTAACCATGAAACTTATGGAGAAAATTATATAAAAATACATATTTTCCCAATTAGCATTACACTAAACCAATTATATAGTTTTCTTTTTATCTACATATCATGTTTTTTCATATTTCATTACCTATATTAAATGGTAACTGATTAACAAGACAAAACCCACATTAATCTGATTCCATATTTCCTATTATTAGTGTTCAGTTAATAAATATTTACCACATAATCAATTCCATCCCAACAGACCTATTTCATGTTAACTAATAATTCATTCTATCTCATACCATTAAGAATTTATAAGAAATCCTCAAATATTACAACTAACACTTCAAGGTTCATATCCATCCCATACAACAATCCATATTCTATTACTAGCCACTCCATATTCACCACCCACATAGAATCTTCTAAAACTACAACACATACCATTCTAATAAGGCACAAAAACTAGGCCCCTTTATTTCCCAACCAAACCCATCACCACAATCAAAATATTCACAAATTTCAACCATGAAAAACATAACCATCCCAACACAAAAACATTTCTTGCCACACATAAACATCATATATCACAACTAAATTCACAAAAAACAAGCAATAACTACCTTTATAGGAATATATAACACATGACCCATTACAGACTTCATTTTAACTATAGGACAATAAACCAACCATTTTTTTACTATATCTAGTATTATTAAACTATGAAAGTTGATTATAGTATTTAAACACAACAACAAACAAGTATTTCATGAAAATAAATTCACATTTGTGAAAGGGGATCATATCAATAGAAAATCATACAACAATTCTTCAATTTAAGGGGTTTTAATTATCGTAGAAACATTAAGGTTCATACCACACATCATCCTTATAGATTTTTATCACTTATATTTTCATATTATTCCTTATTTATTCAGGCATTACCTTACCAAATAAGTAACAATAATATCATCACAAGAAATAAATAAAAATATAAATAAACCAGATACACAACACTTCCCTTCCCATTTATCCATCTTCTCAGTTTTTTATCTTATTTAGGTTAATTAATACTAATTACCCAAAGAAATAGAATCATGATAATCCCATGATTTTCATAAATAAAATAAATATTCTTGAATCCTCTACCTATATAAAAATATTAAAGGGACCATCACACAAGATAGAATGAAATGAGGACCAACTATTACCAAATTCAAAGAGAAACCCTACAAAAAATATCAAAAAGAAACCACTATAAAGGCATGATAAAAACTTGGGACCAAAATATAGGAACCTTACCACAAAAACTCTATAGAAAATAAGAAAATAGAACAAGGATAGGAGAATATGGGAATGGATTACCTGGAGCCAAGAGAGTTTTATTCCAATGATACAAGGATTTTAGACTCTCAAAAGGGATTTCTTTCGGATGGTGATTGGTATAGGGTTATACTAGGGTTTAAAAGAATATATGGAAATTAAAACAAGTCTGATTTGACCCTATAATTATAGAGGAAGTGTGACTAGCCTCCACCAAAACATAGTGACTCCCACTACACTCGTGGTGTCTCAAGTCAAATGGAGATCCAATTCTCCTGCATTTGAACCAATTAACATAATGTATATTCAAAATATATTTACATAATTTTTATCACCACCACACCTTTATTTATGATTATGTTCATGATATTTTCGATTCCAATTAGGCCACCATGGCCCGTCACCCTAGCATAGGATAAAATACATAACCATTTTGAAACATCATTCCAAGACATTTGGTGTGGAAAGTTACAACTAGATGTTTCCTTCCCTCTCACATGATCGACCACATATCAACCTTATAAACCCCCACGCCGTAACATTAGGAATTTTTGGGGTCCCTATTTTACACATGGTGACCTGTTTATTCACCCTATCCTATAAAATGACTTTAGAATTGGTCATGGTGTTCCTTATACTAATTAAGACCTATATAAGATTTCTTATAAAAAAATCTCCACTTACTATTTTGTGGTTCTCTGTATTTATCATAGGGGAACTCCTTGACACAAAAAATTGACCAAAATAGATTCCCTAGCTATTTCACTTTTCATGGTGAACCATTCTTCCCAAAATAAAAGGGATCCATAACCTGCCTCAAAAACACCCAAGATCCTCACTATACCACCTAAAAATGACCACCACTATGGAATGGTGGGCCTTTAGATGGCCAAACTAACCTAAATCCCCAAGAATTAATCTAAATACAAGTAAACGAAAAGTAACTGGTTGGGAGGGTCTGGATTGTTACATTAGATACCTCTCAAACTATTATTTTCCTTAATAATTAAAACAAAACCCATAATCAAAGAAAAATTAAGTAGTTCTGAACAAACACACCATGTGGTACCTCATCAAAATATCACTATTACCCAAACATGACAACCAACTAATAAGATTAGTCCACTTAAACATGTGATAATAACATCCAATATCACACTCCTGGGAGTGATACCACTCAAACAAGACTAAACCACAATAACTCAAATGAATCAACTCAAAAAAAAACAAGCATATAAAATTATTTCATTCATCGCAAAACTCATCACCTCAAACATCAAAGAGAAAAAATCACAAATTAACTCAAGATGATTAGTGAACATTTAAATTTCATATTACCTTATAAACTCCTCCAATCCTCTATGCCTTCAATGTACCTGAACCAAATGGATAACTCATCTAGGAAGCACTTTCTCTAAATGAATATGGGTCTCAATTGGCTAATCCACAAATATTGCATCATCCTATACATCTAAATATCCTCAATCAATAACATGGGAGTTACAATGAAGACACAATAAGATCTATGAAATATATAAGACATCATGGTTCCACATAGCCAGGAGCGAAGCACCAATTGGTATGCCACCTAAGAAACTTTACCAACACCGTAAAAGGGATAATAAACTAGGGAGATAACTTAATCCCATAGAAAAACACTATATCACAAGATAAGGTGAAACCTTACAAAATACATGATCACTAACTTAGATTTCCATAGTTATACTTATATTCCTATTAAAAGGATTCTGCTAATATTTCACTATCTTAATCCACTCTCAAATCACCTATACCTTCTCGTCCATGCTCTAAACCATGTTTGGTACACGAAAAACTATCTCTCTAATCCCAGTCCATCCCAATGTGGATCAATAAGGTCATTCATACAAAACCATTAAAGGAGTCATTATAATTGAAGAGTTGTATATATTGTTACAATATAAATCCAGCATTGATAATTACTTCACATAAGACTCACTAAAATTCAATATATAGTCCCAATTTTTTCCCAAGGTCTAGATTGTTTGCTATATCGGCACATCAATCCATGGGTGGAAAGCTGTGATAAAAAGTAACTTGAATCCAAAATAAAACTAAAGAACACCCCAAAATCAAGAATTAAAAATGAGGAAACTGTCATAACCCATCCCAGTGGGGCTCGCACCGTGACTCCCCAAGCCCGCATCCAATAGGCTAGGGGCTGGTGACTTGCACCGAGTAGGCATATTACTAACATGGGAGGCATTGCCTATGTACCTGTACACACACACACATCTCCAAGAACACAATGCTGAAATGTAAAAGCCACTAAGGAAAAAAATGCATGCATACAACTAAAACCCAACCAACAGAATACGACAAAAGGTAGAGTACTAAAAAGTAAAGTGGGCCAGAATACAAGCCCACCAAAAACAAGAGTCTGAAAACTGCAAAGTCCAACCTGTAAACACAAAAGGTACTGGGACTGCTGCTCATTTCCGTAGGAATGCTTCAGCCTGTAGGGAACTCAGAAAGCTCAGTCCTGTCCTAGTCCGCCCTAGACTCTGTCAAAAGGCTGCTCGTCTGCACAAGACACCAGACATGCGGGCAAAGCCCATACAGGGGTGAGTATAACAATACTCAGTAGAGGACCCCGAAAACCACAAAGCAGAACACAAGGTAAAGGTAAAATTATCTATGCACAATAATGTCTACAGAACACATAGAACAACCCAGATATTCTCCAAACCCAGACCCATGGTCTAGAGACAAGTCACACAACCGCATACCCCCGTTAGGGATTCAGTTCGAAGATTCTGCGATGCACTAATTCCTGGAGAACACACTCCACGAGTCTTATAGCTCTAATGACGTCCGTACGAGAAGTACCATTTGTTGGGAACCGTCATGAGAGGTAGTCACACTCATTACGGGAGACAGACTCCTAAGTGGGAAGATTTCTGGTATATATAAGAACTAATTACGGGAGACACACTCCTGAGTGGGAAAGATCATGATACATAGATGAGGATCACTACCACGGCCATGGCAGACACCGCGACTCATCCAGATTCACCAGTTAGGTGATACACCAGCTAGGTATAGGATGAATGCCCGGTATAGTTGGTCATGTCATTGACTGACTCTACCTAGGGTCAGGAATGGATAAAGGATCTTGATCCGGGCCTCTCGGATGGATGCCTGACTCTATCACAGAAAGTCCTGCTGAAGGGATCATACTCCTGTGTGAGGAAATGATGCTTGACCTTTAGGGGAATGAGAAGAAGGGGCACTAACCCAAACTAAATATTTCCAAGATACCGTGAACAAGAGGACCATTCCATTTTCCAAAAAGTACACGACGTGTAGAAAAGTTACACGTCGTGTTGTCTGACCCCGGGTACTGCCCATGTACAACAGCCCGTGTCGTAAGTCTGGTTGTGTAGAAGAGTTAGTACATGGCATGTAGTACTGTGTACATTCCATGTCTAAGTTCCTAGGATCGGCTCCGTGTATGCTGGCCATGTGCCCGTACACGATCTTCAACCCGTGTACTCTAACCTGTGTAATCAGTACACAGGGTGACCCACGTTACTAGCCTCGCTTGGTCGTGTGATGGAGTAAACAGTCATGTACTCCATCCCGTGTCTGTGTACCCCCTGGATACACACAAAGTCCTATGTTTCCGCCTCTGCTATGTTGTACACACTATGTTCTGAAGCCGTGTAGATCATTTAGTGTCCGTGTACTTCCCAAAATACACGTCGAGCTTTGGGGAAAGTCCAACACGCTGTGTGACCAGGGTCACACGCCGTGTGATTCCCCTATGACCACCGAAACCCTAGCTGCCACCAGTACTACATGGCGTGTTCTTCGGAAGTACTCGCCATGTATTCTGGAAATTTCCAGAAACACGGACTTCCACCGTCGCGCCTCTGGTGATGATTCGTTCATCAATCCAGCCATCCGATCGCCACAAAACTTCTAGGTTTTGGTCACCCCGACACCATGAAGATGCTCCCTATTTTTTTAGACCTCCTATTGGCTCCAAAAACATGATTGGATCCTCTCGTGCGAAGAGCACTCAAAGAAAGGTCCTTCCCGATTCGGTCCGATTCTTCGTCCGCCATTGTTGTCGCACGTCTGCAAGGTCGTTGCGGTGTCGAACCTTCGATTTGGGATCGTTTCATCATGGAACGAATGTGCAAAGATCCTTTGTTCATCGCACCATGAAGAACATGAAGAATTCATGAGAAAAGAATGGGGGTAAATAAATCCAATAAACAAAGTGAGGAATGAACCCCCGCCGTCGTTCGTCATGGCGTTGATCCGCTCTCGTTAGCAGGCTTAAATGGAGAAAGAATCAACAATAACAAAACAACGTGGATCAATTCCCCAAATCATCCCAAAAAAAAACTACTGAAAAAACAAATTAATCCTCTTATCAACTTTTTCTTGGTTGATCCACATTCGTCATTTAAAATCAAAAACGGGGAAAAGAATTCAAATAACAAACCCCTACCTCAACTGTGATCGATCGTTGGCGAAGGTGTCATGCCGCCACCGCCATCGATATCCATAAATGTAGTTGGTGCAATGATTCTCAACTCTGATCCATCGTCGCTCACCATTGAGGGTTCGTTCTAGCACTCTGCGGATCCTCCATCGATTTCTCCCAAAAGTTCATCAACGATCACCAATCACTTAACCCATTAAAAAGGGAAACATGATTGGAATTTAAGATACGTTGTGGTATTAATGACTCTATCTTGCCATTCTTGAGTCATTAGGACGCGTCATTAATTATGTAAACAAATGGCCCGTCGCTGCACTGCAGCAGATGTTTCCATAAAATAAAATAAACATTTAGTAATTTATTTTATTTTTATTTTACTAAAAACGTCTGAAAATTAACCTTTTCCCTCGACCCGTGCCGGTCAAGGTTAGGCTCTTTCTTAGGTAAAGTCGCCGTCCCAGATGCAACGGTTTCCTCATATTTTTAATCTGGGAATCCGTTTGGAAACTGCCACAACCGCACACAAGTGACGACTCACTTAACTTAAAATGTTCAAACCACCATTCTGGGATCACTAGACCTCGGAATGATGTGCCTTCTTCATGCTCGGTCTCGAAATAATTCCATATAATTTTATAAATAAATAAATGGAAAATCTAAGTCATTACATTCTCCCCACATTGGGGCTTTACGTCCCCGAAAATCCAAAAAAAAGGCTACCCAAAAATATGAGGGTACTGGGCACGGATCAGGGCCTCCCACTCCCATGTGCTCTTCTAAAGATTCTCGTGCTGCCACTAGACACACACCAAGGGAATAAATCTCCCACAAAGGATCCTCTCCTGCCGATCCTCGATCTCCAGCGGGTACTCAGCAAAGGTCACTCCATCCTCGATGTCCAGCTCGCCCCAGTCGATGATGTGCGATGGGTCATGCACGTACCTCCTCAGCTGCGACATGTGGAAGAAATCATATACCCGATACAACCGTGGCGGTAGAGCTAGGAGGTACACCACCTCGCCAACACTGCACAGTATCTGGAAGGGTCCGATGAACCTTAGATATAGATTTCCGCCTCGGACAAATCTCTATAACCCTTGTCGAGGTGAGACCTAAAGAAAGACGTGGTGTCCCTCTTTGAACTCTAGAGGCCTCCGTCGTCAGTCAGCATAGGACTTATGCCGGCTCTGTGCAGTCTTCATCTATTCTCGGTTGATCTACACCTTCTCTGTGGTAGCTCGCACCAACTCTGGACCCATGAGTGCTGATTCTCTGGGGTCGGTCCAGCAAAGCGGTGATCGACACGATCTTCTGTACAGGGCCTTGAATGGTTCCATACCAATGGTGGAGTGGTAGATATTGTTGTATGAAAACTCCACTAGTGGTAGGTTATCCTCCTAGCTGTAACTAAAGTCCAGGATACAAGCTCACAATATATCCTCTAGAACCTGAATGGTTCTCTCCGTCTGACCATCAGTCTGGGGATGAAACGCTGTGCTCAGGTATAGCTGAGTCCCAAAAGCCTCCTGCAATCCCTTCCACAAATGGGATGTGAAGCGGGAATCATGATCTGAGACTATAGTCGAGGGGACACCATGAAGCCGAACTGTGTCCTACACGTAGAGGCGTTCCAAGCTCTCTACGGAACTCTGCTCTCTGATAGATAAGAAGTGGGCTGACTTAGGGAGTCGGTCAACGATCACGCAGATGGAATCATGCCCCTTGGACATCCGTGGTAAGACTATCGCGAATTCCATTGATATTCCATCCCACTTCCACTTTGGAACTTCCAGGGGTGAACTAATCCCGCTGGAACCTGGTGCTCAGCCTTCACCTGCTGGTATGTGAGGCATCGAGAAACGAACTCCGCTACTAATTTCTTCATGCCTGACCACCAGAACTATCGTCAGAGATCCTGGTACATCTTTGCCACACCAGGATGTACCGCCAAAGGGGATGTATGAAACTCCCTGAGTACCTCCTCCTGCAACTCCACTCATACAACAGTGCGTCCTCTGAAAATAAGTACATGCTCCCCACCTTGTGAATATCCATCAAGAGATTGTCCTGTGGATAACTGATCACGTAAAGCCACACAGTAGACATCCCGAAGTTGTTCCTCCCTAACTCGCTGTAAGAGTGGAGGGGTGACAACCATTGACTGCAGGTAAGCTGTATCTTCTCCATCTACGAAGGATAACTGCAATGTGGCTAACTGCTGTGTCGCCTCACTCAACAGCTGTGAGATCGACCTTCTGCTAAGAGAATCCACCACCTTGTTCCCCTTTCTAGGAGTATATATGATCTCGAAATCATAGTCCTGGAGGAACTCTATCCATCATCTCTACCATAGATTCAGATCTTTCTTCGAAAAGATGTACCTGAGGCTCTTGTGGTCAGAGTAGAAGATAAACCGCTCACCCATAAGGTATTGTCGCCACATATTCAATGCGATTACCAACACTTCCAACTTGAGATCATGGGTCGCATAGTTCTGCTCATGTGGCCTAAGCTGGTGTGAACCATAAGCAATCACTGCATGCCGCTGCATCAGGAAATAGCCGAGCCCAGTCCCTGATGTGTCGCAGAAAACTACGTACTCGACACCCTCCTCTAGCAATCTCAAGACTGGGGCACTCGTCAAACTCTGTCTCAGAAGCCCAAATTCTTGTTGGCACTTCACCATCCATATGAAGGTTTTCCCGTCCTGTTCAAGGCCATCATTGGTGTCGATATCCAAGAGAAATCAGGAATGAATCTCTAGTAATATCCAGCCAACCCAAGGAAGCTCCACACCTCCATCACGCTCCGAGGTGGCTCCCATGCTAACACAGCCTCCACCTTGGCTGGGTCTATAGCTACTCCATCTATTGAGATGACATTTCCCAAAAAGTGGACCTCTTGAATCTAGAACTGGCACTTCGAGAGCTTCCCATAAAGCTGGTGCTCCCGGAGTACGTCCAGAACCATCCACAAGTGTCTCACATGCTACTCCTCTAACGCCGAGTACACAAGGATTTCATCGATGAAGACCACTACGAACCGGTCCATGTATGGAAGGAAGATCCAGTTCATCAGTCCCATGAACACTGCGGGGGTGTTCGTCATGCCAAAAGGCATCACCAAGTACTCATAGTGACCGTAGCGGCATCTAAAAGCCGTCTTCGGTATATCCCCGTCCTGCACATGTAGATGGTGATAGCCCGATCGAAGGTCAACCTTCGAGAACCAATGTTCCCATCTTAGTTGATCAAAGAGGTCATCGATTCTTGGTAGTGGATACTTGTTATTCACCATCACCTGGTTCAGGCATCGGTAATCCACACACAACCTCAGACTCCCATCTTCCTTCTTGGAAAACAAGACTGGGGCTGCCCAGGGTGAGACACTGGGTCTCCTGAAACCCTTTCTCTGCAAATCCTCTAAATGCACCCTCAGCTCACGAAGCTCTATGGGAGCCATCCGATATGCTGGTGATAAAATCGGTGCCTTCCCAGGGTGTAATTCGATGTAGAAGTCGATCTCCCAACGGGGAGGTAATCCTAGAACATCTTCAGGAGAGACCTCCTCGTACTCCACCACTACTGCTGGGAACTGGGGGCTCACAACATCCATTGCTCAGAGGGAAAGGCTAGCCAACTCATGAGCGATTGGCTTTACCCTCCTATGCATAAGTCCATTCTATGTTGCCTGGGTTTCCTTTTCTCCAACAAAGGAAAACCTCGTCCCATCACGGCGGACACACCGTACTCTTCGTCTAAAACAATCAATCTGGGCATGGACCAAAGATAACCAATCCATACCGAGAATTTCGTCATAAGTCCTCGACGCTACCACCAAGAGGTTCCAACTAAAACTCTCACCTCCAAGGGTAAGATCACACTGTCTGCAAAGGTGCGTGATCGTTGAGTCTCCTACCGTAGGTGCCTACAAACGTAAGAATCGAGTCAACGGTTCTACCAGAATCTCGAGGTTTTGTGCAAGACATGTGGCTATGAAGGAATAACTGGCACCTGTGTCTATAACCATGATATCTAAGGTAGATAAGACATAGATCGTACCTCAAACCATCCCTGGAGTCCCTGGGTCGTATGCCTTGACCGCATGCAGCTATCCCCGCCCCTATCCCCTATCTCCCTGAGCTGGGTGCGGACCTCCTGAGGGCGGTGGTGGAAGTAAGTCGAAGCGTTTTCCACCACCTGCAGCTCTCCCTGCTCCTCTTCTACGTCTTCCACTTGGCGGGTCTGCCTGTTCTGTTCTATGCCTCTGAAACTCATGGAGCGTGCTAAGCCTGCGCTCCTCGTCGGTCGGTACTACAGGTACCACTAGCTTCTCCACTGGTGGTGGCATAACTGGTGCACCACTTAGTGGAAACTCATGGGGAAATGGTCCCTATATCGAATCCTCATCACTGAGGGGGTCATCCTCATGATCATGCTGCTGAATCCTCACGGGTATGCGTTACAGAGGAATCCTGTAAGAAAAAAAGATGTATCATGGTGAAAGAGTATATCTGGATAGCTTACACAAAGGAAATAGAAAACACAAACCATTCCTATATGATTCATGTACCTTTTATTTCCCCACAACCCGTGTTTTCATGTACTGAGCCAAAAAACAGGTTATCAGAGTCCTGGTGTATGGATACGTCGGCCGCCGTACCAACACTGGAGTCTCTAGCCTGAAAGCCGAACCTGAAACACTCAACATTGTTTCCCAAAACCAAACTCACATACTCTTGGTCCTAAGGTAGAACCAAAAACCTCTGATACCACTCTGTCACGACCCGTTCTAGTGGGGCCCACACCGTGACTCCCCAAGCCCGTATCCAATAGGCCAGGGGCTGGTGACTAGCACCAAGTAGGCATATTACTAACATGGGAGGCATTTCCAATGTACCTGTACACACGCACACATCTCCAAGCCCACAATGCTGAAATGTAAAAACCACTAAGGAACAAAAATGCATGTATACAACTAAAACCCAACCAACAGAGTACAACTAAAGGTAGAGTACTAAAAAGTAAACTGGTCCAGAATACAAGCCCACCAAAAACAAGAGTCTGAAAACTGAAAAGTCTAACCTATAAACACAAAAGGTTCTGGGACTGCTGCTCTTCTCCATTGGAATGCATCGGCCTGTAGGGAACTCAGAAAGCTTAGTCCTGTCCTGGTCTACCTTGGACTCTGTCAAAAGGCTACTCATCTGCACAAGAGACCAGACATGCGGGCAAAGCCCGTGCAGGGCTGAGTATAACAATACTCAGTAGAGGACCCCAAAAACCACAAATCAGAACACAAGGTGAAGGTACAATCATCTATGCACAATAATGTCTACAGAACATGTAGAATAACCCAGATATACTCCAAACCCAGACCCGTTGTCTAGAGACAAGTCACACAACTTCATACCCCCATTAGGGATTCGGTTCAAAGATTCCGCGATGCACTCATTCCAGGAGAACACACTCCATGAGTCTTATAGATATGACGACGTCCGTCCGAGAAGTAACATTCATTGAGAACCATCACAAGAGGTAGTTACACTCATTACAGGAGACACACTCCTGAGTGGGAAGATTTCTGGTAGATAGAAGCACTCATTATGGGAGACACAGTCCTGAGTGGGAACGATCATGATACACAGATGAGGATCACTGCCAGGGCCATGGAGGATACCGCGACTCATCCGGATTCACCAGTTAGGAGATACACCTTCTAGGTAGAGGATAAATTCCTGGTAGAGTTGGTCACGTCGATGCATGACTCTACCTAGGGTCAGGAATGGATAGAGGATCTCGATCCGGGCCTCTTGGATGGATGCCTGACTCTATCACAGAAAGTCATGCTAAAGGGATCATACTCCTATCTGAGGAAATGATGCCTGACCTTTAGGGGATTGAGAAGAAGGGCCACTAAACCAAAAGAAATATGTCCAAGATACGGTGAACAAGAGGACCATGCCGTTTTCCAAAAAGTACATGGCATGTAGAAAAGTTACACGCCGTGTTGTCTGACCCCCGGTACTGGCCGTGTACAACGGCCTGTGTCGTAAGGCTGGTCATCTAGAAGAGTTATTACACAACATGTAGTGCTGTGTACATGCTGTGTTTGAGTTCCCAGGATCGGCTCCGTGTACGCTGGCCATGTGCCCGTACACAATCTTCAAACCATGTACTCTAACCCGTGTAATCGGTACATGGGGTGACCCGCGTTACTGGCCTCGCTTGGCCGTGTGACGGAGTACACGGTCGTGTACTCCTTCCTGTCTCCATGTACCCCCTGGATACATGCCGAGTCCCCCGTAGCCTCCTCTGCTATGCTGTACACGCCATGTTCTAAAGCCGTGTAGATCATCCCGTGTCCGTGTACTTCCCAAAATACACGTCGAGCTTCAGGGAAAGTCCAACACACCATGTGACCAGCGTCACACGCCGTGTGATTCCTCTCTGACCCCCGAAACCCCATCCTTTGCTAGTACTACACGACGTGTTCTTTGGAAGTACACGCTGTGTATTCTGGAAATTTACAAAAACACGGACGTCCGCCGTCGCGCCTCTAGTGATGATCCGTTCGTCGATCCGGCTGTCCGATCACCATGAAACTTCTAGGTTTTGGTCGCCCGAACACCACGAAGCTGATACCAATGTTTTCGAACCTCTGATCGGCTCTGAAAACATAATTTGATCCTCCCACGTGAATAACACTCGAAGAAAGGTCCTTCCCGATTTAGTCTGATTCGTCGTCTGCCATTGTCGTCACACCTCTGCAAGGTCGTTACGGTGTCGAACCTTGGATTTGGGATCGTTGCATCGTGGAACAGATGTGAAACGATCCGTTGTTCATCTCCCCATGAAGAACATGAAGAATGCATGATAAAAGAAAGGGGGAAAGAAATCCAATAAACAAAGTGAGGAATGAACCCCCACTGTCGTTCGTCACGACATTGATCCGCTCCCGTTAGCAAGCTTAAACTGAGTAAGAATAAACAATAACAAAACAACATGGATCAATTACTTGAATCATCCTGATAAAAACCTCCTGCAAAAATGAACAAATCTGCGGATCAACTTGTTCATGGTTGATCCTCATTCGTCATTTAAAATCAAAAATGGGGGAAAGAATTCAAATAACAAACCGATACCTCAATTGTGATCGATCGCTGGTGAAGGTGTCACGCTGCCGCCATTGTCGAGATCCTTCAACGTCGTTGGGGAAATGATTCTCAACTCCGTTCCATCATCGTTCTCCATTGGGGGTTCACTCCAGTGCTCTGCGGATCCTCCAGTGATTTCTCCCAAAAGTTCGTCAACGATCACCAATCGCTTAAACCATTAAAAAGGGAAACATGATTGGCATTTAAGATACGCTATGGTATTAATGACTCCATCTTTCTATTATTGAGTCATTATGACGCATCATTAATTATGGAAACAAATGTCCCATCACTATGCTGTAGTGGATGTTTCCATAAAATAAAATAAACATTTAGCAATTTATTTTATTTTTATTTTACTAAAAACGTCCGAAAAGTAACTTTTTTCCTTCAACTCGCACCGATCGAGGTTAGGCTCGTTCATAGGTAAATTTGTCGTCCCAGACGCAACAGTGCCCTCAAATTTTTAATCTGGGAATCTGTTTGGAAACTTCCACAACCGTGCACAAGTGACGACTCACTTAACTTAAAAGGTTCAAACCATCATTCCTGGATCACTGGACCTCGGAATGATCCGTCATCTTCGCACCCGGTCTCAAAATAATTCCATATAATTTTTAAAAATAAATACATGAAAAATCCGAGACATTAGAGGAACCTATAAAAAATTTTGGTCCTTGGTACCTAGTGAAGACACACTATTTCACCCACATAGCATCACTCTAGAGCATCTACAATACCCAATTCCTTAACCACCAGGAAATGGGATGATTTTTTCAGTTGGTACACGATAACAAAAATATTATCACATCCACCTTGGTATATTTTTATACCAGTGATATAGTCCATTAAGGTGTCCTACCACTTCTACTTGAAGAAATTCAATGACTGAAAATGATATATAGAAACATGATTCTATGTCATCAACAGCTAATGAGTTAGACATTATGCTACAAACACTATTAACAACCTCTTAAACCTAGGCCTCCAAACCCAAATCCTAAAATTATGATACATATTGGAGACACCCGATGAACTTATAGAGGTTATCCATGGAATTAAAAAATAACCACCACTCACATCACCTATAGAAATGTCAATCTCCCCTAGAATACAATCAATTTTTTCTCATTCTTCGACGAACCTTTTTGGGCATTACTATGATTAACATGACTATCCCCACTAAGACACCCCCACCTACCACAAAAAGGTGCATTCCACTCCTATTTGATAAAAACACCCTCTTACATTGACATTTTATGCACCAAGTTGCATAGCCGCTATATTCCCCATTCCTCTCTAGGAATCCTCAGACTATTGAACAATGTCTTCTATGATTTATAACACAACATGAAAACATCCACATTAATTTTCCTCATGAGATAGGAGATATGAAAATCATAGTTTTGGAGAAACTTCATCCACCTCCAATTATGTATATTTGAGTCCTACTAAGATAAGACATACCTCAAGCTCTTAGGCTCTGTAAAGACCAAAATTCACTACATAATGAGTTAATGTCACCTCAAATTTTGAGAGAATACTAAAAATAATAACTAAAAGTCAAAAGTAGAATAGTTATAATAATGGGGACATATCATCCTAGACCCATAGGATATCACTACCCTATACTACATAAAAAAACCCTAAACCTAAACAAGCACCATCAAAGAATAGAGGAGTGACCATTACTTCCACTAGTAGCGAGATAATGAGAGTACTAATAAAATGATTTTTTAGGTAGTTGAAAGTTGATTGACATTGTTCAAAACATATAAAGTCTTGGTAATTCCAATTCAAGGATTTTAATTGGGATGTGACTCAATAGAAGTCATAAAAATGTCTAATATTATAAATACAGTCTTAAGAAGCTATGGTCCTATGCCATGTTATTGGGTGATTCTAGAAAACAACCACCTCAACCATTGAGGGATCCACTACTACCCCTTGAGGGGACACCAAATATCTAAGGAAGTGAACCTATAATATCCAAAACTTACACTTGGACATCTTCTCATAGAGATTATGGTTCAAGAGAGTCTGTAAGAGACCTCTAAAGTGTTCCATTTTCTCATATTTTGAATTAAAGTATATGATAATTTCATTGATGAATATGACCAAAAACTATCCCAGGAACTCATAGAATATAAAGTTCATGTGTTCCATGAACACAGTGGGTGTGTTTGTGACACAAAATGACCTAAAAAACTTTATTTTCCCATATTGACACTGAAAATCAATATTTTAGATGTTATACTCTTTAACCCTCATCTGATGATACCCATAATGTAGATAAATCTTAAAATACCAGATTTTCCTTCAACTGACCAAATAAGTATTCTATACCTACAAGGGGATAGTGATTATTTATTTTCACCAAGTCCAAATACCAGTTATCTACAAACAACATCAATCCACCATACACCTTATTAAAAAAAACTAGAGCACCCTAAAGTGATAAACTAGACTAAATAAATCCCCTATATATAAAATAATCAAGATTGATCCTCAATTTCTATAGTTCATAAGGTTCTATCTGATATAGACCATTGAAATTGGAAATGTGCCTTGTTGTATTCTGAACTCGATATCACATCAAGGGGGTAGGGTTAAAAATTTCTCGGGGTAAAGGTCTGTATACTCCTTAACTACTTTATAAAACATCACTTCTAGATCCTCCACTAGATACAAGGTTAAATATTGTTTCTATAATGACAAAAAATCTAAACACCTATGGACCATATGGTATTATCGCTCTCTAGAAAACACCACATTCCATCCCTCTATGATACATAATATAATATTTCTCTAGAAAAAATATATAACTGCAAAATATAAACAAAAATAATCCACACTAAGGATGAAATTGTATGGTTTCATCAATAATAAGAACAAATCCCTTGGAAACTGATGCTACCCTAACATGAGTTCAAATCCCTAACACACATAAAATAAACTTGACCAACCTCTGAACAAGATAATGAACATTAGGGGAATAGTAATCCTCTAAAAATTTTGTCTCATAGAATTAACTAAGGTTTGAGATACATAATATTTTTATGATCCTGAATAAAAATAGGAATAAAATAATTTAGATAATAAGAAAATTATACCTTGAACAATATCTCACCCCTATAGCATTATCACTCCAATGGAATGAAATTACTATGAAAAACTCAATGGAATGACTGCGCCTGCTGATGTCTACCTTTGTGTTCATGATTTTCCCTAGGTCCCTTAGGGTGAGGGAAAACAAGATGCTATCCCCTAACACCTTTTTCACCTCTAAGAGGAACACAAGGCTTCTATACCTATGGATGGAACTACCTTTGAGGAATATTTGGCTAAGGATGATATATAATCAAGCCTTACATGCCTAAAAAAATCCCCTTGATGAATGGGAATTGACTCTATTGATGTCCATAACCTATGAAACTGAAACAAAAGTTGGAGGATCCCAATAAAAGTATGGGAATGTATGGATCTAGGAAACTAGAAAGTAGAGCACTAGGATCTACTCCCTACCAGTTTGTTCTTTAATTTTCCTCACATTTTAGACCCTTAATATTAATATCAGCCCTAAAAAATCTCTACATGAATCCCTAAGAATGAATCCTATTGATTACCTTACCCTTCTTTCACACCTCTAAGTATTTGGGCAACATAAATAGAGTGACTTTATATCTGATAACTAGGAACAACACCTCCTCAATGCATTGTTATCTAGAATCATCATTAAGAAAGAGGTTTTGGGTGAAATATAGGTGGTAAATAACCTAATCATAGGATATTAAATGTCTAGTCTCCAATGAAGGAGGGAAAGAAACTCCTACCGCTTTACTAACCTCATCATGGAATATATGAATGGAACTCATTCTAGAAGTTGGTCCTTGAGATATCTGATTCCTTTTACTCCTAGATATAAAAAATCCACTACTAATGAGATGTTCCTATAATATGACTAACAATCAGTGGAAACCAATACTGAACCTGGATATAGGTTATACTAAACATAATATATACCTCTTCAAAGAAGTCTTTCATCTCAAAGTTGAAGATTATCCCCTCATACTTTTCTAAACATTGATTCAAGAAAGAATGTAATGCCCTCTTCCATAAATCAGCTTTCTCAGTTGGGTTGACCCTCTAATGGTCAACCAAATCATATTATTGAACCTACCAAACTACACAAAATAGGGATGAAGACCAACTAACATATCTATAAGAAAAGATAAAATCCAAATTCTTATAGAATGGATTTTATTTATCCAAGTTCATTTACTTAGATTCAATTAATTTTTCCAGGAATTACCGTAGTTCAAACCCAAGAACAACCAAGCATGATTCATTTACCCCTACTAGGTCGCTACCCAACAATCAAAATAACATCACTTATTATTTTTATTGAACTTAAGTTCTATACACTGGATCATGGGGAAACCTAAAATCTGGTGTCCTAGCTAGTCTCCCTTGAGTATGTCACATACCAAGTTCAATTGTTGTCGTTTTCTTACTAACCCATGCAGTCCTCATTAGTTCCTATTCCCAAAGACCAATCTTATCTCTCAACCATTGTCATTGATACCACTCTATCATGACCCCCTCTATACCGGAACCCCTCCCAGGGAAGAAATAATGGGAGAGAGTGGCCCCCAAATCCCACCTCTAATAGGGTATGAGTTGGTGACTGACAATGAGGGTACAGAACACACAAAATGAGGCATTAAATTTGATATATGAAGTTAAGTAAAATAAATAAGGTAAGAACCACTAATTAAAACCACATAATATAAGAATATACTAAGATTTCATACTAGTAAAATTCCATAATGCATAAAATGTAATACATGCAGTCTCCCAAATTAAAGTACCAATAGACTCTTAGGAAACACCACCACAAAAAACTCACCACTCCAAGATTTATGGTCTATCATACCCACCATATCCCCCCCAATTAACCAAAATATAGTTTATATATATAAGGGAAAAAATAAAATGTATAATTAGTAGGATCCTCCTTGGATCCTCTCATAAAAATGTGAGGATCACACTAATGATTTAATGAACATGTAGTAGAACCAAGAAACACCTAAAAGGTCACCTAATCATTATAATCCTACCCTAGGCTCACTCCCAAAATATTAGATGTAGAGTTAGAATATAAAATCAAGATAATATAATCACAGGTACACCGAAACCACTTCCCCACTCTTTTTTCACTCTTACTACCCAACATCAAATGTCTGGTGGCACCATCCCTTCCATATCACCGTCCTCAACCTAAATATAAATTCCAACACTCAAATGATTCCAATCACCACATAATCATAACATACAAGCCCATATCTCACCATGTTCTAATCATGCCAACTGCACATCACTACCTCAACAAATTCGTGTCCATTATAGTAGGGTATTGTAAACATGAAGGACATAAAACTAATTCCCTTTTCCTACCATGCATGACCTACACCATGTACCAATTTCACCATGTAAAACACCTAAAGGGAGAGTGGGTATATGGTGGTAGTAAACCATCCCCAACCAACCTTGATGTTAGGATAAAACCCCTAGAACCCAAATTATTTAGGCAGTGATAAGGTTACCCAACTCAAGTTTGGGGCATATATAAATCATAAAAAAAATAAAAGGATTTATTTTGAAACACAAATCCTAGCCTAGGTTTAAAAAAAAAACCCAATATCAAGTCATATACTCCACAAACACATCACCACTACCCATAAATAATAATTGCATCCTCTATAACATGAACAAACAAGAACCACTTGAAACAACCATATAACTAACCATAATTTCTCAATTGATTAAACATTTAAAAAATTCTATATTTTCTATTTTATTCACACTTATTGTTCATTAATATTTCATTACCCATATTAAATCGTAACCCATTCTCTAACCAAAACCCACACTATCTTAATTCCACCTTTTGTATTTACTATAATTAAATATATAAATATTTACCACATCATAAATTTCATCCCAAAAAACCAAATTTTATTTTTTTATTAATCCATTATATCCCAAACAATTAAGAATCACTAACAAGGACTCACATCACACAACAGACACCTCACAGTTCATAACCATCTCTCAGAACAAGACATACACAATTACCAGCCACTCCATATTAACTAAATCACATTGAATCATCTGAATCTACCACTCAAACGTTTCCATACAGGAAATAAAACTATATGCCTTTATTTCTCAACAAACTATATCACCACTACCAAAATATTCCCACCCATCAACTTCACACCATGGCATAAACCCCCACACAAAAATTTCCAACCTCACACACAACACATATCACAACTAAAATCATATAGAAACAAAAAAGAACTACCTTTCTTATAATATATAATATATGGTCCAATGAATACATAATTTTCGTGTTAAGATAATAGAATAACATGTTTTATTAACAAATTTAGTTGTCATTAAATTATGTGAGGTGATTCCAGCATTTAAACACAACAAAAACAAAATTCTTTCTTGAAAATCAATTCAAAACAATAAAATGGGATCATATCAATTAGAAATAATATGACAGTCCTTCAATTTAAGGGGGTTTAAATTATTAAATAAGTATTAAGGTTTACACCACACTTCATACTCCAAGATTTCCATCAATTTTATTATGAAATCCTTATGTTTTTATTTATTCCTTTACTTAGAAAATAAGTAATAACAATAAGATTATATGAAATAAAATGGAATATATATAAACCACATATGAGACAATTCCCTTCCTGTTTATCTATATTTTGATTTGTTTTTATTCTTTATCTTAATTCATACTAATTACCCAAAGAACTATAAGTATGAAAATTAAATGATTTTCCCAACTAAAATATAGATTATTCAATCCCATAAATTTATACAAATCTTTGAAGGACTACCACACAAGAGTGAATTAAAAAGGATCAAACACAACCAAATTCAAATGGAAACTCTCTATAACTTATCCCCAACAAACCACCATCAAGGTGTTCTTGAAACACAACCATAAAATTGAGGAAACTTATCACAATAACCTCCAAAATAATGAAATAAAGAGAACAAGGAATTGGAGGTGAAGAGGTGAAAGGAGTACCATGAATCAAGTGGGTTTGATTCCAATAATACCAGGAGTTTAGACTCTTAAAAGGGATGGATGGAGGCTAGTGAGAGGTCTAGGGTTCAACTATTTTTTTAATAAGATATGGAAATGAAACCAAGAATTATACAACCCTTTACTTATAGAGGAAGTCTAACTAGCCTATACTATGGTGTTTTGAATACCCCTACACTTGTGGTGTCTTCGGTTGAAGGAAGATCCAATTTTCCCACATTTTAATCCTTGGACATCATGTGTATAGAAAACTTATTTAAAAATTTTCTAATTCCACAATACCTTTTATGAAACACTATATTCATGTTACATATCAATTTAGCTTGTACATATCTTTTTCTATATGTTTTAAAGTATTTTGAGCTGGGAATGAGTTATTTAGGTGGCTTAAATAGGATAGGGATGGAATAATGAGGCTCCACCAACTATACTATAGAGTTTATAGGATCTAAAATAATATTGAATATCCCACTAGCCTGTTGGTGCGAAATTTTTATCTCATGGAGTCGATTTATCATTTATAATCTACTAAGCTCATGTTTAGTTAAGCTACTTTCTCAAGAAATATATCCATTGTCACACAATATAATTATATGATTTATAATTTTTTTTCATAATAGTAATATAAATAAAAAAATTAGTTTGATGAGGAAACCCATCAAATAGGAAGTTGATACAGTCCCAAATTTCCATCAATTACAATTTAGAACACATCTAAATCCATATCCCATATGATATAAATCCAATTAAATTAGATAAAATACTATTAAGTGTGACAAAAAAATTTCTATAAAATAATAACATAATGAAATATATAGTTATTTTTGACACATCATCAATTTAATCATGTTTAAAAAGTTTTATTACTTCATTTAAAAACATCATTTCATATGGGTGTATTTAGAAATAATTCATGTATACTGTTTAACATAAGGTATACAATTTTAAAAAATATTTTATTCATGTTCAAAACATACTTTGTTTCATAAGAATTTGGTTTTTATTGAGAATTAATTCCTTAATAAATTATTTCATCATATGATCATGTTGCAAAGATATAGAGGTTTAAGAGATCATAGACCACATATTTTATTTATCTCTAAATCCAGAAGAACCCTAAGAATCCTTCAAGATTATTTTATAAATTGAGCAATAACTCAAAACTTATGATATATTTTTTAACATTATCTGATATTAATATATATATTTGTGTGTGTGTAACACTCCAAGATTTCATAGTACATTTTTTCTTCAAAGTAATTCCGTAACTTTCAGTAAATGCTACACCGAGTTCGAGCGCACCACGGCTTACCAAACTAGCTGTTCAAAAGCGATTATGAATAGTTTTATCTAAATTTTGAATTTTACATATTCCATATAAATTTTAACATCCATATTATGTGTTTCTTAGAAAAAATATAATAATAAATTCATTTTTTTCATATAAAGGAAGTATTTTTTTCAGAAAATGCAATATTACAGCCTTTTAATGGAGAACCCTTTTTAAATCCAATATTTGACACTTTTATATATTAAATTTTACAAAATAAACTTCTTATTTATAATCGGGACATAAAAATTTAGTTTCAATAATTTTTTTGTGTTTTTCTGTTAACTTTCATATTTGGGTGAATAGTGAAAAATACTAAATTTAAATTGAAAACAACTTTTTTAATCAAAATAATGTATAGTGTTCAATTATAAATTTGAATTATTAGAAGTATAATTAGATTATATTTTTATCATTTAATAAAATTTAGGTCATTATAGGTAGTTTTACATTTAAATTTCACACAAACACATGTCAATCTTTTGATAGTTTTTACTTTTTATAAACCCGCTTTTTTAGTTTTGACAACGAGAATTAATTTTAAATTAATAAATGTAACTTCTATGATTTGAATTTTGTAAAATAGACTTAATTTTTGAATTCAGAATATCAAAAATATATTAAGGTGAATTTTTGGTATTTTTCTCAAAACTTTCTATTTTTGATGAATAGTGAAAAACACTGCGTTATTATTTAAAACTGACTTTTTATTTAAATAATTATTTTTTTTAAATTTATTTGCAGTCAAAATATATATATAATACCTATTAAGTTCAATGTAATTCATTGGAGTAATGTTATAATAAAATTTGATGTATAAGATTTTATTGAACTTTTTAACATTTTTTACCCACCTTCTAAAAGCTTTTGCAAATTTTCATAAAACTTAATTTTACTCCTTCTATGAGTTTAATTTAAAAAAATTAAAAAGACATGGTTGAAATCAGTAAGTAAAATTTGGTTCAATAAGCTGAAAATAAGTTTTGGTGAAGTGGAGCATGTACTGTAGCAGGCACTGTTTGGTACTATAGCAGTCGGGAATATTCCCCTGTTTGGGCCTTTGGGCCACCGATTTGGTCGCCGAGTCCTTTAAGGACTTCGAGCCATGCAGGCCTTTGGGTCAGTAAGGACTTCAGGCCACTTCAAAGCCTTCAGGCCACCTTCAGAAGGAGGAAAAGCAAGGAGCTTTCACCATAGCAGAAGCTAAATGGATTGCAAGAATGAGAGGGTATGGAACCTACTATCGGGACAAGCCTATGCATACACGGGAAAGCCTAGCCAATCAACCATGCGAAGGTGGAGATCTGATTTCACGATGAAGATGCTGAGGAAGAGAAGTTCCAAGTAGTGAGTCTGGGTTACATGTAATGTTTAAAGCCTACCGGCAATGAATTCCTCTAAGGCCTATGGTCCATGTAATTCTTATGCTGACGGGCCTTGTAAGGGTTCCACCTCACCCCTTAAAATGTGGATTATCAAAAATCAATAAAAATTAAAGGCCTTTGGGCCATTGGAGACATGGTAAATGTCAAACTACTTAACTAAGAGTTAAATATTAAAGATAAGGTTAATATGGTGACCTAAACCTATCTAAAATCTATTGGTTGAGAGTTTTTAGATCCATCCCCTCCTTAGACTCGAAATAAATCATTTTGGAGCCATTCGAAACTGAAAATAAGTTTATTATAAAATAATATTTCAAAATTTTCCTAAAGTTACCCTCACCTCTCTTATGAAAGGGAACTTCCTCTTATCTCAAAATAACACTTCCAAATCCATTTGTCTCGGCCAAAACCTGCCCAAATATCCTTCCAACATCCCTCACATAATCCTAGAGTCCTTAATTTGATCAGAAAGTGAACCTAAGGAGCCCTTTTGATCAACTCAAAAGAAAACACCCAAAGAAGAGGTTTCTCCACCCTCTTTCAAGTTCTTTTCTTCTTCCACTTACTATTTATTTGTTGTTTACATACCATAATAATAACTATAGTACCTCCTACATACAGTGATGTTATTATAAATATGGTTCAACCATATTTGTTATTCTATCCATACTATAAATGACAAAGTCACCATACATGCGTACGTACGGCTTACCGTCTCCACGTCGTGGTGTAGTTTGTTATTCAAACACTTCATCATTTGGATGAGTATAATAATGAGTATAACTAATATAAATAATAAATATAAAATTTTAATGATTCTTTATGTATTATATACCATCCAATTACATACTATTTCACCATCAATATAATGATATTGTCGCTCGTGCGTACGTATGAATTACTGTCTCCACGACGCGATGAGATTCATTCCCATGTCCACCATTCAATGATGATTATAAAAAAATATATTAAGAACAATTATGTAATATATGAAATAATAATTCTACTGGATATATATATATATATATTTATGTACTTATATATATCTTATTTACTTACTTACATTCAATACGATATGAAAACGGAAACAACGTTTATGCGTACGTACGACCTACCATCTTCATAAACGGTTCCTTCCATTTAACATATCTATATATAATAAATATTTATATTATAAATACATATTATATATAAATCAAGGTTTATATTTAGGAAGTATTTAAATAATGATCTAAATGATACGATTAAGAATAACAAGTTAAAACACGTACGATAAAGAAAACGATTATTACCCAAAATGTTAATTTAACATGGAAATCTTTATTAAATGGGTAGTATAAAGTCATAAATAAATAATGTATGATATAATAAATATGAATATGGTTCTATTATACTTTCATAACATACTATGGTTATTATACAGGAGGTTAAATGTACCCTTGACCAAAGGAAAGTGCAATGTAAGGGTTAATTCCACAATCTCTTTATTATCCAAGGTTGTTTTTATATAAGTATCTACTGGGAAATATTTATTATCCATGACCAAGTTTTATAAAATAGTTCTCAAAGGTATTCTTTTTAAGATACTTTTTTACAAAAAAAATCATTTTATATGTTTAAAGATTTATTCTTCTAAACATTCCTCATTAATGTCCATGTTTTCAAAATGGTTTTAAGGATTTATTTATATGTACATGATTTTTTTTAAATTTTAATTCCTTTCAAAAGTTTCAAAGTGGTATTAGACACTTTGATTCAAAACTATGTTTTAAATTAATTCCTTTATAAATTATTTGAATTTTAAATGATCTCATGAAAAAGGGATATTTCTCTCAATGATTTTTACTGATCATTTTCAACTATTTAAAAATCCTTTATGGGATATAATTCTTGATGGAGGTTGATTTATTATGATACAAATCATCCATATTGTATTGAAGGTTTTGTGATATGTTGGACTATGGATGTGTTATTTTTATACCATTCATGGTTTATGGATAAAGTATTTACATTTTGTATGATAGTTTTAATACAAATGTTTATGTTATGTTTAAACCTTTTCATATGAGGAATGCATTGGACTTAGTAAGTGACAGGTGGAGCCCTCTATAGCTTCTCGATGCATCTGTAGGTCTCATGAGACAAACTAGTGTCTTGGAACAAGGCTTTGAAAAAATCTTATTCTCAGTCATGACACAACGCCTTGACTATGTGGTTATGAAGTCTGGGATTATGCATTCCATCAATATGAAATTGGCTATTGATCTTACATGTGATTATTTGACTAGTATAATATCCATGTGAATAAGTAAATGGAAATATTTGATTTATCTTTTCCATATTATGATAAAGTTTAAGTTTCAAAGGCTGGTGTTTTAGTCTTATTCATTTCCTTAAATGTTTATTCTTATTTACGAATGTTTTCACTATATTGTAATCCTTACTGAGCATCTGAGCTCACCCCTTTCTGTGTTTTATTTTTCCCAGGATGCGAAGAAGTATATTATGACTGACCTGTAGGTATATTCTAATTGATATGAATGTGGTCGACGGAGACAATGTTGCTTTTGTTTTTTCATTTTATAATGTTATGTAAAACTTATGAATGTATCTAGTACTTCTAATACTACTAAACTGATCGGTCTTTCGGGATTTGATCCCTTATGATCATGCCAATGTATTAAAATAATGCACTAACTCTAGGTAACTAGGGTGGGGGCATTACATTTTGTATCAGAGAAATTTTAGTACAAACCTTTGAAACTAGATTTCGATAAACTCTGATTAGATCACATTACCCTAAGATAGACTTTGAGGATTATTATAGAAGAACTTCCTAGAATTTTGGTAATGTAGAGGTTTTGTGTATTTTTCGAGCAATACATCCCTGTCTCGATACGAGTAGGTAGAGGCGGCTCTGGCACATATGTACCTAGGAATAAAAACTCTGACAAGGAGTTTCGAGCTTGAACTAGGGTCTCCTGGTACACAACAAGAGGCCTTGTTGCACTCTTGGTTACAAAACTCCCAGGGGATATGTTTAGGATAATTCACATTTTCTTTACAAACCATTCTGAAGGATTTATGAGTATATACCTTATCAAAGAAAACATTTTTTATGATTATGGATTATATCTATAAACTATTAAATTTTTGTTAAGTGTTTTACAAGTCTGGAATAATGTATTGCAATTCATAAAACCAACCATGTGTATGCCATTGTTTAGAAATGGTGCCCAATAGATTGAATAAGAACTCCAACAATACGCATGATCCAAAGTGTAAGAAGGATCATATATTTCATGGTATTAAGACAACATTTAGAAAGGAAATAGTATCCCATGTATTATCATCATACGAAGAAATAGTATCATGTGTTAATAAGATAAGTAAAGAATTATCTAAGTCCTATGGCTTTGATGGGAAGCTAGAGAAGAAAAGGATGGAAGAGAGAATGATGGATAAAGGGAAAAAGGATTTTCCCATATGTCATAACTAGGGAAAGAATCACCTTGGTAAATACTTGAAGGGGATGGGAGTTTTTTTATAAGTGTGGAGAAAAATGACACCAAGTACGTGATTGCAAGGGTAAGAAAAATGTTTCAAATGTACAATGATTTATCTGCAAAAATTTGGGACACTACGTGAATCAATGTCCAAATCATCAGAGTATACCCCAAATGTTTCTATTGGATAATAATCAAGTTATGATACTACCGAAGATGAAGAGTAATGATTAGTGTTCTTATGTTGTTATTAATGTATTGTGTCATTTGAGTATGGTATTTATGATATACATGTTATAAGAATTATAGAATGTATAAGGATTGTACTGCAGTACTATTTCATTAAGGACTTGAGATTGTGTGGAACCAAGAAAAGTGACTCAATAGTATGTTTATTTTTTTTTGGAAAATATATGGTTGAGAGAAAGATAAACCATAATATTGTTTTGATACTGATGTATTGATTTTAGAATAATATACGATTGATTTGGATAAATTATATTGGATATTTTCGACTACCTTGAAATTGATTAATTATTTGTATATTCCATCATTGTTGGAGTTTACAATATTTTTGGATTTTAGGAGTATATCCAGTATTCTATGATTTATAGAAGGAATAAAGATGTACATACTATTCAAATATGGTTTTCTAGGAATTCATTTTATTACCACACTTTAAGAGAATACAAGATGAAGGTATTCACATATATATTATGAGACCTTCCTTATAAATTTTGGATCATGAGTTCATATAGAAGTATTGTGGATAAGTCAAAAGGTTGGAACAGATTATGTTTGACGTTGGATACTATTTTTAAGGTTAAATCATTTATTGATATTATTTTTGGATTTTCAAAAAAAGGACAACCCGAAGGTCGGGCGACAACCCGTCGCGTCCGACAAGGCCACGAGACTTGAACCCGCAACCGAAGGGTGACAAGGGTGGATCACCTACCACTGGTATACGTGATGTCCTAGTTTTTATAGTGTAGTTTTTTTAAATAGTCTGACAAATGAATTATAAATTCATTATTTTTAGGAACCTTATACGATTAGGATAAATAGAATATTTTTGAACTATATTTTCTTTTAGAGTGAAAGATGAGTTTGTGGTAGGAATTATTTGAAGGATGAATCTCTACTTGTCAAGTATATTTTTTCCCTCTTATTCTATGAATAAATTAATTCTTAAACTTTATGGAAGGGATATTAAAACAAAAAATGTGTTATCCTAATACCCTATGTTCTGTTGAACAGGTGATGTTTTAAATCATCGTAGATTGATGGCTTTGAGACCCACAATTTTTCACTTGTTTGTGATTGATGGCCTCAATCACTCCCTATAAATATTTATGTTTTCCTCCAATTATGTTTCTCTAATTTCCATTAATGTTCTCCTAATAGAGATCATTATTTGGTGGTGACTTTTTCATTTCCCTTTCCCTCTTATTAAGACTAAGTTTTATTAACCCAATTTCCGAAGTGGGTTTTCCACAAAGATATTTTTCCATTTTTAACCATTTGTTTTCAAAGAAAAATTCCAAATTTCCAGGATTCAATTTATTGATGGAGGGGAGACTGTAACACTCAAATATTCCATGGTATGTTATTTTTTTAATGTAATTAAATAACTTGCGCTACACGCAACTCCGAGTTCGAGCGCACCACGAATTACCAAACTAGCTGTTCAAAAGTGGTTATGAATATTATTATCTATATTTTGAATTTTATATATTCCATATAAATTTTAACATCCATATTGTGTGTTTATTATACATAATATAAGAAAAAATTCATTTTTTTCAGATAAAGGAAGTATTTTTCAGAAAATGCAATTTTACCTCCTTTTAATGGAAAAACCTATTTAAATAAAATATTTGACACTTTTATATATTAAATTTGACAAAATAAACTTCTTATTTAGAATTAATACATAAAAATTTAGTTTCTATAAACTTTTGGTGTTTTTCTGTTAACTTTAATATTTGGATGAATAGTGAAAAATACTAAATTTTAATTGAAATTTTTTTTAATCAAAATATTTTATAGTGTTCAATTATAAATTTGAATATTTTGTAAGTATAATTATATTATATTTTTATAATTTATTACAATTTAGGTCATTATAAGTAATTTCACATTTAAATTTGACATAAAAACATGTCAATCTTTTGATAGTTTTTAATTTTTATAAACCCGCTTTTTGGTTTTGAAAACGAGAATTAATTTTAAATTTATAAATGTAACTTATATGTTTTTAATTTGGTAAAATAAGATTCATTTTTGAATTCAGAATATCAAAATTAGCTTAGGGTGAATTTTTGGTATTTTTCTGAAAACTTTCATTTTTTGATGAATAATGAAAAACACTACATTATTATTTAAAAACGAATTTTTATTTAAATAATTATTTATTTTATTTAAATTTATTTTACATAAAAATAGATATATAATACCTATATAAGGTAAATTTAATTCATTGGAGTAATTTTATAATAAAATTATATGTATAGAATTTTATTGAACTTTTTAACGTTTTTACCCACCTTCTAGGAGCATTTTCAAATTTGCATAAAACTTAATTTTACAGCTTCTGTGAGTTGAATTTCAAAATACGAGAGACATTTTTGACATCAGTAAGTAAAATTTGGTTCAATAAGATACAAATAATTTTTAGTGAATTGTAAGTTTTGACTTTTATTTTCCACGATTAAAAGTAAATAGGGCAATTAAGGGTAAAAATGATATTATAATTACCCTAACACATATCCTAATTATATTTTATAAGTTTAATTCGACCAAAATAACCTTAGGAATAAAATATTATCCTTTTGGTTCACTTGGATTATATTTGGACTTTTATTATTGTTTTATTTAAAGAAGAGTTAAAAGAGTTAAATTCGAAGTTTAATAAAAAAACCATTTTTAATATAGGGTTACACACAATATAAATTCAACTATAAATATTAATTATAAATATAAAAATATTTCATATATAATTTTATTTTATTTATAATTTTTATACATTAAATAATTTAATTTATTTATGACACAATGATGATGATGTAATTACCTTAATAATGAAATATTAAAATAATTAATATTATAAATATCCTAATAAATGTAAATTGATACTTCTAATGAAGTCCACGAATTTTATAGGTTAATATTACATGTTATAGATGATTAAATAAATTTTATTCCAAGTGATAATGTTTTTATGGCTTTCAGAAAAATCAAATACTAAATAGTGTCAAAATTGACATAATTGAGTTTTTAAAACAAATACTATATGATTAATTGATATAATATTCATAAAAATATAAAGTTCAGAAAAAGGACTTAGATTAAGTTATATATATCAATAATAAACAAATTTGGGTTCTCTTGGTAGTTTATAGTATGTTTATTAACAATAAAATATAAAAATACAAAGAGACATGGTAAATGTCAAACTATTTAACTAAGAGTTAAATATAAAATATTAGGTTAATATGGTGACATAAAACTATCTAAAACCTATTGTTTGAGATTTTGGTTACCCATACCCACCTTATCCTTGAAATAAATCATTTTGGTTCCATTAGAAACCGAAAATAATTTTATTATAAAATAATATTTCAAGCTTTTCCTAAAGTGACCCTCACCTCTCTTATAAAAGGATACTTCCCTTTCCCTCAAAATCACACCCCAGAGCCACTTTTCTTGGCCAAAACTTGCCAAAATATCCTCCCAACATCCCTAAAATCAACCTAGAGTCCTTACTTTGATCAGAAAGCTAACCTAGGGATCCCTTTTGATCAACTCAAAAGGAAACACCAGAAGAAGAGATAATAATTTCATCACCCTATTTCAAGTTCTTTTCTTCTTACACTTTTTCTTTATTTGTTTTTTACATACCAAAATAATAAAACCAGTACCTCCTAAAATATTTTATGTTATTGTAAATATGGTACAACCATATTCATTATTCTATCCATCCTATAAATGACAAAGTCACCATACATTCGTACGTACGACTTACTGTCTCCACATCGTGGTGTAGTTTGTTATTCAAACACTTCATTATTTGGATGGGTATAATAATGAGTATAAATAATGTAAATAATAAATATAACATGTTAATGAAACTTTATATTTTATATGCCATCCAACTAAAAATTATTTCACCATCAATATAATGATATTTCCACTCGTGCATAGGTACGGATTACCGTCTCCAGGACGCAATAAGATTCATTCCCATGTTCACCATTAAAAGTTGATTATAGAAATATATATTATTAATAAGTATGTAATATATGACATAATAATTCTACTTTATATATGTATGTATTTATCTACTTACATATATCTTATTCACTTACTTCCATTCAATACGACATGAAAACTAAAACAATGTTTATAAGTATGTACGGCCTACCGTTTCCATAAAAGGTGCCTTATATTTCACATATATATCTATTATAAATATTTATATTCTAAATATATATGATATATAAATCATGTTTTATATTTTTTTAAGTATTTAAATCATTATTTAAATGATTCGATCAAGAATAACAAGTTAAACACGTACGATAAAGAAAGTGATTATTACCCAAAATGTTAATTTAACATGGAAATAATTATTAAATGGGTAGTATAAAGTCATAAATGAATCATGTATGATATAATAAATATGAATATGGTTATGTTATAATTTCATAACATATTATGGTTATTATATAGGTGGTTAAACGGACCCTCGACCAATGGAAAGTGCTAAGTAAGGGTTAATTCCACAATCTCTTTATTATCCGAGGTTGTTTTTATATAAGTATCTATTGAGACATATTTATTATCCCTGAAAATGTTCCAAAAAATATTTTTAAAAGGGTTTATTTTTAAAGGAGTTTTTTACTAAAACATCATTTAAAATGTTATAAAGATTTATTTTTCTAAACCTTTCTCATTAATGTCTATGATTTCAAAATGGTTTTAAGGATTTATTTATATGGACATGAATGTTTTAAAATATTAATTACTTTAAAAAGTTTAAAAGTGGTATGATACACTTAGATTTAAATATATATTTTAAATTACTTCCTTTGTAAATTATGTGACTTTTAAATGATTTCATGAAAAAGTGATATTTCTCTCAATGATTTTTACTGACCATTTTAAACTATTTAAACATCCTTTACAGGATATTATTCATGATCGAGGTTGATTTATTATGATACAAATATTCCTTATTATATTGAAGGTTTTGAAATTTTTTTGACTATGGATGTATTATTTTTATATCATTTATGGTTTATGGATAAAGTATTGACATTTCATATGCTAGTTTTAATAAGAATGTTTATGTTATGTTTAAACCTTTTAATATGAGAAAGGCATTGGACTTAGTAAGTGACGGGTGGAGCCCGTTATAGCTCCTCGATGCATCCATAGGTCTCATGAGACAAACTAGTGTCTTGGCACAAGGCCTTGACAAAATCTTATTTTTAGTCTTGGCACAAGGCCTTAACTATGTGGTTATGAAGTCTGGCATTATGAATTCCATCATTATGAAATTGGATATTGATATTACATGTTATTATTCGACTAGTAGAATATCTATGTGAATAAGTAAATGGAATTATTTGATTTATCTTTTCCATATTTTGATTAAGTTTAAGTTTAAAAGGCTTGTGTTTTATTATTATACATTTCTTTAAATGTTTATGCATATTTATGAAAGTTTCCTCTATATTGTAATCCTTACTGAGCATCTGAGCTCACCCATTTATGTGTTTTATTTTTCCCAGGATGAGAAGAATTATATTATGACTGACACACTAGGATAGTCTAATGGATATGAATGTGGTCCATGGAGACAATTTTGTTGTTGTTTTTTTTCATTTTATAGTGTAATGTAAAACTTATGAATCTATCTAGTACTTCCAAGGATACTAAACCGACCGGTCTTTCTGGTTTTGATCTCTTGTGATCATGCCAATGTATTAAAATAATGCACCGACTCTGGGCAACTGGGGTCGGGGCGTTACAGTTGGTATCAGAGGAAGATTAGTAAAAACCTAGGAAACTATATTAAGATTAACTCTGATTAGATTACATTACCCTAAGATATAATTTTAGGATTATTGTAGAATGACTTCCAAGAATTTTGGTAATGTAGAGATTTTTTGTATTTTACAAGAAATACATCCCTGTCTGGATACGAGCAGGTAGAGGCGGCTCTGGAATAGATGTACCTCGGAATGAAAACTCTGACTAGGAGTTTCGAGCTTGACCCATGGTATCCTGGTACATGACAACGGGACTTAATGCACTCTTGGTTACGACAATCTCAGGGGATATGCTTATGATAATTCACATTTTCTTTACAAACCATCTTGAAGGATTTATGAGTATATACCACCTCAAAGAAAATAATTTTTATGATAATGGATTATATCCATAAACTGTTCAATTTATGTTAAGTGTTTTACAAGTTTGTAATTTTGTATTGTGATTCATAAAAGTGACATAGTGTTTTCCATTGTTTTGAAATAGCGCCCAGTAGAAGGAATGAGAACTCCAGCAATACGCATGATCCAAAGAGTAAAAAGGATCATATATCTCATGGTATTAAGAAACAATTTATAAAATAAATAGTCTCCCATGTATTATGATCATATGAAGAAATAATATCATGTGTTAATAAGATAATTAAATAATTCTCTAAGTCATATGGCTTTGAAGGGAATCCAGAGAAGAAAATGATGGTAGAGAGAAAGATGGAGAAAGGGAATAAGGGAAGAATTTTTTTTTCTATATGTGAAAACTGTGGAAAGAATCACCTTGGTGAATACTTGAAGGGAATGAGGGTTTTTTATAAGTGTGGAGAAAAAGAACACCAAGTACGTTATTGCAAGGGTAATAAAAAGTAATCAAATGTGCAATGCTTCATCTGCAAAGAGTTGGGACACTATACCGATCAATGTCCAAATCATCAGAGTATAACCCTAATGCTGAAATTAGATAATAATCAAGTTATGAAACTACTGAATATGAAGAGGAATGATTAGTGTTCTTATGTTGTTATTAAATTATTGTGTCATTTTAGTATTTTATTGATGATGTACATGTTATAACAATTATAGAGTATATAAGGATTATACTGCAGTACTATTTCATTAAGGACTTGAGATTGTGTGGAAGAAAGAAAAGTGACTCAATAGCAGGTTATTTGTTTTGAAAAATATATGGTTGAGAGAAAGATAAACCATAATATATTTCTGATACTGAGGTAGTGATTTTGGAATAATATATGATTGATTTGGATAAATTATATTGGATATTCTTGAATACCTTGAAACCGATTAATGATTTTTATATTCCATCATTGTTGGAGTTTACAACATTTTTGGATTTTAAGAGTATATCCAGTATTATATGATTTATGAAAGGAATAAATAAGTAAATACCTATTCAAATATGGTTTTCTGGAAATTCATTTTATTACCACATTTTAAGAGAATACACAATAAAGGTATTCACATGTATATTATGCGACCTTATAAATTTTGGACAGTGAGTTCACATAGAGGTATTATGGATAAGTCTAAAGTTTGGAATAGATTAAGTTTGTTATTGGATACTATTGTTAAGGTTAAATCATTTCTTGAGATTATTTTTGGATTTTCATAAAAAGGACAATCCGGAGGTCGGGCGACAACCCGTCGCGTCCGGCAAGGCTGTGAGACTTGAACCCGCAAGCGAAGGGTGACAAGGGTGGATAAACTACCAATGGCATGGGTGATGTCTTGGTTTGTATAATGTAGTTTTTTTAAATATTCAGAAAATGAATTATAAATTCCTTGTTTTTGGAACCCTATACGATTAGTATAAATAGAATATTTTTGAATTCTATTATCTTTTGGAGTGAAAGATGAGTTTGTGGTAGGAAGTAGTTGAAGGATGAAACTCTACTTGTCAAGTATATTTTTTTCCTCTTATTCTATGGATAAATTAATTCTTAAAATTTAGGGTAGGGATCTTATAACCAAAAATGTGTTATCCTAATACCTTATGTTTTTTTGAACCTATGATATTTTAAATCATCATAGATCGATGGCTTTGAGACCCTCAACTTTACACTTGTTTGTGATTGATGACCTCAATCACTCCCTATAAATATTATATTTTTCCTCCAATTATGTGTCTCTAATTTCCACCAATGTTCTCATAATCGAGATCATTATTTGGTGTTGACTTTTTTATTTACCTTTCCCTCTTAATAAGACTAAATTTTATTAACCCAATTTCTGAAGTGGGTTTTCGATGAAGGTATTTTCCTATTTTAATCTATTTATTTTCGAAGAAAAATTTCAAATTGAGAGGAAACAATTTATTGAAGTAGGGGATAATGTAACACCCCTATATTTCATAGTAATTTATTTTTTCAAAGTAATTCAATAACTTGCGCTACACGCAACACCGAGTTCGAGCGCACCACGACTTACCAAACTATCTATTCAAAAGTGGTTATGAATATTATTATATTTATTTTTAATTTTATATATTCCATATAAATTTTAACATCAATATTATGTGTTTCATAGACATAATATAAGAACATATTCATTTTTTTTCAGATAAAGGAAGTATTTTTCAAAAAAGCAATTTTACCACCTTTTAATAGAGAACTCTTTTTAAATCCAATATTTGACACTTTTATATATTAAATTGAAAAAAATAAACTTCTTATTTAGAATCGGGACATATAAATTTAGTTTTGATAATTTTTTGGTGTCTTTCTGTTAACTTTCATATTTGGGTGTATAGTAAAAAATAATAAATTTTAATTGAAAAAAACTTTTTTAATAAAAATATTTTATAGTGTTAAATTATACATTTGAATGCTTTGGAAGTATAGTTAGATTATATTTTTATCATTTAATATAATTTAGGTCATTATAAGTAATTTTACATTTAAATTTGACATAAAGACATGTCAATATTTTGATAGTTTGCACTTTTTATAAACCCACTTTTTGGTTTTGACAACGAAAATTAATTTTAAATTAATAAATGTAACTTATATGTTTTGAATTTGGTAAAATAGACTTAATTTTTGAAGTCATAATATCAAAATTATCTTAGGGTGAATTTTTGGTATTTTTCTGAAAACATTCAATTTTTGATGAATAGTGAAAAACACTGCGTTATTATTTAAAACTGACTTTTTAGATAGATAATTTTTTATTTTGTTTAAATTTATTTTAAGTAAAAATAGATATATAATACCTATATAATTTCAATGTAATTTATTGGAGTAATTTTATAATAAATTTAGGTGTATAAAATTTTATTGAACATTTTAACGTTTTTACCCACCTTCAAGGAGCATTTGCAAAATTGCATAAAACATAATTTTACCACTTATGTGAGTTGAATTTAAAAAATCTGAGAGACACAGTTGACATAAGTTATTAAAATGTGTTTGAATAAGATGAAAATAATTTTTGGTAAATAGAAACTTTTTACTTTTATTTACCACGGTTAAAAGTAAATAGGTAATTAAGGGTAAACATGGTATTATAATTACCCTAAAACAAGATCTAATTCTATTGGATAAGTGTAATTAGACCAAAAAACATTAGGAATAAAATATGATCCTTTTGGACCACTTGGATTAGATTAGGACATTTATTGTTATTTTATTTAAAGAAGAGTTAAAAGAGTTAAATTCAAAGTTTAATAACAAAATCATTTTTATTATAGGGTTACACAAAATATAAATCCAACTACAAATATTCATTAGAAATATAATAAGATTTCATACATAATGGTATTTTATTTATAATTTTTAGACATTAAATAATTTAATTTTTTTATGACACAATGATGATGCAGTAATTACCTTAATAATGAAATATTAAACAATATTGATATTATAAATATCCAAATAAATGTACATTGAGACTTTTGATGAATTTCACAAATTTTCTAGGTTAATATGAATTTTTAGGGTTGATTAAATAAATTTTATTCAAAGTGATAAAGTTTTATGGCTTTCAAAAAAATCAAATACTAAATTGGTTCAAAGTTGACATAATTGAGTTTCTAAAACAAATACTATATTATTAATTGATATAATATTTATAAAAATCATAGGTTTGGCCAAAGGACGTAGATGAGGTTATATATATCAATAATGAACCACCTGGGGTTTTCTTTGTAGTTTATAGTAAGTTTATTAACCATATAATATAAAAATACAAAGAGACATGGTAAATATCAAACTATTTAACTAAGAGTTAAATCTTAAAGATAAGGTTAATATGGTGACCTAAACCTGTATAAAACCAATTTGTTGAGAGTTTTTCGAACCATCCCCACATTATCCTGGAAATAAATTATTTTTTAGCCATTAGAAACCGAATATGATTTTATTATAAAATAATATTTCAATCTTTTCTTAAAGCGACCCTCACATCTCTTATAAAAGGGTACTTCCCCTTCTCTCAAAGTCACACCTCCAAAGCCATTTGGCTCGGCCAAACCTTGACCAAATATCCTCCCAAATTTCCTAACATCAACCTATAGTCATTAATTTGATCATAAATCCAACCCAAATATCCCTTTTGATCAACTCAAAAGGAAACACCTGAGGAAGAGGTAATAATTTCACCAACCACTTTCAAGTTATTTTATTCTTCGACTTCCTCTTTCTTTGTTGTTTCCGTACCAAAATAATAATTTTAGTACCTATTACATACAGTGATGTTATTATAAATATGGTACAACCATATTCGTTATTCTATCCATCCTATAAATGGAAAAGTCACCATACATGTGTACGTATGAATTATCGTCTCCACGTCGTGGTGTAGTTTGTTATTCAAAGACTTCATTATTTGGATGGGTATAATAATGAGTATAAATGATGTAAATAATAAATATAACATGTTAATTATTCTGTATATATGATATAACATCCATTTACATTCTATTTCACCATCAATATAATGGTACTGTCGCTCGTGCGTACGTACATATTACCGTCTCCACGACGCGCCGAGATTCATTCCCACATTCACCATTCAATGATGATTATAAAAAAATATATTATTAGTAGGTATGTAATATATGACATAAATAACTACTGGATATATATATATGTGTGTGTGTGTGTTTGTGTACTTAAATATATCTTATTCACTTACTTCCGTTCAATATGATATGAAAACAGAAACAACGTTTATGCATACGTACAGCCTACCGTCTCCATAAACAGTGTCTTCCATTTTGTTAGGCGGAAGAAAAACGGGAGTGATGGCAAGAGGGGGGGTGAATTGCCTTTTAAAAAAATGATTAACAAATTAAAATCAAAGTAGAAAGTGCAGCGGAAAATAAAAGAGGCAATCACACAAGAAATTGATAACGGAGTTCGGACAAAACCCGGCCTACGTCTCCGCTCGCAACTCAACCGTTGAGAGATTCCTACCGCTTGCTTTTCAATGGTTTTAGCAAGAAACCCACTAGGCTTTGAGGTAGCACTAGGACCTATTACAGCTTGCTTTTGAAATGGTTTTGCAAGAACCCACTTGCTTTTAATGGTTTAGCAAGAACCCACTATCCTTCTTACAGGTGAAGGATAACTCACCTATGTATCAATCTATTTAAAGGAAAGCTTGACAACCTCTTCACACCTTAGTGGTGATGTGAAACCCAAAAGAAAGGGAGGATGAGAAAAGGTTTGGGGTTTGTAGGCACAAACCCAATTTTAAGATCAAAAAGATAAATACGATAAAACCCGTAATTGGAGAAGCCTTGGGCGCCTTTGATTGATAGGAGAGGTTGAAGGCCGCTTCCAAGCTTCTTTGGTGGTGCTCTTGGATGTGGAATTGGATGGAGCACTTGAGGATCCTTGAAGGTGGAGCGCCGGAGGTTCGCCAAATGTTCAACAATATGTCCGAGCGCTTGGTATATGATCCGGTGAGTGTCCGGGGCTTCCTCAGCCTTTATTTATAGGCATGGAACCCATTGGGGGCCTTCGGAGCCGTTGGAGAAGTCCTCGGAGCCGTTGGAGGCCAAAAGAGGGTTGACTGGTCAAAGCCAATGGCTAGTTTGACTGGGCCACCGGCTGGCCGGTACAGCTCCACCGGCTGGCCGGTGCCTTGGCAGAGGAGAGGAGTTTTGGTCCAGGCTCCACCGGCTGATCGGTGGAGGAGCCACCGGCTGGCCGGTGGCAAGACAGTAGAAAACACTATTTGGGCTGGGTGCCACCGGCTGGCCGGTGACAGAGCCACCGGCTGACCGGTGGAGCCTGGCAGTGGGCAATGCCTCTGCCAGGTCCACCGGCTGGCCGGTGCTATCACACCGGTTGGCCGGTGGACTGAATTTCAGTCCACTTGATGTCCATTCTTGGGCCAATACTTTGGAAATCTTTTTCCTATCATCCACAACACTTAAAAACAATGTTAGACAAATATGAAAGTGATTGTGATCATGAAAATCAAAGAGTGTGGGGTACAACAATCTCCCCCTATTTTGATGATCACAATCACTTATCTAAGAAATGTAAAAACTTAAAAGAAAGGCATGCTTTAAATGATAAATTGAAAATAAATCAAAGCATGATGAAAAGGATTCTCCCCCAATCAATCAAGAAATTTCTCCCCCTTTGTGATTATCAAAATAGAATGGGGCATAAAACTTGATTGAGGGAAATGATTTGAAAAACAAGATTGAGATTTGAAAATCAATTGAGATTTTTGAAATTGAAATGAAAATTTGAATAACAGTTTGAATTGAAAGTTTTGAATCAAAAACCAATTGAGATTTGAAATTTGAAACCAAATGAAATTTTTGAAATTGAGAGTTTTGAATCAAAAATGAATTGAAAATTTAAATTGAAAAATGAATCGAAAATTTGATACCAAGAGTTGAAATTGAAGGTTTGAATTAAAAAATTTGAAATTGAAATCAAAAGGGCTTAAACGATCCTAACTCCCCCTAAATAAAAACAATAAATCACCGGGGAAAGGAAATAAATTTTGGCCCGGAGAGACTCGCAAGAAGGGATTTTTCAATCCAAACTTGTCTCATAGCGGGTCTTCTCCTATAAAATTCGTCCGAAAAGTAAAAAGATTTGGGTTGACCGTACCGGGCGTTTTTACAATTACATTCATAAATAAGGTGCCCAGGTTTTTTACAATAATTGCAAAATTTATAACTAGAGCTCCCCCTTACAAAAACAGTGGGTGCATGGGAGGAGGAGGATTTATTGGAATATCCTAGCCCTTGGGTGGTTCTTGAAATTCGTTGGGAACCAAGCAATTTTGAAAGATTTTGTTCCCCTTGGGTGAATTTGGCTAGGGATTCTCTAAGGTCCTTGATGGTTGATTCCAAAGAATCAATATTGGGAGAATTTTGGATTTTAAGGGAGAGTTCCTCCTTCTCTTTAAGAAGTTGTTCTTTTTCGGAGGAAAGCTTTTTGAAATTCTTTTTCAAAGCAACGAATTTTGACGAGAGTTCGTGAAAACCATTTTCTAGTTGGTCTCTAGCATGTTGGAGTTCTTCATATGATAAATGATTAAATGAATTAGAAGAACTAGAGGAGGAGGATGAGGAATCAGAAGAAGTTACCTCATGTTTTTCCATTAGTCAATTATTACCATTGTCGCTCGAGGAGAAAGAAGAGAAGGAGGAACTATCACTCCAAGTTTTCTTTAAAGACTTCTTCTTCTTCTTCTTGGCCCTTTTCTTGTGAGGTGGGCAAACGGGCTTGATCTTTTCGTCGGGTTCTTGCTTTTGATCGTATTCTTGCTTTGGAGCCTCGCTAGTCCCTTCATAGGTTAGTTCTAAAAATTTCCAAAGATCGTAAGAAGTAGTGCAAGAAGAAATACAATTAAAAACATTACGGTCAAGACCACAATGAAGAGCGTTCATGGCTTTGCCATCAAGCTCAAAATAAGCAATGTCATTGGGGGTCCATTTAGACTCATCGGGAGAGGAGAGGGAAAATCCTTGCATAACAATTTTATAAATTGGATAGCCAATACTTTTAAGAAAAGTTGACATGCGGGTTTTCCAAAAAGTATAATCGGCTCCATCAAAGAATGGAGCACGATCCAAAGAATGTCCTTCGGGGGATTGAGAGGAAGAAGCGGTAGAAGCCATCAAAAAATAGGATCTTTAATTTGAAACCAGTTAGGGAATTATTCAAATACGTCCTCTGATACCAATTGTTAGGCGGAATAAAAATGGGAGTGATGGCAAGAGGGGGGGTGTATTGCCTTTTAAAAAAATGATTAACAAATTAAAATCAAAGTAGAAAGTGCAGCGGAAAATAAAAGAGGCAATCACACAAGAAATTGATAACGGAGTTCGGACAAAACCCGGCCTACGTCTCCGCTCCCAACTCAACCGTTGAGAGATTCCTACCGCTTTCTTTTCAATGGTTTTAGAAAGAAACCCACTAGGCTTTGAGGTAGCACTAGGACCTATTACAGCTTGCTTTTGAAATGGTTTAGCAAGAACCCACTTGCTTTTAATAGTTTAGCAAGAACCCACTATCCTTCTTACAGGTGAAGGATAGCTCACCTATGTCTCAAGCTATTTAAAGGAAAGCTTGACAACCTCTTCACACCTTAGTGGTGATGTGAAACCCAAAAGAAAGGGAGGATGAGAAAAGGTTTGGGGTTTGTAGGCACAAACCCAATTTTAAGCTCAAAAAGATAAATACGATAAAACCCGTAATTGGAGAAGCCTTGGGCGCCTTTGATTGATAGGAGAGGTTGAAGGCCGCTTCCAAGCTTCTTTGGTGGTGCTCTTGGATGTGGAATTGGATGGAGCACTTGAGGATCCTTGAAGGTGGAGCGCCGGAGGTTCGCCAAATGTTCAACAATATGTCCGAGCGCTTGGTATATGATCCGGTGAGTGTCCGGGGCTTCCTCAGCCTTTATTTATAGGCATGGAACCCATTGGGGGCCTTCGGAGCCGTTGGAGAAGTCCGCGGAGCCGTTGGAGGCCAAAAGAGGGTTGAATGGTCAAAGCCAACGGCTAGTTTGACTGGGCCACCGGCTGGCCGGTACAGCTCCACCGGCTGGCCGGTGCCTTGGAAGAGGAGAGGAGTTTTGGTCCAGGCTCCACCGGCTGACCGGTGGAGGAGCCACCGGCTGGCCGGTGGAAAGACAGTGGCAAACACTATTTGGGCTGGGTGCCACCGGCTGGCCGGTGACAGAGCCACCGGCTGAACGGTGGAGCCTGGCAGTGGGCAATGCCTCTGCCAGGTCCACCGGCTGGCCGGTGCTATCACACTGGTTGGCCGGTGGACTGAATTTCAGTCCACTTGATGTCCATTCTTGGGCCAATCCTTTGGCAATCTTTTGCCTATCATCCACAACACTTAAAAACAATGTTAGACAAATATGAAAGTGATTGTGATCATGAAAATCAAAGAGTGTGGGGTACAACACATTTCACATATCTATCTATTATAAATATTTATATTATAAATATATATTATATATAAATGATGGTTTATATTTTATAAGTATTTAAATAATGATCTAAATGATATGATAAAGAATAACAAGTTAAAACATGTACGATAAAGAAAGGGATTATTACCCAAAATATTAATTTATCCTAGAAATAATTATTAAATGGGTATTATAAAGTCATAAATGAATCTTGTATGATATAATAAATATGAATATGGTTCTGTTATAATTTCATAACATTATATGGTTATTATACATGAGGTTTAACGTACCCTCGACCAACGAAAAGTGCAATGTAAGGGTTAATTCCACAATATCCTTATTATACGAGGTTGTTTATACATAAGTATATATTGGGAAATATTTATTATCCATGACCAAGATTCATAAAATATTTTTCAAATGGATTTTTAAAGGACTTTTTTACTAAAACATCATTTTAAATGTTTTAAATATTTATTCTTCTAAACCTTTATCATTAATGTCCATGTTTTCAAAATGGTTTTAAGAATTTATTTATATGGAAATGAATTTATTAAAATGTTAATTCCTTTAAAAAGTTGAAAATTGGTATGGGACACTTTGATTCAAAACTATCTTTTAAATGACTTAATTATAAATTTTGTGACTTTTAAATGATTTCATGAAAAAGGGATATTTCTCTCAAAGATTTTTACTGATCATTTTCAACTATTTCAATATCCTTTACGGGATATTATTCTTGATCGAGGTTGATTTATTATGATACAATTCTTCCATATTTTATTGAAGGTTGTGTGGTATGTTTGACTGTGGATGTGTTATTTTTATACCATTCATGGTTTATGGATAAAGTATTGACATTTCGTATGCTAGTTTTAATACGAATATTTATGTTAGGTTTAAACCTTTTCATATGAGGAATGCATTGGACTTAATATGTGACAGGTGGAGCCCTATATATCTCCTCGATGCATCGGTAGGTATCATGAGACAAACTAGTGTCTTGGAACAAGGCCTTGAAAAAATATTATTTTTAGTCATGACACAAGGCCTCGACTATGTGGTTATGAAGTCTGGAATTATGCATTCCATCAATATGAAATTGGATATTTATATTATATGTGATTATTGGACTTTTAGAATATCCATGTGAATAAGTAAATGGAATTATTTGATTTATCTTTACCATATTAAGATGATGTTTAAGTTTCAAAGGTTGGTGTTTTAGTCTTATACATTTCCTTAAATGTTTATGCTTATTTACGAATGTTTTCACTATATTGTAATCTTTACTGAGCATCTGAGCTCACCCCTTTTTGTGTTTTATTTTTCCCAGTATGCGAAGAAGTATATTATGACTGACCTGTAGGTATAGTCTAATTGATATGAATGTGGTCAATGGAGACAATGTTGCTGTTGTTTTTTTCATTTTATAATGTAATATAAAACTTATTAATGTATTTAGTACTTACAAGGATACTAAACTGATAGGTATTTTGTGATTTGATCCCTTATGATCATGCCAATGTATTAAAATAATGCACTAACTTTGGGTAAATAGGGTCGGGGTATTACAGTTGGTATGAGAGGAAGTTTAGTATAAACCTTGGATACTTGATTTAGATAAACTCTGATTAGAGTACATTACCCTAAGATATACTTTGATGATTAGTATAGAAGAAATTCCTAGAATTTTGGTAATTTATAAATTTTGTGTATTTTTCAAGAAATATATCCTTGTCTCGATACGAGCAGGTAGAGGTGGCTCTAGTACAGATGTACCTAGGAATGAAAACACGAACAAGGATTTTCGGGCTTGACCCAGGGTATCCTGGTATAGGACAACGAGCCTTGCTGCACTCTTGGTTACGACACTCCTAGGAGATATGTTTAGGATAATTCACATTTTCTTTACAAACTATTCTGAAGGATTTATGAGTATATACCACCTCAGAGAAAACATTTTTTATGATTATGGATTATATCCATAAACTGTTCAATTTATGTTAAGTGTTTTACAAGTTTGGAATTATGTTTTGCGATTCATAAAACTAACATTGTGTATGCCATTGTTTAGAAATGGAGCCCAGTATATAGAATGAGAACTCCAGTAATACGCTTGATCCAAAGACTAAGAAGGATCGTATATTCCATGGTATTAAGAAATCATTTAGAAAGGAAATGGTCTCTAATGTATTATCATCATATGAAGAAATAATATCATGTGTTAATAAGATAAGTAAATAATTATCTAAGTCCTATGGATTTGAAGGAAATCCAGAGAAGAAAAGGATGGTAGAGATAAAGATAGATAAAGGGAATAAGGGAAAGAAAGATTTTCCCATATATGATAACTGTAGAAGGAATCACCTTGGTAAATTCTAGAAGGTAATGGGAGTTTGTTATAAGTGTGGAGAAAAGGGACACCAAGTACATGATTGAAAGGGTAAGAAAAAGGATTCAAATGTACAATGCTTAATCAGCATAGATTTGGGACACTAAGCGAATCAAAGTCCAAATCATCAGAGTATACCTCAAATGTTGTTATTGGATAATAATCAAGTTATGATACTACTGAAGATAAAGAGGAATGATTATATTTCTTATGTTGTTATTAAATTATAGTTTCATTTTATTATTGTATTAATGATGTACATGTTATAAGAATTATAAATTATATAAGGATTGTACTCTAGTACTATTTCATTAAGGACTTGAGATTGTGTGGAACCAAGAAAAGTGACTAAATAGCAGGTAAATTTTTTTTGGAAAATATATGATTAAGAGAAAGATAAACCATAATATGGTTTTGATAGTGAGGTAGTGATTTTGGAATAATATATGAATGATTTGGATAAATTATATTGGATATTATTAACTACCTTGAAACTGATTAATGATTTGTATATTCCATCATTGTTAGAGTATACAACATTTTTGGATTTTAGGAGTATATCCAGTATTCTATGATTTACAGAAGGAATAAAGAAGTACATACCTATTCAAGTATGGTTTTATATAAATTCATTTTATTACCACATTTTAAGAGAATACACGATGAAGGTATTCACATGTATATTATGTGAACTTATAAATTTTGGACAGTGAGTTCAGACAGAAGTGTTGTGGATAAGTCTATAGGTTTGAATAGATTATGTTTAATATTGGATACTATTGTTAAGGTTAAATAATTTCTTGATATTATTTTTAGATTTTCATAAAAAGGAAAACTTGGAGCTCAGGCGACAACCCATCGTGTCTGGTAAGGCTGCGAGACTTGAACCTGCAACCAAAGGGTGACAAGGGTGGATCACCTTCCACTGGCATACGTGATGTCTTGGTTTGTATAATGTAGTTTTTTTAAATAGTCTGAAAAAGAAATTATAAATTCATTATTTTTGGAATCCCATACGATTATGATAAATAGAATATTTTTGAATTCTATTATCTTTTGGAGTGAAAGATGAGTTTATGGTAGGAATTTGTTGAAGGATGAAACTCTAATTGTCAAGTATATTTTTTTCCTCTTATTCTATGAATAAATTAATTCTTAAATTTTAGGGATGGGATATCAAAACCAAAAATGTGTTATCCTAATACCTTATGTTTTGTTTAATTAATTATATTTTAAATTATCATAGATTGATGGATTTGAGACCCTAAATTTTACTATTGTTTATGATGGATGACCTCAATCACACCCTATAAATATTTATGTTTTTCCTCCAATTATGTGTCTCTAATTTCCACCAATTTTCTCTTAATTGAGATCATTATTTGGTGGTGAATTTTTCATTTCCCTTTCCCTCTTATTAATACTAAATTTTATTAACCCAATTTTCGAAGTGAGTTTTCCACAAAGTAATTTTTCTATTTTAACCATTTATTTTCAAAGAAAAATTTCAAATAGCGAGGATGAAATTTATTGAAGGAGGGGAGAATGTAACACCCCCAGATTTCATTTTACATTATTTTTTCAATGTAATTCAATAACTTGTGCTACATGCAACACCGTGTTCGAGCGCACCATGACTTACCAAACTGGCTGTTCAAAAATGGTTATTAATAGTATAATCTTCATTTTTAATTTTATATATTCCATATCAATTTTAGCATCCATATTATGTGTTTCTTAGACTTAATATAAGAACAAATTCAATTTTTGTTTTCAGATATAGAAAGTATTTTTTAGAAAATGAAATTTTAACGCCTTTTAATGGAGAACCCTTTTTAAATCCAATATTTCACACTTTTATATATTAAATTTGACAAAATAAAATTATTATTTAGAACTAGGACATAAAAATTTAGTTTCAATAAATTTTTGTTGTTTTTCTGTTAACTTTCATATTTGGGTGAATAATGAAAAATACTAAATTTTAATTGAAACCAACTTTTTTAATCAAAATAATTTATAGTGTTCAATTATAAATTTGAATTCTTTGGAAGTATAATTAGATTATATTTTTATCATTTAATAAAATGTAGTTCATTATAAGTAATTTTACATTTAAATTTGACATAAACACGTGTCAATCTTTTATTAGTTTTTACTTTTTATAAACCCACTTTTTAGTTTTGACAATAGGAATTAATTTTAAATTAATAAATGTAACTTATATGTTTTGAATTTGGTAAAATAGACTTCATTTTGGAATTAATAATATCAAAATTAGCTTAGGGTGAATTTTTGGTATTTTTTTTGAAAACCTTCAATTTTTTATGAATAGTGAAAAACACTGCGTTATTATTTAAAACTGAATTTTTATTTAAATAATTATTTATTTTATTTATATTTATTTTAAGAAAAAATAGATATATAATACCTATATAAGTTCAATTTAATTAATTGGAGTAATTAATGTTTTTACCCACCTTCTAGGAGCATTTGCAAATTTGCATAAAACTTCATTTTACCGCTTCTATGAGTTGAATTTAAAAAATATGAGAGACACGATTGAAATCAGTAAGTAAAATGTGCTTAAATAAGATGAAAATAATTTTTGATAAATAGTAAATTTTGACTTTTTATTTACAACAGTTAAAAGTAAATAGGGTAATTAAGGGTAAAAATCATATTATAATTACCCTCACACATGTCCTAAGTCTTTTTCATAAGTGTAATTCGATAGAAAACAACCTTAGGAATAAAATATGATCCTTTTGGTCCACTTGGATTAGATTAGGACATTTAATATTATTTTATTTAAAGAAGAGTTAAAAGAGTTAAATTCAAAGTTTAATAACTAAACGATTTTTAATGTAGGGTTACACACAATATAAATTCAACTATAAATATTCATTAGAAATAAAAAAAATATTTACTACAAAATGGTATTTTATTTATAATTTTTGGACATTAAATAATTTAATTTATTTAAGACACAATGATGATGCAGTAATTACCTCAATAGTGAAATATTAAAATAATTGATATTATAAATATCTAAATAAATGTAAATTGAGACTTCTGATTAATTCCATCAATTTTATAGGTTAATATGAAATTTTAGGGTTGATTAAATATATTTTATTCTAAGTGATAGGATTTTTATGGCTTTCAAAAAAATCAAATACTAAATAGTGTCAAAATTAACACAATTGAGTTTTTAAAAGAAATACTATATTATTAATTGATATAATATTCCTAAAAAACTAAGGATTGGCCAAAGGACTTCGATAAAGTTATATATATCAATAATTAACCACTTTGGGTTCTCTTGGAAGTTTATATTATGTTTATTACCAATATAATATAAAACTAGAAAGAGACATGGTAAAAGTCAAACTATTTAAATAAGAGTTAAATCTAAAAGATATGGCTAATATGGTGATGTAAACATGTGTAAAACCTATTGGTTGAGTTTTTTCGACCCATACCAACCTTATCCTAGAAATAAATCATTATTGAGCCACTATAAACCGAAAATCATTTTATTAAAAAATAAAATTTCAAGATTTTATTAAAGTGACCCTCACCTCTCTTAAAAATGGGTACTTCCCCTTCTCACAAAATCACAACTCCAAAGCCATTTTGCTCGGCCAAAACCTACCCAAATATCCTCCCAAAATACCTCACATAAACCTATATTCCTTACTTTGATCAGAAAGCCAACCTAAGGATCCCTTTTGATCAACTCAAAAGGAAACACCCGAAGAAGAGGTAATAATTTCACCACCCTCTTTCAAGTTCTTTTCTTCTTCCAATTCCTCTTTCTTTGTTATTTACATACCAAAATAATATATCTAGTACCTCATACATACTGTGATGTTATTATAAACATGGTACAACCATATTCATTATTCTATCCATACTATAAATGACAAAGTCACCATACGTGTGTACGTACGACTTACCATCTCCACGCTGTGGTGTAGTTTATTATTCAAACACTTCATTATTTGGATGGGTATAATAATGATTAAAATGATGTAAATAATAAATATAACATGTTAATAATTCTTTATATATGATATACCATCCAATTACATACGATTTCACCATCAATTTAATGATATTGTCGCTCGTGCATACGTACGGATTACCGTCTCCACGACACGATGATATTCATTCCCATGTTCACCATTCAACGATGATTATAAAAATATATATTATTAATAAATATGTAATATATGAAATAATAATTCTACTGGAGATATATATATATATATATATATATATGTATGTATGTACTTACATATATCTTATTCACTTACTTCCGTTCAATACAATATGAAAACGAAAATAGTGTTTATGCGTACGTACGGCCTACCGTCTCTATAAATGGTGCCTTCCATTTCACATATCTATCATTTAAAAATATTTATATTATAAATATATAGGATATATAAATCTAGGTTTATATTTTTTAAGTATTTAAATCATGTTCTAAATGATATGATCAAGAATAACAAGTTAAAACACGTACGATAAAGAAAGCGATTATTACACAAAATGTTTATTTAACATGGAAATCATTATTAAATGGGTCATATAAAGTCATAAATGAATCATGTATGATATAATAAATATGAATATTGTTCTGTTATAATTTCATAACTTACAATGGTTATTATACAGGATTTTAAATGTACCCTCGTCCAAAGGAAAGTGCAAGGTAAGGGTTAATTCCACAATCTCTTTATTATCCGAGGTTGTTTTTACGTAAGTATCTACTGGGAAATATTTATTATCTATGACCATGTTTCATAAAATTGTTTTAAAATTTATTATTTTTAATGGACTTTTTTACTAAAACATCATTTTAAATGTTTTAAAGATTTATTCTTCTAAACATTTCTCATTAATGTCTATGTTTTCAAAATGGGTTTAAGGATTTATTTATATGGACATGAATGTTTTAAAATGTTAATTCCTTTAAAAAGTTTCAATGTGGTATGGGACAGTTTGATTCAAAACTATCTTTTAAATGAATTCCTTTATAAATTATGTGACTTTTAAATGATTTCATGAAAAAGGGATATTTCTCTCAAAAAATTTTACTGATCATTTTCAACTATTGAAACATCCTTTACGGGATATTATTCTTGATCAAGGTTGATTTATTATGATACAAATATTCCATATTGTATTAAAGGTTTTGTGATATTTTTGACTATGGGTGTGTTATTTTTATATCATTCATGGTTTATGGATAAAGTTTTTACATTTCGTATGCTAGTTTTAATACGAATGTTTATATTCTGATTAAACCTTTTCATATGAGGAATGAATTGGACTTTGTAAGTGACAGGTGGAGCCTGCTATAGCTCCTTGATACATCAGTAGGTTTCATGATACAAACTAGTTTTTTGGAAAAAGGCTTTGAAAAAATCTTATTTGTAGTCTTGGCCCAAGGCCTTGACTATGTGATTATGAAGTCTGGCATTATGAATTCCATCATTATGAAATTTTCTATTGATATTACATGTGATTATTCGACTAGTAGAATATCCATGTGAATAAGTAAATGGAATTATATGATTTATATTTTCCATATTATGATTAAATTTATGTTAAAAAGGCTTTTGTTTTTGTCTTATAAATTTACTTAAATGTTTCTGCTTATTTATAAAAGTTTCCGCTATATTGCAATCCTTTCTAAGAATCTGAGATTACCCCTTTATATGGTTTATTTTTCCCAGGATGTGAAGAAGTATATTATGACTGACCTCCAGGGATAGTCTAAGGGATGTGAATGTGGTCAATCGAGACAATGTTGTTGTTTTTTTTTCATTTTAAAATGTAATTTAAAACTTATGAATATATCTAGTACTTACAAGGCTACTAAACTGATCGGTCTTTCGAGATTTGATCCCTTGTGATATTGCCAATGTATTAAAATAATGAACTGACTCTGGGTAACTGAGGTCAGTGTGTTACATATATATATATATATATATAAATATATATATATAAGTTTTATGATGTTCAATACATCATAAAAAATTTTCATAATATGCATTTTTTTATATTGATAATTAAAAAATAATTTAAATTATATTTATTATATTTATAATTATAGGAAATAAATTGAAATTATTATTACAATTATAGTTAACACTGTTATGAAATAATATTTTTTATTTTTTACAATTAAAAATATTATTATATTACAATATAAAAAATGAATCATTTATTATTTATGTAATAATATATTATTATTATAAATAATAATAGTCATTAGTTTGATAGAGGGTAATAAAAACTACAAACATGCACACAACCTAGGGAAAAAAGTTGATTTGTCCTCATTATTCCCTAAATAATTAGACCACACTCGCAAGATTTTATTATAAATAATAATAATAATAATTAGTATATCTATATATTATAATAGTAATTATATTAAATTATAATTATTAATTATTTAGATTTTTATTTATATCAAGTGATTGTAAAAGTATTAAAAAATTTAAATATTGTCAATATTTATTTCACATTATATTATTTATAATAATAACAATAGATATTATTATAATAAATTAGTTTAAGTATATAATAATATATTATTTTAATTATTATAAACATATTTAAATATTAGTTATAATCATTTGTAATACTAAATAGTTATTTTTTTTATAACTAAAAAATATTTTTATTTTTAAAATATAATAGTTGAAACATATATTATTTACATAAAATGGTTTATTATTATAAATAATAAAAAACAAAATAATAATAAAAATAATACTGACTACTAGTAATAAAATTAATTATTAATAATGTTAAATATTTAAATACATTTTTATATAAATAATAATATGCATAATAATGAATTTTACTTAACAAAAAACAATCACAAATTTGTCATATGGTGTGATGCCTTTATGAATATAAGTGTTCCATCAAGGGTGATACCTTTTCAAAGAAAAAATTTACAATAAAAATACATTATATAATTACTTTATGAAAAAATAATTAATGTTTCATACCTTTTAGATCCTTTATGAACCAAAAAAATCCTGTAAATTTAGTAAATATTTTACCTTGTAACACCCTAAACCAGATATCTCAAATGAAACTCAAGATTTAGGCACCACATGAACTCAAGAACTCCTCCCCATTTTATAGAGGCTTTTGATTAGTGGTGTAGGATAAAAAAAGTCATGTGAAAACTATACCCTCCAAATAATGCCCAACGCCCCATACACAAATCGACTAAAAATTCTGTATGAACCATCAGTATAATGGACATACTCGAGCCCTGTAGACATAAAATACGGATCTAAGAGAGGCCCCGACATCCAAAATATTAATTTAGTAAACATTTTATATGTTTAATAAACAACAATGGAGCATAAAAAGTATAATAATACACATTAAGCGTCATAATAATAAATAAAAAATAGACACCTTGGTTGGTATTTATGGACTACACTAACTAAAAATAAAATATACAATGGCCTATGACCGACACAAATGATTAAGTCCAATAAACTACTTGAATTGTAATATGATTATTATCTCGAAACATGAATTCATATTTTAGATGATACCTATGTTGGAAATAAAATATAACATCTACCCATATACAAAAAAACCATGCCATATGCACTATAATGGGGTGTGTCTAATGTCCTAGTAGGTTTCCCCTGCTCACCAGGACATATTGTGTCATGACCTGACCCTACCTGGGCTTGAGCCGCAACTACCCCAAGACCGTATCCATAGGCCAGGGGCTGGCGACCAGCACCGAAGGCACAACAACTTAGGGAGGCCTTTGCCTAAGTTCCTTTACACACACACGCAGCCCACTCAATGCAAAAGTGCAGAGTAAAAGAAAGAACAAGTAGAGTAAAAAAGAACAACTACTATATATATACCACAAATGTGTATAGACCTCTAAACAGTACAAGTGAAGTGATGAAAAGGAAAAAGGGGAAAAACACGCGCCCAACCAGAAAAGGTGCCACAACCCAGCAACAGGTAAACAAAAAGAAACAGCCGATGGGTCTTCCACCTGGAACCCGGTTACGACCACCGCACGCAGTCCAAGCTCCCGAACTCCTAAGCTCCTCTGAAGTCACGCTCCACCCGTCTGTCATCTGCAAGGGAACACCAAGTGCTGGCAAAGCCCAAGAAGGGGTGAGTATGAAAATACTCAGTAGGATACCCCGAAGGCTTGAGGGAGCAACAAAGGAGGTACCGAAGGGTGAGCAGTAGATCGAACAGGGAAAGTAAAGGAGTACAACAAGGAGTGCAGTGAAGAGAACAGTAGAGAGTCCAGCTCAAACCAAGAAGAGAAAGAAGGTAGACTCATCCAAAAAAAGGAGCTAGAAACGGTGAGAAGATGAACTTCCCGTCGAGTCTTCGCTACCTATAGCAGGAGAGTAGACTCGTCCAACCACGAGAAGCTAGAAACGGAAAGCACATGGCATACCCCGTGTGTCTTCGCCTCTCCTGGAAGGAGAGTAACCAAACCCAAGAAGTGGGTACCAGAACAAGGTATATACATATCCTTATGCACAATCAAGAGGCCCGAACAACGTCGTAAGGGGATCTCCATCCCGTAGCTCAGACCAAGAAAAATAAGTAGCCAATAGTCCCATAAGTAACACCATCGATGCCCAGTATCCCACATGTCTTCCCCGAACTACAAGTAAAGGGGCTCAAACCACCTCACCTTGACACTATCCTCTTTGGGAGGCACTGACTCGCCCTCGCGGTTTTAGGTCGCGTCACAAGGACGCGTCTCGGTGGGGGAAAGCGCTCCTCGTACTTGAGAGTTATGGGGGAACGTCAAACCACAACTCGTCACTACCCCGAGGTCTCCGCCAAGATAAAGTCGTCACAATCCTGGCCCGTATAACCAAGGGTCCCGCTCTGGTAATCACGGAGGAAAGCCACAGGCTAGCCTAGTAGAAAGGACTGAGCCTGGAATGCCAACGGATGACCCACTGTCCAGCCCTGGTGGAGGGTAATTCATAACCAGATATCGGGTGACCCACTGCCCATCCTTGCTGGAGGGTAAACCATAATACATCATGAGGCGACCCACTGCCCAGCCCCGCTGGAGGGTAGACCTTAATACATCATCAGGAGACCCACTACCCAGCCCTGCTGGAGGGTAGACCTGGAAGAAGTCGATAGGCGACCCACTGACCAGCCTTGCTGGAGGGTAGACCTGGAACTAGACGACGGGAGACCCACTGCCCATCCCTACTGGAGGGTAGACCCCAAGAGGTCATCGGTTGACCCACTGCCTAGTCTCTACTGGAGGGTAGACCCTATGTGCATCGATTGACCCACTTCCCAGTCTCTGCTGGAGGGTATACCCTAAGAGTGTCGAGTGGCCCACTACCCAGTCTCTGCTGGAGGGTAGAACCTAGAAGCTGATGAGTAACCCACTTCCCAGCCCCGCTAGAGGGTAAAACTCAGAACTGCTCTGGCCATCTCCACTGGAGGGTACAACACTGCCCAACCGAACACGGAGTGGGTATCGCGCAACCACCAAACTCCAAAACAACTCACCCAAAAGAGGTTCAGCGCCTGCTCCATAACTGGGTGTCACTGGCACCGCTGCCGGACGATCCATCGAGAACGAAACCAGGGGGAGGCCACTCAACCCTTTAGGTCAAACAAACGAGCACAGAGGGACCCTCTACGTCGCGAGGGGTCAAAGTACGCAAGGTAGAACACATCACGCACATGGGACCCACATGACGTGTGGCCCCAAGTTAATCCCAACCAAGCGCACAAACGTCTCAGGTACAAACCACACGTACGTCCAAACACTCCCGTACAATCCCAGAGTAAACCTCATTTTCATCCCAAGGGCTATCATGCGCACGACACCCAACATCCACGCGAAGGACATAAACGTAACTTCGCCAACTTGCCACCTCATCAGCTGAGGCACAATCAACCACATCTCTTCAAACACCAACCTCACTCTCATAGGAGTGCACAATATCACACGCCAAAGGTCCGCTACAAACACGGTAGAAGAACCACCCACGGGGAACCTTTCATATTTCCACATTTAATAAGACCGCGTATAAGGCTCCGAACAACCAAATGGATCGTACCATTGTAATCCTCATGAAAAAACATGCGAGATAGACTAATCACTCACCTCGAACGGATAACCGACGGAAAAGTCACCAACACCGCCTCACGCCCGAACGACGTCCCGTGATCCCAAGCCTCGGCCCCGAAAACAGTTGGGCGAATCGCACCATTGCGATCCCCTCGGGAAAACATGTCAAAAGCACTACTCACTTGAGTGCAATGGATATCCGGAAAAAAAGATGCATTCGGGCGCACCGCGCGCGAGCGGTTCTACGTGGGACCCACACCCCGGTCCCGAAACTCAATGGACGGATTGCACAGTTGCGATCCTCCCGAAAAAGTACACGAGTTGGACTATTCACTTGTCCAAAACGGTCGCCCGATTATAAAGATGTAAAGTCATCATCGACGCCCAAACGACCCATGTGGGCCCCGCACCATCGTGCCGAATTATAGCGGGCGGATTGCACCATTGCAATTCCCTAAGAAAAAATACCCAAAAACGACTCCTTGCATGCCCCGAACAGATGCCCGATGAAAAAGGCGTGAAACGCTGCGCGCAGCTCGAAGGACAGGTCGTGGGGTCCGCACCTCAACTTCGGCCTCAACGCCCGAAACCACCCTGGAAAGCTTCACCCCGGCGCCAAGGTCCCAATGCCACTGACGACGCTCAAAACGGACGTCAGACGCGTCCGCGCCGTCCAAAACAAGATTCCCCGAAGAAAACACCCCAAGCACTTAACGGTGTGTCATGCCACCGAGACCCTCGTTTCGGGGATTAAAAATCCCCAAAACCATCTCAAAATATTCTATTCGTTCTAAGGAACGCATTGCCGCTGACGGCGCTCGAATCCGACCCCCAGGCTGATTTTTTTTTTAAATTTTAAACCATCTCCATAATAATAATAATAATAATAATAATATTATTATTATTATTATAACTTATTAATTATTTAATTTTATTAATATTGTTTTTTTAACCTATCGCGGGGTCCCGAGGGACCCCTTTTTTTTCAAGTCAACCCGGCCATTTGGCCGGGTCCAGATCACCTCCCGAGGTCGCCGCGCGACCTCGGCTCCCGCAGCAACCGGTCGGTTGTGCCGGCCGGTCTCCCTCTGCATCGTCGCCCCCAGCTGACGCCTGCTGTCGACGGCCCCGCGAACCCGCGCTCGACCGCCAGAGCCTCCGCCGGCATCAACCGCTCGCCCTCACGCCTCGCTCGCCCGGACACCCGCGGCTGCCGAGGAGCTCGCCGACCGCCTGCACCCGAGCCGGCCGCCTCCGCCTGGATCCCAGCCGCGCCACTGCACCCGCATGCCGGACCACCATGGCACCTCGCCGAAATGCCCAAAAACCGCCGGAAACACTCAAAAACTTCCCAACTTCGGCGATCGATTGCAGACAACCCCAAACTCGGATTTTGAAACCGTAAAATGTGACAGAAATCTCAAATTACGAACTACCAGGGTATGGGCTTTGCTCGAAAATAAATCAGCATTTCGAAAACAAAAATTTTGGGTGAAAGGGTGCGGGAAAACAAAAACGAGCAAGATCATACCTCGCGGGGCTTCGCCCGAAGCTTCGCAACGATCCACCTGCCGCCACACCTTGGAGAGGATGGATATGGGAGGAGGGGATTGAGCTTCCTTGGTGTGTTACTTCCACCAGATAATTGGGCCAAGGGGGTGGAGTGGGGGTGAGGGTTTATTTAAAGAAAATTAATTTATTAAATTCTTAATTAATTTAAAACCTCAAAATTTGCCCACATCTGAAACTCTCGACGAGGTCGAGGTTAAGCCCCACCCTAGGGTAAAAACCACCTCTTGAGCACAACAGAGGTATCATAATTTAATTACGAGCTTCCGTTTGGAGGTTATGAAATTTAACGTTCGAAGCCGCTAAATTACGAAAATCCCCCTGGGGCCATTTTTCACAGACGGGCCACGCCCGAAAAACTTACACCCCTCCTAGGGTAAACGGCACATTCCGAACTCAACGGTGCCCTCAGTTTCCCAATCCGAGCTACTGTTTAAAATATGCTTTCATTTCACCATTGAACGAATTAATTAATTAATTAATTAATCCATCTAACGTTCCAGAAGCGAGTGAGGGGTCCAAACATCCCGCGCCGATAAGTTTTATGTCGTTCCTTGGGTAAACAACATATTCCGATCCCATCTGTACACTCGTATCTCTGATCCGGATCACCGTTTGAGAGTTATCACATTTATTTGGCGTTTCCAGTGTGAACACACTGAAAATTTAATTCCGGCCACACCGGGGCTTGGAATCGCACGCCGTCTAAAGGCGCTGCTTTGGAATATCATCAAGATTATTCCAAAGTCTTTCACAGCAAAAACCGGGTTCTTACATAATTCCCTCCTTCAAGATTTTCATCCCCGAAAATTAAAACTAGGAAACAACTCAGGGTACTCATCCCACACTCGCCTCCTCCGTACCCAGAAGAACTCATGCACAACTCTATGCCACCGCACATAGACCAAAGGAATAATCCATTCACATGAGGTCTGCCCTCCCCGATGTCGTGCATAGGAGCACGCACACCTCTTCTCGGGTGAGCCACGTGGGAGACGTCGTGCACCCACTCCAGACTTTGGGGTTAGGGCAAGGCGGTAGAGAACCTCACCATCCCTCTGCATGGTCTCAAACGGTCCGAAGGACCTTGCGGTTAGCTCACGTCCCCGACCAAACCTCTACGTCACATGCCGCGACTAGAATCACCGCTCGCACCTGGAAAAAGGCCTGGTGATTCCCTCCTTCTGAATATCCATTGGTGGAACACCCAAGGATATATGATCACACAATATTCCACAGTCGATGTCTCATAGCCAAGGCCATATTACACGCTCGGAAGCGAAGAAGTCAACAAAATTGACTAGAGAAAAAAAAAGGTCCCACGCCTTTTACCTCACCAACACAGGGTTACACCCGACGCCCTGTGCCACCCTGGTAACACCTCAAGCAAGGAGCGGGGAGAAAATCACTTCACACATAGAGTCTAAAAATTCTACTGCAAGAAGTAGAAGAGTCGCAAGGGGTACCTCTCATCATCCCATACTCTGCAGGATCCTAGACATCCAAGCTCACAGCTGTCCGCGGTCCCAACTGTCAGCTCCCGGAGCCTGACGTGGACTGCCTAATGGTGATAAGAAGACCTCGTAAAGTCGTCCCTCACTACCAGCTCCTCCCGCTCCTCTTCTAGCACCACCTCTCTGGGTACTACTCCGATCATGGCGCTGCCTCTGTCGTAGTGGTTCACCTGCGGCCTGCCTGAAGCCCTCCGCATACCTGGTCGGGCAGTCTCATGCCAAGTGACCTCGTCCATCGCAAGCATAACACTGACTCTCTCTAGGCTGCACTGGTGCCCTCTGGCACCACTGTGGTGTACGACCACGGCCCGGAGCCCACTCATAGAAGGGAACCCTCAGATGAGGCCCTGCACTTTTCCGCCACAGTGGTATACAACCACGTATCTGAAACTGGCTGTGGAAAGGCCACCTGCGTCGAGGTTCTGCTTGCTGACGCCCGCTAGCTGCAGCAGACGTCTCGGCTCTAACATGCCTGCTGCCACCACCAACTCCAGAATGTGATAGGAAGCTCTCTGTCACCAGACCCTGCTCTAGAACCCCGACATATGTGGAAATGCCCAAGGGTACTATGATAGCATGAATCTCTCAGCAGAGACCCTGCTCAAACTTCTGCGCTCGGAGGTTGTCGTCATGGACCAAGTCCGGGTAAAAGCGTTCACGGTCTGCGAAACTAGCCGCGTACTCGGCCACTGTCATCCCTCCCTGCTGAATCTGCAGCAGCTCCTGAATCTGAATGGAGCGCAAGAAGGGGGGGATAAACTCCTCATGAAACAACAACTGAAAGTCACCCCACGAAAGCGACGAATTGTCAAGAAACTGAGTCACCAGACTCCACCAACGCTAAGCTGCTCCATGAAAAAGGTTGGCTACCAAAGTCACTCTCTGATCTGCTGGCGTCTGCACAAGCCTGAAAAGGAGAACTACTGCCTCGAGCCAAACCTCTGCTGCCTGAGGGTCGGGCTCACCACTAAACCTCAGCGGTCTCTACCGCTGGTACTCACAGAGCGCGCTCAACCTGCGCTCAAGCTCAGCCTGCTCTGCTGAAACTTCCTGCTGCTCAACAGGTGGGGGGTGCTACTACCAGCCCACCTGGAGAAAGGGCTCACATGATGGGTTCTGGACTGTGGCCTCATAGCTCACAGGGTCGTCGTCACACACCAAAGCTTGTATCTTGGATGGCTGTCTTCACGGAGGCATCCTGAATATCATCAAGGAGTGCTGCGGTCAGATGAGAATATATGTATATACCAATAACAACAATGATGAGGAGGTGACTCAAGAAGGACAGTCAAGAATCAGTCCAATGTGTTGAACAAACAAATTTCCCTATAACAAGTGTCTCAACATGCCGAGTCAACAAGCGGGTTATCAGGGTCCTGGTGAATGGGTACGTCGGCCGCCACACCATCACTAGACTCCCTGGCCTGAGAGCCACTCTCGAGACACATTAACACTGTTTCCCTATATCCCAACCAATTCCTTTTTAGGGACGTTTTCACAACACCCCAAGGAACGAACCACCTCTGATACCACTTTTTCATGACCCGACCCTACCCGGGCTCGAGCCGCAACTACCCCAATCCCGCCTCCATGGGCCAGGGGATGGCGACCAGCGCCGAAGGCACAACAACTCGGGGAGTCCTTTGCCTTAGTACCTGTACACACACACACACAGCCCACTCAATGAAAAAGTGCAGAGTAAAAGAAAGAACAAGAAGAGTAAAAAGAACAACTGCTATATATATACCACAAATGTGCATCGACCTCTAAAGAGTACAAGTAAAGTTCTGAAAAGGAAAAAGGGAAAAAACATGCGCCCAACCAGAAAAGGTGCCACAACCCGGCAACAGGTAAAAAAAAAAAGAAACAGCTGATGGGTCTCCCACCTGGAACCCGGCTAAGACCACTGCAAGTGGTGCAAGCTCCAGAACTCCTAAGCTCCTCTGAAGTCATGCTCCACCTATCCGTCATCTACAAGGGCACACCAAGTGTGGGCAAAGCCCAAGCAGGGATGAGTATGAAAATACTCAGTAGGATACCTCGAAGGATTGATGGAGAAAAAAAGGAGGTACCGAAGGGTGAGTAGTAGATCGAACAGGGAAAATAAAGGAGTACAACAAGGAGTGCAGTGAAGAGTACAATAGAGAGTCCAGATCAACCCAACAAGAGAAAGGAGGTAGACTCATCCAAACACAAGAAGCTGGAAACGGTGAGAAGATGAACTTCCCGTCGAGTCTTCGCTACCTATATTAGGAGAGTAGACTCATCCAACCACGAGAAGCTAGACATGGAAAGCACATGGCATACCCCACATGTCTTCGCCTCTCCTGGAAGGAGAGTAACCAAACCCAAGAAGTCGGTACCGGAACAAGGTACATACATATCCTTATGCTCAATCAGGAATCCCGAACAACGTTGTAAGGGGATCTCCATCCCGTAGCTCTACCCAAGAAAAATGAGTAGCCAACAGACCTAGAAGTAACACCATCGATGCCCAACATCACACATGTCTGCCCTGAACTACAAGTCAAGGGGCTCAAACCACCGCACCTCGACACTATCCGCTTTGGGCAGTACTGACTCACCCGCACGGTTTTAGGTCGCATCACAAGGACGTGTATCGGTGGGGGAAAATCGCTCCTCATACTTGAGAGTTCTGGGGGAACGTCAAACCACAACTCGTCATTGCCCCGCAGTCGAGTGGTCTCCTCAAAGACAAATCCATCACAACACTGACCCGTATAACCAAGGGTCCCGCTCCGGTAATCACAGAGGAAAGCCATAGGCTATCCTAGTAGAAAGGACTGAGCCTGGAATGCCAACGGATGACCCACTGCCCAGCCCTGCTGGAGGGTAATTCATAACCAGATATCGGGTGACCCACTGCCCAGCCCTATTGGAGGGTAAACAATAATACATCATTACGTGACCCACTACCCAGCCCTACTGGAGGGTAGACCTTAATTCATCATCAGGAGACCCACTGCCCAGCCCCGCTGGAGGGTAGACCTAGAATAAGTCGACAGGCGACCCACTGCCTAGCCTTGCTGGAGGGTAGACCTGGAACGAGATGAGGGGAAACCCACTGCCCAGCCCTGCTGGAGGGTAGACCCCAAGAGGTCGTCGGGTGACCCACTTCCCAGTCTCTGCTAGAGGGTAGACCCTAAGTGCATCAGGTGACCCATTGCCCAGTCTCTACTAGAGGGTATACCCTAAGAGTGTTGGGTGACCCACTACCCAGTCTCTGCTGGAGGGTAGACCCTAGAAGCTGATGAGTAACCCACTGCCCAGCCCCGCTGGAGGGTAAAACTCAGAACTGCTCTGGCCATCTCCACTAGAGGGTACAGCACTGGCCAACCGAACACGGAGTGGGTATCGCGCAACCACCCAACTCGAGAACAACTCACCCAAAAGAGGTTCAACACCTGCTCCATCACTGGGTGTCACTAGCACCGCTTCCGGACGATCCATTGAGAACGAAACCAGGGGTAGGCCACTCAACCCTGCTGGTCAAACAAACGAGCACAGAGGGACCCTCTACGTCGCAAGGGGTCAAAGTACGCAAGGCAGAACACGACATGAACATGGGGCCCACACGACGTGTGGCCCCAAGTTAACCCCAACCAAGCACACAAACGTCTCAGGTACAAACCACACATACCTCCAAACACTCCCGTATAATCCCAGAGTAAACCTCATTTTCATCCCAAGGGCTATTGTGTGCACGACACCCAACGTCAACGCGAAGGACGTAAATGCAACTTCACCAACTTTCCACCTCATCGGCTGAGGAACAGTCAACCACATCTCTTTAAACACCAACCTCACTCTCCCAGGAGTGCACGCGATCACATGCCAAAGGTCTGCTACAAACATGGTAGAAGAACCGCCATCGAGGCACCTTTCATATTTCCACATTTAATAAGATCATGTATAAGGCTCCTCACAACTAAACAAATCGCACCATTTTAATCCTCGCAGAAAAACACGCGAGATAGACTACTCACTTGCCTCAAACGGATAACTGACGGAAAAGTCACCAACACCGCCTCACGCCTGAACGACGTCCCGTGATCATGAGCCTCGGCCCTGAAAACAGTCGGGCACATCACACCACTGCGATCCCCTTTGGAAAACATGTCAAAAGCACTAATCACTTGAGTGCAACAAATATCCGGAGAAAAAGATACATTCCGGCGCACCGCACGTGAGCGGTGCTACGTGGGACCTGCACCCCGGTCCTGAAACTCAACAGAAGGATCACACCGTTGCGATCCTCTCGAAAAAGTACACGAGTTGGACTATTCACTTGTCCAAAACGGTCACCCAGTGATAAAGATGGAAATTCACTCTCGACGCCCAAATGACCCTTGTGGGCCCCGCACCATCATGCCGAATTAGAGCGGGCGGATTGCACCATTGCAATGCCCTCGGAAAAACACCCAAAAACAACTGCTCGCACGCCCCGAACAGATTTCCGATGAAAAAGGCGTGAAACCCTGCGCGGAGCTCGAAAGACGGGCCGTGGGGTCCGTGCCTCAACTTTGACATCATTGCCTGAAACCACCCTGGAAAGCTTCGCCCTGGCGCCAGTGTCCCAACGCCACTGACGACGCTCAAAACGGACGTCGGACGCGTCTGTGCCGTCCAAAACAAGATTCCCCGAAGAAAACACCCCAAGCACTTAACGGTGTTTCATGCCACTGAGACCCTCGTTTCGGGGATTAAAAATCCCCGAAACCATCTCAAAATATTCTATTCGTTCCAAGGAACGCGTTGCCGCTGACGGCGCTCGAATCCGACCCCCAGGATGATTTTTTTTAAAATTTTAAACCATCTCCATAATAATAATAATAATAATAATAATAATAATAATAATAATAATATTATTATTATTATTATTATTATAACTTATTAATTATTTATTTTTATTAATATTTTTTTTTAACCTGCCGCAGGGTCCTGAGGGACCCCGTTTTTCTTCCAAGTCAACCTGGCCATTTGGTCGGGTCCAGCTCACCTCCCGAGGTCGCCGTGCGACCTCGGCTCCCGCAGCAACCGGCCGGCTGCGCCGACCGGTCTCCCTCTGAGTCGCCGCCCCCAGCTGACGCTGCTGCCGACGGCCCCGCAACTCCGCGCTCGACCGCCAGAGCCTCCGTCGGCCTCGCCCGCTCGCCCTCGCGCCTCGGTCGCCCGGACACCCGCGGCTGCCGAGGAGCCGCCGACCGCCTGCACCCGAGCCGGGCGCCTCCGCCTGGATCCCAACCACGCCACCGCACCCGCATGCCGGACCACCGCGGTACCTCGCCGGAAAGCCCAAAAACCACCGGAAACACTCAAAAACTTCCCAACTTCGGTGACCGATTGCAGACAACCCCAAACTCGGATTTTGAAACCGTAAAATGCGACAGAAATCTCAAAATAAGAAATACCAGGGTATGGGCTTTGCTAGAAAATAAATCATCATTTAGACAACCAAAATTTTGGGTGAAAGGGTGCGTGAAAACAAAAACGAGCAAGATCCTACCTCGCGGGGCTTCACTCGAAGCTTCGTGATGATCCGCCGGCCGCCACGCCTTGGAGAGGATGGAGATGGGAGGAGGGGCTTGAGCTTCCTCGGTGTGTTCCTTTCACCAGAGAATTGGGCCAAGGGGGTGGAGTGGGGGTAGGGTTTATTTAAAGAAAATTAATTAATTGAATTCTTAATTAATTTAAAACCTCAAAATTTTCACGCATCCGAAACACTCGACGGGGTCGAGGTTAAGCCTCCCCTAGGGTAAAACACCACCTCCTGAGCACAACGGCAGTCTCGGAATTTAATTCTGAGCTTCCGTTTGGAGGTTATAAAATTTAACGTCCGAAGCCGCTAAATTATGAAAACGCCCCTGGGGCCATTTTTCACAGACGGGCCGCGCCCGCGAAACTTACACCACTCCTAGGGTAAACGGCACATTCTGAACTCAACTGTTCCCTTGGTTTTCCAATCCTAGCCACCATTTAAAAGATGCTTGCGTTTCACCATTAAATGAATAAATTATTTAATTAATTAATCCGTTTAACGTTCCAGAAGCGAGCGAGGGGTCCAAACATCCCGCGCCGACAAGTTTTATGTCGTTCGTAGGATAAAAACCCTATTCCGGACTCATCCGTACACTCGGATCTCTGATCCGGATCACTGTTTGGGAGTTATCACATTTATTTGGTGTTTCCAGTGTGAATGCACTGAAAATTTAATTCCGGCCACACCGGGGCTCAGAATCGCACGCCGTCTGAAGACGCTGCTCTGGAATATCATCAGGAATATTCCAAAGTCTTTTGTAGAAAAAACCAGGTTCTTACATATTGATTATTATGGTGATTAAGTGTATGTGCATTAAAATATCTGGACATTGAAAATTAGTGATTTTGATGCTCATCCACCAAAAAACATAACACAATATGCATATTCAAACTATACCTCTGTCTATATAGCTAAAAGACACATTCACCTTGAAGACACATAAAATACTACCCAACATAGGCTAGGTCCCACCATCCTTTAATAAATAATGTACATACAGCCATGAACCTACAATATATACTACACCTCTCTTTTCTCCTCGACATAATCATCATGAGGTCTCTATATGTCAACAAAACTCACTCACCAGAGTCCCACCTGACAGATCAATCATCTAAGTACCTAAAAAACCATATTATATCATGGGAGATAATGATATAACCAAGAATCGCAAAAATGGGTAATCAAAGTGTTAAAACCAAGAATAACACTATCAAATGAAAAATATATCAATCAATGAGGGATAAAATAAACAAATATCAACATAGTAGGAACACAATGATAAAATAAATAGGAAAACATGGAATGGATCCCAACCATAAGAAATAACAATCCCAATGCTCATGACCTATCCCATACCATATCACAAATCCTCTCTAAAACTATCTTCTAGACTACCTATAGTGAACCACCATCTTGATCCCAAATGTCATATGTCATCGTAGGGGATAAATCAACCCATATGACAATACAACTCTCTTAATGTACCTTTATTTTTGAAATATTATATCTAATCCATTATAATCAACAAATAAACATGTGTGTGTGTCTTGAAGATGGTCATAAATCAGGTGGTTCCTTGAAGATATCTATGCCATCTCTATTACATGTCCCCACCATTTCTACCCAAGCGTTATCCACCATCTGACCTAGTGCCTCATTATCCATAACTTCACGTCTGAATATTTTTAATGGAAACACACCTAGAGCAAGCTGTATACTACTAGGAAAAACAACAATATATGTGACCTCCCCAAACACAGTGCACAAGATCCTTGAGCTAAACATAGATCTTGAATTTCAGCCTAGAAATCACCTAAAATGGGTATTTTCACTCCATAATAAGGTCTATTTCATAAGTCACACTAGCTCTAAAGCCACATTCCCATTCACTCTATACCATTAATAGTGTAATCCAATATTAGTTAGGAGGTAAAATCACCATGCTCCTCTCAATAGCACAGAGGAGGTATCTTGTATCTCTTAAAGCTATCTCTAAATATATACCAAGGATTGTCAAATCAATAGGATCATAACTCAAGAACCCATCCTAAGATATCAATCAAAGAATAGAGGGATTTAATCCCATAACAACCCTTGGGGAAAAACCATGAGGATCTACCAAAAGGAAACAATAGGTCATACAACCCATAAAAATATAAATAAGTTCCCAAAGACCAATAATTGAAATCTAACCCATTATATATTCAAAAAAATAACTCAGAATCATCTCAAGGTAATACCAAGGTTTATATGGACCTTTGCTAAAAGGAAACCCTATAGTTTATCAATTATATCTAACCAACTCATCACCCAAGGGAAAATTTATATAATGTTCCCTATTCTACCATGAATAATCATGAAATAACAATTAACATAATAAACCATAATCAAGAGTAATATAAACAAAAATCTTGGATTTAAAAAAACTAGGCATCACCCCCATGAGTTCAAACCGACCAAAAAAAGTACTAAAACATACCCTCATTGATTTTTTTAAATCAAAGACTAAACCATCATTAAGAGTAATTTTAATAGAACTACATTAAAACTTTACTCAAGCCATTACCTTTTAAAAAACTCATGAAAATTATCTTGGATAACCCCTCCTATGTTTTGGAAAACCATTTCAAAACCATTTTTAAATCACTATATCCCTATGAAAATTCACTATGAATCAAAAAGACATGTTTAAATCACATTAAAAAAAATTGTTTACTTTATGAAATCTAACAAATGAAACAAAAATAAATCCTAAAATGGTCCCCTAAAACTCATTTGACCAAGGTTATAAATATGTAATATGTAATAGGCTATATGATCCTAGTTGACTATTAATCCAATGTGAACATGTGCTACTTTACGAGGTGATATCACTTTGGGTTATGTAACCATTCAAAAAAATGATAATGATCATACATAAAAATAATATAACTAAATAAGTAAGTTTCTCAACAATGTAAAGGAAAATTTCCTCATACAGTGATTGAAAATCAATCCTAATATTTTACCATCCACCAATAGCCCTTGAGAACCTTTCTCAATCACAAAAAGCATAGCATTAATAGAAGAACCACTATATAGTGAAACACTCAATGAAATAATGGATTCATACTAGTTGGGTAGAATAATGACATCGAAATGATGAGCCAAAGAATATAGTCCACTTCCAACATGCCCGCAGACCTAAGACATGCAAAATTTCCAATTTATTGATCTATATTATCGGTTAATTTAACCTTAATTTAAAAAAATCCATAATTAAATCCCCTAAATAGTTTACCCTAATATTAATTATATGAAATTATGATAATCCATGATTCTTATACATTCTAAAAGAACTACACATGTAGTTTCTATGATTCTAATGTGATTTAACCATGATTCAAGAGATTATGACATCATAAAAATGGCATAGATGCAGCTAATTTTTAGGAAGATGGAGAATAATACTATGAGATGAATAATGGAGAAATATTACCTCAAACTAGAAACCTAATGGACTTTGAATCTCTATTTACCCTAGGAATAATCAATAGAGGAAGGGTTGGTTCAATCAGCTAAAATGTCCTTTTTCTTAGTAGTCTACACCCTAAATTCGAATGGGTGAGATAATAAAATAATAGTTCTACCATTTTCTTTAGAAGTGTAAATGCCCCAATGGTTATAAGTTCTACCCTCACTTGGTACCTAGTGACTCCACAAGGTACTCGGTGTAGTGAACCGACCACCTGATGACCCATCCAAGGGAACTTCACCCCCTGTGTAATGACCCATACATTATAAATTATATTTTTTCCTATTTAAATGTGTGTTAAAAGATTTAACATTATACACATACAACACATAGAGAAACCATCGAAAATTTATATCATTAATAGATATTGTTACATTAGTCAACAACTAAACACATGAAAATGATAAACAATACAATGGGAAAAAATAGAAAATAATAAAAATAGAATAGGATAATTTAGATCTTTCCAATATGTTAAAATCATTACCCCGACAAACAACACAATAGAAAACAAACATAATATTAGTAAAACAATCGAAATACTAAAAAAGGAAAACATAAAATCTTGGTAGAAATGGAATTTATTATTGAACGAAAGAATGACGAGGTATTTATAGGAAGTAATACGACCATTGGAATAGTAATGTGACTATGGGAATAGAAATTTGATTGTTGGGAATATAAACTTGGCCATTGGGAATAATAACCTGATCGTTGGGAATAGTAACATAGCCATTTGAATAGTAATTTACCCTAAAATTAATAAAATGTAATATAAATAATATTTATCATGAGTAATTCAAGTAAATATAAATATTATAATTTCATAAAATAAATATCAATATTAAAAGATCAATGAAAATATAAGCACATTTTTAACAAACAACATTTTAATGGATTTTATAAAAATCACAAATTTTTTATTAAAAATTAAAATTAACCATATTAGAAAATTATTTTGATAAAATGAATATAATTTTTATAATTAAAAAATTGATATTTTTTAAGGGTGGTATTTTGGTAATTTTTTTAGTACTTTATTTTTAGGTGAATAGAAAAAAGCTGTTTTTCATAACTGATATATTCTAAATTACATAATTTATGATGTAATAATGAGTTAATCAATTATATAAATGTTGGATAGACCAAAAAATATTTATTTTTATAAATAATTTATTTAAATATAGTAAACATTTTTTCTAAAACTAAAAGTTATTTTCCAAAGTCTAAAATCAAAAGTATACCATTAAAATAATATTTTTCCAATTTCCCACCATTTCTTTTGATCAAACTAATAAATAAGGATTATAAATTTTTTAAAATTCTTAAGATAATTTTATTTAATTAAAATAAACTTTATAAAGTAAAAAATATTACTATTTAATGGTTTACCTTGGATATAATACTTTTTTCAATATTATAACTCAAAATACCCTATCCTCAATTTTAAATAACCCCACAAATGTCCCTTGAAAAAAACATCATTCCCATTTAAAAAATCCAAATTTCTACCCAAACGACCTCTCTTAAGATCCTTATAATCCACAGAGGCATTCTGTAAAAATCTAACACTAATCATAAAATGGTTTTATCATTTAGAAAATAATCAACAGAGAGAATAGAGTAGGTTTTTCTCAACTTCTTTTCACATTCTTCTATTCTCATATTTTCTCATAATCATTTTAAACCCAAAAATGATAATATTAATTGAGAAGTATGTTAAAAATATATTAATTACTATAATATACTATAAAAATTATATTTATGATGCATCTATATTTTATACTTCTCTTTATTCTTCTTTAGACAATGCCCCATTAATGGTGGGTTAACCACCAATGAGGACATTTCCAATCATTTTAATATCACCATCCTTATGGATGGTTATTGTAAGAAACCAGATCTTTTTGAAGTATGGATCTTTATTTTGGGTTATTTTGAGGAAAAATTATGAAATGTAAATTTTCTAAGTACACGCCATGTCCACTTGAGTACACGCTGTGTACTCAGTTTCCACGTATAGTCATGTATTGGTTGTGTAACGGCTGAGTACATGGCTAGGTAAGTGGATCTGGCAGACCGCCTAATGAGGGGGACATTTGTGGCTAGTACACAATGTGTACATTAACTGAACACACTATGTAATTTTATTTTTAATTGATGAGTCAGATTGGGGTTGCATCTCATCTTTAGAAAACACCTCTTCTCACATTGTTTCATAAAAGATAGAGGCGTATGACTGAAGAATTCGAGAACCTCTCATTCCTCTATCCAAGATCTGATTGAGATGCCACCGAGTGCGTTGGATTCCCAACAGTGAGTTCTCTCTTTACCTGGAGGATATCTTCTTGATTCCCCTTCTCTCATGGGTTATTCTAGGTTGAAGTATTTTAACCTTTTTGTAGATTTACATCATTCTAGGCCAATTCAAGGGCTGATGTTCAAGAGTGTTCATAGTACAAAAATCAATGTAGGCGGTTTGTTCCTTTATTTGGTTGTATTTTGATTATATATGCTAAAAGTTCCAAATACCCATGTTTAGGGTATTGTTTGTTTTCTAAATTAAACCTTTATATGACATGTTATGGCGTGTTTTTTTGAGAAAGGGTTATTGATTATGCATAAGGTTTATGCCTTTATTATGGGTGTATTTCCCTTATTTGATTGATTATGGCCGTTTGGTCTATAATTCCTGTTAGGCTTGCTTTTTTTTCCAAGACTCATGTTCTTAGGATGGAGTTACTGTTTATTTGAGATGCACATGATTAACATTGAGAAAGCATGACCAAGGGGAATTGACTGTGATAGATTTCCAAGTTAGGGTCATTTATGTATGAATTGTTGTTATATTAGCCTAGAGGTATTGACTGTGAGAGCTATCAGGTGGTCATAGACCAGAGGGGATAGACCATGAGAGCTACACATAGGGTCATTATTAAATGAATGTTGGACAGTAGGGAATTGACTATGAGCGCTTTCAGGTGGTCATTATAATTTATTATTGCGAATATGACCAAGGGGTATAGACCGTGAGAGCTACCAAGGTGGTAGTTTGTAAATGATTAGATCTATGTGGGACTAAAGGTGTTATACTGTGTGAGATTTCTTAGAGGGTCATTATTTATTGAATTGATTATATGTTTAACCAGAGGGGTCAGACTGTGCGAAATTTCCCAGAGGGTTTCTTATGAATGTTTGTATGATTGTGACGGGTCTACCAAGCCAAAGCACAGGCTTGGACTCAGTCTTAATTATTGTTTAGATGGTATTCTAATATTCCTGTTGTTACTATTATATATGGGATATAGAGATTTGGCTAGATTCTGAGGTTACATTATTCAGCAGATTTAATAATTAATAAATGTAAATGAATGTAGTTGGAAACTGTAGGATTGTTTAATTTTGAGTACTTCTTAATTTATTACTTTATTATGCATATTACCTTCTATATATAAAATCACTGACAGTTAGGTACATACATTTTTGTGGTTTTCTTCTAGGGTTCATCTCACACCCTATTTGGGTCATGATTTTGGACCCAAATAGATTATATTTTTGCAGGTATAGATAAGGGAAAGCGCCCTTCTTCACGAGGTACTTGATTTCTGTTGGAGTTGGAGAGCATAGGACCATGAAGAGGCTTGCGATGCTATTGGAGTTTAATGATTTTTATGCTTTGGTTTTATTATTGTATTTTTAGTATTGTGACTTGTTTGGATACTTTTCTAGACACATGTGGCATGAATCATTTATAGATATGATCTAGTTTCTTTTTTTGCTTTTAGTCTTACACTTTTTACATCTGTTGTATGGTATTAATGCTTCCTCTATTGTTTACTATTTTTTATTCCATTTTTTATACTCTTCCAATAAGGGAATAGTTTCCTCATTTTCTGACCATGTCCCTCGTTTCTAGTTGACAGCCTTTGGAATTTAGGGAAATGAGCTTGAGGTCATGTGACCAATCGGGTACGAGGCACCTTTGGGTGGCACCTGGAATCAGGATGTTCCAAGGTAGAATCAGAGGAGGTTATTTTATTCTTTGTTCTACTATTTGGAGCCTATATATAGAAACAAGAAGGAATAGGTAGTTGGTAATAGGCTGTGTCTGGGAGTAGCTAACCTGTGTACCGAGAAAAGCCAAGTTACCTCTAATATTGAATTTTTTTTATGGTTTTTCAATTATTACGGTTGAATTGATTTCACTATTGGGTGATACACATGTATTGTGCTATTATCGTTGATATTATTAAGGTTATATTTCTTTTGAAACCCGATGAGATGAAGTTATTCCATATCATGCATCATATAGGAACTTGATAGAAATTAGATTTCATTCATTCTTTTCAGGCCATTTAGGATGCATATCTGATTGCATGCTATTGCGATAGATGTTGTGATTGATATGCATGATGTTTTGATTGATGTTGTGATAGAATAACTTTTATTTTGGATATGGTATTATTATATGTAATGTTTCATTTTGATGGATGTTAAAATTTGGTCCCTAAAGTGTTATGGGTCCTCTTGGATTAGAATTTAGTGAATTACGTTTGAACTTTAATTGATTTTTTTCAAGTTATAGTTTGTAAAAGGATTACAAGCTTTGATTAGAGGGGAGTGTGGGATCCCATTGGTTGGAATTTGTCATTCCTTGGACAAACTTTTAAGTTTTTAAGTGTTCTAGAAGAGTTTTAGAGGCCTACTGTCTGGAAACTCAGACAACCCGTTGTGTGATGTTATGAACACACCCCATGTGTTCTTCGATTTTGGAAGAAATAAATTCTCTTAAGTAAACACCGTGTAATTTATGTATATTTCATGTAGTATTTGACCATGTGAATAACTGTATGGGTAGAGACAAGAGTTTGATAAAATTTTGGTAGAACACACCGTGTACTAGGAGTACACGCTGTGTTGTAAATGACCGTGTATCCAGCTATGTGACCAACGACACAGGTGGATGAAACTTAGGTTGTACACACCATGTATCATTTATTAATTCCATGTAGTTATCAACTGTGTATCTGGTTGTGTGGCCAATGACAAGGGTAGATGAGACTTGAGTAGTATGCATCGTGTCTAGGGTGAACATGCCGTGTAGTGTTACCCAAGAGAGAACTATGTAGTTCAATCCGTGTAGAAGAACTTGGACAAGAAGGAATATTCAAGTACATTCCAGGTCTCAAGAGGAACATGTTGTGTTTTGGGGTGTTACACGACTAGGTTGACATAGGTACATTCCCATGTTATTTCTTAAAGGGAACACACTATGTAACCTTATTTTGTAAAACATGATTTTTTTTCTTCTCCTATTTCTTTATGGAAATTACAAGTGGATGTCCTTGATAATTTTGTACTGAGGTGTGTGTTTTACCTCAAAGAGTCGTCACAATAAGAAATCCTCCAGTTGTATGCTGGATATTGGGTGATGACCAGACACCAGGAATGGTAGAGTAGGGACTCCCAGCAGATCCTCATATCGTGCCTGTTTTGGAACCATCTATTATACCGAATACAGGTTCCAATTAAAACTTCCATGAAGGATTTATAAGGATGTTATAGACATTTCAAGGATCACCGAATCCTGCCCCGTCTATGGAAGAGTTGACGCGGGTGTTCCATTAGTAGCATCCTCCCACTTTCTAAAGGGTTAGAAGAACATAGGCTATAGAGTCATGGTTGGAGGCCACACTTTCCATCTTTGATCATCCAGAGACACCTCCAGAGAAGAGAGTGAAGTTCATGACATACATGCTACGCAATTCCACTAAGAGATAGTGGAATGTTATCTCATAGGTGGGATTTCATCAGTATATGGGTTAGGAAGAGTTTCAGAGGACCTTATATGACTACTTCTACCATGATATGTTGAGGGATGATCGAGCCCGAGAGTTCATGCATTTGAATTATGGCTCTCTTTTAGTGATGGATTACTTATCTTGTTTTATAGAGCTTCAACACCTCACACCTATTATGGGAGGTGAAGAGTTATCTTTGGCTAGGCAGTTTGAGGATGGTCTGAGGCATGACATCCGATCGTAGGTGAATGTCTTTAGGATGACTTTAGTGACTACTATAGTGTATTAGGCACTGATTACTGAGCACAATATGAGGGAGTTGGAAGCTGAGAGCTAGGGTGGTTCACCATACAGTGCTAAAACACCTTCAAGAGATAGCATGAACCACCATAGGGATCTTTCACAAGATGCTTCTTCAGGTCACCATGTGGTATGCTACTAGTGTGGGAAGAGTGGGAATACAAGACCACATTGCCCAAAGGACCCATTCGAGTGCCAATAATATGACAATATGGATCATCATTAGCATTTTTTATAGTTTTTCTCACTAGCAGGGAGTGATAGGGGTTCTGTTATGACTCCGCGTTCAGGTTTAGGACCACCAGTTTCTCATCAGTTAGGGAACAAAAGTTCATCAGGCCGTTCAGTCCGAGGAGTAGGTCATGGTCGTGGTATCTAGACATCAGGTTTTTAGTGAAAATAGGGTGGATTATCACAAGGTAGTTAGGCAGGGTCATAGAGTCATGGTATATGTCAGACTTTTGTAATGGAGTAGACCCAATATGAGCAGGATTCTTGACCCTCTACAGTTAGAGGTACGGTTCTTGTTTCCTCAGTTTTAGCTTTTACCCTGTTTGATATAGGGGCTTCCCATAGTTTTATATATGTTTCCATAGTGGAGAGACTTGGGCTCTCTATCTCTACTTCTGAGAATGTTATGATACTAAACACTCCATTGGGGATTAAGATGGCTAGTGCACGTCAGTGAAAGGAGTTCCCTCTTGAGGTTGGTGGGTGTCACTTCTTATGTGAACTCTATGTCTTAGAGATTACATGATTCTATTTCATTCTTAGAATGGGCTGGTTGGTCTATTTCCAGGACTTTGTTGTCTACTATTGCTATAGGGTGAGTTTCACATCACCAGAGGGTTGGTCTTTTATACAAAATGGTGAATGGGATTTTCAGGAAAGCAGAGATGGACCCAAGCATCATGGGTGGGGAGGAATTACAACCCAGATTTCTAGTTTATATCTGGATGACCAGGGGACTTCATAGATAGAATTTCCTCCAGTGGTGGATCATTTCTAAGATGTATTTCCAAATGAATTTTAGGCTTACCTATGGAGATAGAGGTAGATTTCCCTATTGATCTTGTTATAGGAGAAACATCAGTGTCTATTCCTCCTTATAGGATGGCTACACCACTGTTACATGATATCAAGATGCAGTTAGGGGAGTTACAGGAAAAGGGTTTCCTCAGACCCAATACTTATTCTTGTGGTTCGCATATCCTTTTTTCGAAGAAGGCAGATGGTACCATTAGACTTTGCATGGATTATTGGAAGCTGAACCAGTTCACGGTCAATAACTAATATCCCTTGTCGAGGATTGATGATCTCTTTGATCAGCTTTGAGGAGCCCAAGTGTTCTCAAAGATTGACATGAGATTTTTTTATCATCAGTTTCATGTTAGACCATCTGATATACCTCTTACAACCTTTCTCAGTAGGTATGGTCTATATGAGTATTTGGTTATTTTGTTCAGTCTCACTAATGTGCTGAAAGTTTTCACGGAACTGATGAATTGAGTGTTCCATCCTTACATGGATTATTTTGTGGTAGTCTTTGTTGATGATATATTGGTGTACTATCATGCTTTACACGACCATGCCACCCATATTGAGATCATATTAAGTACACTGAGATATCATCAGTTATATGCTAATCTCTCAAAATGCCACTTTTGGATGGACCAGATTCACATCTTGGGTCATGTTATCTCAGAGACAGGAGTATCGATAGACCTAGAGAAAGTGAGAGAAATAGTTTACTAGGAGGAACAGAAGATCTTATATGAGGTATAAAGTTTTCTTGGGATGGATGGTTACTGCATGCACATTATACAAGACTTTTCTTACTTAGAAGCACCACTGATGAGCCTGACTAAGAAGGGTGAGAAGTACTTGTGGAGAGATTCCTGCAATTCATCCTTTCATGAGATAAAATGGAGATTTACTTCCGCACTGATATTGATTTTTATAGAGCTGAGGAAGTGTTAAACTATCTACTATAATGTATCAGGTATCAGGTTGGGAGCAGTGCTTATGCAGGGGGAAGGAGTCATTGCATATGAGTCTTGGTAGTTGAGTCCACATGAGTGGAATTACCCTACACACGATCTCGAGTTAGATGTAGTTGTTCATGTTTTACTCTATTGGATACATTATCTTTTGGGAGATAATTTTGTGGTATATACTGACCACAAAATCCTCAAGTATATCTTTACTCAGCATGGTCTGAATTTGAGACTGCGAAGGTGGGTTGAGTATCTTCAGTATTTTGACTTTGAGCTTAACTATATGCCCAGGAAAGGAAACACACTTGCTGATGCATTGAGAATGAGGACTCAGATACATGCACTTCAAAAGTCCAGTAGTTAGTGGAAGCTTATGGATCTATTCCATGAGATGCATTTGTAGGTGCACGATAGACAAGGGTAGAAATTTATTTCTTCTATAGTTGTTACCTTTACTCTACTAGATCGAATGAGAATGGGGAAGCTATCAAATTCCAAAGCCCTGGTCTTATAAGAGAGTGTGTCAGGAGAAGACCCTACTCATGGGTGGACTGTAGATGTGGATGTGTTTTTTCATTTTCATGGGAGCATATATGTGTCAGTAGACATACGTGAGGAGTATATGCGATATTTTCATTCCTCCGTTTGGGAATTTCATCTTGGTGTCACCAAGATGTATCGAGTTATACAACCTCAGTAATGGTGGTCAGGTATGAAGAGGGATGTAGTTGGTTTTGTTATGAGGAATTCCACCTGTCAGTTGGTGAAGGAAGAGAATCAGTGACCGATAAGACTTCTAAAATAGTTACCCATTCCTGAGTGAAAGTGGAATAATGTTTTGTTGGATTTCGTGATGGGTTCACTGAGGTCTCCTTGAAGAAATGATGTGTTCTGGGTTATTGTTGAAAGACTCATGAAGGTTGAAGATTTATTTTTGATCAAGTAAACCTTTAGTGTTTATGATTTTGAAGGTTGTACATCTGAGATATTTTATGTTTTCTTGGGTTTCGCACTCTGTCATTTCAGATAGGGAGACCTGGTTTACTTCTCGTGTCTGGAAGGGACTATAGAGGGATTTGGGTACACAGATACTTGAGAGTATAGAATTCCTTCCCCAGATAGATGGCCAGTTTGAGTGCATGATTTAGGTTTTTGAGGACATGCCTCGAGCACACATCCAAGATTTTGGGGGATCTTTGGCGAAACACGTACCCCTAGTAGAGTTTTCCTATAATAACAGTTTTTAAGAAATGATTCAGATGGTACCTTTTGAGGATTTGTACGACAGTCCATGTTGATTACCTATATGATGGCCAGAGGTAGGAGAGGGAGCTATATTGGGACCTCGTCTTGTCCAAGAGACCACTGAGCAGGTAGATTTGATTCAGAATAGTATGGCTACTGCACAGTCTCGGTAGAAATTATATGTTGTTCAATGGAGACGACACCTACAGTTCAAGGTCAAAGATCCAGTTTTCTTACATGTCATACTGAGGTGGGGATACATGAGGATTAAGAGATAGGGGAATATTTTACCAAGATATGTCAGTCCATTTGAGGTTTTGGAAAGAGTCAGGTCGATCGCCTATCGGTTGCAGTTACCTTAGTGTTACTGGGCTATGTACGATGTCTTTCATGTTTCTCAGCTACGACCTTACTTTTCAGACCCGTATCACATTTTTCAACCCAAGGAGGTTGAGTTAGAGGTTGATGCATCCTTCGAGGAGCACCCTATTCAGATTGTGGATCTCATCATGAAGGATCTTTATGGTCAGTCTGTTCCTCTGGTACATGTTTTATGATAGCACAGGTGAGTATAGGACAAGACTTGGGAGAGGGAGGCCAATGTATGATCCCAATGGCCAAATTTGTTTGATGTTTCTTATTCACCACCCTTAGAAGGAAAATTTGGGGAAAAAATTTCTTTAATGGGGGAAGTTTGTAAGAATACAAATATTTTTCAGGTATGGATCTTTAATTTGGGTTGTTTTGAGGAAAAGGGAAGAAATGGAAATTTTCCAAGTACACGCCGTGTACTCCTAAGTATACCCCATGTACTCGGTTTCCACATATAGCCATGTAATATTCATGTGACGGCTGAGTACGTGGTTGTGTAGGCGACATGGAAGACCACCTAAAGTGGGGGCTAGTACACGATGTGTAAATTAAATGGACACGACCTATACTTGTATTTTTAATTTATGAGTCAGTGCGGGGTCACGTCTTATCTTCAGAAAAGACTTCTTCTCCTTGTGTTTCGTATAGGAGATTGATGTATGGTTGAAGAACTTCAATATCCTCCTGTTACTCTTTCCAAGCTCTAATTAAGATGTCGCCACGTGAGTTAGATTATCACCGGTGAGTTCTCTCTTTCCATAGAGCCTCTCTTCCTTATTTGTCTTTTCTCATGGGTTATTCAAGGTTAAATTTTTTTTATATTTTTTTAGATCCACATTGTTCTAGGATGATTCAAGGGACGATGTTCAAGAGTGTTCATTGTACAACATCAAGGTATGTGGTTTGTGCATTTATTTGGTGTATTTGGATTATATATGCTAAAAGTGATGAATACCCTTGTTTAAGGTATTGTGTGTTTTGGAATTTAACCCTATTTAAGACCTGTTATGGTGTGTTTGTTTGAGAAAGAGATATTTATTATGCATATGGTTTATGCCTTGATTATGGGTTTGTTTCCCATGTTTTATTTATTATGGCTACTTGGTCTAAAATTCATGTTATGCTTGATTTGTTTTCATGCATCATGTTGTTAGGATGGAGTTACTGTTTATTTGAGATGCACATGATTTTCATTGTGAAAGCATGACCAAGGGGAATTGACTGTGAGAGATTCCATAGGTAGAGTCATTTATGTACTAATTGTTGTTATGTTGACCCAAAGGTATTGATTGTGAGAGATGCTAGGTGGTCACAGAAAAGAGGGGTTAGACCATTAGAGATACCCATAGGGTCATTATTAAATGAATGTTGGACTTTAGGGCATTGACTGTGAGAGCTACCAAGTGGTCTTCATTATTTATTATTTCTAAGAAGACTAAGGTGTATTGACCATGAGAGCAACCCAGGTGGTCATTTGTAAATGATCATTGCTATGTGGAACCAAATGGGTTAGACTGAGTGAGCTTTCTCAGAGGTTCATTATTTATTTAATTGATGATATGTTGAACCAGAGGGGTCAGATAGTGAGAACTTTCCTAGAGGGTTTCTTATGAATGTTTGTATGATTGTGACGACTCTGCCAAGCCAAAGCACAAGATTGGACTCAGTATTACTTTTTGTTTATATAGTTTTCTAAAATGTCTATTGTTCCTATTATATAGGGGGATATAGAGCTTAGGCTAGATCCCGAGGTAACATTATTCATGGGATTTAATAATTAATAAATTTAAATGAATGTAATTGGAAATTGTATGATTTTTTACTTTTTAGTACTTCCTAGTTTATTTCTTCACTTTTAATATTACCTAATATATTTATTTATTGAATTTTAGGCACATATCTTTTGGTGGATTCCTACTGGGATTAATCTCACACCCTCTTTGGGTCATTCTTTTATACCCAAAAATATTATATGGTTGTTGGTATAGATAAGGTAAAGCACCCTTTTTCATCTGGTACTTGTTTTCTGTTGGAGCTGGGGAGCATGAGACCAAGATAAGGCTTGCGATGCTGTTGGGGTTTACTGATTTTCTATGATTTGTTTTTAGTATTGCATTTATAGAATTGTGACTTGTTTGTATGCTTTCCTAGACACATGTGAAATGCACCATTTATATATATGCTTTAGTTTCTTATTTTCTATCAGTCTTCCGCTATTTACTTTTGTTGTATGGTATTACTGCTTCTGATACTATTTACTATTTGTTATTACAGAGTGTATATTGTTCAAATGATGGAATAGTTTCCCTATTTTCAAACCTTTTCCCTCGCTGCTAGTCGGTAGCCTCTGGAATTTGGGGAAATTCCCTTGAGGTCATGTGACCAACTGGGTTCAGGGCACCTTTGGGAGGCACCTGGAACCGGGACGTTACAATTATAATAAATTATTTAAGATATATAAATGAATAAATATATTTATTTTAATATTCTATAATTAATTATACTTATTTATAAATGATCTTGAAAAAATAGAGAAATTGAATCAAAATGGGATATATTTAAGGAAAACATGATATCAAAACATTCAACCTTTAACAAAGGGAATTAAGGAATAAAATCTAATGATTATAAATGATGAAGAGTGAAAAATGGAAATTATTACCTTTTATTTCCATGTTTTAATAAACCAAATTTTATTATCTAGGAGGAATAAAAGTGATGAAATAAAGTGGGATTTAAGTTATGGGGATTCATGAACCCAATTACTTCATTTTGAGTTATCTTCACTCTCACATTATTCTCAGTATAAATGTTCCTATATTATCCTTAATGTGTACATTCACAGTTATTTCAATTTTTTTCAGGGGATATACATGGTTTTACCTTTTATAAAGAACTTCTAAGACAATTATTTTTTTAAAAGGAATTTATTTTTTCAAACATCTCTTTGACTCCCACTGAGTTGTTTTTTCTTCAAAGAAAAATGATCTTTTATGAAAAATTATGATCTCATTTATTAATTTGGTAACACAAAATTTTATTCCATGAATTATGATATTTGAAATCCTTTATGAATCCCATTCCTTTTAGTGAGTTTGTTTCATGACTACGATTGATATATGTTCTCATTCCCAGTGAAATACAGGATTATGAGCATTTTAGGATGTGATGGGTTGGAATAGAATTATTTATCCCCATAATGCTTTGGTTAATGTGATATATATCATTGTATTATGTGTATTATTCATGGAAATGATGATATATTTTTTCATAATTACGATGCTACAATTTATGTACATATGATTTGCGTGAACAAGATATTCGATTTGTTCAGAACTTTGTGTGGTATTTTATCACAATGTTATGATTTTTAATTATTATTCATTTTCCAAATTCCTTATCTTTATCAAACTTCTCCCTCATTATTATGATGATGATCCTATTATTTTGATATTATGTTGATTATGTTGACCCATGTACAATTAATTCATGTCCCTTTTTCCACCCCTTACTAGGATTTTAGATCATCCCTTTCATTCATGTATATCCACAGGTGATTATATATAATAAGGAGAACATGAGAGATTTTAGGATGATAAAGAAGAAGTATTTAAATAATGTTTATGTTTTATAGGTGATGTATGAGAAGGATTTTGCCTATATACTAAACCATTAGATCCTATATCATATCACTATTATGTTTTTTATCATAAAAATGATTTAATAATCATATAAGAAAAAGTTGTTCCATAATAACCTGAACCAACACTAGGTACTTAGTGGCTAGAAACTTCCACACCCTCGCCCTTTTTCGTCCACCAACACCCAAGAAAGTTGTTTGGATATTTTTATACTCAACTTACATCCCTAAAAAATCCTATAAAACATTGTTAACATGATAAAATACCCCATTATAAATCCAAATACAAAAAAATAAAATTCACCCATCCACCAAATCAATAATAATTTGAAACATAATATATCTCACCAACACATAAATATGTGGTTCATAACAAACTCTTAATCAAAACCATTATCATCCTCGAGAATCTATTGCATTCCTTTGATCATTAATCATGAACTATACCATCTATCAACTCATCACTAACATACTACGTTAGACCTCCAAATGAAAAGATCACACCAAATGTACAACTCTCACTAATGTGAGCATAATTCATTATAATCCCTGTTACTCGATCACTGAGACTTCCATTGAACCATCCACATTCACCATCATCCCATTAACATCATTTTATCACAAAATAACCATTTAAACTGTCAAAAAATAAAATTGCTTACCTGAGAACCCTAATAATACTCGACGCTAAAATCTAAGATAACGCCTCAAAAAACTATTCAATCAAAAAACACTAATTATCAACCCATATTTTTCCATGTGGAACTCACTAACCATAAAGACTAACTATTTATGGCTGATTCTGACTAATGGTGCCATTAGAATCACCTACAAAAGATGCATCACATACATTTCAAACTATAAAACCATAAAAAACCTTACCCAGATACTTGATCCCAACTCTAAAATCATATCCAATGATCCCAAACTATTTGACTCTATCTAAACATGTACAAAAAACATACAATTTAAAATACATCAATCACCCTAGTCAAAACTATAAAGAACGGTAAACACAGTTTTTAAGGCTACTGATTTCTTATCTCAAAACTAGATCAAAATCACTTTATGAAAACCAAAACTCCTGAAATTACTTTTTGATAACACCCCTTGGCATAAAATGGGTTTCATAAAAATTTAAAAAAAAATCTCCATCTAAGTTAGAATTTTACATGAAAATTGATCCCATTTTCATAAACCATATGGAAATATATTTATAAAATATTATCCTCATTTTTATATAAACATAAAAGTATTAAGCTATTTTAAACATGACACAAGACAATAAAAGATATTTATTTTCAAATTAGTGTTTTTATCAAAATTTCCAACACTAAAAAATCATCACCTTAGGGTGGTTAAACAAACACAATCAATAATTGATCAAATAAAACCCTCAAATCTTTATTAATTCAATCACCCGTTATTATGTATTTAAGAAAACAATGAATGGATTATAAGTTGATTCATTTAATAATTTTTCTTGATGAGGTATCCTTTCAAACAGAACCTCCCATAGGCTTATGTACCCTACCTTATGCATGGAACTATCATGATGTACAAACAACTCACCAGCTCCCACCTATGCGCTATGACTCAACTTGAGTCAAACCCATCCTTCATAGGGATTCTTGGTTTAACACATCACTCATAAGTAGAGTGGATAATCACTAAAATAAAAATTCCCTAAAAACATAGGTTTTAAACTGAATACATGGTGGTTAGGACTGCTCCTAGTCTATATCCCAAGTTCTAATGTCCAATATCCACCTCTAACTAACACATACCTAAAAAATACTCTCTCTAATACTACATTGTAATTAAACAACCTAGATAACCCAAAATATACTTTATCAGGGTATTACACATATCCTAAAGCGTTCCCACACATACACTAGAGGCTAAAAAATACCAATGAGGGCCTAAAAAGTCACAGAGAAACTATTCAATCAAAAATAAATCCCCAAGGTCTAAGAATGAATCTACCAAAAATTTGTCTTGAAAAATATATAAAATGTACATACCTAATAATTATAAACAAAAAACTAGAAACCAATAAGGCCCCTACAATACAGAATATAAAATCAATAAATAGTCTATATAATGCATCAACCATGACATAGTAATAGTAGTATAATAATACACAATAGACATTTTCATAATACATAAACTATAGGTACTCAAACCGGTATATATGCAGTTTAATAATTGAAAAGTAAATATATAATTGACTATAGCCTAAATTACATGATATACTCCCATAAAATCCATGAACTCTAATACCATGATCTTCATGAGCCATCCATTGAGCACAAATATGATACTTTCACCAGAAATAAAACATAAGGTCTAACCACATACATTGAAAACCATGTCATATACACAAGTAGGGGGTGAGTCCAATGACCTAGTGGGATTCTCCCACTCACCTCAACACACTAAGTTTTTTTTGTGATCATGTGGATATCCATATAAATCTTGGAAAAGTGAAGATCAATTCTCAATGAAACTCCCCCACTCTAAAACATAACAGAAAATGCACTCACAAACCATACATGTGATTGTATGACTAAAAGACACACACACCCCAATGATACACAAGATATTATTCAAATCAGGATAGGTACCACCTATTTATAATCGATAATAGGTATACCACCAAAATCCAATGCGCTATACCATTCCTCGATTTTCTTCTCATATATAATCATCATGTTCCCTCCCTATATCAAATTAACTCACTCATTAAAGTCCCACCTGACCAAATAGTTATCTCAGTACTCGTAAATGAACAAAACCTAAAATATAATGGGAAATAATGATAGATCCAAGAATCTCAATAATACAAAATCAAAGAGTACCCAACCATTAATAACAATATCAAACAACAACATAAAACCAAGAAGGGAAATAAAAGAGGAAAAAAGTAACAAATATCTATATAATAACAATCTCATGATAAAATGAATTGGAAAATAAATAATGGAGGAAAACCAAAAGAAATATAAATCCTAACACCCAAGACCTTCTCCATCTCATATCAAAATTACTCAATGGAATTATATTTAAAACTACCCATATAACACCGTTGGATCGATCCCATATATAGAATTACATATTAGTAGTAGGCTTCCCTGTATGATTTTATAGTTCTTTAGTTTCACCCTAATTACTCGAATATTTTATCCAAACTATCATCATTAAAAACAAAATAAGTGTGTTCTAGGTTAATTATATTATCTCAAGTGGTTCCATAGATAGATCTAGGTCTTCTCTATTCCATATAGTCCACTATTTCCTTCATAGGGATAACCACTGTCCCACCTAGTGCCGCTTCAGCTATCAATACACATTCAAATACCTGTGAGGAAGAGAATAGCTAGATAAATCTTGATCACGAAGATTGTCCTAAAAATTACCTCCCATTAATATAAACATTCCATTAATAGGTCTGTCCCATAAGTAACATTATCTCTCAAGCTATGTTCATTATCACACAATATCATATATAGTATAAAACATTATCATTTAAGAGGGAAACTCACTGTATGAATATCATTTAAATTTTTTTTTTGTATCTGTTCAACACAACACTAGATTGGTACCAAGTATCATCATTTCACTAGGATAAAAACTCCATAACCCGACCTAGTCAATCAATTGAATAAAAAAAATACTAAATCCCACCTCAACTAATGAGGCCAAAACACAAGGATCTCCCATTTGAAAAAAAGAGGTCATATAAGCCATCAAGAATGTCAGAAAGTTCCCAAATTCCAATTATGAACATCTCACCCATTACCTATTAAAAAAATCCATACCCATATCAAGGGAATCCCATGGTTCTTATGGACATATGCCAAAAGTAATCCTAATAAAATATCATTTTGATCTAACAAAACCATTAACTATAAGAAATTATCTATCCTAGTCCCAATTCTACCATGAATCATTATACAATAATAATTTACATATAAGGAAACCATAATCAAGAGGAATATATACAAGCATACTGGCATTAAAAAAACTAGAAATACCCCTCAAAATGTCAAAAAAAACCAAACAGTGTACAAAAACTATCCCTCATGGATTTCCATTAAAATAAAATTCAAAATCATTTTTTACTAATCATTTTAAAGGCACTAAATTTTAGTTTTTAAGGCCCTAGAGCGTAGTGTATGTGGTTGGGGAAATTACCACCAATGGGGTTTCATTAGTTTATTTGGATTTATCCTCATAGTTGGATAAATATAAACCCCACAGTCCTTATTAATGTATCTTTCACAAAAAAGTTATAATTAATTTATAAATAATAATTACCTATAATATCGGAATTATTTCTTCATTGTTAAATCTGGTGATCCCACTAGTCATACAATCATTATACTGAATAATTAAAGTGTACAATCCCTATAAAACTATCCACACATGCTCTATGAATCTTAGAATGTATCAAATAGATATTTTTGTACATCCTCCTAATACCGATCACATTTTTTCATTCTCATTGATTGAAAATATAATTCCTTATATATTAGAAAGAATTTTTCTAGGTATCTTAGGGACTTGAGAGGGAGGGGATTGATGCTATTCATTATTTAGAGTGTTCTTGAGAAATTATCTATAGAGATTGATTGAATTATCAAGAGTGAAATGTCGTGAACAAAAAATCATTAACTGAATAAATTATATAATATTTTTCATACAATTCGGTTAGAGAATAAGTTATTTAATATAGGTCCATAAAAATCCCTTAATTTTATTTGAACCCTACATAAAATAAAAATAATATTACTATTAATTCTTTGTCATGTTTTAACCTTACATATATTAAAATATAATTTCAATTATACCCTTAACCCAACCTTTAAATTATCTTTTGTATTTATTGAACCATTAATTGTAAGTATTTATTTAAATAAATAATTGTCACTATATTATTCATTTAATAAATATTTATTTGATTACCTAAATAAATATTATTCCTTAAAACATTAGAATAATATTTATTTTAAAATTAATTTCAAATAGTCTTTAGTTTACTTTCTAGATACACTTAATGTGTGAGCCTCTATGTCCCTTTCTTAGTAGAATTACGATTACTCACCTAATGATGAAGATCAGTGTCTATATAGGAATCAAGGAACCCATAAAGAAATATGTTAATATCAAAATGAAAATAAAATCCTAAAAATGTAAAATATGTAATATAATACCTTAATCTCAATATCTCATCAAGTAGGTTTCACCACTTTTGGAATCAACCTATATGCTTGATATATCTTTCTTAAATTAACTCATCAATAAAAAAACTATGAACATGAAATTAATTAAATAGTTTCATTACAATCAAACTACATGATATATTTATTTCCATTAACTTGTAAGTGAAAAATAATTTCTTAACTTATTCATTAATTTGATATCAAATGTGACACACCCATTATATCCTATATTTTCATGAGAATATATCACAAAAGTTTTAATCAATATTTTAAATTATGATACTCATGATATAAATTAATAATAATATCAAGTCTAATGACTAGTAAACACATATTCAAATAGGAATATCCAATGAAACATATAAAATGTATAATTCCTGTAGGAAGATATGTTCTGATAACATCCTCTCTTAGAGATTAACAAGTGAGAACTTTATGGGAAAAATTATAAATGTATTATGAGACCCATACACCTTATATTCTATATCATCTGGGTTCATCAAATAGATTGAATATTGTTGAGACCACTTTGTGTATGAAGATTGTATTTGTTGTCAACAATTGCCAATATCGGTCAAAATAAAGGATTCTAAAGATAATGGAGATTAGCTAAAGTGAGGATTCCTGGATAATTTTTATGAAATCATATCATTGAATGTCATACTGGGAAAATTCTCTATGAAGTAAATTCAAAAGATTGTTTAGCTGATCCTAACTTCAAAGCATATGTATCAAAGGTGATACATAGTTTACAACAATGAATAATGGTGATTAAAACCATATGATGCTTTGATAATATGTATTTCACAAATTCATAAGTTAGGAGAACTTGTGATGAAATCCTTATGAAGGAAAGGGGGATAAATGATGATGACATTCATATATAGTTTTGATTGGAAGGAATGATACTGCTGGAAGAAAGGGAAGTTTCAATACTTTCCATTGTAACTCTAACGATGCTAAATGATATATATCACAATTTTGGAGTTCGTGATGGAATATAAAGAATGAATATGGGAATCAGTGGATAGAGAAATGAAAAAGGAATGGAAAATTTGGATGTGGCACAAAAGAATAGATTAAGGTGGTGTTATTTTCCAGTGTTTGCCAAATTTTTGGGCCTGAAGATCTGGAGATTAAGAAATGTGTTTTTGGCAATGGATGTTGTGCGCAATATTGAAGATGGTTTAGATTTTTGCACGCAAGGAATGATTCAGGGTCAGAACAAAAAAAAGGCAAAGGCATGGAGTGCGCAGAAAATTGGGTAGAGTGCACAAAAAATAAAGGCTGTGTGAAATATTAGCATAGTGCATGAAAAATGAAGCGGTGCGCAAAATATTGCCGTGGTGCACAAAATAGAGGACTGAAGATTTTTGTGCAAGAGGTGTTTCGAGATCCGAAGCTCGAAAATTAACAAAGGCATGAGGTGCGTGAAAAATTGGAGCATTGTGTGAAATATGTTGTTGTGTGAAAGGGTTTTTATGCACGTGGAGATAGTTTTACATGCAAGAAGGGGTTTTACGTGCAGGGTCAAAAATACCTATAAATATGTGGTGAACCACTATCATTTATTAAGGATCGACACTTAGAAAAATCCTGAGTACTGACACGTGAAAAATTGAAGTATTGAGTAGTGCGCGAATAGAAGAAGCGGTTCGAAAAAAAGAAAGTGGTGCGCGAAAAATCAAGTGATGCGTGAAAAAGAGAGTGTTTCATGAAAAAGACAGTGTTGTGCGAAAAAGAGAGTAATGCGTGAAAAAGTGAAGTGCTGCATGAAAAGCCAGTGCTGCGTGAAAAAGGATCGTTTCAAGAAAATCCTTTTTGTGCCAAAAAGTATTTTTACGTGCAAGGTTTTAATTTTACACACAATTGACCTAGAAGGGTGCGTGAAAAATTTTAGGGTACTGCTGGCCTTTAACAAGTGCTATGCACTCTTGAAGTGTCTTGCAAAGAAGAAGAAATGCACCCTTTGTGCGAAGGAGAAAGCACAAACAAGTGACTGATTTTCTCAATCCCCCAAGGTGGTTTGTGAAGGAGATATTGTAAGTATACAACCAGTGAATACTCACCTGTGTAGTACTTCACGAAGATAGATCCACAAATCATCCCTGGTTCTGTGAAAAAGAATCATGCATCCTCTATTTGAAGAAGAAGACTCGTGGAGATCTCTTCTTGTAAGAAGAAGGAAGTATACTAATACCCTCATGTGTTGGTATTGAGAATTGAATAAAGATATTAAGACACTGTATTACTATTCCTTTTTAAACTGTTTCAAATAGAAAGAAGAGAATAAGAAGAAGAATAGATTATTCCCAACTTAAGGGTGATAATTATTCCAGGCAGTTTAATTCAGATGATGCTATGTGAGATGATCCTTGGTGTTTAAATAGTCACATTAGTGTATGTGATTCAAGATAAATAAAGAAGAAGTTTAGTATAGTTGGTTGTTGCACTAAGAAGAAGAAAGAAGAAGTCTAGTGTATTTAGTGTTTCCCTAGAGAAGAAGAGAAAGAAAGAAGGAAGAATTTCTTTCCTACTGCTTTGCAAGTAATCAAGTGAAGAGAACTCAAGAAGACCAAGAGCAAAACCTCCCTTGTCAAGAAGGAAGAAGACTAACTCTTTAAGAAGTATAAAGAACTAGTTAAAGGCTGCAATTTGGACTTGGCTATCACTAGTACATGGAAGATGATTGTTTCCCACCCCGCTCCAAAGTTTAGGGACTCACACTGGCTAGAAGATTGTTTTCCTAGGCACTCCATTGTAATAGCATATCACGTCATAATGGAGAATCCATGCACTGGTCATATCCATGAATGGAAAGGAAGTAGCTACTCTTATTGAGTGGTGAAACTTGTAAAAATATCGTGTGCATATTTTTACTGCCTTCTATTATTGCATGTGACAGGGAAAATAGAATCAATATCCTAACAGGTCAAGAGGTATAGGGATAAAAGTTGGAAATGGTTTAAAAAGTCCCCAACACTAATTCACCCCCCTATTAGTGTTAGGTATATCCCAAAATGGTCCTCTCACATCTAACCATAGATCCTATATTTAAGAATATTATCATATAAATTAAAGGTTCTCATCATAGTGGAGAATTTATATGACCTTTCGACATGAAAAATTCTCTAAGGACATTATCATATTAATGTTATGTAGAAGAATATTCATCATATGGTAAGATATTTATTAATATTAAATACTTGAATGTATATTTAATTAAAAGTATAAAATGGTTGGTTCTAGGGAACTAAATCTAATAGATTACCACATGAACTAGATCTAATTACTAATGAATATTAACCTCATAGCTCTCACATGATATTCATGCTTCAATTGAGATAAGGATCTAGTAAAATGGTTCTACACATTCTCCACCATGGAAACTCTAATTTCTAATACATTACCCCTTTAATAAAAATCCTTCAATATGTGGTAATTATGAAGTATATTCTTTATCCACTAATGAATCCTTGAATACTTTGTGAGGGCCATCTCTGTAGTATTTTCATAATACCAAGTGATAAAATATTTACTCTTAGAAAACACATAAAACTCAAGGATGAAATTTTATATCAATAATTATTCTTTAACCACATAGGAAGATGAAATATACTCAAAATATTTCATAAAAGCAATGAACACTAGTTTCTTTATGCTCTTCCATCTCAAATATACTCCATTAAGGGTGAAGACATATCCTAACAGTGATTTTAGATCAACTTGATATGTCTAAAAACTAGCATCTTTATATCCCCTAATGACTAGTTCATTGTCTCCTCCCAAAATTAAGAACATGTACTTAGTATAAATTGTATACATTAGGATATTATTTAATTATAACAAATAAAATTCTCCTAGATCATATTGATATATTCTTACCATGCTCAAGGAATATGAAACATCAATACAAATACATAACATTACATACATGACTAATCCTATCATTGATGCATAAGGAATCCTAATCATCCTATTTCTTTACTCTAATATTTTAGAACAAATTTTCTTGAAAAGATTTATTCCATGTGTAAGTAGAGAAAATACCATCTTATATTTTTTCAATACTAAATATCTTCATTATCTTATCAATGTATGTAGCCTGACTTAGTCCAAGAATCCTCTTAGATCTATCAAGAATGATTTTGATCTCAATAATGTATATTTCTTCACCAAATTCATTCATGGAGAATCATGTTTTAAACCACATCTTAACAAGCTATGATAATGGTATTTTATTTCCAATTTATAATATGTCATAATTATATAGTACTAGGAAAATAAATACACTCCCACTAATTTTTTATAGACACAAGTTTAACATTCATTCTATATGAAACAAAATTAACTTATAGATTTATCAAAGATAATTTTCTATGATGTGGAATTTTTATTCAACCCATAAATGGATATGTACATCCTCCATACCATATTGGAATATCTTGGATTCAGGAACCCCTCTGGTTGTTCCCTATGGACTTCATCTATAAGGATTCTATAATGGAAAAAAAATTTACATCCATCTTATAAATCTCATAATCATGGTATGGTGATATAGAAATTTTTGTTCTGATATATTTTAGTATATAAACTAGTGAAAATGTTTCATCATAGTCTATAACTTAATGTTACTTAAACTATTTAGCCACTATATGTTCCTTATAAGTATTCACTTTACCTTATATATCTAATTTCTTCTTGAATACCTATTTTCACCCAATAGGTTTTACATCTATTGGATGTTATACTAGAACCCATACATGGTTTTGATACATGTAATCCATATCATAATTCATGTATTCTCTCTTTATTGAAACTTATGAGCTTCTTACTGGTTCCTTATAGGACAGAGGTTCATCATTTTAAACTAATAATGATTCACCATCGTCAGTGACAAGAAAACAAATCCCTCTAGATATGTAACTTCTTAGGTTCTCCTATTGACTACTTTTCCCTCTATAACAACTTATTACATGGTATACTTTGTAATTTATTACTCTCCTAACTCTTTCATATCTTGTGCATCAATATCATTGAATTCAATCATCCCCCACTATCTATTTTAGAGATTATCTCCCTCTTATGGAATATGGAATGTTTTGAAACTATTACCTTCTTATTTGAGTGGTTTAATAGATAATATCCCCTTGTTTTTCTTAGGATATACTATAAAGATACACTTCATGTACTGATGTGTTAGTTTATTTCTAGAGGTATACTTAATAAAATCTTTGAAACACTATACATGAGTTTGTGACAACACATATTTTTTCTCATGCATTAACTCATATGGAATTATGTTTTCCATTTTACTTGGAAGTCAGTTTAGTATATATTTCATAGTCCGTTATGAATAAATCTAAAAGGATAATGAATGGCATGCATGCCTCATCATCAACCTCCTGATGTACAATAAGGCATGGTTACTCCTTTCACTAACACCAGTACAATGTGTTATATTAAGAAGAGTGAGTTGATATGGAATCCAAAACTCTTATAGGACTTTAATGAACTATTGGTTATGATATTTTACACCTTGATATAATTTAAGAATATTTATCTTTTTACCAAGATGAATATCTACTTCAATATTTATTCACTTGAATTTATCAAAGGATTTAAACTTACATCACATTTTGTAAACATATCCATATATTCTCAAGTGAATAGTAAAAATTATAAATTATGATTATCCACCTCTAGAAAAAATTAGAAGACACCCACACACATCAATGTACACTAATTTAAGAATCTATGTAGACCTTTCACCCTTTTCCACCAAATGATGGTTTTTTCATTTTAACTTACAAAAATCATGGAACATGCCAAGTTGTTTTAGTTGAAAAGAATCTAAATACCCATGTTGATATAATTTTTTCCATTAAATTCATGTTTAATTGAGAAATTTAGTGATGAAAAAACTAGGTGTGAAATTATTGATGTGAAATTGATTCGTTACCGATTTTATGTGATTGATTTTCATATTCTATTATTCAAAACCATTTTTGAGATGTACCATACCATAAGAAATGTTATCTTTTTATATGTTGTATATTTTACTACCACACATTTATATAAATCCATCCATATCAAAACTATATATTAATATAATGTTTTTGGTAATAATATTCTTGTAATAGAAGTTCTTTATGACTAAAATCAATATCATCAACAAATTATAGTAGTAGACTTCTGTAACCAGTGCAACCAGTCTTGCTCCATTAGAAACTCAATGATCCAACTCAACTATTAAAACCTTATTAAAATTATTTAGTTACTCTATTTTTATAAAAACTTTATCACCATAAGCTATATCTAATACCCAATTGGTAGATATAGAATGATTTTATTCAATATCAAAATCACCTGAAGCTTCCCCATGAATCTTCAATGAGGTGTAGTTCTTTTTACAGTGGCCCTTATTACTACATGAAAAAAAATTTATCATATTGTTAATTAATTTTCTTCTATATCTTCCTATTCATGGTAGGGTGGTTTGTATAGCCCTTAAACTTGGAATGAGACTTAAATCCCTTTGAATTTATATTCCCCTTGTTCACCATAAAGAATGTAGTTTTTTCATTCCACATGTCATTATCCTAATAGTGAATTAAGTTAAGAAGATCAAAGAGTGGATTATAAATATTTTTTATATTATAATTCATAATAAAACTATAGAATATATAAGGTAGTTAGGATAGAATTATATTGGTTTTAAATTCACTAGGTATCTTAAAACCCATGATATACAAACTCTCAAAATAGATTATCATCTTGACTACATGAGGTACAGCTGGAGAAATTTATCCAAGCTTTAATATAAATATTTACATGTAGATATCACACTTATATTTTCTATAAATTTCCTAATAAATATCATGGAGGTGAGACATCAATATATAATCATCCATATTTTCATGTATCTTCTAGAGTTCACTAGATATAGATGATACCATCAAACACTCAACATATAGTTCATCATGTAGGAGTCTCAAGTAGATAGTGATATCCTACTCACTCTCCACTTTAGATGTTTCATTAGGAAAAAGGGTATCAAACATATAGGACTTATATTATTATCATATTATGAAGAGAAAGGGATTATGCCACTCTTGGAAGTTACTATCGGTTAACATATTTTTTCTTTAGTTTGGATTATAGTGATAATTTTAAGGCCACATGAATGTTAATTTTATTTAACAAATATAAAAGTATGTTTTATTGATTTATATTTATTATAAAAACATGTGAGATGTGGTAAATTTATTATCTTTATAGTCTCATATTATTTTATCAAGTCTAAATAGCCCTCACTATTGGAGTTAGAATGACTATTTCATAGACATTGTAATGGAAAGGAACCATATTTACATTATCATAACCAAGACAAGGGATTAAAATATATTAAATTCTATTAAGGCAGACAACATTTCTAACTATATTAACTCATATTTCCTTGATCCATTCAGTGGAATCCCCAATCCTAAAATTATGTACTTTTATTTAATCAACACTTTCCTTATGATTAAACCATGTTCCGTGAAGGAAATATAACATTGATACTAACTAGGATAAGTTGCCATTTTTTTAAAAACTCCTTGATAATTGAAATCACCATAATAAAGGATAGAGAAGCACTTTGAACTATGGTTTCATTTCAAATATAGTAAGGGAGGGATATTATGAATTAACATTTTCTTTAAGGGATTTTATCTTTATATTTAAATATTCATTATTTTATAATTTTACAAGATTTTCAATATTATATGTATTTTACATAATTAATCAACAATGTCTTGATAAAAATATTTATGCATAACCCTTTTATTTTATTCCATTTTCATGGTTGGTAAATCACTTACTTTATATGATCATGAATAAACATACATCTCATAAACAATTAATTAACCATGCATTAGATAAAAATAAAACAAACATGTGGCATGATCACGAGTTTCCCTATTAGTTAGTTTATTGAGAAGATGATAAACTAACCATTGAACCTCAAGGAAAACAAATCCTTGAACCAAAATTTCTTTGAGTTGTGACTATTCACCTATGTATCACTATGGTCAGGTTCATCTCATCTTCATCTCAAACCATCTCCATTCACCCAAGAGAGCATTCCCTTACATATCTTTACTCACACTTGGGTGAGGGTAAACATAGTTATGGGGTTATATAAAATAAACCATTGACATGCTATCCAATATTTAACGAATAGGCAGGATGATACACAAATAATCATTTTAATTTAATAATAATAATTAAAAAACCTCTTTGAATAATAATTTAATTAAAATAAATCAAACTCATATATAGGCAAGTAAAACACATGATCATCCACACATGAAATAAATATGAATTTAAATTTATCGATCCTTAATTTCAATTCATTATTTATTAATATAAAATTCTATAATTAATAAATTAATAATTTTATTAATAAAATAACTTATTTATCTTAATTTTTCATCCAAACATTCATATAGAAACCCATATTATATAATTTTATATAAATTAATTTAATTTAAATTTAAATTAGTACATGGTGTGTACTAGAGGAAACATAGTGTGTACCCTTCTATTCTACACAATATGTTATTTATCTCTTTATGGTATTTCTTATGTACTATGTACTTAATTAGAATATAGCGTACATGAAATGTCATGATATTACACAATGTGTAGTCCAATGAGTCAAGCTATATAGTCAACACAAAATTTATCACACAGAACACAACATTAATATATAAAACATGCACCTATTAAAATTCCATTAAATTATATGGAATATATGATGACCATACACTATGTTTAGTTTTCAAATCACATGAAAAATAATTAATTAAGTATTTAATATTATGAAGAAACTTGTAACGTAGTATATACACTAGATACATGATGTGTAGTTTGGTTGAATGCTGCAATTAATTTCTATTTCATGTAAATAATTCATGCGTTGTAAATCCAGGATCAGTGTGTACTCCATGTAAAGGGTATGAGTTACATAGAATGTAAAACACACTAAATTCTATATATTCCATTCTCTAGAAATCTGAGAAACACTCTTAGGGACTTGGCATGTAATACATGTGAACATTTATGATTTATAGAAAGTGTACTCCAGCTACACATCGTGTACTCTAATTTGGGTCATTTTTCTCAAATGGAAGTGAATATATGCTGTGTAATTAAAACATATCATTTAATTTGACCACAAATATTTCATGATTACCACTTGGTGAAACCATGTGAGTTACATAGTGAATATACTTACTACATGATGTGAAACTTGTCAAGAAGAGTTCAAACTCAATAAATAAATATGTTGTGTATAATAATGTCATGTACTATGTTCCCAAAAGATGTGTTGCGATTCCCATAACTCATCCTAGTGTAGTGAACTTGAGTATATAGTGTGTACTTTTCAGTTACATTCCATGTATCTGTGTTATACAAAAAAATATTTAACACCTCCAAATGGGATCTTCGAGCAATCTTCACATGTTCTTATCCTATTCTTGGTCATATGAAATTTAATGATCATAATATCTCAATTTTTTATTAAATAATAAATAAAACAAAAATGAAAAATTAACAAAAAAATAAGTAAACGGATGAAAAATTAATAATTGATCATAAATTAATATGTAAACACTCTGATACTACTTGACAGTTTTAAGGCTTAATGGAAGAGGTTAGGGTCAATAATAATAATGGTTTTTCATTAGTTTATTTTGATTTATCCTTAGAACTAGTTGAATGGAAACAAATAAATCCTTAAGGTAGGATCCTTCACTTAAAATATATAATTAATTTACGAGTAATAATTACCACTTATCTTATAATTATTATTCATTGTTAAATTACTTTACCACTCTAGCCATACCATAATTTTTATGAAGTATTAAAGTATATAATCCATATAACAGTATCTACACATGCTCCAAAAACCTCATAACATTGGAGAGGGATCTCTTTATGCCCGTGCCAAAGACCGATCATCTTGAATCTCTCTCATTGATCAACCTAGAATTAATTCTATATCAATAGTAATCTATATAGGTATATTGGGGACTTGAGATGGAGGAGTAGGATGAATTATTTCCATTATTGAGTGCATTCTTGATAAATTTTCTCTTGGAATTTATATAATTTTCTATAGATAATTATTTCACACAATAAATCATTAACCCTAAAAATGATATAATTGGGTTTATATAATTATGTCAGATAATAATTGATTGCATTAAGGCCATTAAATTTTTTATTAATTTTAAGTAAAACCCACATCAAATAATAATAATAATAATAATATTTTCTTTTCATGTTCTAAACTAATTTATATTAAAATTTTATTTCAACCGAACCCTTAACTTGGTCCATCAATACTCCATGGAATTTATTGAACCTTCAATAATAACTATTTATTTAAATAAATAAATATCACTATATTATTCATTCAATAAATATTTTATAATATTACCTAAATAAATATTATTCTATTGATCTTGAGAATATTATTTATTCTAATATTAAATTAAAATAGAATTTAACTTAGGTTTAGTATACACTTAGTGTGTGACCATTTAGGACTCTTTCTCAGTAGGATTAGGATAAATGGCCTAAATTATAAGAACACCATCTAGAAACATGTTAAGAAACCCATAGATAATTATGTTAATATTAAAATGAAAACAAAAACCTATGAACACTCATTGTGTAATACAATCCATTTGTATCAATATCACATCTTGGAGGTTTCAACACTTGTTTCATCAACCTATATGTTCGATATATATTTATTTGAATTTCTTAAAATGAACTAATTAATAAAAAAACCATGGACATGGAATTAATCAAATAGTTTCATTCCAATAAATGGTCTTGAGATATTTTCTTCCATTAACTCAGAAGGAAAAAACCCTTTCTTAAATTATTCATTAATGTCATACAATTATGACACACCCTATATATGTTACCTCACCATGAGAATATTTCATAATGGATTTCATCGATAAATTAAAGTACATTACTCTTTATACACATTAATAATAATATCAATTATATGGACCAATACTCACATTCGAAAATATGGATATCCAATGACACATATTACATATGGAATTCTGATGGGTGGTTCTATTCTCATAGCCAATTCTCTTATATATTAACAAGTTCGAACTGCATGGGAAGAATATTATATTTGTTATGATCCCTCTACACCTGATATCATGAATCATCAGTGTCTATAAGATAGATTTCATCAGGACACAAAACTTATATTTAAAGATATATTCATATAAATTCAAGGTTCTCATCATAGCATGAAACTACTATGACTATTTGATGCAATAAATAATTCAAGGACATTATCACATTAATTTTATAAAAAATTCTCATTGTATGATAATATATTTTTTAATATTCATGAATCCAAATATATAAGTAATTGAAATTATAAAGTAGTGGGTTTTAGGGGAAAAACTATAACAAGATTTAAATATGATTAGCCATAGGCTAGAACACATGAAAATCCTCTTTGAGAACACCACAACTATTTTAAAAAACCATTTTGAAACCAATTTCATAAATCATCATTTTACTTTTAAATTTAACTTAAAAAAAACCTATTTTAAATCACATTAAAAAAATATTTTTACTATATAAAATCCATCTCATTCCACCAAAAAACCATAAAATGTGTCATTTGAACTCGATCGATCAAGGCGCCACCAACAAAATATTTAGCAAGCTATATGGAAATTTTTTACTATTAGGATTATACAAGACAATCCAATTTCATGGGGTTTAGTCACACATGGTCATGAAATCATGAAAAAAAATATTGATAATGATTAAACATGAACATAATAGCACTAAATGAGTATGAGAATCAATAATATAAAGGCCAAATACCACATACTGTGATCCACAATCGATCCCAAGATCATAATATAAAAAACCCACAATAACCAATCTTAATGAAAAAAAATTATCAAACCATTATATAATAAAAACCCAAAAAGGAATAATCTATATAATACACACTAGGTAACATGAAAATTTAGAAATAATGATCCAAATGGTGTGGTGAAATATAGACAAAAACCTATACCTAATGCAAACAAAAACCTAAATTTACAAACCCAAACTAATGCCCAATTTGATCCTAATATTTTAAAATCCCTAATTAAATCCACCATGAAATGTACTTAATGATGAATGATGTCAAAAAATGATAATATAAGCATCCCAAGCCTCCTCTATACACCACACACCAAATACCTATTATTTTTATGAGATTTCATTAGGATCTTGTAAAATCACACATTCAATACCTATCCATGAAACAAAAAAACAGAGGAAAATAGAGAATAAGACTATGGGTGGAATAATGGAAGAATATTACCTCTAACCAGTTCACAAAGGGACTCTAAATCACTATGTACACAAGAAATAATTAGAAGAAGAAGATGGGGGTTCATCCTTCCATAATATACTTTTACCTAGAATCCCACACACTAAATTTAAAGGGGGATAACCATCAAATTATGGTTATTAATCCAATAAAAAAACTAGGAAGACTTCCATCGGGTACTTGGTCTTCCCTCATTATGTACCCAGTGACTCCACTAGGTACTCAATGCATGGAACCCATCACTTAGTGCCCCATCCAGGGGAACCCACCCCCTAACACTCTAGAAGGTACCTAGTGACATCTAACAAGGTACTTAGAAACTATTAGCTACACCCCCACTCATTTTTTCCTCTAATAAAACCTGATAAATCGCTTTTAATGTTTTTCTACCAAACTCTAACCCATGAAACATCCTATAAAACAATATAATCAATTTAAAATCACCCCTTAATTGATTTATATCCAAATTTTAAATTCTCCCAAACACCAAGTTGATTGGAATACGACCCTTAATCTGGTTTACTAACACCTAAATCTATGGGTTGTTAAAACCCAATACCCATACAAGTATATAATAGAAAAAATATAAAACAATTACACTATACTCATCTAGGGAACTTTTTGGTGAGTTGGTTATAGTGTGTAAGTTTTCTTAGCAAATAGGGGTACACAATCATCTTACCCTATTGGTTTTTTATTTTTTATTGTTTAATATTAAATTTTATAAAAAAAATTGGGTACAAGAGAGGGATTATAAATGATTATAGATGGGTTTTATGTTTATTGTTAGAGAAATATAATTAAAGTATGGAATATAAAGATTATCCTTTATGTAAGGGAGGATGGGAAGAGTATAGTTGTTTGTTAGTCATTAATCTGTATTGAAATGTTATGTTTAATTGGTTGGTGGTGTTATATGATTTTTGGATTTGGTTCTTAATATTTTTTTCATTTTTATTACGAGTTATGTAATTACATTTTATTATAGTTTTAGGTCATTTGGTTTTTTTATATGAGGAGAGGGTTTGTAATTAAAAAAGTTATGGTTTTTATTATTATTTTAGATTTGGTTGGGTATTTATTATTTTGTATTGGATTTTTTTAATATACAGGAGTGTTGTTACAAATAGAGTTTTTCTTACATAATCTTTTCCAGGATCACTACTCTTAGATGGAACTCAATGGCTTGTATATCTTATTTATTAGCTCGTCTTTTAATATAGAAGGTTACATTTAATATTAAAAGCATTATTATATATTTTTAATCATTTCTTAGATATAATATTGTTATAACATGAGGATTGTTTTGATGCTTCACTTATATGGGATCTTAGTGTATGTATTTGAAGACTTTATGGTGTATTGGTCGTTTGATGAGTATGTTTGGCTTGGGATTAATTCTTTTCATTGGTATTTTATTAATTATTTTGATCTTTGTTTTTAAGTGTTATCTTGTATTTCTTATAAAACAAAACTAATAAATCTATATTTTATTTACACTATTTGGGATAAAAGTATGTTTGGTGTCCAATAAATTTTGGGTAGCTAGACCCTATCTCATTTACTTTCCAAAAATTTGAACTCATTTATATACCATTATTTTTTTAATATAATTACCATAACTCTTCCCTATTATACTTTTAAATTCTCAATTAATTACGCCAACCAATCTAAATACCCCTTTATAATCTATAAATTTATTTATAATTCTAAAATGAATGAACTTCATAAAAAAATAAATACATTTTATCCTTAATTAATTATTTATGACCATTTTATAATTTTATTTTTATGTGAAATAAATGATTTTGAATATGCAATGATGCGATGAGTATTTATGGAATTATACATCCATCAAATACCCTTGTAATGATTATATCATTAAAGATGTTATATATGGGTATATGAGAGAGAGTTAGGTATAACTATATTATGTTATCTTATTAGTGAGTCATGATTTATGCTTATGATGTCTCATTATTATATTTATTGTGAATTTTCTATATTATCCACATTCTCGTGATTTCTATATTATTATTGTTGAGTGGCTCCCAGATCCACTCTATTTATTTATGTTTTGATAATTATAAATACTTTATTATTTTAATTATTATAATTATAATATATATTTTGTAAAATGACTATTATTATTAGTATATATTAAGGGTTATGATAAATCCAATTGACATAGATGAATGAAGTGATGACCTCAGCCTGTAAGATCATACCATATAAATCTAATTCAATGGTGGTTTTTAGGTAGATAAAATAATTAGGATTTTATCTTTTCCAATATCAGGAATATATTCGACAACTAAAGAATAAGAGAACCCATTTATTGGAGATGTTCAAGATTATCGAGATCATGACCCAAACCATGTTTTCCAAACCACTGCAATAAGTGGCACTAGTGCACACCTTACCCTTAGGGAATACACTGGTGTAATAACAAGTTTGGTATCTAGATTGTAACAGTAATAATTTCTACATTTTTTAATAAAATATTGTTTAAATTTACCCTTTTTATTATTACATTAAAAATTATTAAATAATGATTTTTTTAAATATTAAATTTTTATATGATGAAACTCAAATTTTATTTTTGGGAAATAAGTATTTTCAATTAAGACACTATTTTGGTTTATTTAAATAATTATTAAAATAAATTTTATTTTAATAAAATTATATTATTAAATAATATTTATTTAAAAATAAGTGATAATATAATTTTATGAAGTCAAATGTAATTTTTATAAGGGTCAGAAGACTATTACTGTCGTAAAAACCCATATTTTTTAGGAAATGGGGAATCTTGATTTAATTATAAATTTTAAAATTTAGAGAATTTTTTTTGATAAAATAAATTTTATTTTTGAAATTAGAGTGTCTAATTTAGAAAATTGTGAATTTTTTATAACTTTATGAGGTAGTTTATTTTTCTAGAAAAAATTAAAAACCGTATAAATATACGGGGTGTATTATGACATCACAAAATCACAAAAGTGTTGTAATAAATTCTATAAATAGTATAAATGACTAAAATTATTTTTCTAATTTAAAATTATGTGTTTTTTTTTAATTTATTTGATTAATTTTATAATCCATTAATAAATCCTCCAAAAAATTTATTATATTTTAATGTTTTAAAATTAATTCTTTATAAACATGGCTCACTTCCACATCGCCAAGGGTATTAATTTAATGAGTTCGGTTCTTATAAAAATTAAATATTTTAAACCACTTATATTTGGTATATGCCTTGTGTGAAACTCATGTATATGTATGTGGTTTTTATTATTTTATCATATAGAGGTCAAAACCTATGTTTAGAAATTAATAAAGATTCCCCTCTTTTTTTATATAAAAATAAACCAAATCTCCCCTTCCTTTTCACCAAAAACCCTTTTAGCTTGAATTTAATCTACCTTTCAATCTTTAAATACCTCCCAATGTGTTCCAAAGTTCTTAATAAAATCTTCCCAATCATTTAGAAGTGCCCTCTCAAAGTAAGAGACTCTCTCCTATTATTTTTATTTCATGTGTGTTCTTTGTACTAATACCTTTTTATTTCCAATTATCCATGTCACAACTCATACCATTGGGGCCCACACTGTGACTCCCCAAGCCTGCCTCCAATAAGCCAGGGGCTGGTGACTAGCACCGAGTAGTCATATTACTAACATGGGAGGCATTGCCTAAGTAACTCTATGAACGCACATATCTCCAAGCCCACAAATGATGAAATGTAAAAAAAACTACTAAGGAAAAAATTCATGAATACACTATAACACAAACAATAGAGTATAATGGAAAGTAAAGTGTAAAATGTAAACTAGGATAGAATATAATCCCACCTAAATAAAGAGTCTGAAAACTACAAGTAAAACTTGAAAACAATAAATAGGTACTAGGAATGCTACTCGTAGCTTTAAGAACACCTCGACATGTGAGGAAGTTCAAAAAGCTCCATCCGATCTTGGTCTACCCTAGACTCCGTCAAAAGGCCACTCATCTGCAAAAGACATGACACATGCCGGAAAAGCCCATACAGGGGTGAGTATAACAATACTCAGCAGAGGACCTCAAAAACTACAAATAAAGACACAATTTAATGTTATAGTCAGCTCTACACAGTATATGTATAAAGAATATATAACAAGAGAAACATCCATATATACTCAAAACCCATAACCATAGTCTAGAGGTAAGTCACACTGACTGCATACCCACTCTAGGGATTTAGTTTGAAGATTCCACAAAGTTCTCACTTGGGAGAACTCACATGGAAAGTCTGATAGCTTTGATGACATCCATACGAGAAGTATTGTTCGTCGAGAAGTGTCATGAGAGAGATAGATGCACTGATAGATCTGAAGAGAGAATATATACACTTATTTTAGGTGAACACAATCCCGAGTGGGAAAAGATTACAATACATGGATGGGGATCACTGCTAGGGATTTGTCATATACCACGACTCATCCAGATTCACCTACTAGGTTGGGGATTATCATCCTGTATGATTGGTCAAGTAGAAACCTAACTCTACCTTGGGAGAAGAATGGGTAGTTGATCTTGCTCTGGGCCTCTTAGAGGGACTCTGACTCTATCCAGAAAGTCATGCTAAAGGGATCAAACTCCTATGGATCGAAATGATACTCGACCTTTAGGGTAATGAGAAAAAGAGTACTAACCCAAATGAAACATTTATAAGGTATGGTGGAGAAGGAGGTCAACCCATGTAGAAGGGAGTACATGGTGTGTAGGAGTGTCACATGCTGTGTCCCTTAACCTCGAGTACTGTCCATGTGCAAGGACCCATGTTAGAAAACATGTCATATAGAAATCGATATACACAACCTATATAAGACTAACACACCATGACCTAATATTTGGGGGCCTCTCCATGTACACTATCCATGTGCCCGTACATGGATTTAACCTGTGTCTGCCAACCTATGTACTAGTACACGGAGTGACCCACGTAACTGGCTATGTAGTGGAGTACATGTTGTGTACTCCACCCCCTGTCCGTGTATCATCTAAGATACACACTGAGGCTCGTGTAGGGAACCATACGCCATGCGATAGGGGTTGCACTCCATGTCATCACTTCCTTTAGCACCTAACCCCAGCCGCCGCCAAGTCATCCCCATATGCTGCGTTCTTCAGATAACATGCCATGTTCGTCGTTTTTTTCCAGAAATGAGGTTATTCATCAACACACATCGGTTGTTCTACCGATTCTTGATTCAACTGTTTTTTTCCTTCAAACATAAGATTTGTGGTCTCCCCTCTAAGACATCAACGTTTTGGTAGGTTTAGTGTGTTTGATCATCCCCAAAAACTCATTTTAATCATTAAAACGAAGAACTGTCAAGGAATGATTTATCCCAAATCATGTCGATTCTTCTACTACCATCGTCAACACACCTCCAGTAGGTCATCACACTATCAGATCTACGATTTTTGGGATCATTTAATTTCAATATGGATGTGCAACGATCCATTGTTCATAACCCCATGAAGAACACATGGGATCAGGAGAAAAAAATTCATAAAAAAAGAGGAAAAAACCTCTATCATTGTCCTTTATGGAATGTATCCTCTCTCACTAGAAGGATCAAGATAAAAATTTAGGATAATCATATACATAAATGTAATCATCCCCAAATTCCCAAAACTTGAAAACCTCCAGCCTGAACAATTGAATTGCGGGTCAAATTTTAAGTAGGTTGATCTGCATTCATCAACAAATCAAAGAATGGGGAAAAGTAGGAATTTGAAATAATAACCCCTACCATGATCATTGAGGAAGAGTAGGTTTGATGCAGTCATAGATGAGATCCTCCTACACTGCTGTGCAACAATCCTTGTGCTAACCATTCGTCGATGATCGTCGAGAGTTCTCCAAGGGGGAAACTCCTCTCCAAAGATCTATAGGATTCTAAGCAGTTTTCCAGGGCTATAAGCTTAACCTTGGGATCATGGTTATTTAAAACTGTAAAACACATCACTACATCATTAAAATTTTAAGTAAAATTAATCATTAATTTATCTTATTTCTTTTAAAATGTCCAAAAATTAACTTTTGCAGTCGACCCACTCCAATCGATGTTAGGCCTCACCTAAGGTAAAGTTGCTTCTCTAAATGCAATAGTTACCTCATATTTCTGTTCCAGGATCCCATTTAATAGTTATTCCACTAATTCAAGAAAACCTCTCACACACTATTTAAAAGATTAATTTATTTCAAACATTTATTCTGGGCACTCTAGGCCTCAGAATCACACACTGTTGCAAATAATGGTCTCAAATTAAATCCACATAATATTTAAAAATAATTCATGGAAAATATAGGATATTAAATTATCCCTAACTTAGGGATTTACGTCCCCCAAAATCCAAAACAAAGGGCTACTCAAACAGATGTGGGTATTGCACCTGAATATGAGTCTCCTGCTCCTATATGCTCTCCTAAAGATTCTAGTACTGCCATCAAAAACACAACTGGGGGATCGCTTGACCACGAAGGATCCTCTCATGCAAATCATCAATCTCCATGGGGTAATCCACAAAGCTCTCTCTATCCTCATTATCCAGCTTTTCCTAGTTGATGATGTGCGATGGATCGTGAACGTAACTCCTTAGCTGCGATGTGTGGAAAACATCATGAACCTAGTTCAACTACGGTGGTAGATCTAGGTGGTACACCACCTCTCCAAATCTACTTAATATCTATAAAGGAATGATGAACCTTAGAGAAGACTTTCCGCCTCATCTAAATCTTTGAAACCCTCATCGAGTTAAGACTCGACGAAATACAAGGTCTCCCTCCTCAAACTCTAAAGGTCTCCATCATCTGTCAGCATAAGACTTATTATGGATCTGTTTAGTCTTCATCTAATCCTGGATGATCTTCACCTTCTTGGTGGTAGCTCGTACCAACTCTAGACCCATGTTTACTAACTCTTCTAAGTCGGTCCAACAAAGTAGTGACTGGTAGGGTCTCCCATATAAATCCTCAAATGGTGCCATACCGATGGTGGAGTGGTGGATGTTGATGTACACAAACTCCACCAGTGGTAGGTGGTCCTCCCAACTAAAACCAATGTCCAAGATCTAGAACCACAACATATCCTCTATAACCAAAATGGTTCTCTCTTTCTGACTATATGTCTGGGGATGGAACGCTGTGCTCAAGCGTAACTGAGTCCCAAAATCATCCTGCAATCCCTTCCACAATCGGGATGCGAAATGAGCATCATCATCTGAGACTACCATCAAGGGGATTCCATGAAGCTTACGTATCTCTTTCACGTAGAGGTATCCCATGTTCTCTACTTAACCTTTCTCCCAAATAGCTAGGATGTGGGTTGACTTAGTGAGTAAATCAAAGATCACCAAGATGGAATCATTTCCCCTAGACGTTCGTGGTAAGGCCATCATGAATTCCATTGACATTCCATCACACTTTCTTTCTATTACTTATAGGGGGTGAGATAATCCTATTGGAACTTGGTGCTTATCCTTCACCTACTGGCACATAAGGCATCGAGAAATGAACTTTTACACTGCCTTCATCATTCATGTCTACCAGAGCTGGCGTCTAAGGTCCTGGTAAATTTTCACCACTCCAGTATATAATACCAAAGGGGATGTATTAAACTCCCTCAAAACCATCTCCCACAACAACATTGGTACACGTGTCCACCCTTTGAAAAGAATGACATGATTCCCACCTTGTAAATATCAATCAGAAGTATGTGCTTTTGATAACTGAACACATAAAGTCTTGTAGTCGTCATCCCCCATCTATGCCTCCCTAACTCACTGCAATAGTGGAGGGGTAATAACCATATATTGATGGTAAGTCACATTATATCCATCAAAGAAGGAAAACTGTAGTGAGGACAATTGCTCTGATTCCTCCCTCTGCAGTTGGGAACTTGGCCTCCTGGTGAGAGCATCTGCCACCACATTCCTCTTCCCAGGAGTATAAATAGTCAAAAATTCATAATCCTAGAGAAACTATATACATCTACTCTAACTCAAATTCATATCCTTCTATGAGAAGATGTACTTGAGGCTTTTTTGTTCTGAGCATATGATAAACCTCTCTCCCATTAGGTAGTGCTGCCACATCTTCAACTCGAAAACTACCACTGCCAAGTCATGATGATGGGTTGTGTAGTTATTCTAATGTGGCCTCAGCTAGGATGAACCATAACCAATCACCACATATCTTTTCATCAGAACACAACCAAGCTCATTCCCTAATATGTCATAGAAAACCACATACTCGATAACCTCCTCTAGAAATCTCAAGATCTGGGTGCTCGTCAAACTCTACCCCAACTGTTGGAAATCCCACTAGCACTTCTCTATCCACACAAAAGGCTACCCCTTTAAAGATAATTCTATCATTGGTTCTTATATCTAGGAGAGATTGGTAATTAATCTCCTATAATATCCTACTATCCCAAAGATACTCTGAACCTCTATCACGCTCCTTGGTGGATCTCATTATAACACCGCCTCGACCTTGTATGGGGCCACATCTACACCATTTTTTGAGATGATTTGTCCCAGGAAGTGGACCCCCTGTATCTAGAACAAGTACTTCAAGAGATTCCCATAAATCTGGAACTCTCAGAGTATGTCTTGAACCATCTGTAGGTTTCTCACGTGCTCCTCATCTGACGCCTAGTACAAAAGGATGTCATCAATGCAGACTACTACGAACTTGTCTAAGTATGGATGAAAGATTTGGTTCATGAGTCCCATGAACACTGTGGGGGTATTATTATTTCCAAAAGGCATCACCAAGTACTCTTAGTGATGATAGAGTCATATGAAATCCATCTGCAGAACATCCCCATATTGTACTCTAATTGGATGATAAACCGATCAACATTCAACCTTTGAGAACCATAATTCCCCTCTCAACTGATCGAAGAGGTCATTAATCCTTAGTAGTGGATACTTGTTCTTCACTATCACCTTTTTCAGGCATCAATAATCCACGATCAACCTTAAACTCCCATATTACTTCTTGGAAAAGAAAACTGGAGCCACCTAGTGTGAAACACAGGGTCTTACAAATCGATTCCTCTATAAATCCTCCAACAACACCCTCAGCTTCAGAAGCTCTACAGGAGCCATTTGATACACTGGTGGGGATATCAGTTCCATACCAAGGTGCAAGTTGATGAATAAGTCTATTTCTCTACAGGGAGGTAGTCCTAGAAAATCTTCTGGAAAGACGTTCTCATACTCCACCAATACTGCTGGGAATTGAAAGGTCATAACATATGATGATCTGAGGGTAAGGCTAGCTAATTAATGAGTGATAAACTTCACCCTCCTGAGCATGATCCCATTTTGTGCTGAATGTGTTTCTTTTTGACCTAGGAAAACATCATCCCATCACAGCAGACACACCACACTCTTTTCCTAAAGTAGTCAATCTGGGCATGGACCGAAGATAACCAATCCACACTGAGAATGACATTGTAAGGCCTCAATGTTGCCACCAAGAGGTTCCAATTGAAACTCTCAACACCAAGGGTAATATCACATTGTTAGAAAATATGTTTGATCATCGAGTATCCTTCCATAGGTGTCTCTAAGACTAAGGTTTGAGTCAACGACTCTACCATAATCTCAAGGTTTCGCACAAGAAATATGGCGAGGAAAGAATGGCTGGAACCTATGTGTATTAGTATAACAACTAAGGTATAAAAGGCACAAATGGTATCTTATATCATTCATAGAGTTCATAGTTTGTACACCCCGACTGCATGTAGTTGACTATGCCCCTATCCCCCATCTCCCTAAACCAAGTGTGGACCTCATGGGGTTGGAGGTGGATGTATGTCAAGATATCTAAAACCTCCCACAACTCTCCCTGCTCCTCTGATGCATATGCCACCTAATAGGTCTACATGTTCCACTCCATCATGTCCCTATCTGTAGCTCTATGGGTTGAAAAGTCTCTAGCGATATGTCCTATGCCGTAACATGAGTATCATCAACTCTCCCTTGGCTGAATGGATCCAACCTTTGAGCCCTGGACTTCGTATCCCCTGTCCTGGGTCCTCCTGGAATGTCTCCCACATCCCTATCCCTATGCCTGATGTTGGATCTGTGCTTCTGAGGTCTCTGCACCTATTTGCATACTACTGACTGCTATTGGTTGTCTCTACTCAACAAAAAAGCTCTCGACCACTACATCTCACTTGAGCACTCCAGCATAAGTCAGAATTTGTAGAGGCACAACACTATCTCGGATGTCCCATCGTAAACCACAGTTAAAGGTCTGACCTTGGATGTACTGATCCATGACCAAATCCATAAAGTACCTGGTGAGGTTGGTGAACCTTGGCGAATAGTCAGACACAATCATACTACCCTGTTTGAGCTGAAGAAGCTCCAGGATACGTACTGATCTTAGCATAACTGAAGATAACTCCTCACTAAAGAGTCGCTCGAACTCTATCCATGAAATAGTCTCTTTGTTGAGAGTCTTCATGGTCAAAATCCACTATCAACCTACCGAACCCTAAAGAAGGATCACCCCATGGATCACCATCTGGTCTGCTAGTGTCTCACTAGATAGAAAAATCTAGTGACTGACTCAATCCAATCCTCAACCGCCTGAGGTCCAGGGTTACCTCAGAACCTAAGGGGTATCTATCTCTAAAAATCATAGAGTGTGCTCAGCTTGCTCTTTTTTTCTGTTGGTACTACAGGTACCACATGTTACTCCAATAGTGGTGGTATAGCAGTTGCACCACCTGGAGGTAATTCTCGGGGAACTAGCCCTTGAATTAGGGCTTCATCACTAAGGGAATCATCCTCGTGATTGAGTAGCTAACTCATAGCTGGTATACATTATGGAGGCATCCTCTAAGAAAACAAGACATACCATGGTAAAGAAGTATATTTGGATATCTGAAACAAAAGGACATGGAAACCAAAACCCATTCCTATAGGATTCATGTACCATTATTTTTGTTTCCGTGCAAAAAGTGTTCTCATGTATCGAGTCGAAAAGTATGTTATCAGAGTCTGGGTGTATGGATATGTTAGTTGCCTACACCAACATTAGATTCCCTGGTCTGATATACGAACTCGAGACACTTAATATTATTTCCCCAAACCAATATCATAGGCTCTTGGTCCTAAGGTAAAACCGACCCCCTCTGATACCACTTTTTCATGACCCGTCCCAGTGGGTCCCACACAGCAACTCCCCAAGCCTGCATCCAATAGGTCAGGAGTTGGTGACTAGCACCAAGTAGGAATATTACTAACATGGGAGGTATTTCCTAATTACTTGTATGTAAAAACACATCTCCAATCCCACAAATGTTGTAATGTAAATAAACCACTAAGAAACAAATACATGCATACACTATAACCCAACCAATAGAGTACAATAGAATATAAAGTGAGGAAAGTAAACTGGTCTAGGATATAAGAACACCAAAAGAAAGAGTCTACAAACTACAAAGTCCAACCTGAAAACAAGAAATAGGTATTGGGAATGATTCTCATCGCCATAGGAACACCGCAAACTATAAAGAATTTCACAAATCTCAGTCCAGTCCTGGTCCACCCTGGACTTTGTCAAAAGGATGAACGCCTGAACAAGACACGACAAATGTGGGAAAAGCCTGTTCAGGGGAAAGTATAACAATACTCAGTAGAGGACCCTGAAAACAACAAAGGAATACTAAAAGTAAAGGTACAGTCATATCTACACAGTATATGTATACAGAACATATAACAAGGGAAACATTCATCTATACTTGAAACCCAGACCCGTAGTCTAGAGGTAAGTCACAATGACCAAATACCCATGCTAGGAATTCAGTTCAAGGATTCCACGAAGTGCTCATCCCAGAGAACTAAATACATGAGTCTGATAGCTCTGTTTATGTCCATATGAGAAGTAATTTTCATCATTATGTGTCAAGAGATAGATAGATGCATTGATAGATCTGAATAAAGAATAAATACACTCATTCTAGGAGAACGAACACCTGAGTGGGAAAAGATCATGACACACAGATGAGGATCACTCCCCGGGCCTTGTCATATACCACAACTCATCTGAATTCACCTGATAAGTATAGGATAGGTGTCCTATGGGATTTGTCACATTGATACCTGACTCTACCTTGGGCCAATAATGGGAAGAGGATCTCACTTCAGGCCTCTCTAAGGGACTCTGACTCTATCTAGAAACTCATACCGAAGGGATCATACTCCCATGGATTGAAATGATACCTAACCTTTAGGGGAATGAGAAAAGGGGTCACTACACCAAACAAAACTTGTACAAGGTATGATGGAAAATGATATCATGCCATTTATAGGGGAGTAAACAACATGTAGGAGTGTCACACGTCATCTCCCTTGACCCTAGGTACTGCCCGTGGGCAATGACCAGTGTCAGAAAACATGTCGTGTAGAAATTGATATACACAGAGTGTAGAAGTGTAACACAACATGTACCACTATTTGGGGGCCACTCTGTGTAATCTAGACATGTTCTTGTACATGGATTCAAGCCATGTATCCCAACCCATGTACCAGTACATGGGGTAACCCGCATAACTGGCCTGGTCAGGCTGTGTAGTGAAGTAAATTATGTGTACTCTACCCCGTGTCTATGCATCATTTGAGATACACGCAGAGTCCCATGTAGGGACCCACAAGACATGTGACAGGGGTCACACAATGTGTCATCTCTTCCTGTATTTCAGAACCCTATCCTCCACTAAGTCTGCCCCACAAGCCATGTTCTTCGAAGAACACACCATGTTCATCATGTTTTTCTAGAAACGATGTTCTTTGTCACTACTCCTCGGCAGCTCTTCTGATTCTCAATCCAATTATTCATTTTCCTCGACACTTGAGATCTGAAGTCTCACAACCATGGTATAACTTTCTGGGTGGTTTTGGGTGTTCAATCAGCCCTAGAAACTTGTTTTGACCATCCATGTGATGAACGGTCAAAGAACGATTTCCCCCGAATCATGTCTATTCGTCTGAATCCATCATCATCACACCTCCTTTAGGTCATCATGATGTCAGATCCATGACTTGGTATCTTTACGTTGTAAGATTTATGCACAATGATTCATTTTTCATAACCCCACAAAGAATGTGAAGAACACACAAGGTCAAGAGATGAAAATTCATGAACAGACGAGGAACAAACCTCCTCTGTTGTTCATTATGGAATTGATTTGATCTCATTATAAGGATCAAGATAAAAACCAAGGATATTCATAACCATAAATGTAATCATCCCCAAATTCCAGCAACTTGAAACCCTCCCAGATTAATGATCGAACCTTATGTCAACTTGTTTGTAGGTTGATCTGCATTCATCATTAAATCAACAAATGGGAAAAATAATGAATTTGAGGTAAAAACACCTACCTCAATATTCATCAAAGTGCGGGTTTACTATAATTTTTGTTGAGATCCTTCGACCTTGCTGCGCAATGATCCCCTGGTTGACCGTTCGTTGTCGTTCATTGAGAGTTCTCTAAGGGGGGAAACTCCTCTTGAAATCTCCAGAGGATTCTAGGGATTTTCCATGGTTATGAGCCAAACCATGGACTCCCAGTTATTTAAAACTGTAAAATGTGTTTCTCCATCATTACAACATTAAAAATGAAACAAATCATTAATTTATTTTATTTCCTTTAAAACATCCAAAAATTAAATTTTACAGCCGCACTGCGCTGGTCGAAGTTAGGACTCACCCAAGTTAAAGTCACTCCTCTAAATACAATGATGTACTCATATTTCTGATCTGGGAACCTATTTAAAACTCATTCCACTATTTCTGGAAAACCGCTCACACATGTTATTTAAATATTTAATTTATTTCAATCATTTATTACGGGAACTCCGGGCCTCGGAATTGCACCCCATCACAAAGCTAGGTCTCAAATTAATTCTATATAATATTTAAAAATAATCCAATGAAAATACGGGATATTACAATACATGTTGTAATATGTTTCTTCACACCCCTTTACTACCTTATGATGACCATGTAATGAGATACTACCCTCCACTCTCATTCAACCCTTCCATAAAACTTTATGTACACCCATTATGTAGTTGAGAATACCATTGGTTTTTTCATACCAAACGTTGGTGTAGTGAATACCCTTCCACATTTCTACTCATTGGTATTAATCTAGTAGTAACAATACTTCATTTATATTAGAATTCCATGTATGTTACCAAAATTACATAAACATGAGGTAAAAGTGTTTAATGACAATCTTATGTCGTATGATCTATGTGGAACATAAATACATGTACATGATATGAATGTGACAGGTGGGTATAGAATTATATAGGCCTTAAATGCATTGAGTGATGTTTTTATCTCATCAGATTCCATGTATGGTTCATGAGAGGTTATCCTATGCACACTATGTTATGATATCTTGGTGTTTATCCTTGGATTATGTATTTGATTTCATGTTTTAGTTTTTTTCCACATTACAACATTCCATTAGTATAACATGATTCGGTGATCATGTTTATGATTTTAACCCCTTTTATGTCACTTTGACATGCCTCTTGACTAACATGTATTTATTTCATCATGTTATGCTTTGATTATTCCCTTGCTAGTCTTTATAGCTCACCCCTTGCTTATGTACATCCCCAAGTTATTCCATGTAGTTTTAAAATATCAAAGGAACCAAAATTCATGTTACATAATTTTTAAATAATGTTATTATACCCATGTTTCAATTAAATGTGATATGTAACTAATTTAAAAATGTCACTAGTCCTCATGATCTTCAGGGATTATATTATGTGTATCATTTTGTAGCATATCATGAATTAAGGTGTATTAATGATATGAGTTGTCATAGTTTTAATTATGTGATGGGTGAGCCCACAATTATATATCTCCCCATTGAATTGGGTAAAGATATATATCACATGTGAAAATATTAACTAAAATGGGGATATAAACTAGTTCATTAAGGGAAACTGTCCACTAGGATAGTCTTACTAGTGATCCTTAACTATGGAAATAATGGAGTGGGGAGTGAACTCAATCCACTATAGGACTCTATCCACTATAATATTTTTGGTAGATAACCTTTATTGTGGGATTTTTTATGCTTATGTGTGTTTCACAAAATTATTTCTTATTATTGTGATATGTTTTGAGGGATCATAATTGATTATTGATGATTCCGAACTCTTACTAATTATGTATTTTGTTATGACAAAGCCTTATTATGTGACTCATGATTAAGGATCTTTTTTTGATTGGTTATAACTGTCATAAATTATTACCATATTCTTATAAAAAAATATTTTATTATTCCCACTTATGATCATTGATTAATATCTCATTTTTTCCCTTACGAGGCATCTAATCTCACCCTTTCTTATGTTTCAATTTTCCCATGTTATAAATGAATGTTTTTAAGTAATGTATGTCTATTAATGGTTCAATGTGATAATTAATTCATTGGATATATTTAATATCTTGCATGAAATAAGTTTATTATGTATCTAATATCCAAAGAAACTAAACATTTACGGTTTTAGTGCGTGTATTATTATGATATGTGTTGAATATTCATCTAAAATTATTTAATATTTATATATGTGATGCTTAGATCACCTCATTTGGAATCATACAAGAGTTTAGTTTTTTATATTTGGATTAGAAAACATTTTTGAAAACCTTGTAGATTAGTCTAACTATAGGATAATATCTTCATATTTTGGTAAGGTAAAGATTATGTGGCTTCCTAGTAATGAAATCCATTCCTGGATACAAACAAGTGGATGTAGGTTTTGGGATATATGTACCTAGAGGTAATAACCCCAAAAATAATGGTTGGGTATTAAATCGATCTTCACCAAGTGCATAACAAAGAAGCCTGACTACAGACCTGGTAAAAATTTATGTGGGATATGCTTTGGTTAATTCACATTATTTTTATGAACCATTATGAATGATTATAGTATAGAGCCTATGACGACCTATGATAAAATCAAGTGGAATAGGATGAAACTACTATTTCATGGGATGATAATAATGTTTTATAATTTAGGAAATATTAATAATTATTTTCTTTATCATACAGTTTCTTACTCCGATTAATGTTTATTGATACACATACGAATTTTTTTGGTTTTAGTCAATGATTGGAACTAAGAGGAATCCTGTGAACAATGAATGTGATATCCAATGCATTGACCTCCCATATGATAAAAAAATGGAATTGGATCTTGGATGAAAAATATTAAAGTTATTCCTTATAAACTATCTCGAATTATATTTAACAACTCGAACATAGTTAAAATTAAAAAAAAAAGAAAAATGGAGTTTCCATAAAGTTCATGTGATAAAGACCATGGAGGAAAGAATTTTCGTTTCCAAGAATGTGGGAAGAATCCCCTAGAGTAATGTGTCAATGGAATATAAAGATTTATTACATGTATATAATAAGGTCATATAGAAAATAATTTTTGAGTTGAAATGAAAAGTTAGAGGGAAATAATGTTCAACCTAAGGTACTAATTATTATTCAATATCATAAATGTGGTGAACATGGAATTATCCTAGTAAATCACATAGTCTATGGTCTAAATAAAAGACCAAAGGAATAAGGAAGGTATTATTTTATGCTAATAAATAAAGTGTATCATGAAAATTATGGTGCACTTTTTTCCCACTCTAGATTTTGGGGTGTCATGTTGACATTTGAAAGAATGAACCCCATAAAAATAATATTTTTCTCCCTTTATTTGAATTTTATGTGATATTGGGAATGAATTGAATCTCACTATATAGATCTCGTATCATTTATTGTGGAAGAAAAGTCAAATTTTATATTCTGAATCAACCAATCACCATATTTAAATTAAAGGATGAATACAAACTTTATATGGAAATTACACCCATTATATAGGTCTTACTATCTATTCATGATGGATATTTAACTGACTTTTTTGGAGGGACTCAAAATTGAATTGATTCATATTGTTCGAGAAAATTATAATGTATTTACTAACTAATGTCCAAATATTCTCTTGAATCATGATGTCGATTTTTCGATAGAACTCATACCTTGCGCAACACTAATTTCAAATACTCCATATAGAATAGACCAGAGTGAATTACCCGAATTAAAGAAGAAAATCCAGGATAATCTAGATAATGGATTCATATGACCTATTTCTTTACCATAGGGTGAACCAATTTTTTTAATAAGAAAGATGGGTCAATGTGTATTTGCATTGATTATTATGAACATAACAAGATTGCTATTAAGAAAAAGTATCCTCTACCCCATATAAATGATATGTTTGATCAATTATGAGGAGTTAAATACTTTTCCATGTTTTATCTTAGATCTGGATATCATCAGAAGAGGTTTATAAAGGAGGATATACCTAATATTTTGTATGAGGTATGGATGTTTGGAATTTATAGTAATTCCATTTTAACTTAAAAATTCCCCTGCTATGTTCATGGATTTAATGAAAAGAGTCTTTAGAGATTACAATGATTAGTCTTTGGAAATCTTTTTAGATGATGTTATTATATATTCCAAGATTAATGAAGACACTGAAGATCATTTGAGGACAGAGTTGAATACCATGAGGAAAGAGAAATTGTATGCGAAATTTTCCAAATGTGAATTTTGGAAACAGAAAATTTCATTATTGGGTCATATAATCTCATGTGAGGGTATATAGGAGGACTAATAAAATATAAAAGTTATCTAGTAATATACCAAACCAACCAGGGTAACTAAAATCCATTGTTTTCATGGGTTGTATAGATAATACTTATGATTTTTGGGGAATTTATAACACATATCTAATCTAGTAACAAATTCAACACATATGGGATCTATGTTCCTTTGAATAGATGAGTGTGGAGAACATTTAAAGAAGATAAAAAGAAAGTGGGGAAGTATAAAAGGGTCTGTGATCTATAATGACACATCAAATAAGGGAGTGGGATACATCACATGTAGAATGATATGATGACAACTTATACCTCAGGATAATTCAAAATTCATGAGAAAATTACCCAAATCATGATTTGGATCTATTAGGGTAAATTTTTTTCACTAAACATATTGTTCAATTATCAGTATGGTGAAATGTGTGATATATACACTGACCAAAAAAATTATATACACACATAGAAAGAGTTTAATATGTTATAATGGAGAAAGAGTTTAATATGTATCAAGACTACTTAATACATCACCACTATATGAAGGAAAATAAGGAGGATGATGCTCTAATTCATAAGTATTGTTCAAGTTTTTCATAGTGAGGATTGAAATATATCCAATACATATGTATTGTAGAATATATTTTAGAAAAACTAGGTTGAATAACCGGAGGGGGGGGGGTGAATAAAGGCATGAAAGATTAAAATAACTGCCTCATTGGATATGTTTTAGTCATTAAAAAAATACTAATTTATCCATTTCCCATAGAAAATCATGAACAAAAATGAATGAAGACACAAGACACAATAATTTTACTTGGTTCACCCTCAATTGTCTACCTCCAAAGAGTATACAATGAATATATGAAAATGCGCCAAATCCACTAAGTCTCAATACAGAAATAATGTTCATGTTAGTTCATTTCTATGCCTTGGATCACTACCTTTACAAATTTTGTATCAGATTCACTACCCCTCATGGTTTAAAACCAATCGAAATTTTAAAGCTCACTCCTCTCTCAACTGAAGTATGCTCACTAATCCATCATAATAATCCTTTTTTGATCACTTGAATAAATATTTTTTACACCTCACTTGGTGTATAATTAAGTTAAACATTAATCCACTTTTCTAATACCACTTTACCATATATTTACTAGTAAATTATTTTTATTACTTTCATGACGCTCACTGGCCATGAAAATCTCACACAAACTTCATGATACCGCCCAATTCATCACACGTAAATACTGCTTTCATGGATCCAAAAATTTTTGTGAATATAACCTATTCCATGAAGCACAAAAATCCTTCCCAAATAATTCGTTATTCATAAAGCTCAAAATATTTCATGAAGCACACTTAGCCTCCACGAAGCTCACAACTTTCGGTCACCTTTGTACAGCCTTCACGAACTTCCTTTATTCTCAATTTTTTTTGCAAGAACAACCTTTATGAATCACATTTGTAAAATAAGATCATTTGGAGTTTCATTAATTCATTCTACTATTAGATGATTGGGGGAGAGGTAGAGGCATATCTATATGTGTTTCCTCCCATTCCAGAAACTTCCAATCTCACCACATACTTTTCATAGAGATCTCCAAACATGTTTTCAAAGATTCAGAATCTTGTTCATGAAGCTCCATATTTCTTGAATATCCAAGGAAATTTATCCATTCATGAAGCCTATTGTAGTATCATAGTTTTAATATCTTTCCTTTACACATTCTTGATGCTTCTCGTAGTCAGATAGACTTACCATCTTTGGATTGTGCATTCACAAACCTTAAAAGATTCACTACACTAACTGCCTTCACAAAACTCAACATCTTCATAAAAATAAAATCATTGAGAAACTCATTCCTTTACCATATTATTATGATAAATTCCTAAAAATCCAAATTTCATGAAGCTTTATTCATCCTCAAGATTTTGGACCCTGAAAATTTTGCCAACACTGGAAAATGACGCCACCTTGTTTACATAATTTTCTATACAACCTCCATAGCATCTATTCATTTTTCTTGGATTTTTTTTCAAACAACACCATAAAAAATATCTATGTAACTACAGAATATTCCATGGAAACATTCTTTTTCAAAAAACACAATCAACCCAAAAAGATGACAATGTTACCATGAAATATTTTTTTCTCAACAACCCCCTTCGGGTTTGTTGACAACTCTTCACATTTTGATAACATGTTAAATATTACTCTATCTTCAACTAGAATTAACATTCTGCGACTCAGATAGAGATAAAAAAAGTTCTCAACACACACTCTAAGAACACATGAGCCATGCTCGGTGTGAGACAAAATAGTAGCATGTAAATTTCATCAATGAGTCACTTTATCCCAAAACCACTCATATGATTTCATCATTAACCCCATATGTCATGAAATATAACCTTTGATCGATCATATTTAAAAACATCAGATTTAAAACTCCACCTAATTCGTTTCTCTCCATATCATATTTTTTTCCACTTTATTGATTAAGACATTTTCTACCCCTTTTATAGACACATCTTATATCCCTCTGTCAATGAACCCAAAGGTAACTCCTTTGTAGTATGCAACAAGGTAAAGAACACAGATCAAAACTTCATAGAAAAAACATCATACAATAGGGAGAGGGGGTCCCACATCCAAACTTTTTTCAAGGTTGAGGAGTTTATTAAACTCCAAGGGTGAGTTGATGCCTCTCAAACGCCACTTTGGGTATGGAATTCATCAGAATGTATACAACTTGTAGTTCTGGAAGCATGTATTACAACTTCACATGGCCATGATCCACATTCTCCTTGATAAAATGACACTTTATTTGAATGTTCTTTTGTCATAGTGTGATGGACTAGTTTTTTTCTAAGATTTAAATCACTTGAATTATCACAATGGATTCTGATTGGAAACTTCACTAAAATCCCCATATCATCTAGACGCTACATCATCCACAATAATTGTGTGAAATATTGAGTATCTAAAATATATTCATATTCTATGGTTCTTAATGTAATTAAATATTATTTCTTTAATAGCTATGAAATAAAAAACCTGCCAAGTTAGAATGCACCACCTGATGTTGATTTTCTTTCATCAGCTAATTTGACCCAATCTATATCTTTATACCTCAATAACTCTTGCTGATATTTTCATTTGACTAAAAACTGAAATCCACCATTCCCCTGATATACCAAAGTATTTTATTTTCTACAAGTAAGTGGATTTATTTGGGATTACTTTGATATTGTGACTCTTGGAATGTGTAAAAAGAATATCTGTTAATATCCTTATTAAGTACAATAGTCTTATATTGATCTTCATGTATTATGTGACATTAACCTCATTACCTTCATCATCTAGGGATAGTTTCATCTGGGTAGCAAATAGAGTGATTATCTCTTGGGGATTATCTATCCAAAATATTATAAAAACCTTCTTGGAATATTTATATTGATAAATTAATGTTTCATTTCTTCCTTATGTCACCTATAAACTAATAAAAAACTTCATTTCACCAATCATTGATATTCAGAAGTCACTTATCATGAATTCTATGAAAATTTTGCACTATGCCTCATCTGATTCACCAAATATTTTATCATTGACATAAAATAGAACCATAATCCTTTGATTACTATCATTTTTGACATATATATTGTAATCAACTCTTCCATTTTGAAAACTGAGATTCTTCAAAAAAAAATTAAGTGTTGAATACCACGCTCTCGATGATTATCTCAGAAAATCTAGTTCTTTACTTAGCCGATGAACATTATTATCATCTTCATGAATGGTAAAACTATTTGTATACTCTATATACACTTATTTTTTCAAAAACCCAATGAAAAATGTTAACTTGACATGCATATAGAAAACTTGGAACCTTATTTTCACTAATATGGCCACAAATAATCTGATTGAATCTAGCATCAAAACAGGTGAAAATTTTTCATCAACATTTATACCCTCTATCTAGGAGTAACCTCTGAACACTAATCATGATTTGTTTTGAATCACTATGCCATCTTAATTTATCTTGTTATGAAATACCCCTTTAGTACCAATGATATTATTATATTTTTATCTCAAAAATATTTCCCATGTATGATTCTTATCAAATTGGTCAATCTATTAATTAATAGCCAGAACTCAGTTCCCATCTCTAGTTGCTTCATCAAAACATTTAGGCTCTACCTGAGATAGGAAGGGTTTCTACTGAAATGTCTTCATTACTCATGTTTTAAATAGTGATGCATGATCACCAATGATGTTATGTCTATCAATTTCATCTCTAATATTCAGATTTTGTGCAGATATAGATTTTAATTCCTCTTGACCATCATCAATATATTCTTCTGAATCCAAATTTTCCACTTTAACTCCCTTTAAGGTACTTAATGATAATCACTTTCATCAGGGAACTATTATTTGTGTTGCTAAATATTTTATTCATTCTCTAATATAGTGACATCATTTATTGAAAATGCCTTTCCAAGCCTCTTATTGAAACATTTCTATGCCTTTCCCTTTCTAGAAAATCCAAGAAATATCCCCTCACCTCATCATGATTCAAATTTCTTATGTTTCTATTTATTGTGAATAAATATTTTACTTCCAAATATTCTAAAGTATTTCATTATTGAATAATTCTCACACCACAACTCATGAAGAGTCATTTATTCCCTCTAACATAAGAGAGAATCTTTGGATATATTGAAAGATTTCGGTAGTGATTCCTTCTAGAATTTCTCTAGTAAGTCATTTTCAATAACATTTTTTTGAAAAATTTGTTTATATTCTGATTTCTCCTCTCAACTAATCCATTTTTTGAGGATTTATCACTAATAATACTTGATTCCTTATCTCGTGTATCTTGAGATAATAATACACTTGACTATTTGTGAATTCTATACTATTATTAGTATGAAAATTCAGAATATTCTACATGAGAATCCTTTCAGATTCCCTCTGATATTGTTTTATGAAAATGAACACAACATAATTATGGGAAATGAAAAATACCCATTCCATACTACTAAAATAATCAATGAAAATAACATAATTCCTCTTCCTATTAATGGATATTGGTGAGATAGGTCCATATACATCTGCATGTACCAATTCAAGCACTCTATTTACATTTTTCCCTTTTTTCCATGTACATCATTCTCATAATCTTCCCTTGTTGAAAAACATCACATTTAAAAGTACGATCACATGATAGATTAGAGAGATCTTGAGCTACATCACATTTGACAATCTCTTTTAGGGATGGTTGAAATTAATGTATAAGTCACTTATTCCAAAACCTATTTTCATCCTCTCTGGATAACAGTCACATATCTAATTTTCCACTTACAAGGAAAACATTCCCCTTAATCATTTATCCCTTGAACAGTTACTCCATCTCTTCCTTTGAGATACACAACTTCTCAATAAATATTACAACATTACCCTAGTCACATAGTTGACTAAAACTAAGAAAGTTATGGCTGAGACCTTCAACAACTATTACATCAGTGTGTGTCATCTCTATACCCCCAAATTTGGATTTTTCTGAGCCAATAATCTTTTGGTCTTCATTATTTCAAAAAAATTACAACACATTCCTTGTAATATTTTATTCACATAACAAGATCCTTATTTCCTATCATATGGTATATACACCCACTATCAAATATCCACACAACAAAACATTATAAAGCTTTAAGTGAAATATCTGTAACCACTGCCTACTTAGCTCTTTTCTTTTTGATCATTGTTTTTGACTTCATACCTAGTATATAGTGCTAATATTAATCTTCCACAGAGTATGATGGAACAACTTTATATTGCAGTGCTGCTAATTGATTTTTCATATTCAAATCATTTTATGATACATTGTGCTGATTCTTATGACCACATTTAATCTTCCTTGACACATTTCTCTACATTGTTTTATGTAGAATATCATTTCATGTGTCCAAATCATCCACACATGAAACAATTACCATCAAATAATATCCCTTAATATTGATCTCTATATGGATACCTCTGTTGGTATTGTTCCATACGGTACTGCTTGGCTATGGAACAAAAATTTTATGAGTGTCCCATCTTTCCACAATAATTACATCTAATGTAGGGTGCATTCTTGTTGGTCAGTACTAAACTACTAGTATTCCCTTAGGTTATCTTAATCTTTGGGTTTAAATTATTATCCAAATAAATATTCAATATTTGAGAGGGTTCTTGTAGTATGGTTTTAACTATTACTGATTTCAATTTTTGATCAATACACATACTAGTTGTATCATTTAGATCTATCATTTTCTCCTCCCAACATTCCTTTGTCTATTTTAATAGAACCATGAACTATACTTTTCTATTTTCTGATTCATTTGAGATATAATTTACTAGAGTCAAGAGTTTATCCAAATCTTTCACTTTCCTTCATAGTATTACAACCTTCTCATCAAGCCTTTCAATGAGTTTTTTCTGGATCTTTCATTGTATTATTTAAACCATTGATCAACCTTTTCTCTTCATTAACTTTGATCTTGTACTCACCAATCGTTTAGTAGTTCTTTAGCATTGAGTAGACAATCTTTTAAATTTATTACATCAATTTAGACTTCTCTTCTTCTTATTGCTACCTAAATAGTTTATCATCACAAAACACTTTATTGGATTTATTCGTTTTGACTCTACCAAAATCTATCTCCTCAAGAGTGGGTTATAATTCAGCCCAAATATCAACTCTTCCTTCAAATTATTCTTCATCATTTTGACTTTATTCCTTTTTCTAGGATCTACCTAAAACTGCCACCATATAATTTTCTCCACAATCTTTATAGTTTTTCATCTCTCCAACCTCATATTATTCTTAACTTTTATATTATTTTGAAAGTAGATTCTTCTTTTTGAAAACAATTCTTTTACAATTCCTCTTACCTTTCATGTTGGCTGAATACTTATTAATGGTAATTTGAAATTCATCCCCATAATCATCTTGAAACTTCTTGGGGAATCTTACTACATTTACACATTGAAAAAAATAATGTTGGAGTTTCCCTTTGAACTTTATTTTTCCACTTTTTCAATTTTAGGAAAGGGATGACATTACTCCATCTGTCTCTTCGTCTTCTTTTCCATATTTAATAGTGATCTTATTCATGGCCTTTAATTCTAGTTATAGATTTTCCTTTTTCCATAAACTCATTATCATTCTTTCTCATCTTATATGCAATAACAGTACTATGCAAGATTTCCAATGTCATCTCCTTTGGATCTTTATCTTCCAATACAAGAACTTTTGGATTAAACTGAGGTGGTAGTCATTTAAAGATGCACTTAACAATATTTACATCTTCAATAATTTCTATGTTACCACGCATGTCCTCCACAATAACATTCACACTATCAAATAATTCATCAAAAGAGTCATTAAGGTGCATTCTGAGATCCCAATACTTGTTCTATAGAACCTTCTTATTTTTTTATCTTAATTTTGAGTCACGCTCATAAGAATTTAGTAGCTTTCCCATATATAATTTTATGACTTAAAAAACATCACCTTCATATATATTTCATTATATAGGGATCACCCTAAAGAATTAATTCATTTAGTGTCAATATCCAATCCTATTCAGTCATCTTATGAGAAATAACCACATTATATATGGGACGAAATTTCATGAGTTTCTACTGTAAATACATCCATTCATATAGATAAAAAGTATTGTTTCATCCGATTCTTCCATAATTTAAAATCATTACTATAAAATATCAGAATTCCTTTGTATTTACAACCTCCATTGAATCTATAGAGAGAAACACTGATATAAACCTTCAATCTGATACCAATAGTTATCCCAACTAGGTTAAATACCCTGAGGGGTGGGGGTGGGGGTGGGGTGAATCATGGTATGAAAGATTAAAAAAACTTACCCTTTGGATCATGTTTAATCATTAAAAAAAATTATTCTCTCCTTTTCCTAGTGAAATGTATGAATATGAATGAAAGAATGCACGAGACGTTGGAATTTTACTTGGTTTACCCTCGCCGGGATATGTCGAAGGAGAATACAATGAAAATGTGCTGATGTACCGAATCCTCTAATGGTAACTTCCAAAATAAGGTATGAAATATATCACTTATACACCTAGAATATTTTCCTTTATAACATTTTTATTTGACTCACTATCCATCATTGTTTACAACCAATCATAATTTGAAACCTCACTACTCTCTCAACTGAATTGTGATCACTAATCCTTCTGAATAATCATATTTTCATCACTTGAATGAATTTGTTTTAAAACACATTTGGTGCATATTTAATTTAAAATTTCAACCAATTGATCAAAAACACTTTTCCAAAAAAATTAGTGAGAAATTCCTTTTTAATAGTTTCACGATGCTCACTGACTTCACAAAGCTCACATAGACATCACGAAACATCCCAATTATTCAAAAGTGCATTCTTATTTCCTAAACCCCACAAATTTCACAAATCTCATCTCTTTCAAGAATATAAAATAGATTTTTAAAATAATCCTCCTTTAAAAAATCTAAAACAATTTCATGAAGCTCAATTATCCTCTATAAAGATCACAACTTTCGTTCTTCTTTTTATAGCCCTAAAAAAGTTTGTTTCTTTGTAATTTTTTTCACAATAACTACCTTCAAGAATAAATTTCATGAAATCATAGAAATTAGATTTTAATTATGGTTTTCTCTTCTTAAGTTAGGTTTCATTACATTCCAAAAGCATCCAAGATCACCATGGACTTTTCAAAAATCTCTCTAAACTTGTTCATGAAGGTACCAAATATTTTTCGTGAAACTCCCTAATATATTTTTTATTTTTTTTTAATTTGAAACATTAAAATTAAACCATTTCTAGGAATTCTAAAAAAACCATAATCCCTCCCCTCTCCTGCTCCCTCTATGTGACCATTTTCCTCTTCCCCCACCTCCTCCGACCCCTCCTCTCCTCTATTTATCGGCGAACCCAAGCTTGTAACCCCATTTTCCTCCACCCATCCTCCTCTCCTCTATCCAGTGGTGACCCCCGACCCCCATGACCTCCCTCACTCTGAGCCTGCGACCCCCGACCACCGCAACCCCTCCCCCCGCAACCCTCCCCCATCCAACCTCCACTCTGGTTGGATCATTAGTGATGTGAACCACCCTCCAACCTCCCTCATCCAGATCGGTTCCCCTCTTTATCAGTGATGCAAACCCCCCCCCCCCCTCTTAGACCCCTCTATCTAGCTTTGATCCCATCCTCGATGGCAATACAAACCCCCTAAAAGTTGCATTATCCTCACCATAATTTTATTATTGAGTAGCATTAGATTGAAAATCATGGGTGATAAATATATTATAGATTTTTTATTCATTAGACATTAATTATATATGTAATTTTGGTTTATAATGTGTTATTTTTATTATTCATTGAGTTTTTTGGAGTTATAATTATTATTAATTTTGGTTATGTTGTATTAAATTTCAAAAATAAATTCGTTTATGATATATGTTTTTTATGGAATATTGTTCATTCATAATTTCATGGTTTGTATTTGATATTAATGAGTTCCACTTTTTTTGGTATATTTTAATGCCTCCAATTTTTTATAGACACATAATTGAGGATATTTTCCAACTCATGAAGAATTGGTGGTAGGGTTTGGGGTCACACATTATTTCATCATCAACCCTTGAAAGGTATCTAATGATAAAATTATTGATAATTATATATTAGACCCTTTTTAAATTTATCAGAATGATTAAAGTTTTATGATTGTGTGAGGAATAATTTAGTTTTAAAAAATCTATCAAATAATGATAGATAAGTTAGGGTTATTTTTTTCATGCATTATAATAGACTATTGATTATGGTAACTGGAACAACCAACATAGTTTCGTTGATATTATTTCAACTAACATGATTTTTAATATAACTAATTACACTGTGTAGATTGTTTTTGTTGATTCAAATGAGTAATGTTTTTATAATTTGATTTGAAAATCACAATAGAAATTATTAAAATTTATGTTAACATAATTTTTTTTATGTTTAGACCAAATTGAAGGAATATTTTATTTGATGTTATGTGAACAGAGTTGATTTATATAATTCATGGAACAACATGAAGTCACACTAAACCAGTTCAATAGAATATAGACATATAGAGTTGAATATTTTGGGTATGCATGACATATCATGATATCCAAATAAAGTATAATTTTCATTCATTTTTTTAAAGGGTTGATCTTGTTCTAAGTTAGATCATGGGAAATGCTTCAGACATTGATAAATGTAGATATTTTTTCAATGAAACAAAAACTCCCTAATTACAAAAGTAGGGTAGAACACACCATTATCTTTTATTTTATTCATCCCATTCATCTATATTTGTGATAAATAATAATTTATTTGATTCATATTTTTATATTATAAGTCTAAGAAATTTTTTATTATTTTATTCATCCTATTTTCCTTTAGAGTTGTTTTGTAAGATTCAATGGTGATGTTGGGTGATATTTAATTTTGATTTTATTTGTTTTATTAAGATTTTATTTTTATATCTAAATGTACAAGGAGAATAAAATAAAATACCTATGGATAAAATTTGGATTAATTTACCACAAAACACACCTTGATATGAAAATGGATTGGAATAATTTTTTGATTATTCAAATGAAAACCGATCAATGGATGGTAGAATAAAATTTCCATATCCTGATTGTAAATTCAATTAATGGTTGAATAGAAATAAAGTATATGAGAATTTGATATTGAAATAGTTTCATTCTTGATATTTATGTTGGATTTGGCATGGTGAATAAAGTGATATGGAATGTTAAAATAATGGAAATTATGTCATAAAAATACAGTGTGACCCAGAAGAGGAGAATTCAGTTCAAAATTTGTTAAATAACACATTCGTTTTTACATAATACAGTGTCCAAGATTTCAATAGATCAATAAAACCTTCATTTTATCATGATATGGTTAATCTTTCTCAGAAATTTAGTGACCAAAAAAATGGTTTTAATGAATTAGTGAAAGGAAAAAAAGAACCGTATGAAGGGTGTTCCATGTTTTTGAAGTTCTATTTTCTACATAAGTTGTATCATATCGAGTGTCTTTGTGGAATTACTAAAAAAGCAGTGTCCATGATTTTAGAGTTTCTTCATGATTAATTTAGTTATTCTAATATCCCTAAATCATTCCATGAGATAAATAAATTCAAAAAAAATCTTGGACTTTATTATAAAAAGATACATGCATGCCCTAATGATTTCATGATTTACTTAGGAGAAGAGTCTAATAAAGAAAAATGACCAAGATTTCATAAAAAAATATGGAATTTAATGAAAAATATTTATATTATAAATCAATTAAACCGCTGGAAGAAATAGAAGAAGAAAATTCCTACAAAGGTATTGTGTTACTTTCAACTAAAACCATGCTTGCAATGATTATTCATGTCATCTAAGACTGCAGATGACATGATGTTTTAGGATTATGATAGTAATGATGAATTTATGATACATCCAAAAGATTCAACATTATGGAAGTTATTTGATTTGGTATATCTAGATATTTCATTAGGTCCTAGGAATGTATATTTGGGATTGGATTCTAATGGTTTTAACCCTTTTGGTACATTAAGTACTAATTATAGTGTTTTTCTAGTTGTTTTGATCCCCTATAATCTACCAACATGGATGTGTATGAAAAAGAATTATTTCATTGTTTTGAATATTTTTCCTAGAAATATTTTTCCAAGAAATGTAATTGTTGTATACCTTCAACCTCTAATCAAAGAATTGAGATAATTATGGGATGATTGTGTAGAAACATATGATATTTCAACAAGACTAAAATTTAAAAAATAATCTATTTTAATGTGAAGAATTAGTGACTTTTCTAGACTAGGAAATTTATTTCTTTGGAACACTCAAACTGGTTTGGTTTCTCTAGTTTGTAATTTTTATTTTGAACCTCAATGATTACATCATAGAAGAAAATGGGGTTTTTTTTCATCATTTATTTCATGATGCTTTTCATAAATTCAGGTTAAAAAAACATAATTCTATAGAAATATTGAAATGATAAAGTCAATGAAGGTGTTGTCTAGTTCAGAAACCTTGGGAAAATTAATGAATATCACTAAAGAATTTGGAAAACGTCATTAGTTTAATAAAGGGGGAAAGGGGTATGAGGTAAAATATCTGAAGAAGTTAGAACACAAAAATGTAATAAAATGTGTATATTTTTCAAAACTCTTTATTGGGAGTTTAATTTGATACGTCATAGTCTAGAAGTAATTCATATTGAGAAGAACGTCTGTAACAATATAATTTTTACAATTCTTAATGAGCAGGGTAAATTGAAGGATCCCCTTAATGATCATAGGGATTTGGATTCAATGAATATAAAGTGTGGTTCGTGGGAAAATGAGAATGGAAAGTATCCTTTAGATATTTTTATAGTGAAAAATAATGAGAAACATATATTACTTAAATTTTTATAGAATATAAAAGTTCCAGATGGATATTCAAGTAACATATCAAGGTGTGTTGAATTGAAATGTCAAAGGTTACACGGATTGAAAAGTCACGACACACATATTTTTATGGAGTAGTTGTTTCTATTGTCATTATGTAATACTTTACCTGAAAAAGTAACTATGGTTCTAGTTGATTTTTATACCCATTTTAGAGACCGTTGTGAAAAAACACTAAATCCAACCGAGCTTGATAAAATTAATGAAAGAATTATTTTCACAATATGTCATTTGAAGATATTATTTCCACTACTAGAATTATTGGTATTTGTGACGACTTATTTGCGACGGGAGACCGTTGTAAATAGCCCGTTGCAGAAAATGTTGTCGCAAATACGATTATTTGTGACGGGATCATCGCAAATAATTGTATTTTTGATGAAAAATATCACCGTCGCAAATAATTCTCTGATTATATGCATTATATATACATAAACTTTTTTGGAATGGGCCCGTTGTAAATAGTTTTTGCGATGGGCCCGTGGCAACAATGTATTTGTGACTGGTAAGTAGTCCCATCGCAAATACGTTTTTTAAAAATATTTATTTAGACTATTGGTGATGGGGACCCGTCGTAAAAGGTCTTGTCGCAAATAATAAATTAATTAAAAAAATAAAGTTAATATTTTGAAAATATTGATAATTTTAATATTTTATAAATTTTTTATTATTTTAATAATATTAATATTGTTTTTTCATAAATATTGATAATATAATTCCTTTATTAGTAATAATTATTTCTAATTATTGTTAATTATTGCTAATTATTGCTAATTATTGATAAATATTTCTAATTAAAACTAATTATTCCTAATTATTCCTAATTATTGGAAATTATTTGTAATTATTGGTAATTATTGGTAATGTTTTGTAATTATTGGTAATTATTGGTAATTATTGGTAATTATTGGTGATTATTGGTAATCATTGGTAATTATTGGTAATTATTGGTAATTATTACTAATTATTGGTAATTATTGGCAATTATTCCTAATTATTGATAATTATTACTAATTATTGGTAATTATTTGTAATTATTTGTAATTATTGGTAATTATTACTAATTATTGGTAATTATTACTAATTATTGGTAATTATTACTAATTATTGGTAATTATTACTAATTATTGGTAATTATTAATAATTATTGGTAATTATTACTAATTATTGGTAATTATTACTAATTATTGGTAATTATTACTAATTATTCGTAATTATTACTAATTATTGGTAATTATTACTAATTATTGGTAATTATTACTAATTATTGGTAATTATTACTAATTAATGGTAATTATTACTAATTATTACTAATTATTACTAATTATTACTAATTATTACTAATTATTACTAATTATTAGTAATTATTACTAATTATATCTAATTATTACTAATTATATCTAATTATATCTAATTATTGGTAATTATTACTAATTATTGGTAATTATATCTAATTATTGGTAATTTTTACTAATTATTGGTAATTATTACTAATTATTACTAATTATATCTAATTATTACTAATTATATCTAATTATTATTGACTAATTATTGGTAATTATTACTAATTATTACTAATTATTGGTAATTATTACTAATTATTAGTAATTATTACTAATTATTACTAATTATTACTAATTATATTTAATTATTACGAATTATATCTAATTATTGGTAATTATTACTAATTATTGGTAATTATTACTAATTATTGGCAATTGTATCAAATTATTGGTAATTATTAATAATTATTGGTAATTATTACTAATTATTGGTAACTATTACTAATTATATCTAATTATTACTAATTATTACTAATTATATCTAATTATTACTAATTATTACTAATTATATCTAATTATTACTAATTATATCTAATTATATCTAATTATTACTAATTATATCTAATTATTACTAATTATATCTAATTATTACTAATTACATCTAATTATTACTAATTATATCTAATTATTACTAATTATATCTAATTATTACTAATTATATCTAATTATTACTAACTATATCTAATTATTAGTAATTATATCTAATTATTACTAATTATATCTAATTATTGGTAATTATTGGTAATTATTACTAATTATTACTAATTATATCTAATTATTACCAATTATATCTAATTATTACTAATTATATCTAATTATTACTAATTATATCTAATTATTGCTAATTATATCTAATTATTACTGATTATTACTAATTATTACTAATTATATCTAATTATATCTAATTATTACTAATTATATCTAATTATATCTAATTATATCTAATTATTACTAATTATATCTAATTATATCTAATTATTACTAATTATATCTAATTATTACTAATTATATATAATTATTTCTAATTATATCTAATTAAGACTAATTATTACTAATTATCCTTAATTATAACTAAATTCCTCTAATTATCTATAATAATCTCTAATTATTGCAAATTAACAATAATTATTTATAATTATCACTAACAATATCAATTTCTTACTAAAAATAAATATAAATAAAAAAAATTTAATTTAATTTAATTAGAACTAATAAACAACAATTGAAATTAATATAAAAAAATAAAAAATAAAAAAAATATAAATACCTAAAACTTTGATATTCTGAAGGTATTGACGCCTTCCAATTACTCTCGTATAAAAAACTTCAACTAATAGAATTTTTTCCCTTAAAACTTGAGAATGAAGAGAGAAAGGAAGATCTGAGTGATTTGAAAAAAAAACGGGTGGGGGTATATATAGGTTAGATTAGTTGCGACGGGGTTATTTGCGACGGGTTTCCCGTCGCTAATAGTGGTATTTGCGACAGGGCCCATAGCAAATACCGTCGCCCACATTAATTACGGTCCGCGGTTAAAAGGGTAATTGCAATGGGACTCGTCGCAAATACCACCTGCCGACATACTATTTGCGACAGGTAGCTTTTCCCGTTGCAAATACACAAACCCGCACTAATTACTGTCGGCGGTTAAAAGGGTATTTGCGACGACCCCCCTCACAAATAGCTCCTGCCGACACTCTTTTTGCGACGGGACGACATCCCGTCGCAAAAATCTATTAACCGCCGCTGTAACACCCGAGATTTCATGAGAAATATTTTGTTTTTATGTATTATGTTATACGCAACACCAAAGGAAGCTTTCACTACACACAACATTGTCTTGGCTTGCATTGAACGCAAGAGAAACCTTCCTCGATAGCTTGCGTTGTACGCAATACCGAGTTTCAGTAAACAATGATATGTTATTAAAATATTATTAAAACTAGCTGTTATGAATAGTAATACCCACTTTTTGAAATTTTATAAATTTTATCTTTCAAAATGGACTTAATTTTTGGATTCGGAATATCAAAATTAGCCTAGGGTAAATTTTTGGCATTTTTCTGAAAACCTTCAATTTATGATGAATAGTGAAAAACACTGAGTTATAGTTTAAAACCAAATTTTTATTTAAATAATTATTTATTTTATTTAAATTTATTTTAGGTCCAAATAGATACATAATACCTATATAAGTTCAATGTAATTCATTGGAGTCATTTTATAATAATATAGATATATAAAACTTTTATTGAACTTTTTGACCGTCTTTTACCCACCTCCTAGGAGCATTTGTAATTGTACATAAAACTTAATTTTACCGCTTCTTTGAGTTGAATTTTGAAAATCCGAGAGACACGGTTAATATCAAGGTGTAAAATGTGGTTCAATAAGATAAAAATAAATTTTGGAGAATAGTAACTTTTTACTTACCACGGTTAAAAGTAAATAGGGTAATTAAGGGTAAAAATTATATTATTATTACCCTAACACATGTCCTAATTCGATTGGATAAGTGTAATTTGACCAAAAACAACCTTAGGGATAAAATATTACCCTTTAGGTCTACTTGGATTAGATTAGGACATTTGTTATTATTTTATTTAAAGAAGAGTTAAAAGAATTAAAATAAAAGTTTAATAACTAAAACATTTTTAATATAGAATTATACATAAGATAAATTCGACTATAAATATTCATTAGAAAGCTAAAAATATTTCCAACATAATGGTTTTTTATTTATAATTTTTTGACATTAAATAAGTTAATTTATTTATGAGACAATGATGATGCGGTAATTACCTTATTAATGAAATATTAATATAATTGATATTATAAATACCCAAATAAATGTAATTTGAGACTTTTTATGAATTACACTAATTTTATAAGTTAATACGACATGTTAGTATTGATTCAATTAACTTTTTTCGAACTAATCATGTTGTTATGATTTTCCCAAAAATCAATTACCAAATAGTGTCAAAATTGACATAAAATAGTTTTTAAAACAAATATTATATTATTAATTGTTATTCTATTATTAAAAATCTAAGGTTTGTCCAACTGACTTAGATAAGGTTATATATATTAATAATGAACCACTTGTGGTTCTTTTGGTTTGTTATAGTAAGTTTATTAACCATATAGTGTAAGAAAACAAGAAAACACAGTAAAAGTTAAATTATTTAACATAGAGTTAAATCTAAATGATAAGGTTAAAATAGTAACCTAAACTTGTCTAAAACATATTGGTTGAGATTATTTCGACCCATCCCCACTTTAGTTTCAAAATAAATCAATTTGGAGCTATTATAAAGTGAATATGACTTTATTATAAAATAATATTTTAAGTTTTTCCTAAGGTGCCCCTCTCCTCCCTTATAAAACGGCACCTCCTCCATCCCCTCTTTACACGACTTTGAGCCTTCAAGCTCGGCCAAAACCTTCTCATTTCCCTTCTCAACTTCCCTAGAATCATACTAGAGGTCATGATCTTTTTCAAAGACCAAGTTTAGTTCCCTAAGAGGAGGTTTCAAAGAGGCGTGTCCAAGAAGAGGTAATATCTGTTATCGATTCTTTCAAATTTATTTCTTCTTCTACTTCCTCTTCTTTAGTTGTTTCATTATGAATTAATAACATCAGTATCACTCATATACTGATATGTTATTATAAATATTAAACAACCCTATTTCAACTTCTATCCATCCTATGGAAAACGAAATCACCGCGTGTGCGTACATACAGAATATCGTCTCTACGTCGTGGTGTAATCTGTTTTCCACCACCACCTTACTTGGATGGGAATAATGGTGTAAATAATAACTATATATGATTATTTTAAATTTACATTGATTCTGAAATAGTATACATACACTTCAATACAATTCCACGATCATGGGAACGATATCATCACTCATGCATACATACGACCTACCGTCTCCACGATGTGATGTGACTCATTCTACATGATCTTCATTGAATAATGATTATATAAATGAATTGAAGGAATTGAATGAATTTAATGAATAAATATGATATATATTACAAAAATACCATTCTGTAAATGAGGTATCTATAACCTAAAAAGAATAATAATAATTTATTCGACAAAACATGCATAAGAACATAAAGTAATGAACACCCGAATAACAAGTAGCAATGAAATATTACTAATAAGAAGATAAGAATATGACCATATATGATATCATAAAAATGAATATGATTCTGTAATAAGTCAATGACATTATTTAAATCATTATACAGTAGGTTCGGATACGTACGAAGAAAATTGGACCTAAGGTAAGGGAAAATCTCAGAATCTCATTTTTATCCAAGATTGTTTATACTTCATAATTTACTGGGGAATATTTATCATCCACATACATGTTTCCTTAATATGTAATATTATTTCTATCCTCCTACAATTATTTAAATCCAATTTTACCCATTGTTGAGTTTTTAGTAAAAGATATGAAAGGAATCTTTTGTCGTTTTTAGTACAAGGTACTTTTTGACCTTTCCGGCCAAAGTACGAGAAGAATGTTTTTTTTAACTTATATGGAATGAATGAATTTTTATGATTTCATAGAACAATATTTCCATGAATCTTACTTTATAGGTTTTCAAGTTTATTTTTAATCAACTTTTGTTAGTTTAAAATTGTATGACATATTAAGAAAGGAAAAATGTTTTTGAAGTAGAAAGGATATTTTCCTCAAGAATGGAGTTCAAGTGTTTTGTCAAAATTATTTTCCTTATAAGATAATATAGGGTTCTGTTTCTATATCTATTTTTAAATTGATTTGATTATGATATGATGGAATTAATTTTATGATGTCCTTTTATCTAATATGGATTATGTTATGATGGAATGATGTTTAAGAATCCCATTTTTATTACATGGGTTATGCTATGATTTATGATTTTGTGGAATACATAATAATGGTTTCATTATGAGATGGGTGGAACCTATATCTCCCTCCAATGCATTGGGTAAAAATTTATATCTCATGAGAAAGACATGGATGGAATGGCAAGTTAATCCGGTTCAGTGATACAGGACTAGAACAAGGAGTGAACTCGGTTCAGTAATGGACTTTGTTCGCTATGATGGTCTTGGAAATGAGCCTTGAATAATATGAAATGATTTTCTATGATTATGTGTGTATTCCACAAAGTTTCATGTTTTAAGTTATGATTATTGGGATTACATTTCACTACTATGATTTATCCCATGTTATGATATTATTATCTCTTTTTCAGGTTAAGATTTTCAAAATGTTATGTTCTTATGAATATGATATGATTTATATTTATTTTGTTTACCATTACTGAGCATTTTAGCTCACCCTTTAGTATGTTTTATTTTCCCCAGGTCAGGAAGAAGGGTATTAAGCAGGATATGCCAAAAGGGACTCTAGATATAATGAAATAAATAGGAGACAATGTAGATGATTTATGAACCAGTTGTTTATGTTTCCCAGTTTCTAAAGACACTATACCTATACGGTCCTATCAAGTTTTGTTATATGTTGTAATAAGTATGCTTCAGTTCTAAAGTAATAACCATGTATGTAAAGTATGGGTCCTTATATTTTGTATCAGAAGAAATGTATAGACAACCTTTGGAAACTAGGATGTGAAATCCTTAGTAAGATCTCTAAGGATATGTCAAACATAGAACACAATAATAGTGTTTTAGAAATGGACATGAATAACCTATGATAAGACCTAAAGTGTGAAATTTTATTACTGATTATGTTGTTTTCCTGTTATAATTAGTGTTTCTCACACTATTCTCCTTGGTTTTAGTCAATGGCTGGAACCTGAAGGAACTGTGTTAATGATGAATGCGATGGGTAATGCAATGATCATCCCCCTGAGCAACCAAACGTTATGGGAGATGGAATACAAAATCTTGTATCCATGATCACACAACTTTCTCAATCTATGAATCATGCAGGACTTCAAACGAGAAGAGAAAGGAGCAACATTCTGTTGAATCCTTCATGAGGCAGTGTCCACCCTCATTTTGTGGGTCTAATGATCCATTAGTGGCTGAACAGTGGATCAGTACCACTAAAAATATATTTTTAGTTCTACAATGTTCTGAACATGATAAATTCATATTAGTAGTATATCGTTTGGAAGGTGAAGCTAATCAATGGTGGAATCTTATTAAGAATACGAGGAAAATAGATGAAATTGAGTCCATGGAATGGGATGAGTTCAAGAACTTATTTTTTAATAAGTACTTCACTCGTATTCTTTGAACAAATATGGAGAAGGAGTTTCTTGAACTGAAGCAAAAGGGATGATGAATCTGTTGGTACCTACGAAGAAAATTTTACAAGACCTGCAAGGTACGCTTCCAGAATTATTATCCAACTTGAGAGTAAAATCGATCGATTCTTTAGTGGCTTAAAACCAAGTCTTTGAAGGGCGTTAGCCATAAGGTACTTCAATAGATTTGAGGAAATTGTTTGATGTCCTCTCAAGGTTGATATAGAGATTGGAGTAACCCATCAGTCATATGGGTTTGATAAGAAGAGGAAAATGGAATTCGAAAGAAAATATAAAGACCACACTGAAAATAAGAATATTTTTACCTTATGCTCAAATTGTGGAAAGAAACATGGAGGGAATTTTCTTAAAGGGACAAGTAAATGTTTTATGTGTGGAAAAGAAGGTCATCGGGCATTTGAATGTCGAAATAATGGGAAGAAGATGTCTAATGATGCGAACAAAGAAAGGGATACACATAATGCACCTCCTACACTTCAATGTTTCAACTGCAAGGAAATGGGTCATTATACCAATCAATTACCTAATCCAAGGGTTTTTGATGATGATCGATGTCAACAAACTCTTAAGGACAAAGACAAAGGAAAGTCACATGAAATTTCTATCGGTGATGTGGAGTACGATAATGAAGTGGTGAAAGGTACACTTACTATCCACTCTAAAGTAGAAAATGTTTTATTTGATTCTGGATCCACCCACTCTTTTATTTCTGAAGAATTTTCTAAGGGTATCTCTATATTACCTTAGCAGTTAGATATTGAGTTAGCTGTGACAACCCCTAATGGCACAACAGTCACATCAAAAGTTTACAATTCTTCTCCGATTGAAGTTTGTGGGAAAGTGCTTCCTGCAAATCTTGTGATCCTTCCTATATTGGAATTTGATGTGATTCTTGGCATGGATTGACTTTACTTATATGGAGCTCATATCAATTGCCAAAGACAGGAAGTCACATTTCATATTCCAGATCAATCTATGATCGTCTATCGATGCAAGGATGAACATAACCTTCCAGTGGAAATTTCTTCCATCTTATGGGTCTTGATTCCACTAAATGAAGGTTATTTTTCTCAAATGGTTGGAGAGAAACTCATGATTAAGAATATTCCCATTGTACGGGAGTTTGAAGATGTCTTTCTAGAGTAATTCCCTGGTCTTCCACCAAATCGTGAAGTTGAGTTTTCAATAGAACTCGTACCGAGTGCTTTACCTATTTCAAAGACACCTTATAGAATGGCCCCAATTGAGTTGCAGGAATTGAAGAAGCAACTCCAAGAGAATCTAGAAAATGGATTCATATTTCCTAGTGCATCACCTTGGGGAGCACCTGTTCTGTTTGTAAAGAAGAAAGATGGATCAATAAGACTCTGCATTGATTATCGAGAACTTAACTAGATCACTATCATGAACAAATATCATCTCCCATGAATTGATGACTTATTTGACCAACTATGCGGAGCTCAATACTTTTCCAAGATTGATCTTCATTCATGGTATCATCAATTAAAGGTCAAAAGGGAGGATATACCAAATACAACTTTTTGTACAAGGTATGGACACTATGAATTTATAGTGATTCCATTTGGTCTTACTAATTCCCCTGCTATCTTCATGGATCTAATGAATAGAGTATTTAGAGACTATCTTGATCAGTTCGTGGTAGTCTTTATAGACGATATTCTTGTCTATTCAAAGAGCAAGGAAGAACATGAAGATCACTTTAGAATTGTATTGAAGACCCTAAGAAAGGAGAAGCTTTATGCCAAATTTACCAAGTGTGAATTCTGGATTAAAAAAGTTGTATTTTTGGGTCACATAATGTCAAAAGAGGGGATATCTGTGGATCCAGCAAAAACGGAGGTTATTGAAAGAAGGTCGAGACCAACAACAGTAACTGAGATCCATAGTTTTCTTGGTTCAGCTGGGTACTATTGACGGTTTGTGAAATATTTTTCAAGATTATCTAAACCAATCACCAAATTGACTTGGAAAGGAGATAAGTTTGTTTGGACAGAGGAATGTGAAGATAATTTCAATGAGTTAAAAAGAAGATTATCCAGTGCACCTGTGCTCACACTGCCTTATTGTAGAGAAAGGTTTGTGATCTATAGTGATGCATCCAAGAAGGGATTGGGGTGTGTTCTCATGCAAAATGATATGGTGATAGCTTATGCCACACGACTGTTGAAAATCCATGAGCAAAATTACCCAACTCATGATTGGGGGTTAGCTGCGGTAATCTTTGCATTAAATATTTGGAGGCATTATCTTTATGGTGAAAGGTGTGATATTTATACTGATCATATAAGTTTAAAGTATATTTTCACACAAAAGGAGATGAATATGCACCAAAAAATATGGTTGGAGTTGATTAAGGACTACGACTTCTCAATTCATTATCACCTTGGGAAAGAAAACAGGGTGGCAGATGCATTAAGTCGACAAGACCATGCTAGCTTATCCATGATGAGGATCACAAAAGATCCAATATTTATGGATTTACAAAGGATGGATCTTGGAATTATAATGGAAGGGGAAAAATATTATCTTTATCAAATGAATGTTCAACCATATATACATGTGAAGATTAAAGAGGCATAGAAAGAAGATGTACAGTTACAAAAGAAGGTGAGAAATGTTCATGAATTCAACCTTGATTATGATGGGATAATAAGGTTCAGGAATCGGGTTTGTGTTCCTCCCATCCTAGAATTAAAGGAGATGTTGGTTGAGGCTCATAGTTCTTCATTCTCAATTCATCATGGAAGTATGAAGATGTATAGGGACCTGAAAGAGTACTTCTGGTGGGATGGCATGAAAAGAGATGTTGCTGAATATGTCTCTCGATGCTTGGTTTGTCAGCACGTTAAAGCTGAGAGACAGAAGTCTAAGGGGATGTTAAAACCATTACCCATACCAAAATGGAAATTGGAAAACATCATTATGGACTTTGTCACCAGACTTCCTAAAACATCCAAAGGCAATAATACTATCTGGGTCATAGTTGATCTTCTTACGAAGTCGGCACACTTTATTTCTATTATAGAGGATTTCTCTCTTGGTCAGCTTGCCAGGATATATGTAAAGGAAGTGGTAAGATTGCATGGTGTACCACTTTCCATTATATCAGATCGGGATCCAAGGTTTACCTCAAATTTTTGGCGAAGTCTTCAATATACTCTAGATACGGAGTTGAGTTTCATCACTGCTTATCATCCTCAGACAGACGGTCAGTCTGAGAGGACAATTCAAACTCTAGAAGACATGTTGAGAGCTTGATCTATGGATTTAAAAGGTGGTTGGGATCAACACCTACCTTTGGTGGAATTTTCTTATAATAATAGCTTTCACTCTAGTATTCAGATGGCTCCTTATAAAGCTCTCTATGGAAAGAAATGCAGGACTCCAACTTGCTGGGATGAAGTTGGGGAAAGAAAGCTATTAGGACCTGATCATGTTGATGAGATGGCAGAAAAGGTCAGATCTATTCCATAATAAGATCAGCTCAGAGTCGACAAAAAAGTTATGCCAACAACTGAAGAAAAGACCTAGATTTTAAAGTGGGTGATAAAGTGTTCTTACGAATATCTCCTTGGAAGAGAGTAATGAGATTTTGAAAGAAGAAAAAGTTGATCCCTAGGTATATTGGTCCTTTTGAAATAATGGATCGTGTTGGGAAGGTAGCTTACTGATTGGCGCTTCTACCAAATCTCTCTCAAGTTCATGATATGTTCCATGTATCTCTCCTAAGAAAGTATATACCTGATCCATCACATGAACTAAGCTCAGAAATTGTACCGCTGGAGCAAGATCTTTCTTATGAAGAACAACCGATAGAGATTCTGGATCGTAGAGAAAAAGTCCTACGAAACAAGACTGCTCGCTTGGTGAAATTTTTATGGAGGAACCACCAATTAGAAGAAGATACATGGGGACTTTAGGATATGATGAGGGAGAAGTATCCTCATCTGTTTGTTACAAAGTGACGAATTTCGAGGGAGAAATTCATTTTAAGGGGGGTAGAATGTAACACCCAAGATTTTATGAGAAATATTTTGTTTTTATATATTATGTTATACGCAACACCAAAGTAATCTTTCACTACACACAATATTGTCTTGGCTTTCATTTCACGCAAGAGCAACCTTCCTCGATAGCTTGCGTTGTATGCAATACCGAGTTTCACTAAACAATGACATGTTCTTAAAATATTATTAAAACTAGCCATTATGAATAGTAATACCCACTTTTTGAAATTTTAAAAATTTTATATTTCAAAATGGACTTCATTTTTGGATTCGAAATATCGAAATTATCCTAGGGTGAATTTTTGGTATTTTTCTGAAAACTTTCAATTTTTGATGAATAGTGAAAAACACTGAGTTATAGTTTAAAACCAAATTTTTATTTAAATAATTATTAATTTTATTTAAATTTATTTTTGGTCAAAATAGATACAGAATACCTATATATGTTCAATGTATTTCAGTTGAGTCATTTTATAATAATACAGATATATAAAAAATTTGTTGAACTTTTTGACCATCTTTTACCCACCTCCAAGGAGCATTTGTAATTGTACATAAAACTTAATTTTACCACTTCTGTGAGTTTAATTTAGAAAATGTAAGAGACACGGTTAATATCAAGGTGTAAAATTTTGTTCAATAAGATTAAAATAATTTTTGGTGAATACTAACTTTTTACTTACCACGGTTAAAAGTAAATATGGTAATTAAGGGTAAAAATGATATTATTATTACCCTAACACATGTCCTAATTCGATTGGATAAGTGTAATTAGACCAAAAACAACCTTAGGGATAAAATATTACCCTTTAGGTCCACTAGGATTAGATTTGGACATTTATTATTATTTTATTTAAAGAAGAGTTAAAAGAGTTAAAATCAAAGTTTAATAACTAAAACATTTTTAATACAGGAATATACATAAGATAAATTTGACTATAAATATTCATTATAAATCTAAAAAGATTTCCTACATAATGGTATTTTATTTATAATTTTTATACATTAAATAAGTTAATTTATTTATGACACAATGATGATGTAGTAATTACCTTATTAATGAAATATTTACATAATTGATATTATAAATACACTAATAAATGTAATTTGAGACTTTTTATGAATTAAAATAATTTTATAGGTTAATATTACATGTTATTATTGATTTAATTAACCTAATTTTAACTAATCATTCTGTTATGAGTTTCACAAAAATCAATTACCAAATAGTTTCAAAATTGACATAAAATAGTTTTTTTAAAAAATATTATATTATTAATTGTTATTATATTTCAAAAAATATAAGGATCTGAAAAATGACTTAGATAAGGTTATATATATTAATAATGAACCACTTGGGGTTATTTTGGCTTGTTATAGTAAGTTTATTAACCATATAGTGTAAGAAAACAAGAAGACACGGTAAAAGATAAATTATTTAACTTAGAGTTAAATCTAAATGATAAGGTTAAAATAGTAACCTAAACTTGTCTAAAACCTATTGGATGAAATTATTTCAACCCATCCCCACTTTATCTTATAAATAAATCAATTTTGAACTATTATAAACCGAATATGACTATATTATAAAATAATATTTTATGTTTTTCCTAAGGTGCCCCTCTCCTCCCTTATAAAAGGGCACCTCCTCCCTCTCCTATTTACACAACTTTGAGCCTTAAAGCTCATCCAAACCCTGTCCATTTCCCTTATAAACTTCCCTATAATCATACTAGAGGTCCTGTTCTTCTTCAAAGTCCAATTTTAGTTCCCTAAGAGGAGGTTTCAAAGAGGCGTGTCGAAGAAGAGGTAATATCCGTTACCGATTCTTTCAAATTTATTTATTCTTCTACTTTATATTATTTAGTTGTTTCAATATGAAGTAATAACATCAGTATCACTAATATAATGATATGTTATTATAAATATTAAACAACCCTATTTCACCTTTTATCCATTCTACGGAAAACGAAATCACCACGCGTGCGTACGTACGGAATACCGTCTCCACACTGTGGTGTAATCTGTTTTCCACCACCACCTTACATGGATGGGTATAATGGTGTAAATAATAACTATATATGATTATTTCAAATTGATATTGATTCTGAAATAGTATAAATACACTTCAATACAATTCCACGATCATGAGAATGATATCATCGCTCGTGTGTACGTACGACCTACCGTCTCCACGATGTGATGCGACTCGTTCTACATGATCTTCACTGAATACTGATTATATAAATAAGTTTAATGAATAAATATGATATATATTACACTAATAACATTATGTAAATGTGGTATCTATAACCTAAAATTAATAATAATAATTTATTCGATAAAACATCCATAAGAATATAAAGCAATGAACGCCCGAATAACAAGTATCATGAAATATTACTAATAAGAAGATAAGAATATGAACATATATGATATCATAACAATGAATATGATTCTATAAAAAGTCAATGAAATTATTTAAATCATTATACATGAGTTTCAGATACATACAAAGCAAATTGGACCTAAGGTAAGGGAAAATCTCACAATCTCATTTTTATCCGAGATTGTTTATACTTCAGAATTTACTGGGGAATATTTATCATCCACATCCATGTTTCCTCAATATTTAATATTATTTATATACTCCTAAAATTGTTTAAATCCAATTTTACCCATTTTTGAGTTTTCATTAAAATATATGAAAGGAATATTTTGTCGTTTTTAGTACGAGGTACTTTTTGACTTTTCTGGCCAAAGTACGAGAAGAATGTTTTTTTAATTTATATGGAATGAATGGTTTTTTATAATTTCATAGAAAATTATTTCAATGAATCTTCCTTTAAAAGTTTTCAAATTTATTTTTAATCAACTTCTTTTAGTTTAAAATTGCACGACATGTTAAGAAAGGAAAAATGTTTTTGAAGTAGAAAGGATATTTTCCTCAAGAATGGAGTTCAAGTGTTTTATCAAAATTATTTTCCATCTATGATAATAGAGGGTTCTATTTATATCCCTATTTTTACATTTATTTGATTATGTTATGATGGAATTAATTATATGATGTCCTTTTTTCTTATATGGATTATGTTATGATGGCATGATGTTTAAGAATCCCATTTTATTACATGGGTTATGCTATTATTTATGATTTTGTGGCACACATAAGAATGGTTTCATTATAAGATGGGTGGGACCTATATCTCTCTCTAATGAATTGGGTAAAGATTTATATCTCATGAGATAGACATGGCTGGAACGACAAGTTAATCTGGTTCAGTGATACAGGACTGGAACGAGGAGTGAACTCGGTTCAGTAATGGACTTTGTCTGTTATGATGGTCTTGGAAATGAGCCTTGACTAATATGAAATGATTTTCTCTGATTATGTGTGTATGCCACAAAGTTTCATCTTTTAAGTTATTATTATTGGGATTATATTTCACTACTATGATTTATCCCCTGTTATGATATTATGATCTCTTTTGCAGGTTAATATTTTCAAAATGTAATGTTCTTATGAATATGATATGATTGATATTTCTTTTGTTTACCCTTACTGAGCATTTGAGCTCACCCTTTTGTTTGTTTTATTTTCCCCTAGTCAGGAAGAAGGGTATTAAGGAGGATATGCCAAAAGGGACTCTAGATATGATGAAATAAACGGGAGACAATGTAGATGATTTATGAACCAATTGTTTATGTTTCCCAGTTTCTAAAGACACTATACCTATACGGTCCTATCATGGTTTTGTTATATGTTTTAATAAGTATGATTCAATTCTAAAGTAATAACCATGTATACAAAGTATGGGTTGTTAAAGCCGCTGAGTATTTGCAATGAGTACCATCACAAATACTCTTGCACGGTTTGGCGCGCAAGTTGCACCAAACTATTTACGACGGGAGATGACATCCCATCGCAAATAACCAATTATTTGAGATGGGGAAATTTACCCATCGAAAATAACTTCCTGGACGGGTTATTTGCGATAGGATTTATTCCCGTCGCAAATAACCCATCGCAAATATTGATTTTTCCCATAGGGTTCCCCCTTAATTATACATAGTCGTGATTCATTTGATAGTTGATTTGGTTGAAGATTCTTAACCTTGTTGACTGGTACACTAGCGATGGATATATCCAATTGATATTTACTTTGATATTTGTTTTATTTTCATTGGTGAATTCAATTTTATCAAATAATTGTTTAATTTTTTTAATATGTTTCTTATTTTTTTCATTAGGTACTTAGGCCATTTGATATCAAATGTGGGGAATAAAGCTTAACTAGAAGGATCTACTATTGAAAATTACATAGATGAAGACTATTTAACCTTATCTTATAGGCATTTTGATGGGATTGAGAATAGATTCAACCATGTTGGACGTGATGATGACATCTTCACTAATTCTAGTTCTGAAAATCAGTCATCGGTATTTCCAACTATTGGATAAAAAATTAGAAAAGGGTCAAATTTTACACCGACTGAATTGGAGTTTCTATAGGCACATAGATTTGTGCTACTCAATAGTGTTTTTTCATATCCATTTATTAAATAATTTCGACTATAAACAAAGAGGCGACTAAGGGGCTGAGCTTGAAATGAGTAGGAATTAACAAAATCTTTTAATAAGGATCTTGTCAAATGGTTCAATAATCATTCATATATATAATCATATTCATATTATTGAAGTGAATTTATTTTTTCTATGTTAAAAGTAACAACTTATATATTTTTTTCAATATAATGAATGTTGACAATCGAGATGAAATATCAAATGATTTGAATTCTCTATCTCAATGTCCTCTAAGGAAATCTAAGAGATTTGATGCGTACAATATTCATGGCTTTAGGTTTCATACAATTTATCATGAAGAAGACATAAAAACACAAAATAATGGTGTATTTACTTTTTCATAGGTGGGTTACTATGGGAAGATGACTGAAATATTTTAAGTAAACTATCATGGCCATTTTCAGCTGTCTTATTCAAATGAAAGTAGGAGAAAAATGATAGGGTTATAATGAAAAATTCATTACCTTTTACTTTTGTTATATTCTCTCACTTGAAGGATACCAGTGAGCTTGAAATGTGTGATCCATTTATCTTGAATTCACAAGAGAAGATGGTTTATTATGTGGATGATGAAATACATAATGGTTGGAGTGTTGTTGTACACATAAACTATAAAGACTTATTGATGTGGGTGATGAAGATCAATTGGTGATTTGTGATGTGAACCTCATCAACAAAAAAATATTTAATAGTTTTTTCCTAAGAATATAAAAATCGTAGAACTTGAAATATAGGGTGAAAATGAAGGAATCGTCTCAATGGAGGTTGATAACAATGAAGATAATGAAGATGAAGATAATTGAATGCATAAATTTGTAATGAAATTATATTACAATTTCTCATTGATAAGTGTTTCGTACATATATACATTTTTCTAGTTATTCATTTTTTTAAAGATTTTAGTTTTTAATTTTTATATATTTGATATACATTATCCATTTGAAATGAAGGAATTACAAGAAGAATTTTTTTTATGATTCTAGGTGATCAGCATCTCTAAGCATGCCACAACTACGATAATATTCTATGGATCCCAGGGATTCCGTTGTACCTGAGACTACTAGTGAGCCATCCATTTTACTATATGTCATTTGTATCCCACCACCAGATCCTCCTCTGGTGATGGAGCAATTTGTCACCCCGCCATCTAGGGGATATTGTCATGTTACCATTACTGGTATGAATGTCATTCTTCATAAATAACTTTATATTTTTTTAATTGTTTAATTAAATTTTCAAATAGATAAGGAAAATAATAGAAGGGATACAAATGTGAACATAGAAGATGTAAGAGACCTGAAGGAATTTAGGATTATCATTTCATTTGATGAGTTAGGTGTGCCTACTAGTGATGCCTTCGACATATATGGGTAGATTCTTTGGAATCTTTCTTATTAGATAGTGATCTTTTTGATTAATTATAAATATTGGAGAAATATTCTCATATCATGGAAAAATGAGGTCTTGGATACTCAAGTAAAGGTAATATTAATTTAACATTTCTTGAAAACTAATTTAAAAAGAATTATTAAATTTTATAATATACTTTCAAAGTGTTATGTTTTTTATTTCTAGATGTTTTTTCATTTTGATTTCCCTGACTCTGTTTCATCCCCATGGAATTTTCATAGAACACATAAAATATCCATAAAAAAACTAAAATGAAAATTTTATATATAAAACATGCATTTCAAGTTATACCAACCACATATTGTGACATATTTACATGTGGTCGATTCCTACATTTCAAAAATAAATTGTAGATCGTTATCCATATGTTTAAAAACAATCGGATCTTGTTTTCTCAAGTTTAACCCGGTAAAAACTTATTAAAGGTACAAATGCCTTTAAAAACAAGCATTGGGGGGGGTCAAAACTAGAAAAAAAAAATCATAGAATTGCCCTGAAATTTGGGGAAAACAACTGTATATTTAATTTAAAAATGTAGGAATCGATGACATGCCATTCTAAATGATGATTTTTCTGTTATAGATGTAAACATATTTTTAGTGTTTTAAAACACTATAACATGTGTAGAGTGGTCAAAACCCAGAAAAAAAATACCGGATTGCCCAAAAAAATGGGGACGATGAAGGTAGATGTATTTCTGAAATATAGTAACTAATGAAACACCATTTTGAATGATAGTTTTCCCATTATAGCCTTAAATGTTTTTTATTGTTTTAAAACACTAAAACATGTATGGAATGGTAAAAACTAGAAAAATGATATTGGATTGTCCTAAAATCATGAAAAAATACCATAGATTTAATTGTGAAATTTAATAACCAACAACACATCATTTGGATGATGATATTCATGTTATGGCCGTAAACACATTGTTTGTGTTTTAAAACACAAAGACAAGCATTGAACGGTCCCTAGTAGGAAAACTACCTTAGATTATCCTGGAATCATGGGGGAAATAATGTAGATGTAATTGTGAAATATAGGAACTGATGAAACATAATTCTAAATGATGGTTTTTTTGTTATGGCCATAAATACGTTTTTTGTGTTTTAATATACTAAAACATGCATGGAATGGTCAAAACCATGAAAAAAATGTCATATTGTCCTAAAATTCGAAGAAAATGACCATAAATTTAATTTTTAAATATAGGAATGGATGACATGACAATTTAAATGACAATTTTCTTATTATGTCTGTAAATGCATTTTTAGTGTTTTAAAACACAAAAACATGTTTGGAATGGTAAAAACAAAAAAACGACCTCATATTGATTCAAAATCATAGTAAAACCACTATAGATTTAATTTTTAAATGTGTGAACCTACAACATGTCCTTCTGAATGAAAATTTTTCTGTTATTTCCATAAAAATGTTTTTAGTGTTTTGAAACCCTAAAAAATTCAAGGAATGGTCAAAACTAGGAAAACAATGTCATATTGTAATGAAATAAAGGGACAAACACCTTATATTTAACTGTGAAATGTAGAAACCGAAAAAACATTATTAGAAGTCATGGTTATTTGGTTATAGATGTAAATGCATTTTCAATGTTTTAAAACACTAAAACGTGCATGGAATACTTAAAACAAGACAAACAATGTCGGATTGCCCATAAATATTTGGAAAACCACTATAGATTTAATTTTGAAATGTAGGAAATGAACATACATCATTCCAAATGACAGTTTTCCCATTATAGTTGTAAACCCATTTTTAGTGTTTTAAAACACTAAATCATGCGTGGAATAGTCAAAAAGAGAAAATGATGTCATATTGTCCTAAAATTATAGGAAAACCACCATATATTTATATTTTAAATGTAATAACTGATGACACATCATTCTGAATGACTATTTTTCTGTTATTTATATAAACAAGTTTTTGCTGTTTTAAAACACAAAAACGTGCATAGAATGGCCAAAGTTGAGAACACGATGTCATATTTTCCTTAAATACTGGGAAAATGATCATAGATTTAATGATGAAATACAAGAAATAATGTCATGTCATTTTGAATGAAGGTTTTCTCATCATGTCCATAAACACATTTTTATTATTTTAAAACACTATAACATGCATGGAACGATCAAAACTAGGAAATAGACCTCATATTGATGTGAAATCATGGGAAATCCATTATTTATTTTATTTATAAATTTATAAATTGATGACACTTCCTTCCAAATGATGGTTTTAACATTATGAAGGTAACCATTTTTAAGTGATTTAGAACACTAGAACGTGCATGCAAAGGTCAAAAATAAGAAAACAAAGTTGGATTGTCCTAAAATTAGGGTAAACCACTATAGATTTAATTTTGAAATTTAGGAACCAATGAAACATTATTATAATTTATGGTTTTCCTATTATGGTCGTAAACCCATTTTTAGTGTTTTAAAATAGTAAAACAGGGGTGGAACGGTCAAAACTATAGACAAAAATCACCATATTGATGGTAAATCACTTGAAAACCACATATTTGTTGTTTTTGAATTATAGGACATTCTATGATATCAAAATATTGAAAAAAAATTATTAAATAAATTTCATGTACATAGCTTGTAGCTATAAAAATAAATTAGAATATTTACTTATCCCTTTTCTGTTTCAAGTGTTGAATCTTATCTTAAATATGTATGTTTAAGTTTTCAAAGGATTTTGTATTACATATTATTTATTTTATTGTAAACACCCTTAAATTTAAAGGAAATTTTTTTCTTAAATTCTTTGGGATTTTACGGGTACACAGTTTCTGACGGTGCCTGATTCCGAGGCCCAGTGTGCCCAGAATCAATTTCCTAAGTTTAGCTCAGGTACGTTCAGTGAACGAACGAGAGGGTTTTTCTAACTTTTGAATCGGTGCTCGGAATTGAAATATGAGGGTACCGATGAAACTACAGTGGTGATTTTTTCTTAAGAGGACCTTTCCTCGAGTTGCATTTGCACGGGAGGAGTTGTAAAAAAATTGGGGATTAAATGATAAATAAAATAAAATTGTGTGCAATTTTATTTTATCCATGGTAGTTAACCTCTCTCATGGGAAGTTGTTGGTGGTTCCCACGACCACCCAACTTCCCATGTGTGGTTATGAGGGAGGTGGGGCCAACATGAGCCCCCACCTTTTCAAATTCCCTAACTCCTCTAAAACCCCCTCTTAAATTATGTGAGTCTCCCTCACATTAATAATGCCAACTTAACACCCCATTCATTTAGACAACTCAAAATTAATTAAGTGAATTAAACTTTTGTAAATTTGAAAAAAAATCTTGGCTTGTGTTAATAAAATAAGGAAGGCCTTATTTTATTTGGGGTTGTTTAGTTGTGAGAGGATATTTTTAGAGAATTCTCTAAGTCATGGAGAACTCCATCATCTTCATTGAAGAATGTCAAGACCTCGACAAAGAACACTGTCACCGCAAGGAGTGATCGGTGTGCCGTTCTTCTCCTCTCCGCATTCGGAATGAGACGTCATTCCCTCCTTGGACGTACGCCGACGCCGTCAACCGCGACGCCAACTTTTGTCATCGTTGTTGAGGTAGGGGTTGATTTTATGTTCAAGATTATTTTGACGTTATTTGTTATTTATTGGACGCTTGTTATCAATATAATGGGAGGAGGTTGGACAACACAAACACGGACGACCCTCCTCCCCTTTTGTTGTTGATCTTCGTTGTGGTTTGGAATGGAGGCGGCGCGGTGCCGTTGCACCGCGCAGGTACGAGAGAACCGCAGCTGGAGCGGGCCGTGGAGAAGGAGCGTGGCGTCGTCGCGCCACTCCAGTGAAGCCGAAGGAGGCCGCGACCAAGAGAGGGCCGCGGAGCCGTCGCGCCACGCTGGAGCACCAAGGAGGGCCGCGGTCAGGGCAGACCGCGGCGGAGGGGCGCAGCGCCGGATGGGCAAGAGCCGCGGCGGTTCAGGAATGGGCGGCCGGACTCCGCCGGCCGTCGGCGCATCAGGAGGCGGGACCCGCGGGGGTCCCGCGGCAGCTCACCGGCTGGCCAAAACGGCCAGCCGTTACCAAGAAGACGGGGGGTTTGAAACCCCCTGAGGTCAGCTAGGGCGGACCCTACAGGGGTCCGCCATTTCAGAAAACAGGGGGGCGACACTTTCCCCCTTTCCACGTCCACCCGTGCTGGGTCGGAGCGCCCGCGCCGGGCCGGACCTCCCGCGCCGGGCCGGACCTCCCACGCCGGGCCGGACCTCCCGCGCCGGGCCGGACCGCCTGCGCCGGTCCGGACCGCCCGCGCCGGGCCAGACCACCCGCGCCGGGCCGGACCGCCCGCGCTAGGCCTGACCCTTGCAACGGGCCGGGCCACGCCGTGCCGCAACCAACTGGGCCAGACCCGGACCCGGGTCGGGTCGACCCGGTTCGGGTCGACCCGGTTTGGGCCAACCCGGGGGGGTGGGGTTTGGGCTGGGTCGGACCGGGCCCAAACCCCCTGTTTACGGACAGATCTGCTCTAATGCCCATAACTTGGGCTACGAATCTTCGATCGATGCACCGTCAGTTGCGTTGGGATCCTTGGATCGAGGTGGTCATTTCAGTATATTAAAATCAATATTTAGGAGAACTTTGGGTATGTCCAGGTTGGTTTGAACATGAAACCAACCGGGCCCTCAGAGCGGAAACACTTATAACTTGAGCTCCGGACGTACGATTGATGTGTCATCGACTTTATTGGATTCCTTTCAGTGAGATGGATATTTTGACATAATTCACCTGAGGTTTGGTCACAGTTAGAATATGGACGGGTTGGATTGAACCTGACATCCAACCGGGCCCCTGGAACGGAAAAGCCTATAACTTTCAGACCGGACGTCCGTTTGACGAACCATCAGCAGCATTGGTAATCTCGTTTAGAAACAGTCCCTTTGAGTATACCCTATGAGAGTTTGGGGTACAGTTGAGATACGGCCAGGTTGGTTTGTACATGAAACCAACCGGGCCCTCGGGACAAAAATTCTAATAACTCACAGACCAGGCGTCCGATTGACACGCCGTCTGTTGCATTGAGACCCCTGTGACGAGGCGGTCCTTTGAGATACTTCTTCGTGAGAATTTTTGATACTTGGAGTATCGACCAGTAGCTCGTGGAGCGGACCCTACCAGATACGAGCGTACGGAGTACGGAGACCGTGTAGCTGGCTGAGACCTGATGACTTCTTGTCCGATTCGAGTCGGAGTGACGTGTATAGTCCAGTGGGGAGCACTACTATGTTTGGGTGGCAGACCCATGATGGGGAGCAATACTGTGTTTGGGTGGAAGACCTGTGGTACTCGACAGAAGGAGTACCTCTGTAGGCTATTAGGGGGGGGTGCACTACTGTGTTTGGGTGGCAGACCCCGGCGGGGAGCACTACTATGTTTGGGTGGCTGACCCGCAGTACTCAACAGGAGGAGTACCTCAGCAATCTAAGGTTAGTGAACAGTGCCTCAGAGTCATGATAGGATCAATGTACTCAATAGAGGAGGAGTTATTCAGCAATTGCGGTTTCAATAATGAAAAAACTGGTTTGAGCTGAGTCATTGACCTTTGTGATTTCATCATGATTGAGATGGGTTACTTGATAACTTAGGTATATGTATGGTCATATACCTAAGTTGTGGTTATCCGTTGATTTCATATCTATGTGTTACCTCTTGATTGAGATAGGTTACTTGATAACTTAGGTATAATTATGGGCTTATACCTATGTAAGGGTTATCTGTTTAGATCCTACTTTGTGGTTATCCTTGTTGGTGGACCTCACGACGAGTCAGTATCCGGAGGTGGACCTCACGACGAGTCAGTATCCGGAGGTGGACTTCACGATGAGACGGTACTCGAAGGAGGTTGACATGAGAGAGCGTTGAGGAGGCTATATGTACCTACCCTTCAGGTAGGATCCATGGTGGAAGATCCAGGAGCTGTGCTAGCTGTACCTACCTTTCAGGTAGGATCTGAGGTGGATGACCCAGGAGCTGCTTCTATCTTCCAAATGTTTGTCTTTTCTATTGTACTTTCTTTCAGTTGTCATTGTACTTTTTAGTTGGGTTTGTATTCTGGCCCATTTACTTTTCAGCACTTTCTTTTGTACTTAGTGTTTGTTTCCTCTTGTACTATGTGGTGTTTTATTACTTTATAAAGGCAATGCCTTCCCTATTTATTGGGATTTATGCCTTTGGTGCTAGTCTCCAGCCCCTGGCCTATGGAAGGCGGGCTTGGGGTAGTCACCGCATAGGCCCCGAGGATGTGATATGACATTTATTTTAAAATTTCTTCTGTTTTATTAACAAAATAACAAATTTTATGTGCTACATTTGGAATATATTTTGTATCTTTTCTCTTTCACATTTCATTTCCTAAATGTTCTTGTTTTCATTATAGGTGGAAGATGTCGGTAGTAGGCAGGAGGTTGACCATTCCAATCTATGACATTTTTATGAAGAAATTTGGGATGGTACTTAGTTTCTATGGTGTGTTAAAATTTTACCAATTATTCTACTGTAATTCTGATTTATTTTTTTTAGTTTTACTTTTTGTTCCATTTTTTGTTATAGCTGATGAGATGATGTGGTTGGTTTTAGTAGATGAGATGATATAAAGGTAGACAGATGTAGTATAGGTCATGAGATGGATGTATATTGGAAATGGGTTTTTGTTGGACATATTATATATATTTATATATTCATGAAAAAGGTATTCGTTAATGTATAGGATGACTGAGACTTAGGTTATGATGAATGTGGTTGTTTGTATGACTGTGGATCTGTGATGTATGCATGATGGTTTTATCATATATTTATGTTTGATTTTATATAATTTCATTTATTTTATATTTATAGTTTTTTGTTAAATATATTTTTTTAAAATCCAAACAGATTTAGTGGCAGTTTATTGTAGCCACCGATAAACATGTATTATTGACTGTATTTAGTGGTGGTTTAGATTTACCACCGCTAAAAATAACTGTCTGTAAATTGTTTTTGGAGGTCAATTTAATTTTATTTATATTCCCAACATATGTTTTTATTAAATAACCACCTATAATTAATCAATTAACCACTGCTAAATTTTCCAAAAACAACACTAAAAAACCACCAGGAAATAAAATAAAATGCTGCTAATTGACTAGAAACTGTGCAATAAACGGCGGTTTTAAGAACTACCACTAAATAATTAGGTGGTAGTTTAAACTACTGCTAGACCACTAAATAACCACCACTGACCACCACTTGTTTTTTAGTTCATCAATACCATATTCTAAGAAAGATTTGTTGGATGATACTCATAGTTCATCATTCTCTATTCATTCTAGATGTATGAAGATATATAGATAATTTAAAGTATATTTATAGTGGAACACTATTATAATGGTTATTGTTGAGTATCTATCTCATTGATTGGTATGTCATAAAGTTAATGATAAAATACCGATGTCTAAGGGTATATTATAACCATTTTACATACCAAAATGTAAATGGAAATATATCTCCCTGGATTTCAGCATTGGACTCCCAAAAAATCTAAATATCATTATTCTATTTGGGTTTTATTCAACTTATATATTAATTAATTTATTTTTTTCAATTATAGAATATTGATCTCTTGACCATCTTTCCATGACATACATTCAAGAAGTATCGAGGTTACATTGAGTACCATATTTTATTGTATATGACCAGGATTTGTTTTTTACCTAGAAGTTATACAGAAGTATTCATCATGAATTGAATATGGGATTATGATCTAACATTTTATATCATCTTCATTTATATAATTTGTCTAAGGGTACCATTAAAACCCTAATTGATATGCTAAGAGTGTGTTCTATGGATTTCAATTATGGTTGTAATTAATACCTTCCACTGCTCAAGATTTGTTGCAATAATAGATTTTAATTGAGCATTAATATGCCTATTTATGAACCCCTCTATGGAAGGAAGTGTGGAAATCCAATGTTCTAGGATGAATTTAGAGAAAGAAAGCTATTGGGACATGAACAAGTTGAGGAAATGACAGAGAAGGTTAGCTTCATTCTGAAGAATATCAAGGTAGATCATAGTCAAAATGAGATTTATGTTTAAAATCGTCAATGATATATAGAGTTTAAAGTTAGTGACAATTCATTCAATAAGATATCTATATGAAATAAGTTAAAGAGAATTTAAAGGAATGGAAACCAGTATCCTAGATATATCAACCCCTTTAGGATTATTGATTGTATTAGGGTGGTAGCTTATCTCTTTTGAGGAAGTTCATACCTGATCCTTTACATGTATTTTACTCAAATTTTGTACCACTGGATCATGATATTTATTATTAGGAATATTATGTGGATACTTTTAATCAAATAGGGAAATTACTATGAAACCAACCATTCACCTGTTTAAAGCTTTGTATAGAAAATATAAATATGAGGAATCCCTATAGGAACCTAAGTATGTAATTATTTTTAACTATATTCATTTGTTTTCATAAAATGAAGGGAATATAAAAGGTGAAATTATTAAAGGGGGTATAATTAAAAAAATTGATATTTTATGATATATTTTTTTTAAATAAATTGTAGGTGTCTGATAGCTTTCTCTATACACAACACTGATCTTATATGAACTGCGATATACTATTGAAATATTATTATTAAATGTGAATGTTATTTACTATATATTTTATTGGAGGGTTTTAATATAAATAATTAAATTATGAAAAATATTTATACAAGTTTAACATAATTAAAAGCTACTGATTAAGTCATAAGAAATAAGTACTCAATTTTAAATGTTAAAAACAATAACTTTTTATGTTAAAAAATCATTTTTCAAAGTATTGTATATTTATATATATTATATATCTTGATCACTAATTAACTATTATTTTGATTAAATATATTGTTATTGAATGTAAAACTTGAATAATTAATCATACATTAATTTTTAATTGGTTACAAGTGAAGATAAAATCATTTGAAGGTAAAAAGTGTTATTTTTCAAAAAACTATATATATATACACAATATATTTTTATCATAGTAAATTAAATTATTCAAAATTTATGAATGATTTTAATTCAATTTTTAGACAATTTCTTAAATAAATTAAATTATCATTTAACAAATTGTGTTTACTATGCATAGAATAAAATGAAATTCATTTTATGATTGAAATTGAATTCTACCTAAAAATTGTTTCTTCATGTTTTTTTCTTTTACATTAGAATTAATTTATTAAAATTTTAGGAATTTAATATATTGAAATTTATTACATATTTTGGAGTCATAATAATTAATTATGTGATTAGGTTAACTTAATTTTTTTTTATAATTAATACTAACAATGGAAAAAATTTATCACTACGGTAAGGGTTAAAAATAGTTAATGAGGGGGTTATGATAAGAGATAAGGTTTAAATTATCCCAATAAAAATTATTTAATTTTATTGGTTTATGATATTTTTAACATACCCTTATTTTATTCTATGATTTGTAATTTTTAGGCCATATGACTTGAGTAATATAGATAATATATAATAATGTTTCAATTATTTACAAGCTTACCACCCACCTCACTTATAAAAGGGAACCTCAAATTCTCACCTATACATACCAATTGAGCCCTATATCTTGACCAATATCTACTCAAATAATATCCCAACATCTTTATCCATCTACTAGAGGTTTTGGTCATTCCAATATACCCATCCAAGATGCCTTAAATTAATTTTTAAAGGATGATATCTGAATAATAGGAATCTGTTCTTACCGCTTTTTTTTTATTTTTGAATTTTAAACCTCATAAAAATGTTATATAACTATATTAAAATTATGAAATTAGTGAATTTAATATACTAAATAGTTTTGGGATAATTTTATAACCATTTTCCATATCCTTTCTATATAATAAAAAGTGAAAACATCGCTCATGAGTACGTACATACTACCATCACCTTGAAATGATGTATTTTTTTCATTACCATATATCTTGGATGGTAATATAGATGAATTTAATGTATATATATTATTTTTATAAAATAAATATGATTATATAAATTTAATATATTTACTACCTTCTAACCATTCTATTTCTTGGAAAATGATAATGTCGCTCATGCGTATGTGTGGACTACGACCACCACAAAGCGATTTGATTCATTTTTCATTTATGAATTACCTGAATGGTAATAAGAATTTATTTAATGAATATATATGATATTTATTAAATAAATATAATTTTTTTAAGGAGAATTATCATTTACCTTAATTTTTTTCCATCCATTGAAAAGTGGAAACATCACTAGTGCGTACATATGGGATATTGTATCCATAAAGTGATGTTAGTAATTTTTCATCACCAACTGTTATAGATGGTTATAAATGTGTAATTAAGGATTAAATATAATAATTATTACATTATTAATATTATAGGTATGATGAAACTATGTCCAAGGTGCAGGGGCCAGAACCGATGAACCAAAACTTGCATGGAAAACACACCATTTTCACCCAAATATTCAATTTAATAAAATATTATTTACAAAAGGTTAATTAGATATTATATTGGAATGATATATAGTAATAATATGGTTTTGGGATAGGTTTATAATTAATTTATATTTATTATACATTAGATTTTAATCTGTGCAAAGCAAGATTAGGATTCACGTAAGGGTTTATATTAAAATATCATTTCTTTTTTGGGATTGTCTTTGTTAAGTTTATATCAAGGTAAATTATATGAAAATTTTATTTATAACCATATATATTTTATTATCCTCTAGTTATTTTTTTTCATGTTTTCATTTCAATTTCCTCTTTTTGTTACTTAAAATGATTAAGACTTTCTTAAACAAAAATCGACTATATTTCTTCTTTTTTAGGTATGGAATCTTTATCATCTATGTCCATGTTCTTAAAATTTTTTATGGTTGTTTTTATATATACATAAATGTTTTAAAAAGTTCATTTTAACTCTCTTTTAATTTATTGAAAATTATTAAAAAGTAATTTTTTCATTGGTATTTAATAAGACTCACTTTAATCTCTTTACAAAAGTGTGAACATAATATTCTCCTTTAATGTATACAACATGAACATATTTTCACATCATCATGTAATTACATGATAATTATAATTACTTAAAAAGATTCAAAGGTTATATAAAGACAATACTTTTCCCATTTTCTTGGAATTTTAGTTTTTAAAAGTTACAAAAATAATAGGGATGCTTTATCTTGATTTTTAAATCATTTTAAATGATTTTATAAATTGATTTTTTCGTCTACGTTGACATATTCAAAGGATTGTTAATATTCACTAAGGATATGTTCTTATGATACTATGAAATTTATTTATATGGATGCATTATGATTATGATTTTATAAGGTTGTTTTTATGAAATCCATTTATTTCTCACGGGTTAATTAAGTTTCTATGAAATCTTCATGAAATTGTTTTCTTTTAGAGAGGTTATGATATGATGAAATGATGAAATGATGAATTCTATCATAATATTGTGGTACAATTATGCATGGTTTTAATTATATAATAATGGGGAACCAAATTATATTTCCCTATAATTAATTTGGAAAATATTTATATCTAATGAGATAATATGAACTGAAATGGGGAGTGATCCAAGATTTTAAGGGACTATTTACACTATGATAGTCTCCGTAATGAGTGTTGACTAAGGAAATACTAGAATGGGGGGTGAAACAAATCGACTATGGGACTCTATACACTATTATAGTCTTGGTAGTTATCCTTGACCGAGGAAATATTTTTCTATGCTTACATGTATTCCAAAAACCTATGTGTTATTCTTATGATATATTCTCATGGATCATGATTAATTATCGATAACTATGAACTCTTATGACCTATGTATTTATTTATGAAAAATAATTATTCCATGATTACTGATTAATGAATTTTTACTGATTGGGTAAGGCTTTCATAAGTTATGATCATGTTCTCATACACTTATCCTTATATTAAGCTCACTTATGATCATTATTTGAAATCTATTATGTTTTTCCTTATTAAACATCTATGTTCACCCTTTATTATGATTCCATTTCCAAAGATTATGATGAAATGTTTTAAATAGTGTATATATAATAAAGGTTTAAAATGTGAATAATGTTTTGGGATATATTGAATATAATTCATGAAAAAAGTTGATTAGAGATCTAGTATCCAAAGAAAATAAACTTGTATGGTTATGGGGTGATTATTATCATCAGATGTATTGAATATTCATATATAATTATGTAATATTTATATATGTGATTCTTAAGTCTCCTTAATTTGAACCTTTAAACTTGATTGGTTTATATTTTAATATATTTGACCTTAATTTCAAAGTTATGTGTCACGAACCATCCCACCAGGGCCCAAACCATGACTCTAATAGCCCCCCTCCAATAGGTCAAGGGATGGTGTCTAGTATCAAGTAGGAATATCACAAACACAGAAGAAATTATCATATTTTACCTATATGCACACACCCACAAAAATATTCATGAAACAGTATAGTGATGAAATATGGAAACACAAATGCATTCATACATCTATCCCAACCCATAGTACAATAGAATTACAAAAGGGAAAAATACAATCCCACCAAGAACTATAAAAGAATACAACCTACATTGTTGGAGGGGATCACTGTCAAATGAAACTTCCAGAAATATCATCATCAAACCATTGAAAAACACCTCAGTCTGTCTAGTCCACTAAGATATACCCACTCTGGGTCCTCCTAGGACTCCGTCGAATGGCCTGTCCTCTGCCCAAGGAAAAACATGTGAAGGAAAATCCCATGTGGGGGTGAGTATAAAAATACCCATTAGGTTCACCAAAAACCCAAAATTAAATGGAATAAATAAAAGGAAATATTATACTCGACCCAAGACAGAGGGAACCCAAATGATAAAAAACTGTATCTTGACCCATCCCCGACTATATATGAGTATTTTTCTCGATCCACATTGTAATGGACTAAACATTTATGAATAAAATTACCTTAATTTTACTTAATCAAATGACTTATGGATATAGAATACACATTCAATTCTTTTTCTTATTATATCTAGTTGGATTTAAATGACCATTAAGTATCATTACAATTGAACAGTGATCACATGACTAGTGTAAATATAGATTTTTAACACATCCTTTTGAAATAGATAAAGTGATGACCTCAAACAGTAGGATTATTCCCTATGAAGCAAATTTATCAGAGCTTCCAAGGGAGATATAATTTCTAGGTTTTTCCCTAGACCAAGCCCAAGATGAGATCCAACAACTTAAGCATGGGAGAAAATTTTTACAGGAGAACTTCAAGATCATCAAGATCACGACCCAAGCCATGTTCATCGAACAACCCCATGAAAGCCTCACCATCGCACACCTTACTCTTAGGGTGTATGATGATATAATAAAGGGATATGTAATAAGAACCTAGTTTTATTATTTTGTACATTATTTTTTATAGAATAATGAATATACTATCATTCTATTAATGTTACTTTGTAAATGATTTTTAAAGTACAAATAGTATTTTTTGGTTAATATTTAAATTCAATTAAGAAAAATATTCTCATAAATTAATGGATTTTTGAAATAAATAATATTATAATAAAATATTATTATTAAATTAATTTTATTAAATATACATGATCATATAATTTTTATGATTTCAAAAGTAATTTTTATTAAGGTTTAAAAACTATTTTTTTAAAACCCATCAATTTTCAATAAATGTATCTTTTTTATTTTAAAAGTAAAAATTCACATATTTAGAAAATTATTTATATAAAACTAATGTTATTTTCATAATTATGATATCAAAATTATCCAATGGTGAATTTTTCAAAATTTTTGGAGGCATTCGAATTTTCGTTTAAAAATTAAATACCGTAGAAAAATAGTGTGTTTTATGAAATCATAATGGAATAATAATGATGTAATAAATACCATAAATGATATATTCGTCCAAATATATGTTTTTTTAAAATAATTTAATTATGATTTTATTTTATTTATTTTATAAAACCTTATTGAATCCTCAAACACATAAAATATATTTTAAGACTTTAATATCATTTCCTTGAATGTGTGACTAACCTCCACATAAGCAAGGAAAATATTTTAATATCCTTGAACATCTGAATTATAAAATAATTTATTCGAAACCCATTTTAAAGAAACCAAGGTAAAAAACCATGGTACGGTTTTTAGTTCTGAGAATTTTATTGTGTAGTGTCTAAAACCAAAATAATAAAGAAATCCCCCTCCATTCCAATATAAACCCACCCAATCTCTAATTTCTCTTAACTAAAACTATTTGAAGCTCTAAAAACATCTTATATCTACCCTTTATATTCCTAAAATGGTTCTAAAATCTCACAATAATCCTCTCTTTAGCCTTTAGAGTCACACATCAAAGTAAGGGATCTTCCACTCCCCTCTTTTATCAAGAACTCATTTTATGATATGTCTTTCAATTTTAGTTGGAATATTTTGGGATATGTTCATACATACTCACCTTACTGTACATTGGAATTATAAATAATGATATATTCTTTTCCACTCTCATTAATCCATCCATGATCCTTTATATACAACCGTTACCATGTTGAAATTTCATAAGGGATCCTCACCTTCCTCTCCTCTTTTCAATTTAAGAACCTTGTTTCAAATTATTATTTTTAGTTTCAATTGGTTATGTTTTAATCCTCTTATAACCAATTAAATACTATACATTTTATGTTATTTCAATTAGGGATCATTTACACTCCCCCATTTGGACCCTTACCTAAGTCGTTACTATGCCAAAATTCAGTAAGGGATTTCTCTCTTTTCTCTTTTTATCAAGCACCTAATTTATGATATAACCTTCTATTTTATGATTTTTTTAAGTTGGGATACATTATTACATATCCCCCTTACTATCCATTTCATGAATAAATTATGATATACCCCTTTCACTCTCATCAAACGATTTTCAAATTTTCTTTTTGACACCATTTTGCTACTGAAATTACACAAAAATTTGAATGAGAAAATCATCATATAGATTTTTATGTTTAATTAATGATCTATGTGACACACGTAAGCATGAAAATGAAATTATTATAAAGGGTTTGACCTGATATCACTCTAATGCATCGGGTAATATCTAGTATCTTGATACATCTTGGGCAATGAGGTCTTACTCATGATAATTCAGGTGCAATGAGGGTATACTCATAATAATTCATGTGAAATGAGGTTTAATCATGAGAATCCATGTGAAATGATCCTTGAATAATGATAATATCATGTTGCATATTGTTGACACATTTCCATGTTATTATTATCATTCTTATCATTCCTTTATGTTCATGTTCTTTTTACACTCCATTGATATGTATATTTTTTAACATGTATTGTATTCCCCATTTTATGCCATGTTTATTACCTTATTGGGATTTATAGCTCACCCTTTTCTTATGTATTTCCTCAAGTTATCCCATGCAGTGTTAAGTACAAAGGAATGTTTTGTTCATGTAAAATAAGTTTTAAATAAATATTTCTTTTCATGTTTTAAGTAATTATATAATGTTATTAATTTCCCAAGACACTATAACTCTCAATATTCTTAGTTTTATTAAGTTCAATTTTATGTAATAAATTATGTTTAAATTTTTAATAAATACCAGGTTTGTTATAGTTGGTATTTGAGGATCGGTTTAGTTATATTTGGGATTAGGATTATAAAACTCTAGTGAAAACCCTTAAGGATAAAACTATGTATAATAAAAATATCCCTAAATTTTAGTGAGTATAGAGTAAGATTTTATAAAGAAAATAAATCTCCATCAAGATATAAATAAGTGGATGTGGTTTTGGCACAGATGTATCTAGTGGTAAAACCCAAAAACTCCGCTTTGATCTAGACTCGAATGTGAATTGGTGCACGACAACTGGACTCACTGCACTATCGGTTTAAAACTCCATGGGGATATGATTTGATAAATTCATAAGATCATTACGAACCACTATTAAGGGAACAAAAAAATTCCGATAATAATATATTTTAGGATGTAGATCATGGATACCTTAGACTGAAGCCTAGAAACTCATTTGTTAAGAGATAAATATAATTATAAGATATCCCTTTAATTTCATTTTATTACCTTTACATGTTTAACTATTTAAGATACTCATCCCTAATCTACCTGTTATTATAGATAATGGTCGGTAATAGCAGGAATCATTTTAACAACTGATGCGAAGGGAAGTGTGAGTATTTCCCTAAAGAGATTCCCGGCCCAATGAGAGTGGGAATCACAAAATTTTTTATGATACTATCTGAGTTAACTCAAGTTATGAATCAAAACCTGGATTAAAAGGATCACCAGACTCCCCCAAGAGATAGAAACTTTTAGTAGAGAGGTTCATGAGACAAAGGACTCCTACGTTCTATGGATCATCTGATCCCTTAATCATAGAGAAATGGATTAATTCCATAGAAAAGATCTTATATATCCTTTAATATTCCAAACAATAGAAGGTTCTTCTGTCTGTTTATTGTATGGAGGGTGAAGCTAATCAATGGTGTACATTGATCAAGAATATGAAGCCTAAGGAGGATATTGATGAAATGGATTATAATTAATCTTGGAAATTTTTTGATCAATATTTTCCCCACACCCTCCATCTTAATATGGAAAGAGATTTCATTTCACTTAATAAAAATGATAAAGAATCTATTGGGGAGTATGAGGAAAACTTCAAAAAAAACATTCACGATATGCCTCAGGTTGTGTCATTACCCCCTAATACAGTGTTTACTGCTTCTTTGGTGGGATAAAGCCCAGCCTAAAAAGATCATAGGAATTCCCGAACTTTGAAAACTATGAGTAAATTGTTTGATGTTCCCTCAAAGTCGAGATAGATATAAGTGATTATTAGTGGTATCATGAGGATAAAAAGTGGAAACTAGAATTTAATTCAGGTGGTTAGATGGATAAATTCAATGATGTTTAGAAATTCCAACACCCTGCTTGTCAAAGGTGCAGAAAGAAGCACCTCAAAAATTTCCTAAGGGAATCAAGGAAATGATTTAGGTTCCGAAGATAAGGGAACTTAGCTAATAGTTTCCAATAGGAGAAACCCATCAATGTGACAGAGGAAAAGAACACTCTGGTTGACCCTCCACATATTGTCTATTTCTACAACTGCAAGGAACTTATAACTTTCCAAACCAGTTCCCTAATCCTAGGGTTTTCAAAGAAAACCAATAACCTCCGAGGCAGAAAGGGAGAGATTTCTCCATCACTATCTCCGAAGTGAATCCCAAAAATGAAGTGGGGACATGTACAGTAGTTATTCATAAAATAATAGAAAACAAAATTTTTTTATTCTAGTTCTACTCATTATTTTATATACCTAAATTTTAGTAGAACAATCTAAACACTACCACAAAGAATAGAAGTATATATGTCAATGAAAATGATAAATGGGAAAACTATTACATACCATATGTATAACTCCTCCCCCATCATAATTTGTTGATTGAACATCCTAGATAACCTTTTCATACTTCCCTTGGTGGAATGTTATGCAATAATAGGCATGAATTGGATTTACTTATATAGAGTAAACATAAATTTCCATGAGAGGGAAATCACTTTCCATATGGCGAATTGACCCCCGATTATATAAAAGTGGAAAGAGAAAGATGAATCTTATTTAGAACAATCATCCCAAGCATGGATATTTCTACCCTATAAGAAGACATATCTTTCTCAGATGATTGAGTCTAAGGAAGGAACCATCCATGAAGACATGCCTATTGTGATGGAATTTGCTGATGTGTTTTCAATGGAATTGACTGGTCTTCCTCCTAGTAGAGATGTTGAATTCTCGATTGATCTTATACCTAAAGAATTGCCAATATCCTAGAATCCATAGATAATGGATATTGTGGAACTTGAGTAACTAAATAAACAACTATAGGAGAATCTGGATAAAGGGTTTATAAACCCATGTGCTTCACTATGGGGTGCATCAATCTTCTTGGTTAAGAAGAAGGATGGTTAAATGAATCTTTACATTGATTATTGTGATCTCAAAAAAAATCATGATAAAGAACAAGTATCGTTTTCCATGAATATATGACTTATTCCATCAACTATGTGGAGCATAATAATTCCCTAAGGGGGATCTATAGTCGATATATTACTGGGTATGGGTGAAGAAGGAAGATATACCCAAGACTACATTTCATACAATGTACGAGCATTATGAGTTTATAGTGATTCCATTCAGACTCACTAATTCTCTAGAAATATTCATGGACTTGATGGATAGAGTATTTAGAGATTACCTCCACAAATTTGTGGTAGAATTTATAGATGACATTATAATATTCTCTAAAACCAAGGAGGAGAATGAGGAGAATCTAAGAACTGTGCTAAAGACCTTACGAAAGGAGAATCTCTATGCAATGTACAATAAGTTTGAGTTCTATTTTGAGGAAGTATAATTCTTGGGGAATATAATCACAAGAAATGGGATATCTATAGATTCTTTCAAGACAAAGGAAGTTGAGCAATGGCTGAAGAAAACATCCATGACTGATATTCATAGATTCCTTATGTTAGCTAGATATTATTGCTGATTTTTGAGAAATTTATTAGGATTTTCAAACCCACTTATTATGAAAACTCAGAAGGGAGTCAATTTTTCTTGGAATGATGAATGTGGAGAATGATACATGGAGTTGAAAAAGAGGCTTATCACTACCCATGTTCTCACAATACCCACAAGTCGTGGGATTTTCATAAATCTTAGTGATGCTTTAAAGAGGGTGTTGGGATGTGTGTGGATGAAAAATGAATAAATTCATTGCCTATGCCTCAAGGCAGTTGAAAATTCATGAGAAAAACTATCCCACGAATGATCTAGAGTTGGAAGCTGTGATCTTTATGTTGAAAATATAGCGATATTATCTCTTTGGGGAGAAGTGTGAAATATATACAAATAAAAAGTCTCAAATATATATTCACTCTGAAAGAGATAAATATGATCCAAAGAATATGGTTAGAGCACATCAAGGATTACGAATCCTCAATCCACTACCATCCTGGGAAATCAAACAAGGAAGCAGATTCTCTAAGTAGAAAGAACCAAAAAATTCTATCATTGATGATAATAGAAAAGGATCCAATCTTTTTAGATTTGAAAAGGATAGACATGGGAATCATAAAGAAAGGAACATTGTCAATCCCTTCACAAATCATTTCTCTACTGTGTCTTTTGGATATGTCAAATAATGCTAAAAAAGAAGATGTGGGAATTCATTAGAATCTGGAAACTATTCGGAAATGGAAATCCTTAGAGTTCGATGTTTATGAAGAAGGAATTGTGAGATTTGGGTCGATACTATGTGTTCCATCAAATCCTGTGTTAAAAAAATATCTTTTGGATAATGAACATAGTTCAAATTTCCCCATTCACCCAGGAAACACAAAGATGTATCGAGATCTATGGGAGCACTATTTGTGGGATAACATGAATAAAGAGATCACTGAATATTAATCAAAGTGCCAGATGTTTTTTGAAACTGAAGTTTGAGAGGCATAAGTCTAAGGGGATGATGCAACCATTACCCATACCAATATGGAAATGGGAAAACATCACCATGGAATTTATCATCGGACTTATGAATATATACAAAGGAAACATTTCTATCTAGGTTGTTTTGGATTGTATTAAAAAGATTACACACTTCATTGTGATACAAAGGGATTTCTCAATAGATCAACTGGCACAAATATACAACAGAGAAGTGGTAAGGCTACATGAAGTACCACTATCGATTGTGTCTGATCGATATCTAATATTCACCTCTATGTTTTGGAAAAGTCTCCAGTATGCTCGAGACTCTGAGCTTAACTTCATTATGGATTATAACCCTCAAAATGATGGCCAATCTGATTGGACTATACAAACACTTGAGGACATTTTGATAGCTTTCTCAATGGCCTTAAAAGGAGTAAGGGACCAATATCTTCCTTTGGTGGAGTTATAATACATAAAAAACTTCCATTCGAGCATCCAAATGGCTCTTTATTAATCCCTTTATGACGAGAGGTGTAGAACACTAGCATGTAGGGATGATGTTTGGGAATGAAATCTTCTAGGTCTGGAAATGGTCAAAGAAATTGTGGAGAAGTGGCCTATCGACTAGCACTCCCACAAAAAATATCTCAAGTGCATGATGTATTCCATTTATCCCTATTAAAGAAGTACATACCAAATCCCTCACATGTAATCAATACAGTGGTGGTAACATTGGATAATGACCATTCCTATGAGGATCAGCCAGTGAAGATCTTAGATTGCAGAGAAAAAGTTCTATGAAATAAGACAATGTCTCTCATCAAAGTGTATTGGTGAGACCACAAATTTAAAGAAGAAATATGGGAACCAGAGGAGGTGATAAAGTAGAGTTACCCTCTTCTTTTTAAGTGTGGGAAAAATAAATTTGGAGGGATAAATTTCATAATGGGGGAATATATTAACAACCTGAACATTTATGAATAAAATTCCCTTTATTTTGATTTAATTAAATATCTTACGGATATAGAAGACACATGCACTTTTTTTTATTATATCTAGTTGGATTTAAATGAATATTAAGTATCATTACCATTGAATAGTGATCACATGACTATTATAAATATATGGTTTTAACAAATCCTTTTGACATAGACAATGGATGTGATGGCCTCAACTAGTAGGATCGTTCCCCATGAAGCCCATTTATTAGAGATTTTGAGGGATATAGAGTAGCATCCCAGGTATTTATAGAATAATAATTTTTCATATCTATTAATATTTATGAATAAGATATTAATTTTACATTAAATTGATATTTTTTCTGATAGTATACTCATCACACAACAACGATTTTATCTAAAATCTTACATTGCACACAACTTTGAGTTATACCAAAAAATAATATAATAATACTATAATTATTTTAAATGTTAGTTAACAGCTTGACGTTCTATTAGTGTGAATGAATATAACTAAAAAAAATATGATTACAAATATTTGTTAAATGTCTTTAAATTTATCCAATAAATTTTAAAGGCTTAAAATGAGAATGAATCCAATTTTAAGCATAAAATAATTTAATATTTTTAAAAGTTCATTTTACCACCTTTTGATGGAGAACCCTTTTTAAATATTTTTTTTGTTTTCACTTTTATATGTTATATTTTACAAAATAAACTTATTCTTTAGAATTGGGACATCTCAATTTACTTTGAAATTTGGGTATTTTTCTGATACTCTTCACATTTAAATGAATAGTGAAAAATACTACATTTTAAATCAAAACTGGTTTTTCATCTAATTTATTTATAAAGATATATTGTAATTTTAATTGGTTTTAAATTTTAATTGGTTTTTTATCATTTAATAAAATTACGGTATTTTTAAAAAAATTTACATTTAAATTGGACATAAACACTTGTCAATCTTTTGAGAGTTTTTACTTCTTCAAAACATGCTTTCTGGTTTTGACAATGTGAATTAATTTTAAATTAATTATTAAAATTTATATGTTTTGAATTTGAAAAAATGGATTCCATATTTGGTATCATAAGGTCCAAAGTTTTTAAATAGGTGCCTTTTTTGGACATTATGAATTGTAACTTCAGTAATTATTTTTATTTACCATGGTTAAAGGGTAAACCAGGTAAATAAGGGTAAAAAATAATATTATAATAATATAAAAATACCCCAACACGTGTACAAATCTTATTTGATGAGATATTTAGGACCATGTCCATACTTGGGTATATTTTTAGGACCCCTTGGATCCACTTGAGTGTGATAGTTACCTTTTATAATAATTAATTTAAAGTAAAGAGAAATATAACATAAACATGTATCTTTTCACTAAAACAATTTTAATGTGGGGTTATATAATTGATCTCTTAGACTATAAATAGTAATTAGAAATATAAAAATATTTCCTACATCACTGTATTTTATTTATAATTTTTATAAATTAAATTAATAAATTTATTTATGACATAATAATGATGCAGTGATTACCTTATTAATGAAAGGTTCAAATAAATGATATAATAAATATTAAAATAAATATAATTTGAAAATTTTGAGGCGATAAAAGAATTTTATGTATTATTATGATATTTTATGTTTGAATTAATGCTTTTGGTTCGAAATAATCAAGTTTTTGTAAGTTTAACAAAGATCAATTACAAAATAGTGTCAAAATTGACATAAATGAGTTTTCAAAAAAAATACTTTTTTATTAAATGATATAATAGTACTAAAAAACTAATATTCAGAAAAATGACTTATATAATATTAAAAATTTCATTAATTATCCACTTTTGGTTCTCTTGGAATTTTATAGTAACAATATTAACCATATATTATGAAACTACAAAAAGATATGGTAAGAGTTAATGTTTTTAACTAAGGGTTAAAGATAAAAATAAGGTTAATTTTTTTGACACAAACTTTTATAAAACATATTGTTTGAGAGTATTTCAAATCATACTAATATTATATTATAAATATATCACCTTGGAACTATTATAATTCTAAAATAAATTTATAATAAAATAATATTTCAATACTTTACTAAAGTGCCCCTCCTCCCTCTTATAAAAGGCAACCACATCTACCCACTTACTCACACCACTCAAGCCCCTTGTATCTTCAAAATTCTCCTAAAATAATTTTCCTAAATCTCTAATTTCCTCTTATAATAAATACCTTTGGCATAGGGAAATTCAAAAAATCCTTTTGTCTCAAAACCAAAGAAGTTACCCGATTTTGTAGTGACGTCTTCTCTCAAGTTCCTTTCCATTATTTTCCTTATCCTCTCTCTATTATCTTTTTATTATTTTATAAAATAAAAAAACCAGTATAATAAATATACTAGGATTTTATTTATGAGAATTATTCAAACTACACTTACACACACCTCCATCCAATGGATACGAACATACTGTTTCTGTGTACGACGAACTACTACCTCATGAAACAATGATTGTTCAATTTTATCCTACCACCTCTCATGGTTTCCATTATGATGGAAATATATTTATATATGACATATATTTTATTTATATTGTCTATATGATTTTTTATTTTTTATTTATAACATACCTTTACGCTTTCTATGATGTGTAAATACGATAAATCTATTTGAGGAAGTGTGGACTACTTCCACTCTAAGTGATTTGACTCATTCATTATATACATAGAACATATAAAATATTATTTTATTAAAAATATGAGGCAAAATGACATATATATAATATTGTTATTATAATATTCATTTATATCATTTTATTATTATTATTTTAATATGACAAAGAAATAAAAGTAGTGTTCGTGAGTACATACGGCCTACCGTCTCCATGAACGGTGCATTTCATTTATTATCTCCAAATATTATGGAAATTATAAAAAAAATATATACTGGATATATATGATATTGAAATCATGAATAATATTATGGATATGATGGAATTTTGACAACATAGACAATTTACATCAAACAAGTTAAATTTCAGCTTAAGTACTGAATATCGACAAAATGACAAATATAAACATAAATAATTATACAATTTTTATAAAATGATAATCATTGATATAAAAGGATTAATAAAATTGAAAAAGGTTTTGAATAAATTAGAAATTAACCTAAGTTTATTATTCAAGAATATAAATAATGAAAGAGATAAGTAATACTCAAGGTAAGGGACATCATCTCAATATCCTTTCATTGAAACATATTTTGATGTTATACACCACCTTATTTTATACAGAGTATAATAAACCCTTTTGAATTCGAATTTAATTCAAAGGGAATATTTTTTCTATTATGAATTTACTAAATGAAAAAAAGGAATGTTTTTAACATACGTGGTTACAATGACTTCTCATCCACTGTCACTATTATTTGATATTTGGCTTCCTTTATAAGTGTTAATGTTTTTTAAAAGGAAAAGAAATTCGTTATTCACTTTTTTGGGTGTTTTGGTATTGAAAATGGTTTCGAAAGTGGATTTACTATTTAAATATCTTGAAATGATCTCTTGTGATTTCAAATATAATTTTATGAGTGAAATGTTACTAATTGAAATCATTTATGTTTTATGATTATATAATGGTACTTGGACATTTGACTAGTGTTTATGTGAGAAACCAAGGATAGGTGGTTATGTGATAAACCAAAGACACGTGGTTCCATGGTAAACCATAGACAAGTGGTTATGTTATAACTTCCAATTCATTTGGTATGGAAGTTGGCTATATGGCTATTTCATTTAGTGATATGTGTGTAAGTCAACCGTATGGTTATTCCATTTAAGTATGTTTTTATATCTAGTTACCTTCATATGTTATATGTTTCTTTCTATGAGATTTATGGTAATCCTTTGGTTACAAAAAAGGGTAAGAAATGAGATTATTTTCAGTGAAGTGTTTTTGATATTTCTTAAAGGTGAAAAGTATTACTTTATGATAAAGTATTCGTGGTTTACATGTTTTGGAAAGACTAATAGTTTTCATTATTTATGTATCCCTTACTGAGATTTTTATTCTTATCCCAAGTTTTAAAATGTTTGTCACATGACATAAAGAAGAATAGAGTCAAGGTTGGTATCAAAGAAAAATCATTATGTTTAAACATGAAATAAACCATGTTTCTTTTTAAAGAGTTTTTTGTTTTATGAAAAAATGGATATTTAGAAGAAGTGTCTACTTATAATATTTAAGTTGTTGTGTATGAGTTATGGCCTAATTCTCTAAATATCTAAACCTAAAAAGATCCTCATAGTGAATTAATGTCAATTGTTGACTTATCTTATGATTATTTAATGCTTAAGGCCGAGCCCTTAGAAATATAATTTCTGGGCATTACCCTAGACCAATCCCATGCCGATATCCAATAACTTAAGCATGATCAAAATCATTTATGGGAGAAGTTCAAGCCCATCAAGATCACGACCCAAACCATATTCACCGAACAATCCCATGAAAGCCCCACCATCGCAAACCTTACTCTTAGGGAGTATAATGGTGTAATAAAGGAATATTTAACAACACCCTATCATTTTATTATGTGCATTATTTTTTTATATAATAATTAATTTACTTTCACTCTATTATTGTGACTTTGTAAATGATTTTTAAAGCACAAATAATATTTTTGGTTAATATTAAATTTCGATTAAGAAATATATATTGATGGATTAATGGATTTTTGAAAGAAGTAATATTATAATAAAATATTGTTATTAAATTAATTTTATTAAATAAAAATGATCGCATAATTTTTATGAAGTCAAAAGTAATTTTTATTAAGGTTTAAAAACCGTTTTTGTCAAAACCTATCAATTTTTAATAAATGTCAGTTTTTATTTTAAAAGTGAAATTGGAATATTTAAAAAATTATATAGATAAAAATAATATTATTTTTGGAATCAGGACATGAAAATTATATGATGGTAAATTTTTCATAATTTTTTGAGATAGTCAAATTTTCAGGTAAAAATTAAATACCATTGAAAAATAATTTGGGTTTTATTACATCATAATGGCTCAATAATGATGTAAAAATACCATACATGATATATTATTACAAATACATGTTTTTATTTAAAAATTGTTTAATTTTAATTATATTTTATTTATTTTATAAAGCCTTTATGAATCCTCTAAGACTTATAATATATTTCAAGATATTAAAATCATTTCTTTTAAAGTTTTACTCACCTCCACATAAGAACGGAAAATATTTTAATATCCTCAATTATTATAAATAAAAATAATTTATTCAAATACCCTTTTACAAAAATCATGGGAAAAAACCATTGGATTGTTTTTTATTTTTAAAATTTTATTGTACAGTGTCAAAAACCAAAATAATAATGAAATCCCCCTCCTTTCCTATATAAACCCACCCAATATCCCATTTATCTTCACTAAAAAGCTTGGAAGCTAGACCATCCTCTGATATCTACTCCCTTTAGTCCTCATAAGGCTCCACAATATCCCTATAAGCCCCTTATAAGCCTTTGGAGTCACACATCCATGTATGGGATCTTCCATTCTCCAATTTATCAAGCACCCCTTTTATGATATGTCTTTCAATTTTAATTTTCATATATTGGGATATGTTCATAAATAATACCCTTATGATACATTTTATTTATAAATAATGATATCTTGTTTTAAACTCTCATTAATATATCCATGATTCTTTACATAGACTTGTTACCATGCCGAAATTTCATAAGGGATCCTCACCTTCATCTCCTATTTTCAATCCAAGAACCTTGTTTAAAATTAGTCTTTTTGTTTCAATTGTTTATATTTTCATCCTTTTATAATAAATTCCCTACTTTCCATTTTATGATATTTCAACAAGGTATCATTTATCCTCCCCCATTTGGACCCTTACCTATGCTGTTACTATGCCGAAATTCTGTATGGTATTTCTCCCTCTCCTCTTTTTATCAAGCACATAATTTATGATATTTTCTTTAATTTTACAATTTCTTATGTTTGGATATGTTCTTAAAAACCCTTTACTGTATATTTTATGAATAAATTATGAGATACCGCTTTTTATCTCATCAAACCATTTTACAAATTTATATTTGTCGCCATTATGCTGCAGAAATTACACAAGGATTTCCTTGAAAAAATGACCATGTAGTGAACACCATACCCATTTATCTATTAAGGGTATTCACATTATGATCATGTACTTATTTATTGGGGACTTACATGTATGAATTCCATATTCCTTTTTCATGGGATAGATTATTATTTTTAATGAATGATCTATGTGCCACACTTAAGCATGAAAATGAAATGATTATGAAGGGTGCACATAGATAGCACTCTAATGAATTATGTAATATTTAGTATCATGATAATTCATGTGAAATGAGAGTTTACTCATGCTAATTAATGTTAAATGATGGTTTAATCATGCTAATTCATGTGTAGTGATATTTTACTCATGCTAATAACTTGTTGTATGTTGTTTTCACATTTCCATGTTATGATTATCATGCTTATCTGGCCTTTATGTTCATGTTTATTTTACACTCCATTGATATTCCTATTGTTAGACATGTATTTTCTTCCACATGTTATTCCATTATTATTCCCTAAATGGGATTTATAACTCAACCATTTCTTATATATGTCCTCAGGTTATCCCAGGAAGTTTTAAGTAAGAAGGAATGGTGTGGTCATGTAAAAGAATATTTCAATAAAGATATTATTTTCATGTTTTAAGTTATTATGTAATGTCCTAATTCCCCAAGACACTAGACCTATCGATCTTCTGAGTTGTATTTAGGTAAATTTTATGCAATAAACTATGTTTAAATGTGTAATAAAGATCAGGGTTGTTATAAACATGGTGTGTCAAAAAATATATGAAAACTTAATAATGACTCCCAGAATCACCTGAAGATAAGAATCTAAAACTCCAAGTCTCATGAGGTTGAAAAATCATACTCAGACACATAATTTTACTTGAGGTTCTAAAGAAAAAATCATCCAGGAGCACACACTCCAAGAGCTCTACCACCCCATATTGGATTCTTCTGAGAGATGTGCTCCATAAAAAAAACCATACCATCCCTAGAGGCCTATCTAAGAGAAAATGCTCCATTAGAAACTAATCCAGGTCTAACTCTAGTGCCCAACACCAAATGTCCTATCATCGATGTCTTGCACCCCACATAAGATCATAAGAACCCAAGTGTAGAGGTATGCCCCTCGCCACTGAACATTAATGAGGGAGTGTTAATGTAGACTATACCCCACACACATCCTATCAAAATAGAGATTAAGGAGGGACCCAAAAACTTCCTACACCTCACAAATAAGAGATTACTAGCTCCTAACCATATCTCCAAACCTCTATAATACCCGTAAGGAGTGACCCACACCTCACTACATCAAGGGATCACTAACTTCTACCAGTTATCAAACATAACAAGTGGAGGGTACCTCTACTCGCAATTGTTCTCCACATATGAGGGAGATCCTACTCCAGTGTAGGAACCACTCCCCACCACTTCTCGAAGATGGGGGAGTACCCTTTTGAAGATAGAGGAACCACACTAGTTACGATTGGGGAGTACCACTCTACCTTTCCAATCACAATCGGGGACCCGTACCATGATTCGGTAGGGGACTAGTAACCCTTGGCTAGAGGACCCAAACCCTTGTATGATATGGGGAATTGACTATCCTTAAATATCATGTATGAAGGACCCACACCATAGTAATATTAGGAAGTACCAACTCCAAGGTTAGGGGACTCACACCCTAGCATGACAGGGGAGTACCAACTCTATCTATAAATCACATATAAAGGACTCGTTATTTGGTATGACAGGGGGTACCAAATCCATGGATAGATGACCCACCCCCTGGTATGAAAGAGGAGTACCAAATTTATCTGTACAATGAGTATGGAGGCCCTGCTCCATGATATGATAGAGGATATCCATCTCTTTCTATACGAATGATACAAGGACCCACACCCTGGTACAATAGGGGATTACTAACCCCAGGAGAACTAATCCATGTGTAGAGTACCTAATCCCACTATGGGGGAGTTTCGTTTATACCGATAAGAGAGGTAAGGAAAACATGTTCCCTGATATGAAAGGGGAGTTCCCGTCTCAACGTCTCTCTGGTAAACCCAACCAATATCCTACTTCAGTAAAGTGATACTCAAAGGAGCATCAAGATCATCATGGATCAAGACACACAACCACTGGTAGGGGACCCACACCCTATTACGATATGGGGTAACCACTCTACTAGCCAAAAGAGTCTAGGGGACCCACATCCCAAGTTGATAGGGATGTGTACTAACCCGGACATATCCCCGATGATCTAGCTGATCACTTCCCATGATTAAGCATCGTGAAATTATAATCCTCCTCAAAACACACCCCAATTTATCTCTATATCCACCATGATGTCTACCATCACATTCTACACAGAAAACTGCTCAGGATAGGCAACTCACAATCATGGATCTGAGCCTCTAAGGACAAGATATGCAAGGTGGAAGTCTCCAAAAATGAGTACATGACATGTACTAGGGTCCATAAGGAATGTGACTCCACCCTAATAACTAGTTGTGTCCTCTACTGCATGGGTTCACTGTCCATGTGAGCTTACATGGTGTGTGCATACTATACACAATATGTGTCACCTCTGAGAGGCCTTCTTCCATTTCCTTCCCCACATGGCTCGACCAGCCTTGTCTCCTACACGACATGTACCCCTAGTACATGGCGTTTATTGGATAACCAGCATCTTTTCCATGTCATATTCTTATGTACATATACTTCAACCTATGTCTGTGTCTCTTGCTGTGTATTTTCATATGACCAAGTCCCTTGAGATGGCTACCCTAGCAATGTCCCTTGGCCACATGACCCAGGATCACTACATGGAGTATACTCCTAGTACATGATGTTTAGTCCCCAAAATTCTATATTCTTTAAATGGGAAGGACACGTAACATGTGACCCAGCACTAAACCCCATAAGATTAAGAATTATGAATGGTAATTTCCTACAATTCACCCAAATAACACTAGTTTCTGTGAAACCTACATATTGACCCCCCAAGGTATCTCTAGCAAGAGTAATAGATCTAAAACCTTAAAAAAAGTATATCAAAAGTGTATTGGGACTTAAAAATCAAATACTATTAGATCTTGGTGAAATGAAAAGGCTTAGATTATATATCCATGCTCTGAAGCTGCTGTTGTAACACCCCAAGCTTCTACGGTATGCTTCTCTTTGAATAATGCGATAGCGTGTGTTGTACGCAACATCGAGTTCTAACACACCACAACCAATCAAACTAGCCGTTATGAATAGTAATACATACTTTTGAAATTTTATAAATTTTATCTCTAAAAATGGACTTCATTTTTGGAATCGGAATATCGAATTTAGCATAGGATGAAATTTTGGAACATTTCGGATAACATTTATATCTTGATGAATAGTGAAAATTACTAAATTTTAATTAAAAACAACTTTTTTAATCGAAATAGTTTATATTGATAAATTTTGAATTTGAGTGGTTTTAAAGTATATTAAGAATATATTTTTACCATTTAATACAATGTTGGTCATTGTACATAATTTTAAAATTAAACGGGACATAAACAAGTGTCAATCTTTTGATAGTTATTATCTCTTAAAAACACGCTTTTTGTTTTAACAACGGGAATTAATTTTAAATTAATTTCTGCCACTTCTGTGTTTTGAATTTGGAAAAATGGATTCCATATTTGGAATCAGGATGTTCATATTGTGTAAATAGGTAACTTTTATTTTTAGACATTTTGAATAATTACTTCGTTAAATATTTTATTTACCATGGTTAAGGGTAAATCCGGTAAATAAGGGTTAACAAATAATATTATAATAATACTAAATCACCCTAAAACGTATCCTAACCTTATTGGTGGATACATGTCCGACCATGGGCATCTTTGGGTCGATTTTGGGACCCCATGGAGCCACTTGTAGGTGATAGGGACACTTTATTTTAATTAAGTTAAAATAAATAAAAAAATGACATAAGCATATATCTTTTAGAAAAACAATTTTTACATAGGGTTATATATGTTGGATTTTCGACTATAAATATTCATTAGAAATATAAAAAGATTTTCTACATAATTATATTTTATTTATAATATTTATACATTATATAATTTAATTTATGTATGACACAATGGTGATGCAGTAATTACTAAATTAATAAAAAATTAAAATAATTGATATTATAAACACCCAAATAAATATAATTTCAGACTTTTTATGAATTAAACTAATTTTATAGGATAATATGACATGTTAGTATTGATGTAATTAACTTTTTTAGAAGTAATCATTCTGTTATTATTTTTTAAAAAATAAATTATTGAATAGTGTCAAAATTGACATAAAAGAGTTTTTAAAACAAATATTATATTATTAATTGATATTAAATTCCTAAAAATCTAAAGATTGGCCAAAAGACTTATATCATGATAGGTGTATCATTAATGGACCACTTGGGGGTCTCTTGGTGGTATATAGTAAGTTTATTAACTATATAATATAAAAATACAAAGTGACATGGTAAGTGTCAAACTAATTAACTAAGAGTTAAAACTAAAAGATAAGGTTAATATAATATCCCAAACCTGTCTAAATTCTATTTGTTGAGTGGTTTTCGACCCATACACACCTTAACATTTAAATAATCCACTTTGGATCCATTAGAAATCGAATATGTATTTATTATAAATTAATATTTCTAGCTTTTCCAAAGGTGCCCCTCACCCCTCTTATAAAAGGGCACTCCCCCTTCTCACTAATTCACACATTCAAAGCCTTTTGGTTCGGCCAAAACCTGCCCAAATACTCTCTAAACTTCCCTCACTACAACCTAGAGGCCTTAGTTTGATCATAAAGCCAATCTAAGGAGCCCTTTTGATCAAATAAAAAGGAAGAACCCGAAGAAGAGATAATGTTTTCACCACCCTTTTTCAAATTTGTTTCTTCTTCAACTTCTTCTTTCTTTGTTATTACCATTCTAAAATAATGAATACAGTATTTCCTATATACTGTAATATTATTATAGATATGTTACAACCATATTCATTATTCTATCCATCCTTTAAATGACATGTCACCATACGTACGTACGTACGGCTTACCGTCTCCACGTCGTGGTGTAATTGTTATTCAATATATTATTATTTGGATGGGTATAATAATGATTTATAATTCATGTAAATAATAAATATAACATGATAATTATTCTGTATATATGATATACCATCCAATTATATATTATTTTAATATCAAAAGAATAATATTGTCGCTCGTGCGTACGTACGGACTACCGTCTCCACAAACGCGATGAGATTCATTCTCCATCATTTCCATTACAGTATAATTATCATTTGATGATTTAAAAATAATGTTTAAGGACTTTATATCATTCTATATATGAATAATATACAACCTATCCATGAAAAACATGACTTACGTAACAAAACATATAAAAGAAAACGTTTAAGTAAACACCCGAAACAACGATAATACTAAGATATTATTAACAAATCAATGTTAAAAGATCATATAAGATATAATATTAATGTATATGATTATTGTATAATTTAATAAAAATTATTTCACCATTATACAAGAGGTTAACCTACCCCCAACCAAGGAAAAGTACAAGGTAAGGGTTTATTTCGCAATCTCTTCATTATCCGAGGTTGTTTATACGTAATAATCTACTGAGATTTATTTATCATCCACATCCATGTTTCTTAAAAATGTATTTCAAAACATTTTTACTGTTTACAAGAATATGGGTTAAAGTCATTTATAACCTTTTTTGACTTTTTATAAGAGGTTTACAAAGGAATATTTCCGTCATTTTCCAAACAAGGTGCTTTTTAACCTTTTTGATAGAATTAAGGTAAGAATGTTTTTTTAACTTATACGGCGGGTTCGGCTATTTTCCGCCGTTATAAAATCTTCGAAGCTTCCCTTACAAGCTTATAAGAATATTTTCAAAGAAAAGTTTTTATTTTATAAATATATGACTCTTAAATGATTTCAAAATAAAAAGAGATATTTCTCTAAAAAGATTTTTGATTTCATCTATGTCAACATCCTTTGATGGATTTTACTCTTATTTGAAGTTGATTTATTATGATACAAAACTTTTATATTGTATTGAAGGTTTTGTTATATGTTTGACTGTGGATGTGTTATTTCTATACCATTCATGGTTTATTGATGAAGTATTTACATTTTGTATGCTAGTTTTAATACGAATGTTTATGTTATGTTTAAACCTTTTCATATGGGAATGCATTGGACTTAATATGTGATGGGTGGAGCCCACTATAGTTCCTCGATGCATCGGTAGGTCTCATGAGACAAACTAGTGTCTTGGCACAAGGCCTTGGAAAAATCTTATTTGTAGTCTTGGCACGAGGCCTTGACTATGAAGTTATGATAGTCTGACATTATGCATTCCATCATTATGAAAGTGGTTATTGATATTGCATGTGATTATTCGATTAGTAGAATATCCATGTGAATAAGTAAATGGAAATTATTTCATTTTATTTTTTCCATGCTATGTTGAAGTTCAAGTTTAAAAGGCTTTTGTTTTAGTTATACATTTCCTTAAATGTTTATTCCTATTTATGAAAGTTTCCGCTATATTGTTATCCTTACTAGGCATTTGAGCTCACCCCTTTTCTATGTTTTATTTTTCCCAGGATGTGAAGAAGTAAATTATGAATGACCTGCTGGGATAGTATGAGGGGATAAGAGTGTGGACTATGGAGACTATTTTGTTGTAGTTTTCATTTTTATAATATAATGTAAAATTTTATGAATATATCTAGTGTTTCCAAGGCTACTAAACTAATCGGTCTTTTGAGATTTTATCTTTCTTGTGATCATGACAATTTTATGTAATAATGCACCGGCTCTTAGTAACTGGGGTCGGGGCGTTACAGTTGGTATAAGAGGAAGTTTAGTACAAACCTTGGAAGCTAGATTTAGATAAACTCTGATTAGAGCACATAGAACTAAGATGGAATTTGAGGATTGGTATAGAAGAACTTCCTAGAATTTTGGTATTGTAGAGATTTTGTGAGTTTTCCGAGAAATAAATCCCTGTCTGGATACGAGCAGGTAGAGGCGGCTCTGGCACAGATGTACCTAGGGGTAAAACCCAAAAACACCGCTTTGATCTGGACTCGAACGGGAACTGGTGCACGACAACGAGCCTTACTGCACTCTTGGTTACGACACTCCTAGGGGATATGCTTAGGATAACTCTAATTTTCTTTACAAATCATTATGAAGGGTTTATGAGTATATACTTCCTCAAAGAAAACATTCTTATGATTGTGGATTATATCCATAAATAGTTCAATTTATGTTAAGTGTTTTATAAGTATGGAATTATCTATTTTGATTCATAAACTGGTCTAGTTTATGCCATTGTTTAGAAATGGCGCCTAGTGGAAGAAATGGAAACCGTATCAATGCACGCACTCCATGTAGGGATTTCTCTCCTGCTAAAGATAATTATAGTGGAGATGGTGATTCAACTAGTGTCGATCAGCTAATCACCAAACTAGGACAACTCACTCAGGTTATGAATAATAACCTTACCCGTATGGATCACCCTGATCCACAGCGTGGAGGATCAATGTTAGATTGCTTCATGAGGAAAAAACCACCAACTTTCAATGGGAGTACAAATCCCTTAGTAGCTGAGAAATGGATAAATTCCCTAGAGAAAATATTTCAGGCTTTGGGGAGTAGTGAAAGGGAAAAAGTTATCATGGAAGTTTACCACCTCACTGGAGATGCTGATCAATGGTGGTCATTGATTCAAAAAACGAAGGAAGATGATGAAGTATCAAATATGGAATGGAGGTAGTTCAAAGATCTGTTTTTAGAAAAATACCTTTCTCGCGACCATCGAGCAGATATGGAAAGGCAATTTCTGATTTTGAGACAAAAGGAGGATGAGAATGTCACAAAGTATGAGGCTAACTTTACAAGGTTAGAAAGATATGCTAGAGATTATATAAGTAACCCAAGAAGTAATATTGATCATTTATTTGATGGGTTAAAACCATTTCTCCATTGAGCATTAGTCTTACAATCCTTCTCGTCGTACGAAGACATTGTCTCATGTGCTATCAAGACAGAAAAGGAATTCTCTAAGTCTTATGACTTTAAAGCAAACCAAGAGAAGAAGAGATCTACTGATCAATCTGGGAATGGAAATAAGGGGAATAAGGGAAAGGTTGAATATCTATCCTGTGGTAAATGGGGGAAGAAACACCTCGGTACTTTCTTGAAGGGAACGGGAGTCTGTTACAAGTGTGGTGAAAAAGTCCACCAAGCTCTTGATTGTAAGGGGAAGAAGAAAGCTACCAATGTTCAGTGCTAAAATTGCATGGATATGGTACATTATGCAAATGAATGTCCTAAGCGTCAGGGGAACTTACCTCAGAAAAGGCCAAGGGATCAAGTCTAAGCTTATGTTATCACTACTGCTAAGGTAAAAGCTCTGAAAGATGTGGTGGCAGGTAATTTAATGGTTTGCTCAAGTTTAGGAAATGCATTATTTGATTCTGGATCATCGCATTGTTTCATATCTTCCTAGTTTGCTAAGAAAATTAGATATTTCCAATTTTATTTAACAAGGGAGTTGTCAGTTAAAACTCCTAAGGGAAGTATCATTGAAACAAAGTTTTGTGAATCAGTCCCCATTAGAGCACATAAATGTTCTTTATCTGCTGATCTCATCATCATACCTATGATTGAGTTTGATATAATCCTCGGTATGGACTGGCTTTCAGACCATGATGTGAAGATTTATTTTAAGAAGAAGGAGGTTACGATTTTTGATGATGATGATAAGGAACACCTTATCTTTAGAGCAGAATCGTCACCACCTAATTCTTATCTAGATCCACCCCCAGTAGCTCAACTAAATTCAATTATTGGGGAGGAAGAGGAAGAAATTATAGTGGGTGAGGAAAGGAATATTCAAATAGAGGATGTACCTGTTGTGAAAGAATATGTAAATGTGTTTCCAGAAGATTTACCTGGACATCCTCCAGAACGAGAAGTTGAGTTTTCCATTGATTTAATTCCTGGATCCAGGCCTATATCGAAGACCCCTTATATAATGGCCACTGTAGAATTAGTTTAACTAAAGAAACAACTAGAGGAATTGAGTCATAAGGGATTTATTCGCACTAGTGTTTCTCCATGGGGAGCCCATGTTCTTTTTGTTAAAAAGAAAGATGGATCTATGTGGTTATGTATCGACTACAGGGAGATAAATGCTATAACAATAAAGAAAAGTTATCCCCTACCTCGCATTGATGATTTATTTGACCAACTGCATGGAGCTAAATACTTTTCAAAGATTGACCTTCGATCTGGATACCATCAGTTGTGTGTGAAGAAGGAAGACATTCCGAAGACAGCATTTCGAACTAGGTACGGGCATTACAAGTTTACAGTAATGCCTTTTGGATTGACTAATGCACCCTCTGTATTCATGGATCTGATGAATATAGTTTTCAAGGAATATCTAGATGAATTTTTGGTGGTATTTATTGATGATATCTTGGTATACTCAAAAAGCTACGAAGATCATGAAAATCACTTGCGCATTATCCTGAAGACTCTGAGAAGACATGAATTATATGGGAAGTTTAGGAAGTGTGAATTCTGGCTTCATGAGATTTCTTTTATTGGTCATACTGTCTCTAAAGATGGAATCTCTTTTGATCTTTCTAAGACCAAGGCAATCCAAGAATGGCCAGCACCGACGAGTATAACTGAGGTACGTAGTTTTATTGGTTTAGCGGGTTATTATCGACGTTTCGTCCAGAATTTTCCCGGTTGGCTAACCCATTAACAAAGCTCACACGTAAAGGGGTTAAATTTGTTTGGACAAAAGAGTGTGAAGAATGTTTCAAATAACTGAAGAGAAGATTATTCAATGCTCCTATATTGACTCTACCATCGGGGAATGCTGGGTTCGTTATTTATAGCGATGCATCGAAGAAAGGACTTGGTTGTGTCCTTATGCAGAATGAAAATGTTATTGCCTATGCATCACGACAGTTAAAAAGTCATGAGAAAAACTATCCTAATCATGATCTCGAGTTAACAGCTGTGATCTTTGCTTTGAAGATATGGAGGCACTACCTCTATGGTAAAAAATATGAGATTTATACTGATCACAAGAGTTTGAAGTATATTTTCTCACAAAAATAACTCAACATGAGGCAAAGGAGATGGCTTTAATTACTCATGGATTATGATTGTACGATACACTACCACCCAGGGAAAGCAAACAAGGTGGAAGATGCTTTGAGCAGAAAAGATTGTGGAATTTTGATCAATATGAGAATTGAAAGGGATCCAATATTCATGGATCTAGTGAATATGGACATGGGAATAACCAGGGAAGGTGAAACATAAATGCGTTTTCAAATGGTTTCCAAACCATCTTTACTAGAAATAATTAAGATTTCTCAGACCGATGATGAAGAATTTCAAAAGAAGATTAAAGCTGTGAATGATGGGAGATTGAGAGACTTTGTGTATGAAGAAGGAATTTTGAAATTCGGGAAGAGACTTTGTGTTCCCGATATACCTGATCTAAAAAGGGAATTTCTGGATGATGCTCATAGTTCCAATTTCTCTATTCACCCTGGGAGCACCAAAATGTATAGAGATTTGAAGGAACATTTTTGGTGGGACCACATGAAGAGGGAGATTGCTGATTTTGTGTCAAGATGTATCGTTTGTCAACAAGTGAAAACTGGAAGGCAAGAACCTGGAGGAGTCATGCAACCTCTTCCCATACCTGAGTGGAAATGGGACAATATTTCTATGGACTTTGTCATGGGGCTACCAAAAACTCCTAGAAGGAACGATGCAATATGGGTTATTGTTGACCGCCTTACCCAGTCAGAACATTTTCTTGCTATAAGAGAAGATCTACCACTGGAAAGTCTAGCAAGACTATATATTGATGAAGTTGTGAGACTTCATGGAGTCCCCCTATCGATTGTTTCTGATTGTGATCTCTGTTTAGTTCAAGATTCTGGAAAATTCTTCATAAAGCCTTGGATACTGAACTTCATTTAAGCACTACCTACCACCCTCAGACAGACGGACAATCAGAACGGACAATTAAAACCTTATAAGACATGTTGATATCTTGCTCACTTGACTTTCAGGGTCTGTGGGATCAATATTTACCTCTGGTAGAATTTTCCCATAACAATAGCTTCCATTCGAGTATTCATATGGCACCATATGAAGCGTTATACGGGAAGAGATGTCACACACCAACCTGTTGGGATGACGTTGGTGAAAGAAAACTTGTAGCTCCAGAACTGGTGGAGGAAACAATGGAAAAGATGAATGTAATCCAAAATCACATCAAAGCAGCTCAAAGTAGGTAGAAGGACTATGCCAATAATCGAAGGAAGGATTTGGAATTTCAAGTCGGTGATCATGTTTTCCGGAAGGTATCTCCATGTAAGGGAGTCATACGTTTTGGTAAGAAAGGTAAATTGAGTCCCAGGTACATCAGACCTTTCTAAATTCTAGAACGAATTGGGGTTTTAGCTTACCGATTGGCAATACCGCCAAGTCTCTCCAAAGTTCACGATGTGTTCCACATATCTCTTTTGAGGAAATACATGCCTGACCCAATGCATGTACTCACCTATGAGGAATTAGAACTGGAACCCGATCTGTCTTATTACGAAGAGCCCGTCAGGATTCTTGATACGAGAGAACAAGTACTTAGAAAACGGACGACGCAACTGGTAAAAGTTTTGTGGAGAAACCATGAAATGGAAGAGGCAACGTGGGAACCCGAGGAACTTATGATGAAGAACCACCCGAGTCTTCTTCAACTTCTACTTTCTTTGTTATTCCCACTCTAAAATAATGAATCCAGTATTTCCTATATACTGTAATATTATTATAAATGTCATACAACCATATTGAGTATTCTATCCATCCTTTGAATGACATGTCACCATTCGTGCGTACGTACGGCTTACCGTCTCCACATCATGGTGTAATTGTTATTCAATATATTATTATTTGGATGGGTATAATAATGATTTATAATTCATGTAAATAATAAATATAACATGATAATGATTCTGTATATATGATATACCATCCAATTAGATATTATTTTAATATCAAAAGAATGATATTGTCACTCGTGCGTATGTACGGACTACCGTCTCCACGAACGCGATGAGATTCATTCTCCATCATATCCATTAAAGTATAATTATCATTTAATGATTTAAAAATAATGTTTAAGGACTTGATATCATTTTGGATATGAATAAGATACAATCTATCCATGACAAACATGGCTTACGTAAGAAAATATATAAAAGAAAACGAGTAAGTTAACACCTGAAACAACGATAATACTAAGATATTATTAACAAATCAATGTTAAAAGATCATATATGATATAATATTAATGTATATTATTATTTTATAATTTAATAACAATTATTTCACCATTATATAGGAGGTTAACCTACCCCCAACCAAGTAAAAGTACAAGGTAAGGGTTTATTTTGCAATCTCTTCATTATCCGAGGTTGTTTATACGTAATAATCTACTGGGATTTCTTTATCATCCACATCCATGTTTCTTAAAAATTTATTTCAAAACATTTTTACTATTTACAAGAATATGGGTTAAATTCATTTATACCCTTGTTTGACTTTTTATAAGAGGTTTACAATGGAATATTTCCGTCGTTTTCCAAACAAGGTGCTTTTTAACCTTTTCGACAAAATTAAGGTAAGAATGTTTTTTTAACTTATATGGAGGGTGCGGCTATTTTCCGCCATTATAAAATCATCGAAGCTTCCCTTACAAGCTTATAAGAATATTTTCAAAGAAAATGTTTTATTTTATAAATATATGACTCTTAAATGATTTCAAAATAGAAAGAGATATTTCTCTAAAAAGAGTTTTGATTTCATCTATGTCAACATCCTTTGATGGATTTTATGCTTATTTGAAGTTGATTTATTATGATACAAAACTTCTATATTGTATTGAAGGTTTTGTGATATGTTTGACTGTGGATGTGTTATTTTTATACCATTCATGGTTTATGGGTGAATTATTTACATTTTGTATGCTAGTTTTAATACGAATGTTTATGTTATGTTTAAACCTTTTCATATGGGAATGCATTGGACTTAATATGTGACCGGTGGAGCCTGCTATAGCTCATCGATGTATCGGTAGGTCTCATGAGACAAACTAGTGTCTTGGCACAAGGCCTAGGAAAAATTTTATTTGTAGTCTTGGCACGAGGCCTTGACTATGTGGTTATGATAGTCTGGCATTATGTATTCCATCATTCTGAAAGTGGTTATTGATATTGCATGTGATTATTCGATTAGTAGAATATCCATGTGAATAAGTAAATGACAATTATTTCATTTTATTTTTTCCATGCTATGTTGATGTTCAAGTTTAAAAGGATTTTGTTTTAGTTATACATTGCCTTAAATGTTTATTCATATTTATGAAAGTTTCCGCTATATTGTTATCCTTACTGGGAATTTTAGCTCACCCCTTTTCTATGTTTTATTTTTCCCAGGATGTGAAGAAGTAAATTATGAATGACCTGTAGGGATAGTATGAGGGGATACGAGTGTGGACTATGGAGACTATGTTATTGTAGTTTTCATTTTTATGAAGTAATGTAAAACTTTATGAATATATCTAGTGTTTGCAAGGCTACTAAACTAATCAGTATTTCGAGATTTGATCTTTCTTGTGATCATGCCAATGTTATGTAACAATGCATCGGCTTTGGGTAACTGGGGTCGGGGTGTTACAGCTGCACCATCATCTTGGACTGACCTCCATCAAGATCGAAGATCAGCAGCACCTCCTTTCATTAATATCACCTCAATTTTTCCATCGTGAGGGGGGGGGGATCTTTTCACCTATTCCAAGTGAACACTGGGGGGGGGGGTTATTCAATTAATTATTTTAAATTAATAAACCTTTATTTAACGCACCACCAATGAATCACTTCCAACCCAACGCTAAATTTTTTTATGCCACATCCACATTAAACACCATGTTTTGAACTCAACCACAGTCTCATATTCACAATATGGGACTCCTCTCGAGTGTCATTCCATGTTTCCAAAGAAATTTTATGCATGTTATAAAATATTTTTAATATTTTTAATATCACCACAATGAGCCTCTCTAGGCCCCGTACTCCCACAACGACCTAGCGAATGGATTAATAAATATTCATATAAATATTCCAAGCTATTACAGGTCAAAACTTGAGTCATTATATCCTCCCCACATTAAGTATTAGTTTCCCCAAAAGAAAAATCCTAGCTAAAAACTGTGAAATTGATATCTCTATTGGGACTTCCACACCAATGAGCTCACAAAGGGTTCCAATTTTCCTATAGGTACACACTCCTATTACCAAAAAGGAAAAAATCCCAATATCCAGATTAAAATAGATCAAAATCATGAAAAAAGTGGGTAAAATTCTCCTCAGCTATGACAGGTTAGAAACACCAACCACCCGGTTCATCTATGGTCATGGGGTTTAGCAGCACACCACCTCGCTAACTTGATGTAGATGCCAACATAACACAACATCTCTCATTCAACCCTGGATGAACTACACCATATCCTCCTCAAGCATCTTTCACATAAAGTTGATGCTGATTACACAAGGATGCCAACGAAAAATAAAGGGATACCCAAGTGTAAACATTAGGTCTTACTAGGCCTTTAGTATGAAAACCTTTAACTGCCACTCCCACAAGTGTAAAACCACTCGAGCATGGATATAAGGAAACCAATCCACACCATTGAAACATCATGTGGCCTAAATTTTACACTATCGAATGGTTCTATGCATGGATATACCTACACTAGGATAGCCAAGAAAATGGGTTGAGAAAAATGGCTCCACTTATAATATGAGGGTCCACTCTCACACTCCATCGTGAAACCATGCCCATAAGACACAAGTAAAAGGAACTTATCCACCACACCTCAACACTATACTATTTGGGGAGAATTAAATCACCCTCGTGGTTTTAATCCTGTCGCAAAAACGCATATTGGTGGAGGAATCATCCTTCATCCTCATGAGTTTGAATCTAAATATAAAACCCATCACAAGGTACTACTGATTCCCTGTGTCACCCTGGATAGACCTCAAGAAAGAAGTGAAAAAATATAGTACATCATAACAGTGTATAATAATACCACTGTAGAAAGTATAAAATACATAGATATAACCTTTAACTATACTCAGAGCCTCTGGGTCAAAGGCCTCTACGGCTTGAAACTATCCTTTCTGATGTCCTTTATCTCCCTAAGCCTAGCATAGACCACCTAGGGGTGGTGGTGAAAACATGTCGAACCATCTTCCACCTCATTATACTCTTCCAAATCCTCTGCCATGTCCACCATCATGTGGAAGTCTATACTCAATATCCTGCCTCTGATAAGGAATTCCATTCACATCCTCGATCTCAACAACATGGTGGGTCGATAAATCTCAAGGAATATGTCCTCATTCTTTGTAAGAATAGTACCAATTCTCTTGTTGAAGAACTTTTCCCTGATATAAATCCTACACTGCAAACCCATATGTCTGAGTCTGGGCATGAGTATACCTCATGCCCTATGGCCCTTTCAACTATCATCGGCTAGCTACTATAGACGACTCAGCCATGTGATCAACATTTATAACTACATCCACCCAACCCTCCACCAGGAATAAATATATCACTATAGATCTTTCCAACACCCCCACATAAGAGAGAAAGATCAAGGAGAACACTCCTCCTGAGTTATCTCTATAGAGGCCCTGCTCAAAGGTTCGAGCTCTAGAAAATGGTTATAGAACAATATCCATGGAGTAACAAAAAAGGTATGTGAACTTCACGAAGTACATTACCATATAAATTATACCCATACAAATATGAAGATACTCCTTGATACACACCGATCTTGATATGGATGGATAAAACTCTTATCAGAGGATTCATTAAAAATCTACCCAAGTGAGCATAGCTTAATCATGGGTCTATATCACTAGAATCCACCATCACTTAGACGATCCATGACAAATACTCATTTCTAAGACCATCATATGACTAGAAGGTTTACTCAAAAGGTAGAAAATGTATGTGACTTCCACAATCCAAGATGCCTCTAGAATTCATGAAACAAACTTAGCCTATGTGCATCCTCAGCTTGAACTAGAATCACAACCTACTACTTAATGGGTGGGGGCTCAACTCTTGGACCACCAGGAGTTGGTGCCTCAAGCCCAATGCCATACCCTAAAGCCTCGTCACTAGGAATATCATCATTAAAATACCATAGTGGAACCCTATATCACTTTCATCATGGAGGCATCTTGAAATTAAATCAATACATGACAATTTCAAAGACTATATCTTGGGAGATGACTCAAGAAGGACATGGAACCAACAACCTAATCCTATATTATGAATGTACCCACATTTCTCTGCAGCCAGTTCCCTAATGTACGAAGTCAACAAGTAGGTTATCAGAGTCTTATGAATGTTTTCGTTGGTCATATCAACAACGCTTGAGTCTCTAGCCTAAAATAAAAACTTGAAACACATTAACACTATCGCCATAAAACCCAAGCCAAGATCACTACTCCATGGTCACAATGTGAACCCCTCTAAAATACTACTCTATCATGATCTGTTCCATTGGATCTTGACCCGCGACTCCCCAAGCTCTCCTCCAATAGGCTAGTGGATGGAGTCTAGTTCCAAGAAAACATATCACACACATGGGAGGACTTATACTATAATACCTATATACATGCACCCACAATCATCTCCTTGAAATAGCATAGTGATAAATCCTAGAAACTAAAATGAATTCATACATCTATCCCAAACCAGATTACAATAGAAGTATAAAAGGGAAAAATACCAGCCCATAAAAAACTCTAAAAGAGTCTTACCTTTTCAAATGGATGGGATCAATGCCCAATGAAACTGATGGAAATCCCCTCATCCAAGAATTATAAAACTCCTCTGTGTGTCTAGTTGACTAAGATCCACCCTCTTTGGGTCCTTATGAGAGTCTATCAAATGGCCAATTGTCTACACAAGACATGACATGCATGAGGAAATCCTATGTAGGTGTGAGTATAACAATGCCCTGTACGCACCCAAAAAACCCAAAATTAATGTTAAAAACTAAAAGAAAAAATTTCACTTGACCCAAGACAATGGGAACCCAAATTAGATAGAAACTCCATCTCAACCCATCCTTGACTATACACAAATAGTCAGCTCGATCCACATGGTGTGTCAACCAAGATGTGAAAATACTATAAGGAATCCTAGAATCACCCATATATACTTATCTCAAACTCCAAGTTTCACAAGGTTCCAACCTCATATCCTACTACAAGATTCTACTCGAGGCTCTAAAGAAATGATCATTTAAGATAGAACACTCCTTGAGCTCTACTGTAACATCACAAATCAAATTCCACTAAATGGTCCCTTAAGATAATGGATCAAAGGGCCTTAAGAATGCATCCCCATATTATAAAGGTTTCCAAATAGTAGTGAGGGACTAGGGTGTGTCTATGGGAAGACTATTACCTCGTGTTAGCATAAAAAAACAATGGTAGTAATCATATTTGTTAGTAGTGTAATCATTAAATCAAACATATAGAAGATTAAAATCCTAGAAAGAATGCATGGCCACATGCATGCGGGCTCAATCAACAACCACATCTGGGTGTTCTGGAAGAAGGATGTCTCAGTGGATTTCATTGATGCAGGAGACCAATTCCTCACAGTGAAAGTCAAGAAGGGAGAAGATATGTTCTTTGCAACCTTTGTGTATAGAAGCTGCGATCCTCAGGCAAGACTGAGATTGTGGCATGACCTCGAAGCGTTCAGGCCGATGAATATTCCCTGGTTCGTGGCGGGCGACTTCAACATCATCAGTGACCCGGAGGAGAAGAAGGGGAGAGGAGCCTTCCCGAGGCAGGCCAGTCTGGAGTTTTCTTCCTGTATTACAAAAAGTGGTCTACTCGACCTGGGCTTTCGAGGGGACCGTTTTACATGGTGCAATAACCAGGGTGGAAATAAGAGGTGTTGGAGCAGGCTTGATCGTTGTCTAGCTATCTCCGACGCCTTGGCTTCCTTTCCCCAGGCCGAAGTCACTCATCTTGCCCGTGGTATTTCAGACCATTCTCCGCTGAAGATTTCGATCATTCCCAGTAAGCCTTCTCAAGATTCCTTCAGGTTCTACCCATTCTGAGCCGGATACAAGGGTTACCACGATGTAGTCCGAGATCAATGGAATGCTCCCACCCAAGGTTACTCATGGGTAGACATTCATAACAAGCTTAGAAGTGTTAAAAACGGGTAGAAGGTCTGGTGCAGAAGCATTTCCCTTAATGCTAGAAAGCTTGAGTCCCTTTCTCAGGAGGTGGAGCATCTGGAACGGAGTCTGGAGAAAACCTGGAGTGAGGAAGCCGCCGTATAATTGGAAACTAAGAAGGCTTGTTGGGCGGAGGAGATGCTGAAGCAAGAGAGACAGGCCCGGGATCGGTCCAGAGTGAAGTGGCTCCGAGAGGGCGACAAAAATACCGCGTTCTTCCAAGCTTGCATTTCAGAACGGAAGCGGTGGGCTAAGAAAAATATTCTACAGGAGGACGGCTCGTATGTGAACGACAGGGAATAGGTTGGGAAGTTGGCTCTTCATTTCTTCCAGGATCTTCTTGCCGGTCAGAATCCCAGAATGCCTAGTGGGTATCCGACAGGCACTTCGGGGCTGTGGGAGGCGATCCAGAACAGAGTTTCAGAGGAGGAGAATTGTTCTTTGGAATCCATTCCTTCCGAGGATGAGATCTTCCAAGCCATGCAGAAGCTGGATCCGGAGAGTGGCCCTGGGCCAGACGGGTTTCCTGGTTCTTTCTACAGGGGATCGTGGGAGGTGGTCAAAGGCGACGTTATTGAAGCTATTCAGGATTTATTCAAGGGGGGTCCTTACCGAGGGTGGCCTCAGCCACGACACTTTGCCTTCTTCCCAAGGTTAAACATCCCAACTCTCTGTCCCATTACAGGCCGATCAGTCTCTGCAATTTCCCATACAAAATCCTGGCTTGTCTCATCAACCTAAGACTCTCTACGTGTCATGGCTCTCTCCCGAGCAACATGGCTTTGTGCGAGGAAGATCAATTCAAGGGGCAATCGCCCTTGCACAGGAGATGGTGAGAGATACTAACCACAAGACTCATGGATCCAACCTCACCATCAAAGTTGACATGAACAAATCCTATGATCGGATTGAATAGAGCTATCTCAACAGAGCCTTGGTGACGATGGGGTTCTCGACAAAGGTGGTGGACAATGTCTTCAGATGCGTGATCTCTTCTTGGCTGGGAATTTCCTTCATGGGAAAAACTCACGGTTTCTTCAAGGCTACCAGAGGTCTAAGGCAGGGAGACCCTCTTTCCCCCAGCCTGTTCATTCTTGCCCAAGACGCTCTGAGTGCCTCAATCAACAAGAGCATACTCCTAGGGAACCTACTTCCTTTCTGGAGGAAACATAGCCTCCCTACTATCTCCCACCTTATGTTTTCCGATGATACTATGATATTCCTTGATGGGGGAAGGAAATCCATCCAATTTCTGATGGAGATTCTGAAGGACTACTTCTTCTAGAGCGGTCAGGTTCTGAGTAAGGAAAAGATCGAGTTCTTCATCTCCAACCGAAACTCATCGCAGCGTCTGGAATCCCTTAAAAACAGGCTCAACATGCAACTCGGGCGGTTCCCAATGGAATACCTGGGCACTCCCATATCTTCTGGAAGATTGAGGATTCGTGACTTCGATGGAATCCTTAGCAGGATTTCAGGACGTGTTCTTAACTGGAAGAATCAGTTTCTTTCTTTCGGAGGACGCATTGCTCTGGTTAACAGCGTTCTTTCAGCCATTCCCATTCATGCCTTGGCTTCCTCCAACGTGCCGAAAGGAGTCATCAAAGCAGTGGATGCTGTTCTCTGCAACTTCATCTGGGATTTTAAGTCGGAAGGTAAACGTCACTGGACAAAGTGGGAGAGGTTGGCAAGACCCATTTCCGAAGGGGGGATCAACTGCCGCAGCCTCCATTATACTATCGAAGGGGCTCATGCAAAGCTCGCATGGGAGATTCTGGAAGAGCAAACTCTTTGGGGTCAATGCATGTCACCTCTGTTCAGGGGTAATGAGGAGGTTAGCCGTGGACCAGCTTCCCCGCTGTGGGCCAAAGTCCAACCTCTGGTTCTTTCCTTATCTTCTTGCTCTCGTTGGATTGCTGGTACAGGGGACATATCCTTCTGGAATAAGAACTGGGCAGGCTCTGTTCTGGCTTTCCCAGGATTTCCGGCGCCTTTGATCTCATTCAAGGAAGCCCAATGCCATCCCCGCTTCATCAAGGAAGTGCTGAATGCGGACCAACAGGTTGTCTTTGATTCGATCGTGTTGAATTCCGAGAAAGACAGGTGTGTCTTCACTCCTTCATCCTCGGGGGTCTTCAATAATATAGACTTCCAAAGGTGGAGGGTCCACTCGAGGCCCCTGGATCGGTGGAACGGTGTGGTCTGGTGTCGTCAGATCCCGACCAAAATGAACTTCCTGACTTGGCGAATCAGAAATCTGGCCCTGGCCTCGGATGACAATATCAAGAAACTTGGGATCAGTTTGGCCTCAGGATGCCACTGTTGCAAGCAGCAAATGGAGGAAAGCCTGGATCACCTCTTCTTCAAAAGTGAATGGGCGTTGGAGGTTTGGTCCTCTCTTGGGGGAGTCAGGTCTCCAAGCTCTGAGGAGACAGAGTATGAGTTTATGGAAAGATGGTTTGAAGGAGCGCTTGGTTCGGAGAAGACTCACCTTTCCCGTGTTGTCCCCTTTAATGTGGGGTGCTGGTGCATCTGGAAAGCCAGAAACCAAGCCCGATACGAAGGAGTCAGACCTTCAACTAGAGTTATCCTCGCACGCATTCGTTTCCAGCTTATCGACATGGAGGGGCTCTTTAAAAAGCAGTAGTGGTCCTTCCCTTTTCCATGCATGCAAAAGAACAACATTTATCCTTCCCTTCCTGAGGATGTAGGACCTGGGAAGTGGGTTCGATGGAACCCCCCTGCTGAAGGGTACAAGCTCAATACTGACGGAGCTTGCGCAGCGGGGGTGATTTATGGAGGGGGGTTGTTAGATATAATAAGGGTGATGTGATCCTGGCTTTCTCTCGTTTTCTGGGCAGGGGAAATGCCATCCTAGCAGAGGCTCGGGCTCTTCTCACAGGAATTTCCTTGTGCATTCAGGAGGAGGTTGCCATCTCGGAAGTGGAGGTGGACTCTCTTGTCCTCCTTGATTGCCTCAAAGAGAAATGCTCTACTCCGTGGTCCATAGAGTACGTGATCAGGAACTGCCGTCATATGCTTGGTCATAACACTACTCTTTCTCACATTTATCGAGAGGGGAACAAGGTTGCAGACTTTTTGGCCTCCATGGATGACCACAGTTCCACAGACGCACAAATTTTACGGACTAACAGTTTGAAGGCGGAATGTGTTGATTTGATTAGAGGGGATGCCCTTGATTTGCATTTCTTTAGACCTCCGTAGTCCTCTCTGTGTATTTTCTTCTTCTCTTAATAAAAATTTACTTTGGATGGATGGATGGAAGTGATGTGTCATTTCATGTCTCTATAATGATTTAAAATAGGTATATAAGTATCACATACAATACATGAATCAAGAGTATAGAAATGCTAAAAAACTATATCCAGATTGCCTCACAAGCGATGCTTGGTCATATGCTCCCCTGCTCCTATGTAATGAAAATCCAAACATCATACAATGGTTACTTCCCCAATCCCTACCTAAATCCATGAAGTCTGTCTATATACCCAAGGAAAGCCTAAATAGGGTGTGACCTAACACTCAATGATCCACCAGAAATTATTTCTATAACATGTCCAGTCTGTGTATAATAGGCTAAATAAGTGTGCAGTATATACAAAATACATTGATGTAATAAATGTAACATAAAGCAATTAAAGTAGTAAAATCACCCTAATAAGGATCCCTATAACCAATAGAAAATCTCTCATAAACAAGGGTAGTTGTAAATAATAAATAAACAAGTGCACAACTATCCAATCTAACAACTCTAAACTGATAACCATACCATAGAAAATGTCCACATCGGCCTCACTATGTAATAAATTGTAAAACAACTACCAAAACCATGACGTATAATCCATTATAAAAATACCCATCATGAACATGAAATATAATCAAGACTGTATCACATCCATGATGGCCATTCCATGTTGTAAAAAATTCCATACCATGAAGGGATGAATCCCAGGTATAAAAAAACAAGGTACCCACATTGAGTCATAGGAGCATCTCGATGGAAACTCAGTAAAGGCTTAAGAGTACACTAAGGAGCATGTCTAAAGGTAAAGTACAATATTATTCTCATCAAGAATGATTAAATGGGTATCGTGGCCCAAGGTATCCTTAAAAATTCAGATCCAATGAGTATATAGGTATAAGGAATCCCCTAAAGTAAATAATATCCATCATAGAATCATCCATGGAATCTAATAGAGTCAGGATCCAAGGAGCTCGTCCAAGTAATCCCATAACATTTAAATTCATCATCTCAATTCATTTTCAACCAATTATTTCTTCCAAATCATTCATCATTTTCCAAATAACCATTTAACCAATTAAATTATAAGAAATAACAAGAAAATGAGGAAACATCAACATACTAATCAATTCAATCCAATTCATTCCACTCATTTAAAATGAACATGTAAATAATGGTGTTAATGCCCTTAAATAATTCATTTAATCCTAATTATGGTTCATAATAATGTTTTTGAACTCACACACACCCAATAGGGTGGTAAAATATAGGGAAGATACATGGGAACAACCCATGGGTGGTGTAGGTTGAGGCTAAATAACCTCCAACCATAAAATGGTACTCAAGGGGAAACATAACACATTCTAATTCATTAAATTTTACCAATCAATTAATTTTAAGGGAAATTCCAAAAATTATAGTGTGAATAAATTCATAAAACACTAAACTTACAGGAAATTGTATAGACCACCTAACATAGGTTTGTTGTAGAGAACTCATCCAATATCAACCTCTGATTTGGTTTATATTGGAATAAAAATAATGAATGGATGAAAATATTGAAAATAATGCATATTATATTGCATCTAAATAAATACTTCCAAACAAAAATGAATAATGGAACATGAGGAATTTATAACTTACCAGTGTGGATGAGACCAACAATGTTTGAATCTGAGTTCGAATAAAGAAACAAAAGGTAAACCTATCTTAGTTAGGAGGAGGGAGATCAACATGAGAGCTTAGGACCTCCTATCACTAGAAAAAATAAATGAGGAATAAGGTTTTTAAAATTATAAATCAACATGGGATAAATAGTCATTTCCATCTTTTAAATTGGGTCACACGGTTCATCCATATGGTTGGCCAAACTGTACACCAACCGTGCACCCTTATCTAGCTCAAGGGTGACCTCCCATTATTCATACACACTGTTTTTACGACCATACACAAACCATCCATTTTGGATCTATTAAAATTATGAATTTTTTCATAGGCTTGTGGCCCTGGTTGCATATTTTCCTCAAATCATGTGGCCTCTTTATCTCCTCATTCCACCCACGGACGGTTCCCTCAAATAGTGTGCCTTTGATCGCACAATTTCTATTAACCCTGTGAACCAGATGCCTCTTCCAAAAGCCTATGTTCCAAGCCCAAAAAAATTCAAACATCCTCCAAACTCCATGATCTCATCATTCAATCATATTAGGTCAAAACCAACATATTAAACTAAAAACAAAAATATTCTCACCTCATAGGAAAACCTGGGATATTATATATGCCATCCTAGATGGCACTCATCTGATTGATATGCTCCATAAAAAACAACCCTTCGATCCCTGATGGACCATCCCAGAAACCATGCACCATTTCGAATTGCTTAAGGTCCAAATCTAGGGCCCCACACTAGAGGTCCTATAATCACTATATTGCACCCCACACAAGATCATTTGAACCAAAGCAGAGAGGTCTGACCCTCCCCATTTAATATTAAGGAGGGAGCACCACTATAGCCTATTCCATATGTTAATCTACTCTAAATAGAGAGTAAGGAGGGATTTCCCTCTATCACTACCCAGTAGATGAGGAAGTAATTGCTTATAACCATATTGTGAGACCTTTTTGTACCCATAAGAAGAGGCCTTCACCTCATCATATAGAGGGAGCACTAAATCCTACTGGGTATCATGCACAACATGTGGAGAAACCTGCTCCTAGAAACTGTGCTTCATAACCCAGTGTGCTTATACTCTAGTAGAGGAACTGCTCCCCTATAATAATAAAAAATGTGGTAGTAACACTCTGAATATAGAGGACCCTCACCCTGAAATGACAGTGGAGTACCACTCTACTAGTCCAATATCAATGGGGACTATCACCTTGAATCTGCAAGGGATTACTGACCCCAGGCTGGAGGAACCACACCCTGGTACGACAGTAGAGTACAAACTCTTCATTATTTTCATGTATAGAGGACCCAAACCCTGGTATGATTGCGGAGTACCAACTCCAAGGATAGAGGACCTACACCCTAGCATGAGAGGGGAGTGACTGATATATCTATATATCACATATATATGATACAAATATTGGTACAATAGGGGAGTACCGACACCACAGTTAGAGGATCCACACCTCAATTTGATAGAGGATTACCAAATCTATCTTTATGAAGAGTATAGAAGGCCCGCATTCCCTGATAGGACAGGGGATATGCTTATCCATATATATGATTGATATTGGGGACCCTCCCCTTTGTGATACAGTGGAGTAATAACCATGAGATAAATAATTCATTAATAGAGGACCCATGCCCACTATGGGGGAGTTCCATATCTCCAGATCTCAGAGGTATGGGAAACCCGTTCCCTGATATGGAAAGGGAGTACCAGTCCCAACATCTCTCTAGTAAACACAACTGATATATTATGTTGATTAAGATACACAAAAATTAGTGTCACAATCATCATTATCCATGATGCAACACAACCATAGGTAGGTGAACCACACCCTATTGTAATAGGGGAGAACTGCTCAACCAGCCTAAAGAGTCTTGGAGATACACATCCAGAGATGATAGGGAAGGGTACCAGCCCTGACATCAACCCAATGATCCACCCTAATCACTTACCAAAATCAAACACTGTGAAAGTAGCATCATGATCGATTCATAAAACACAATATCTATAAAACCAACATGATGGTTACCATCACATTCTACACAGATCATTTTTCAGGATATGCTACTCATAGGTTTGAATATGAGTCTTGAAGGAGGAGATAAACTAAGAGAAAGTCTATGAAAATTATTACACAGCATGTATTGGGGTACGCACGACATGTGACCCCACACTAACACCTTGAAATGTCCTCTGCTTCATGGTATGAATGGATATGTGAGCTTACACGGAGTGTACATGTTGTACATGGCATGTATCACCTCATCCAGTCCTCCATCTATGTTCTTCCCCACACAACTTGGCCAAATGTGTCTCCTACACAGCATGTACCAATAGTACATGACATTTCATGGATAACCATCCCCTTGGCCATGTCATCTACCCATTTCTTTGTACTTCACCTCGTGTCCATGAATCTATCCATGTACTTTCCCACAACCATGTACCATGACACAACTACCCTGTCCATGTCCCTCATCCACAAGACTTAGGATCACTACATGACATGTACTTCTAGTACATGATGTATAGTCCCTAAAAATACATCTTCCTTGAATGGGAAGAATATATGATGTGTGGTCCTTTACTACACACTGTATGATTGGGAATTTTGAATAGGAATTCCCTTTGAGCCACTTGAATCACCCTAGTTTTGACCAGAACCAATAGATCGATCCCTAGAGGATGTCTAGTGGTCATAATAGGGATTTAAAATATCATAAATATGTATCAAAATGGATTCAAGTAATAAAACTCAAATCCACCAACCTCATGGAGAAATACCAAAGCTTCGACTGTATATACATGCTCCGAAGCCCCTGGACCATGATCAGGGAGCGATTTCTGAAAAGATTGGAGATCGAAGACACCTCATCTCCATGATTTTACCTTCGTTCATTCTTCACATGGGGTGGGATATCCTCTCCTCTTTCAAGCATACACATGGGGGGATGTTTATTTTTTTAATTTTATTAAATGAATAAAAATCTATTTAACACCCCAACAATGAATCTCTTTTAACCTAACAATGGAAACTGAAAATATTTATGTCACACCAAGGGTAAACACTATGTTTTGAAATCAACTGCAGTTTCATATTTCCGATCTGAGACCCCTCTTGATGGTTATTCCACATTTACGAGGAAAATGAATTCATGTGAGAAAATATTTTTAATATTTTTAATACCACTGCACTGAGGCTCTCCAGGCCACAGAATCCCACACAGACTTAGCGTCTGGAATAAAAAATATTCTTAAAAATATTCTAATGTATTACAGTTCAAAAACCAAGACACTACATTATGAATATTATTTATTAATAATTTATTTCAAATATTTTTGATAGTATCTATTTGCATTATACTAATTATGAAATTTGGAAAAATATTGAGACACCTAATTTAAAAAAAGATAAATCTAATAGTATAATTTATTTTATTTGTAGAAAATTTATCAATACTCAAATAGAAATCCTAGATATGTAAAATTAAATAAAGAACAAAATCAATAAACATAATTATAAAACATCATTGTTTTTCATGAAAGTAGATTCAAATTAAAAATTATATTATTCAAATATAACTTGTTATGATAGTAGGGTAAAGGGATATATGATATCAAATTACATGTGGATCAAAAATAAATGGAAAGAAAAGAATATAGAAGAGAAAGTTATGTACACTTGGAGTGATTTAAGATGATCCAATTCAATTGATGAATTTTAAAAACAAAATAAAATAGTAATATTACTTCTGTGGAAAAATATTATAAGGTAATACATTCACCTTCTCATTCTAGGTATTCAAGTGATCTTGGTTCATATGCTAGAAAAGCTGTGAATTTTTGTTTAAAGGGAATCATGGATAATAGTTCTAATTCTAATTTTTATTTTATTTTAGAAAATTATATAATTAAAGATTTAGGATAAATATATGAATCTTGTGAGGATCTAGTGAAAGAAAGGAATAATATATATATATAGGCTAAATTTTGGAAATTCAAAAATAAGAAAATTGATTTATGTATTGAAGTTAAAAGGTTGATAAATTTTGATTCTATAATGTCAATTCTTAAGAAATAAATTCAGAAATAAAATTCAAAAATGAAGAAGTGAAAAGAAAATTTAATGAGTTAGTGAATGATATCATTAAAGTTGACAAGGAATATAAAAATTTTAACAAAGAAAATGAAAAATCCAAAAAATTACTTATATTTCAAATATTAATTATTATTTATTGTTTTGAGTTTGTATAAAAGGATAATTTTAATATTAAATATAAGGCTGAATTTTTTGAGAAATATTTAGATAAGAAAAAAAATAAATTTTATTACAATCCATTATTTAAGAATCATCTTATAACAGGAATGTATGATAAAATTTAAATATTTACTATTATAAATGTGGTGATTATGGTTATTATGCTTATGGTTTAGTTTAATCAATGAATTGGATATAAATTCTCTTTTTATCAAAAACTGATTTTAAGGGAAAAAATTAAAAACCTTAAATATCTTGGATTCATTTGAAATTTTATTCTAATGTAATTGGATGAAAAAATGGTATGGATGCCAAAGTAAAATGTGTGATTTGTTTTATAGACAACATGCATGATTTATTTATTCCATTCTTATTATGTTGGAATGAGATTTATAAGTTTTGTGTAGTATTTCATTATGGATTTCTTGTATATATTTTATATTTTGGATGATAACATATGCTTCTCTATTTACAAATGTATTTTTTGGTTAGTAAGAATGTGTATTCAGTTTTATCATCTCTATTAACTAAATTTTTCTTATTCTATTTTTTGAATGTCATATAATATGTTATGTGGCTCCTTATGCCTTCAAAGTATGTTTTTGGAAGGAATTATCATCACATTTCAGTTAAAATTCTATATATACTAGTTTCTTTATTAAAAGTGAGGTCACTAAAATTCAGAGGGAGATTCACAATTTGAAATTCATAATGTTTGAATTTATATGAATATATAGTGAAGCAATCAGGTAGAACTAACCTCATTTCAATTCTGAAATATTACTTGGGAAATATACTTGTTTTAATTATTTTTCATGCATATTGAAATATGATTTTTAATTCTTATTGAGTGTGATAATGTTTTATATTTTTATGTTAATGAATGTTAAAGAAAAGTGAATCCTAAATGTTTTAATCTTATTCAAATCTGTATGAACTCAATCAATTATATTTTTTTTATAAGTGAATATTTTAATTTTTTAATTCTAAAATCTAGTTCATATTTTTATAGTATATATTTTAGCAATATAAAATTTTATATATTCTAAATAATGATAAGTTAGTCTTAATTAAGAGATCTTTAATGTTTCATGTAAAGAATGTTTTTGTGGGAGTTAATATATTTTCAATAAAAATTGGGATATTAGCATTTGAATTTGATTCTGGAATTTTGAATGTTTGAAATAAGATTTTGTATGACTTTATTATTTTTAATGTTAACTTTAAATAAATTATGTGAAATTTTGGTTATATTATTTCAAGGGGGATAAATTCTTTTAAATATTTTTTATGTTTTAATTTCATATCTTATTTTGAAATTTAATTATTAATATAAATGTACATTTAAATTTGTATTAGGAACAAATAATTTGATATAATTTTGAACACATAATTTTTTTACTAGTTCTAAATGGTAGAGAACGTTTTATAATGTATTTTTATTTTTAATTGTTTTATTTTTTTTGATTAGTTCCAAAAATTGGGAGATTTTTTTTGAATTTACCTTTGGTTTGGTAATTATAAATAAGGGGATTATTTACGGGCTCTTTGATCCACTATATTTATTTATGTTTTGATAATTTCAAATTAATTACTATTTTAATTTTTAAAATTTCTCAAATATTTTTTTTGATTTATGTAATTTGTGTTCTTCTAAAATGAGTATTAAGAAGGGAATTTTTTAGAGTATTAATTGGTTATAGGAGAAAATAATAATGTTGAATTAATTTTCAATTCATTTAATTATTTATTCTTTAATTAATTTTTTTTGTTATCATTATTTATTATTTAGTTATTATTTTATTCATATTAATTCTTAGGGTTTTTATTCTGGTCATATTATGTATGAAACAAAATTAATATTTTTGTTTTTTGGTTTTTAACCTTATGCAAAATTTTGGAACTTTTGTTTTACCCTTACGAAAATTGAATTATCTATTACATTCAAGGATATTACATTATACCTTAATACAACCACATTAAATTATCATTATGTATCTTGAAGATTTCTTTATTTACCTTTATACAAAAAATATCTTTTTGAGTTTCATTTATGTATGTTTTGAATTCATATTTACCTTTATATGAGTCAAGCTTTACCTTTAAGTGAAGATGAAATGAATTTCCTTTTGGCAACATGAAACCTTTTACCTTTACATATCATGAAATTTATTACCTTTACACAACATTAAATGAATTCCATTTATGAAAGAAAATATATTTTGATATGATACCTTTGTATAGATTTATATATTACATTTATACAATGAAGCTTCAAATTTCCTTGACGCAACCCGTATAAATTACCTTTACAAAAAATTCATAATTTAAATATGCTCTATTTTTCATGGTGTATTACATATCAATTTATTGAATGTTCATCATAAATATTTTTATTGTTTAATTTGTTTTATAATTACTCACTAATTATAATGATTCTATTTGAATTGGTTTTAGAGGGTCTTACACTGAATTAAATGATGATTAATGAAGTTTCATTAATGTTTGATATTAATAATGAATGTTAATTTCCATTAATTCAAAATTTAATTTTTTTTGGAATTTCAATATTCTTCTTTTCCTAAGATCACATAAGTATTCCAATGAATTTATTTTTGATTATTATACAGAGTATATCCTATTATATTAATTGGATATTTTAAAAATAATATTTTTATAATGTGTTTTCTTTTTTATATATTATCATGATTCAAAATTTTAGTTATATGTAATTTAAAGTGTTTTCCTCAAATGAATTGTAGAAGTATTTCAAGTAATTTAAGATCTGTTATTATGGGGAGATTAACTATTGTAATAATTATTTATTCATTTGATTTTTTTCACACATTCCATCTGCTATATTTTTAAGAATATCAAGAGATTGAATATCCACTCCATTTGGAATTTATTGTTCTAATTTATGGATTTGGTTCAAGGATTTTTAAGTAATGGAGTATAGCTATTGCAAGTAGTTCAATTTAATGAGGTTGAAGCATGACAGTGAAAGGCGATGCATCCATTTGGGATGTGATACATACGGTTATGAATTTTTATATTGTATTACAACAAATTACACTGATTTCTAGATATTTAAAGTTTTTTCTCTTAAAAAAGTAGATTAACCTTCTTGAATCTTCATCATCATCAAGAAAGTCCTTGTACCACTACTCATTTCACTAGTTCTATTTGTCCCCAATATCCTAGAGGTTTTTTAATACTGTGTGTGGTATTCATGGATTGCCTTGTGGTAATTTTATAGGTTATGACTTCTATTTAAATTTTTGGATCTAGGTTTGAATAAATAATATACTGGTTTTTCATCAACTAAAAGATACAATGGGTTTTTGTTAGTGACTATATATATACAAAAGATAGGATACAAAGAGTAGTGGCTCCCCATGAAAATTCATTAATATTATAGTGGGTTTCATTCCTCTCTATATTTTCAAGGAATTAAGAGTATACGTAGGATCGTGATGATTTTAAAAAATATAAATTATTATTTCTATCATTTACTTTCTTTCATTTAATTTCCATACATTTCTCATATTGGTTGGGGTTGAATTGTTTATTTCATGAATTTATCTCTTTCCACATTATAAGTTTAAACTCTAATTATTTTATTTGCAGTAAAATTCATCCCCCTTATCATATTTTCCATTTACATTTCTGATTTTGGACCTAACACTTATGTTATGTTCCCATGTATATGTTGTGATGATGACCATTATGATATTTCATGTAATAATTTTGATTTATGTCACCATTTCATTCCCATTATATATCCCCTTACTAGGATTTTTTCTTAACCCTTTCATTGATTTATGTCCCTAGGTGATCATATATGTTAATAAGGGTATGATAAACTTTAAAAGTACTATTATGGGGGAGTTAAATAAATTTTATGTCCATACATGTGTTAATGTTGTAACATAAATCTAATTTTCAAAGATACTAAACATATAAATTTTGGGATGTGGAATATTGTATACTATAATGATGTAAAAAAATTATATTTGTGTTGCCTCAGTTGTTATAGCCAATTTTAATAATTCATGAATTAACCACTAATAGTACTATTACTATTAATAAATGATATTTAGTGACCATGGAGAGTTATCCATTGAATGAAAAAAAGGCATCACTAAATTTTTTTAATTAATATAGTGGTGGTTTCTAAAATATCATTAATTAATATCTTTTAAAACCATTAATATTTGTAAATAAAAAATAATTTTTGTTATTAATCATCCCTAGAGGATACTAAAATATATATATTTTAAAATATTATGGTGATTATTTATAAAGTTTTATTATGAGTTTTTTTATTGTATTTTTAATACATTTTAGTGATTAACGTTAGTGATTAATAATTATGGATTTTGAATTTAATTCTTTCCCCACTAATATTTATGAAGCCACACGAAGAGTGAGGGAATCAGAGTAGATATATTTAAACTTATTTAAAACCATTTCCCCATTTTACCTCTACAATAGTTAAATTGAATGGATATTACGCTGAGCCTACATGCATGATGTTTAAAAAAACAACAAACAACATTTTAGTCATATTTTTATAAGGTTTACTCATATTTTGTGAAAAAATACTTAGTGTGTGGTGTTTGTTTTCTCCCACACACATAGTTGGTCACTTATTGTCAAGAATAACCTAAAGGAAGGTGGATTTACATGGAAACTTTATATTAAGTACCAACTATATTATATACATGGAACCAATTAGTTTAGCAAGAACCAACTCACTGCTCTTCTCAGAAACATTCTCCCACTAGCCCTTCTTCTAAAACCATATTTGGTTAGATCTACCTTGGAGTAAGATTAATATTTTAAGAACCTATATAAAATGGATATGATCTTCTTCTTTAATTATATAAATATTTTATAGTTTTCACCCTTTATTACTTTAATAGGAATATATTCACAATTGTCTAACTTCTTATTCTTTAATAAATTCATCACATGGTATATTCAGTAAGAACAATTTTAGATATACCAGTCACTCCTACTTCTTCAACACTCAAGATAATGAAAATAAACATGGAAATATCTTATCTCTATTTTTTTACTTATAATTATAATAGAATCCCATCTTTTTTTCATCTACTATATCATCTTATATTTATTCTTCATAATTCAAAATATTAATGAGGATAATATTATATAACTTTAATATGGAAATCCCCATTAATCTTAGCATCATGATATTCATTCAAATTATTTTGTGTTTTCTAATTGTTTAAATATTCATTAATAATGCACCAGTTATCCTTAGTATGGAAAATTTTCATATTTACTTTAATTTCCTATAATTTTAGACAAGTATATTCTCATATATTATTATTTAGTTCTCTATAATTCTTGTCCACAAATATCTATGAATGATGCCTCGCTAAATTATTCAAAAGTCATAGATTAACTTTTCTCTGAATTCTTATAAAATCCACAAGATTTTATAACATGTTCATGATAATATGCATAGAAAAATATCAAGATGTGGAATCCCATTTCAAAATACAATATGATTCTTTAAAACTAAACCATAAAATCAAAATGAATCATTCTTTAACAAAAAATAATTGATATTTTTAATCACTTAACAATAAAAAAGGATCTTCTGGTATATACAATTCACCTATTTAATTTTATATAACATTTAAAAAGATATTATGCATTAGTTAAAACCATAAGATTATATTATAAATCAGATCAATTAATATTACTCATGACACAAAACATCATATATATTCTTATGTGAACATAACTTATGGTCACACATCCTATGGAATCTCAAATTTTTTCATATGTAACATCATGGTACTCTTATAAATATCCCCTTTACTCTTGTTTACCTTAGTGTAGACACTGGTTACTCTTATGCAACTTTAGATTACTCTTACGTATCTATAAATATCTTCCACTTAATATCACATAGCACCATGTTAATCATATTTTTCTTTAATTTATTCTTCCACAAATTCGAGTTATTAATACATACTCTTCATATAAACTTATGAAACTTTGGATGACATAAGATTATTATGTATCTAATATTTATTCTTACATAAGATGAAATACCAAATATTTATTTTAATGTATAAAAACTTTATTCATATATAGTTTTCAAAAATTACTAATTACTCTTACCTAAAACTAAGTTATTCTTACAAAACAAAGGATTTTTAATTTTTTTAAAAATATGCTAACAAAATATTTCCCCATCCTTCTTATATAATCTAAAAATAAACCCAAACACATTCATTCATTACAAAACACTTCTAATAACTTTTAAAAATTATTAAACCTCCTCAAAACTCATATGCTCTTCCAGGAACATCATAAAATCATTAATAATGGCACTTTCATCACCATATAGTCAATCCATCACCTTCTACAGTTACAACTTAGTTTCTTAAAGAAATTATCATCCAAGTGTGACTTATATATAAACATTATCCTTTACCCATGATAATCACATTGATGGATCTTCACAACAATCTTTCTTCTTCAATATTCATAATCATCTTCTCAAAAAATCAACGTCTCATCAAAAAAATTCCATATAACTTCATAGATACATATTATTTAGTATGTTCTTTACACCATGGAACTTATAATGATTTAATATCATTTTTATGATCCATGTTATTAATCTCATTATATCATCAACTTATTCATACTATTAAACAAATTATATGTATAAATTATCAAGAATCTTTTCCTATATTCATCAAATGTATAACCTTTATGTAATATGATCATTGGAATCATATAATATTAATTTATCATGATTAAATAAATTTTTTTATTAATATACATAAACTTTAAAATCTCCTAACTTCGACTCCACAATCTTAATACAGTGTGTTATTCAATTTTCCTATCCCTGGATATCTTCTTCTTCATTATTTATATTTACTAAACTCATGTTGATATTACTTGAAAGTTTATTTCAATCTTCTTACAATATTCTCATCTCAACATATATTGACATAATTTATTATTAACCACAAATACAACACCTCATCATCAAAAGTACCAAAAATTTATCCCTTGGTATTTTTTTTATCAATGCCCATAATGAAAATGAACTTCAATATGAATTCAACCATTTCCTTCTTTCTCTACCACCTTATTTATAATAACTAAAAAGGATGATAATCAAAAGTCGGTTATAAATTAATGGACTCTAAGCCTACATGATAGGTGATCATTGTAGAAAAGAAGAGTTACTACTCAACTTACCAACACTATTTTTCATAAATTTTTATTCCTCAAAAACCTATCACTCTTCTTGTAATTGAATAAACCAATTTCTCTACCTTAAAAAAAGAATTGATTATTTAAAAAATAGGTTAAATTAATGTGAAATAAAAACTCCAATAATTATAAATTAAATCTCTTTTAAGAATTTATATATTTACATAAAACTATAACTTATGTTACCATTATCAAATATTGTCCTCCTTAATGGGTACACTTCAATAAATTCCTCATAACTGATGATATAGTTAGTAAATAAAATACAAGCATCCATTGTATAATAAGTCTTCAAGAACTGATGTAACTCATTATAGATCATTCCAAGATCGACATTCAAAAATTATATGTATTTTCCATATAACTCATCATTCTAGATCTCCCATTACATGCATCACATTAAATTCCCTTCACACAATGAAAAAAAATTGATGTGAGAATAAGTTGGTTTCTCAAAAACTCATTAGTGATAGACATAAGGTTGAGAGTTTCCTCAAAACCAAGAAAATATTTTCATTTAAAATTCATCATTGAGAGAACTAATCATGCGTGATTATTTATTATTTTGAATATTAACCTCCTTTAGAAGCCTGGTTTCCCTAATTACTTTATCTATCACCTTGTTTGGGATTTCCTTCTTCAATTCCTCTAGCATAACACAATAATTTCTTTATTCCAACTTCATTCTATTCAATATACCCACTTTTTATTGATGTATAATCATACAATATTTTAAAACCTTTATATATTTCTTGAACTATAAACTTAACTTCTCAATAATACTTGGATCATCATATTTTGAAAACCACTCGTGAAACTCAAATTCTTATTTATTCTCATAGTTTTCTTTCACTAAAACAATCATCTTATTTATTTCTAATATTTATTCTTTTTATTTGTTTCTATAGATTATCTCTTTCAATAATATTACTCATATATATATTCCAATATTACATGGTGTGTCCTTATCTTCCAAAATAGAGGCAACTTCTTTTTGATATTAATGTAGTAACATGCATATCCTTTTTTGATGTATTATGATTAACACTTTTCTTTGGATTATAACTTAGGGGAAAATAAAAATCTTTATATTCTTTAGTTTTTTTATATTTTCAAAAATTATTCCATCAAATTAATTTATTACATGATTAGTTTATTTTAACTAACATTATTTACAAAAAATAACAACATATAAATAAATTTACTTATAGATTCTATACTCTTTCAAATATTTTAGAGATAAATAGTTTTTTTACTATAATTTTTATACCCTGAATTAACTCACCACTTCCCCTCCATGGTATAGGAATTAATTTTCTTCCAAATATTAATATATAGTACCAACGATAAATTTATTAGTGATAAAACCATTATTAGAACCAATAATATCCAATGAACCTTTATTTATTTATTTTAAACACAATTTGTCTACCTTTGAGTCCTTGTAATTTTTTCATGAAAAAAATTTATATTTAGAATTATTTGGGAACTAATTTTTCATTACTTTCATCCATACACATTTGATAAAGTGTCAGATTTATCATAATTTTTATCAACCAAAATTTGTCAATATTTTACATTATAACTTTAATTTTTCATATAAAAACATTATCACAAATAAATATCTCAAGAACAAGGTTTACCTTTTTTTATTTCTATAGTAAATATATAATTAGATGAGAATAAGATCTTTTATACATTATAAATAGTTATTTTAACACATATATCCTCATAAAAATTGTGGATGTTATAAAATCTTTTATTTTTAGTTTTTGAAGACTCAACTTAAACAAATTCTAAATTTCTCAATTTGAATTATCATTCAAGAAACTTCATGTTGAGAATATTTTTCTCATCTTAAAATGAATTAATTTTTTCTTTTCATTCAAATTTCATCATCTCAATATACTTCTCATGATCTTAATACATATTTTTATTCTATTTTAAATAATTTTCAATCACCTTTATCTTTTTTTCTTTGATTTCCAATTGAGTATGCTTGACCAAAATTATTTCCTTTTATTTTTCATAAAATTGATAAAACATATATTAAAGAATCTTCAAGTATTCTTATTTATCATAGACTAATTTAAAATTTTTATTCTCAATTCTAGATAATAATTCTACAAGAACCACATTCATATCACTTTTGGCCTCAAATAGTTTGGTGAGATTTATATATGATAAATTATTTTGTTCTAGTGTTTCCTCCATCCTTTCAGTATCTTCTTCAATTTTGGGAATCTTATCTTAAATTTCACTAAAATTGAAAAAATAAAAGTGAAAACATCTATAGGAAAATTTATTAGGGTTATTTTAAAAAATACCAATGAATCATCATATAATTCCTTTAAATCTTGTTATTTACCACTTGTACATGGTTGTTTCATAGAAAAATAATGGAAGGAAACTTCAGTTACATCATATTCATGTGTAGGGTATGAATCATCTAGGTAAATTTTTTTTGTATATTCTCAATAGTGGATTTATACACCATGTCTTCTCCAATGACGCTAAGTCTGATTTAACCATGATTACAACATGTAGAATTGGTTATTTCATTCTGTTTTATCATAAGGTATTCATTTTTTAATTTTATAATATATTTATTATTTCTATTCATTAGAGACTTGTAATAGAATTTATTCAGATAAATATTAGAAAAATATTCTCCATGTCCACACTTCAATAGGAATTTTAGAAGAGAAACCCAAAATTTCAGATCATCAATTATTTAGAATACAAACATAGGTGGAAGTAGGAACTATGATATCTATTATTTCTATCACATAGATTAGTAAAACCACACTAAGATTTGGGTGCATTATTGTTTAATGATTTAAACCATTGTTTAAAATACCTTGTCTATACGAGTATTTTAAAATTCCAAATGGACTTGAATTTTGGATTAGTGTCCAATACATTTTTTTGATATTTGAGATCAGTTTTATAGAATTAGAACCCTGCAAAGAGGTGTTCAAGATTTAATGGAGGCTTGGGAGTCATCTTGTGAGTTTAGAGGAGACCCAAGAGAAGTTAGGTGGCTACTAAAACCAATTTTATAGTAGTGCAACCAGCTATCCTATGAGAACCACTAGCTCACAAGTGGTGTCTTGAAATTGCAGCATCCACTTCCGGAATCCACTGGCCATCTAATGGGCTTTAAAGGGGGTAAAATTACAATTCATCCCTCCTTTAAATTAAGATGTATGATCTATCCTCTATCCTACCTATTATTTTTCAAAAAATAAGGGTGGAGTCCCCCTTTTTAACTTATTTTTCCCCTTGTTTAGGGGTCTATTTTTGGGTGTTTTCAAGGAGAGTAAAAGGTACGGGTCATGGCTTCTTAAATTTTGTTCTTATCCTCTATTCCATGCTAATTTATTTTCTCCCATTAAGGTTTTGGGTTATGATTCCACCAATTAATGGTGGAATTAGACACATATAATGGGGATTCTACTCAACTTAATAAGAGTACATCATGGGATGTAATTTTTTACTTCATTACACACTATTTAATTAAGGTATGTGGCTGTGGTGAAGTTTAAAAAATTTTAAGCTTTAATTAAATTAACTTAACAGTTGTATGATTTTTATTGGTTAAGTATTTTTTATGGTTTGTGGTTGAGGATGTGATATGGGATGATGGGGTGTTGTTGGAAGCGATACTTGTGTGGCATGATTAACCCGATATGGTTTCGAAACAAATGCCAAATTTTTAGTTAATTAATTAATTAATTAATTATAATTATTATAATTAGAAAATTATAGATATTTTGCATGAGTTGGGGGATCCAGATGTGGAGATGATCTGGTTGAACGTGGTCAAGGTTGGATGATCTTGGATTGGACTTGGAAGTTATTTCCATCTCTTAGTATCAAAGTGGAAAAGAACCGAATAAAGGTTGTCATCTCATATACATTACCTATGGAATTTATTCTTGATTTATGGATTCATGTGGATCCTTGGGATCACCCCTATAGGTGATTCCCTATATTAATTTATTTAAAATATTATTTTTAATTTAATTAATTAGTATATTAGAATGGAAGAATGCAAGGGGTCATGAACAAACCCTATGCACTTTCTTGATGCATGGGCCATCTATGACCATGGATGGGACATCATGACATCAGGTGGCCTAAAAAAATCTTTACAGATGTGCTTGAACTATCTAAGACATGTTATCCATGCATAAGGGCTTATTACATTAGATTACCTCCTAGGAGAAATTTGATCCATTTGAGCTCATCAAGATGGTGATAGGAAGTGATAATCACTTCTATTGAATGAGAATAACCCTTACTGGACATACATTTGAAACAACAAGAATAAGATATGTGATTTGACCAACCCAAAGTGACCCTCTGAATTGAGATGGGCTGTGGGACATCCCTTGAATTTTCCTATGTTATAGGACCCCATGTAGCTGGTTAGGCCATGCTATCTAGTTGATTATGTTGTGGGACGTTGGACCATCTATTTTTTAGGTGTTGACATGAGACCAAGTTTGAGATTGAGGACTCTGAGTGGGGTGCCTCTATTTGTTTTTGACCATAAGATCTTAATTGGTGATGTTGATAGATATACCCCAAGTGGGTAGGTATATATATAGTTTTAGATTAATATAGGGGTTACCATATAACCCCAGTCACATTGTGGATCGAGTATGACATGGTGGATGAGGTGGATTAAGTATGTGGTCGACCACATGTTTTACTATTTTTTTTTCTGTAGCATGGTTTAGACCAGTGGGGTGGTTGTGATATTTTTGATATGTTACAAGATCGCAGAGACTTTTTTATCCATAAAAAGGACAATGAAGGTTTTTTGTACTATACCATAGGGATGTGTAAATTTCCTCTATTGGTTCATACCACATTTCACAAGGATGGGTATATTATCCATAATGTCCCGTGGTCTTTGGATTACCTGAGGATGGGTTTATTTCCCCCGATGCCTGATTATGCCCTACGATAACTGTTGTATAGCATAGATATGGGTATATTTAACCCATTGATTGAAAACCTATTTTATAAGAAATGGTATATTTTCCCAATTTTCCAGTTCTCTTATAGTGACAGGGAATGATTATATTTTTACTAGATGCACTCAGTGTTTCATGTTCTCTTAGATTTACTTGCAGATCAACCAGAGGGCATGTTAGTAGGTATGGTCCTTGCTACATGCTCAGAGACATTCTAACAATGATTGAAGTAGGTATGGTCGATCAAGGTCACAAAACTAAGAATAAAAATTAGTTTTATGTTGTAGAAGACATTCTGAAATGCTTAGAGACACATTTACATCTGGACAAAGTAGTTAAATTTTGTTTACATTTTTATAGTTATTTATTTATTTAATTTGAGCATGTTAAATGAACATATCATTGAATATTTTGGTTACTTTGATACCACTTTTGTGGTTCCCTTCTATGTTTTGTACTCACAACCTACTCAGGCCACCACTGCACTTGCGTAACCAATCATATATTCACTTGGTTTCAAGAAAAGGTTGGGCAGAGGCGCTAAGACTACGTAGTCATGGAGGATCACTTTATTCATAATAAGAGAATAGATAAGGTTTTCCTTACATATGTGGTGGATCTATTTTTTTATTCATTTATTTGGGCATGTATATTTGAGTGTCCTAAAGAGTGGTCTATTTTATATTTGACATAGATATTCAATTCATACCACATTTCATTTACTATTTAGTTTTTTATATTTATTACTTATTTTTCATTGTTTGGGGAATTTATGGTATTTGGTTATTTTTTCACATTACATACTCTCATATAGAGTCTATAGTCTCACCATAGTACCACCTTAGAACCTCACCACTTGTTTTCATCCTTTGACAGGGAGGCAAATCTAAGATCATGTGGAAAACATGTATGGCTATAATTCATAGAGTGAGTTGGGGTGGGATGTTAAGAAGGGTTATCAGAGCTATGTTATTTTTTTTTCTATTTCGTGATTTGGTAGACAATATATTTTGTAATGTGTTAGATCCTATGATAGATATAGGGATAGTATGGTGATAACCCATATTATGGTAGGATTTTCAGGTTACTAAGGCTAGGATTGTTGTTCAGTTTTTCATTTTTATGGCTGTATTTGATTTTATGTTTGAGAAATGAAAATGGATGTTTTAGGTTATTGATTTATTGTGTAATCTAGATCATAGACCATTGTTAAGAGGTTATTGATTTGAATTTACTCTTGGCTAGCAGAAGCTAGAGGCATCTTAGATAGAAAATTAGGCACATAAGATTGACATGACATATAGGCCTTTTAGTGTGTGGTTTCACTAAAGATAGAGTCTCAATTTTTAAACTTGTAAAAAAATTCATATATTTATTCCTCATATAATTACTTAGTTTAATTGTAATCATCTAGAAAAACATGTATATGGATTTAATTTGGACGGTAGTTCATTTGGATTTATAGTGAGATATTCATTGGAGATGATGATGAATTAGTCCTCATGAACAGGAGGTGTAGTGACCATAGTGGGTTGGTATGGGATATGGTTCCTAATAATTATACCCCTTATGGGTTATAAAAATTTAGGTTTATTTATTTAATATGACCAGTAACAACTAATATATTGTTTTCTAACATAGTTTATATTGTACCTCTACTTGAAAAAATATGGGTGTACATTTTCTTAGTAAGGGTCATCTAGGATGAGGTTATTAGTAGTGAATAAGATGAACATTGTGTCATGATCCTCTAAGGAGAAGTTTGAGGTGAAGATTCTTAGAGGGGATGAGTTTTATATTTCTGGTTGGTTTTGTTGTCATGTGATTTCATTGGTTGTGAGACCCCATGAGTGGGTGTTTTAGCAAGATCATTCCATGAGACCTTGATAGGATTTTGTGGATGGAACCCAATGAGATATATAATTCATGATACTTGACATATAGGGATAGGTGGGAGGCCTAGAGACCATTAGTTTTGACATATACCCTGGTGGATCAATGATTTTTTTTCAGGGGTAAACTTGTGAGGGGTTCTCCCAATGTTTTGTTTTCATTACTGAAAGGAATAATGGGGGGTTCTTTAAGGCTAGAGACTGATTCATGATAGGTGCTCAGGGTTTTTTTGGTGAGAAACTTGAGTTCTTGTACCTTGGGTATCAAAGTGTGGTTTTGGGGAAAGGAAGAGGGTGGCATATTTCCCACTTCAATCAAAATGTGTTTTAGTGGCATGGTAAATTAGTGTATGGATGATCATGACCAGAATGATGTTGAGTTGTAGCTATGTGTGTGGATGAGGTTTACATTATTTAGATTGATAATGCTCACCTGTGTTTCTAGAATGAATTTTTGAGGTGGTTTTTCATTGATGAAACATTATACAAGTAAGGTTAATGATGTTGAAGAGGCATTCCTAGGGAGATCATGATGATTTGAGATTGAGTTTTTGGGGTGCATGGCCAGTTTGGCCTTGGTGTGGTGTGACTCACATGAGTGTGAATTGGGTGTGGGATCAATGAAAATCGTAAGTGTACTATGAGTTGATGGCGATTATTGGTACACTTGTAGGCATATTAACTCAAATATTTAGTTTAAATAGAGGTAGTTTCCCATGATGAGAGATATTTTGGAAATATATTTGGTATTGTGGGATGGTTAACCCGAGGCTAGATATTGACATGCATGGTCCGAGAAATGTGGTTTCAAGGGTAGGTATTAGATGAGAGTGTCTCACGAGGGATAAAACATGTTGGTAATAGAGATTATTAAGGTGGTTATCAGAGGTGGTAAGGTTCTTCCACATGAGTGGTTATGTAAGATGATGGGAGGGGTGTGGGCCATGGTGATCAAGAACTTGTTTCAGTAGTGTGATGATAAAGGTAATCCAATGGTGGGGAGGGGGTTATTAGCTCGAATAATTTGACTCTCACATAAGAAGGGGTATGAGATCAATAATTGGATTATGATTTTGTAATTATAATTCTTGTGAACAAGTGGAATTAATAGTGGGACATTAGGTGGAGTACGATCATAGGCAGCAGGCTTAGGATAATTTTAGTAGAATCTGAAAAGGTGTTGGATTAAAAATGCATCGGTGCTCATGGTGTGATGGTGATGGAAATGGAAAGTGGATGTGTTAGATATATGATATAAATGAGAGTCAGGTGTGGACTCTAGTGAGTGTATTTGGATGACCAAGGGGCATCTTCTAGAGGAGGAGCACCAGGGATGGGTGTTGGTGACACGTTGGGTGTTGGAGTCGGGTGTTTTGATGGAAATCAACCAGGGGTATTCTGACTTTTTTCACATATAATTGGATATAAATGTATAAGAACCACAAAAATAACATCATATGGGATTAAATGGGAGAATTTGGATGGTTGGCTGGAGATTTTCAAGGAAAATACTATTCAACTAGGCTTGGATCATAGTCAGGTTGGATTCGAATTTTTCAGATCGAAATTTAGGGATATAAGTGACTTACTCATAAGTTATCAGGTGTGGGTTGTGGAATCTAGGATGGGAAAATCATTGTAATGTTGGATGTGTTTTGGGTAGGAAATTCCAATGGTAGAAGCACTAAATATTTTGGAATTTTTGGTTAGGAACTAAATCAAAAGGTGGGGAGTGCCATGGGCTAGATGACAAATTAGATAATGACATGGTCAAGTCTCATGCTAGAAGTTATGGGGTAATATTTATCTTTGTTTTTCGATGCAGGTTAAAATCATTGGTTCATGTTTGGTAGTTTGAAATCCAAATGTTCAAAGTGGTTCTTTATAAGAACATTGGGCATTCAAGGATATAATATAACTATTTCAATGATAATTCATGGTCGAAGTAGTTTTGGTGGTTCTACTGTATGTCCATTGGTACATTTCAAGGACAATCATTGAAAAGACAGGGTGGTTTTAAAACCTTGTGGTTGTATAGGCGTTCAGAAATTCAGAACCATTATGAATTTTAAACTGGTGGCCATTACAAATTTCATTTTAGGAATCTAGATTGGGTTTTGAGACATGTAAAAACTAGAAGGATGTGTTTGATAGGTGGAAGAGGATTTTGAATCATCCTAGTGGTTCAGAGGTGCCCCTAGAGAAGTCAGGTGGATGCTGCTTCCAATTCTGCAGTAGTTCCACCAGCTAGCTAGTAGGATTTAAAGGGGGTAGAATTACAATTCCACCCCCTTAAAATTAATATGGGGTATCCCACCCCTGTCTTCCTTGTTTTCATACATGCAAAGGGGGTTTAATCCCTCTTATCCCCTCTTCCCTTATTTGGGGGTGAATTTTTCTGTGTTTTTGATGAAGATCGACGATTCAGGTCCCTCTTTATCCTCTGCTATTATTATCCTCTCTCTAGAGATGACTTCAATTTCTATTGTTAGGGTTTTTGATTGAAATTTTTATGGAGCATATTGTAATTAAAAACCGTTGATGGGTATTCCACTCTTCCTAGATATATGATGACTAGACATATTGTTTGTACTTCACCACATTCCTTTTAATTAAGGTATGTGGCTGTAGTGAATTTTAAAATCTTTTAAACTTTATTTAAATTAAAATAATAATTGTTTTATAATCATTGGTTTTCTCAACTTGTGTTTGTGGGTATGATAAGAACCCATGGGGTTGCATTGGAAGTTATTCCAATGCGGCGTGATGAACCCCATGAGTTTTCTAGCTTTATTCCACATTTTAAGTTGATTTTTTATTTAATTATAATTATGATAGTTAATTAATTATGGGTGTTTGGTGTGAGTTAGGGATTCAGGATAGGGAGAAAATACCAAATAATCATGGGTGAGGATGGAAGATATTGGATGGCCTTAGTCATCTAGTTCCAATTCTTGACATGAATGTGGAAAAGTTCTGAATAAAGGTAGGTGGTCTCACCTACTTTCCCTATGTAATTTATATACTGTTTATGGTTGCATGTGGAAACTCAGGCTCACCCATGAGGGTGATTCCCCATATTAATTTTTTTAAAGGAAATTTTTAGTTGAATGAATTGGTTATTTGGAATTGGAAAATTTTAGGGGGAATGAACAAACCTTATGTACTGGCTTTAGGCCTTGGCTATCGATGTCCATGTTCAGAAATTTATGACACCGGGTGGCCTCCAAACCTCTTCAAAGGTAAGGGAAAACTACTTGAGACTCATTATCCTTGCATAGGCTCTCAAGACATTATAGGTCCTCCTAGGTGAACTTTGATATGTTCAGGCTCATCAAGATGAGGATGGGAATATCCACCCTATTCTACCAGATGTGACTTGGCGTAGGTGGATAGGCCTTAGGTAGATTGGGTTCTAGTTGAGTGAATGGACCAACTTAGAGTGACCCTTAAGATTGATATGTTTCTTTGGACATCTCATGACAATTCCTATGTGGTAAGAACCCATGTAGATAGGTAATCTATGATACTATGATGATAATGTAGAGGGATTTATGACGCTCTTTGCATCATGTGTTGACCTGAGACCACATTTTATACTGAGGAATAAAAGTGGGGTGTCTTCTATTTTTTGACTAGAGGGACCCTAGTGGTTGTCATTTATACACATACCCTAAGAGGGTATGTATGGATATGGGTAGATATAACTATATATGTCACATTATAACCCCAATCATGTTATGTACTGAGAAAGATATGGTGGTTGAGGTGGGAAATGAATATGGGTGGCCCATTTTTTACCAATTTTTGTGTAGAATAGTTTATTCTAGCGGGGAAGTTGTGATGTTATGGGTCTGGTACATCCTTAGGGGGTAGTTTTCATTCTAACACTATTAGAGAAAGGTTTGGTTATACTATACAACAAGGATGAGTATATTTTACCCATTGGTTGGTCCCACATTTCATAGTGATGGGTTTATTTCCCATATTGTATTTTTTCTCTATAGATGGCCCAAGGAAGTGTATATTTCCCTCGAGGCCCGACCATTATCCATGATGATTGTTCAATAAATGGGGATAAATATATTTCCCCTGTTTTTTAAGATTTCATGGTATATGGATTGGTATATTTAACCCATTATCCTATTCTATTAGAGTTATCTAAGGATTAGAATATTTCACAAGGATGAATTTAGTGTTTCAGGATTCCCCAAATTTACTTAGGGATGTCCTATAGCGCTTATTGGTAGGAATAGTGACCATGACATGCTTAGAGACATTCTGGAACTTTCTGAAGCATGTATGGTTGACCAAGTTCATGAACACAAGGATCAAAACTAGTTCTATATTGGAGTGGTCATTGTGACAAGCTCAGAGACACTCCAAGATTAGGCCGGATCATGTATCTTTTATTTAAATTTTGACACTTATTTATTTATTTTAGTATATCAAGTCACACACACATAATACTGCATATATTGGTTACTATGAGACCACATTGTTAGTTCCCTATTGGGTTTTTTACTAACTCCCATATTGGTCCACCACTGCACTTGGATACCCGAGAAGACCTTCACCTAATTATAAACATTTGTTGGGGGTAAGGACATGGGACCATGTTCTCAAGAAGGATAGTTTAGTCAGTATCAGGATATTGGATTATGTTCAGCTTAAAGATTTTGTCCAACCCTTTTGTTTTATTATTTTATTTTTGGTACGCATATGTGACCTATTCTGAGGGTGGTATGTTGTTTTTATGACATGAATATTTAGCCTTACAATAATTCATTTATTATTTAGTTATATTTATATTTATTACATATGTATTTAGTTTTTTAGGAATATATGGTAATTGGGTATTATGTGATATTGTTAACTCTTATAAATGGGGTATAGTCTCCCAAAAACACCACCTTAAACCCCCAATACTAGTTGGAAGCCTCTAGAATATGGGGGGCCTACCTGAGGTCACATGGTGAATTGGTCTAGATACTATTCATTGAGTGATCCTGGGAGATATTTTACTAAAGTTATACATAAAAGGATAAATGTTACTGGCCATGTAAATAAGGCATACCATTATTTTACAAATCCAAATTTATTATAACTCCATAGTTAAGATTTTTTGTCCTAGATTAGTGGTTCTGATGGGGGAACTCCTCTGAAGCATCCAAAGGTGGGTGTGAGTGAGGGAAAAAAATTAAAGAACATTTTTTTTCCTATGGGTATGGTCATTATTTAGATAAGTGACCCTTGTGGGTAATATACTATTGTGTGTTGGGAAGGAAAGAAAGATATTATAAGATATCCATGTGGTTTGATGATATCTTTTTAGCTCAAGGAAGGTTAGGTCATGAAAAATGGTATCAAATCCAATACTTATCTGGAAGTGTTGTGAAAAATCCTAGGTTTTATATTTGGGGTCAACAAAAAGGTCATTGTTCTTTAAAGGATGGGAGTGTAACACCCATAGAAAAGTGAGACTTAGAACAAAAGATACTACTACCCATATCAACAAGGATAACTTTTCTTTTTTTGGGATTATAAAAGATTAAAACTCTATAGTTTAGAATTCTTGGCCTGGAGTAGTGGTCAGGATGGGTGACCTCTTGTGATGTTTCCTAAGGTGTGTATGAGTGAGGAAAAATCACACAAAAAGAAATGTGCTAGCCAATTTGGATGGTCCTTAGTCTATTAATTGACCCTTTTGGGTGATATCCTATGGTGTGTTGGGAAAGAAAAAAAAGGTATTATAGGAGATCCATGGGTTTAGATGATGTGGGGAAGGTCAATTGATGAAAAAGTAAAAATATTTTTCCTTTTTAACTCTACACTGGTTAAAGTAAATGTATCTCACATTCACTTCTCACACTTTTCCTGCATGGATAAAGTATAAAGAAAACATAAAAAACATGGTACAAATATTTTTACTAGGTCCACTCACAATCTTTAAGCTAAACCTTGGTGTATGTTTATTTTTATCCCAAACATACAATGATGATATGTTATTATCAAGAAAAATCAAAGGATAAGGGGATGTGCTTGGACTATTTATATCAAGACCTAACCAGATTGCATGCATGAAACCAACCAACTCAAAAATGTACTAAATAACTTCTATTCTTAAAAAAATTACACTAATCAACACATCTTCCAAATCCAGATTTGGTTATCTCATACTTTAAGTAATATCAAAAGTGTAATCACCTATCATCAATGGATATGATATTATTCCTTAGTTTAGAAATATTTTATGGATACTAATTTTTATTACCAGCACCACAAACTATTCATGAATATCTCACTTCTTCTTCAATAACTTCAAAACATGCTATATTTATTAGTAGCAGTGTTGGATATCTTAATTTTTTATTCTTATTTGACACTCAAGATATTCAGAATATTATTTTTGTCTCTATTTTTTCATATAATTATCACAACATCCTAAATATATTTTTTCTTCAACCATCTCAATAAATATTCATTTCCAAAACTCATAATATTTTTTAGGATAATATTATATAATTTTAATATGGAAATTCCCATTAATCTTGGAATCATGATATCTAGTAACATTCTTTATTCTTTTATTATTGGTTAAATATTCTCTAATAATATAGTACTAATCATCAATAATGACAATATTATTATTTTTTCAAATTTCCTCTAATACTAGTCAAGAATCATATCATATATTCTTATTAAATTATCCTAAAATATAATCCATAAAAATTTATTAATTTTTATTCATTTAATTATTCAAAATACTTTGCATAAATTTACTTTGAATTTCAAAAAAACCATAAACATCATTAACATGTATACGCTCACATGAACAAAATAATATCATCTTTTGAAATCTAATTTCATGATTTAATATTATTCTTTAAAACACATAAAAAACTTAACTTTAGTCATAAGTTAACAAAAACAAAATATTATATTTAATCACATAATAATTTCAATGTATCATATTATTTATATCCTTATGAATCACCTGTATAAAATTACATAAACTTAAAAAGATACATTTATTAGTGGTAACTATAGGTTAATCTTATATATCAACTCAATTAATCTTATGTAGGGAACATAATATCATAGTTATTCCTACATGATTAGGAATTTATCTCATTCAACTAATGGAATCTTAGTTTTATTCTTATACAGCCTCAAACTACTCTTACATAGTTCCCTTTTAATCTTACATATCTCACTGTAAACATCGGTTACTCTTATAAAACATCAGGTTACTATTACATAGTTGGTAAAAACTTTAATTTTATCTTTTGTAGATCTAATTTAATATTCCATGGAATCACTTTATTCTTCTGTAGCTTTGAGTTATTCTTAAAAACTCTTTGAAAATATAGATTTACTCTTAAATAACTCAACAAGAATTAAGACTATTCATACTAATCTATAGTTTACTCTTACATACCATATAAAATCTCTAAGATACTCTTAGTTAGCCTTAAACTTATTATTATGAAATATCATATATCATGGAATTATTCTTATGTATTATATATTTATTCATATACATCATTCAATAACTCAAAATTACTTTTATGCAGAGTAAATTCATTCTTACAAAGTAAAGATTTTGTTAGATTTTAAAAAATATGCAACTTAAATCTTTCTCAAGTCTTCCAAATTGATCCCCAAAAAACCACAGTATCTTTAATTCATCTCAAAACACTTATAATAACCTCGACAAAAATTTCAATCCTTTAAAAAACTATTTATATCTTCTCTAAACTCAACCAATTCATTAATAATGGTGCTTTCATCACTTTCCAATAAATGAAGCACATTTCATATCTCAAAATTTATTTATTCAATGGATAATCATTCAAGTGTTACCTTTATATAATTATTAGCCTTTATAAATGATTATCACAAGGAAATATCTTCATTGGTAGATTTATTATGTAATATTCACTATCAGCTTCTCAATAACTCATCAACTCATCAACCAAATTACATATACTTATATAGAGACATATTATTCAGAAATATTTATTTTTCATGGAACTAATCAATTTTTTATATCCAATTTTATGAGCCAAGTGATTCAACCCAATATATCTTCAGCTTCCTCAACATATTAAATATATTTTACACTCAAAATATCAATCATCATCTCCAATATTCAAAATATGTATATCCTCCATGCAATATGATCATTGGTTGCATATTATATTCATTTATCATGTTCAAATCATCATTTTTCCACAATAAAAATATGTAATAAAATCTTCTAGCTTCATCTCAGTAATATTAAGGTAGTGTATTCTTCTATCTTATCATCTATTTATATCTTTTTCTTTGTTCTCCATTATTAATGAACTCATATTAATATCACTTGGAATGGCACTTAAATATCCATCCAACATTATCATCTCAACACATATTGATATAATTTCCTATTTAAAACAAATAAAACACCTTATGACCAAAGGAAGAAATAATTTTTAATTAAATTTGCTCACTATTTAAAAAAATAACCGCACAATGTACCTAAAATTTTAAAATATAAAAAAATATTAAAATTTTTATAAAAACATAAAAAAATATCTTGAATTATAAGAATCCCTTGATGAACACTAAATCATTTATCAATGTATATATAATGAATGAGTGAAATTATAAAACACAATAAAAATTAAAACAAAAACATGAAAAAAATAATTATTAATCATTCAAAAATATTCAATAAAAAAAGTGATAATTATGTATTAAATAAAAATTTCATGTAATTAAAAATGACACATAAAAAATATATCATTATAATTTTGATAAATATGGTTGAAAGATAAACAAATAAGTTGAATTATATTTGATAAAAAAAAATAGTGATGGTAAAATAAAAAATTTTGTGCTAAAAAACTTAGATTTTTTTTTAAACAATAATCAAAATTTAATATAATTTAATAATGTTAATGATCTATTATATAATTATATTTTACTTTTGAAATTTTCCAACTCAACCCAATGTAATTTATATTTGATAAATACCCAATTTATATGTGGATCATGTTCCAGATACCAAATAAGTATCCATTCAAAAAACTATAATACATAAAAGAGATAATTTGGATGAACATTATAAATGTTAATAGAATATATGTGTTAAAAACACTAGAAAACTAATTAATTATTTATAAAATTATATAATGTAAAATTTTATTCTTTAAAATATTCAATGTTAGACCTTAACACATATAATAATAATAAAAATATTATTTAAATTATGAATTTGGAAAATAGAATATGAATCAATTTTTAATCATTATATAACTTTAATTATAATATTTTAATTTCATGCCTCCTCCAATTAAAGCAATTGAGATGTTTGGATGAGAATACACTTTAAAATTGAATAGGTAGGGTGAAAAATCCATTATATAGAACACAAATAAATTCCATTAGTTCATAAAGGATATAATAACATGAAAAATGTGATCAATAGGTATTTTTTAGGGATTGAAAACTCAAGTATGAGAATAAATATCAAAAGTAATACATCTAAGGGAGAACATATGAGAAATATACTCTAATTTATCCTAAATAAAACATTATGTATTAATATTTATCTATATATGAAATATATTCTTGTACCTTTAGACAAGAATATCTCCATTTTTGAAACTGAATTCTAGTAAACATTTATCTTTTCACATATATATACTATTCTAACTAATCAATAAAATATTTGTTATGTTATTTTGTGATCCAATTTTTCTTTTATTTTTACGGGTCTCATAAAAATTATTAGAACTTTTGGAAGTAATAAAAATCTCAAAACCTATAAAACCATTCTTAGAAATATGAAAATATGAAAAACTAAAAAAGAAGAGCCTAAAAAACATTGCATAATTTACACCAAAGTATTCACTACATCATCCTCTAACACCATCAAATATATTTGATGATTATTAGATAATTGAAAGTCAAAGGACTCTTCGACGGAATCTACAGGTTGAAATTGAATCATCCTTCGTATGGATGGAACTAATCTTCTTAATACAATGTTCTAGTATCTCATATGAAAAGTAGTAAAATGAAAGTTCTTTGATTTCCAGGTATTATTGATCATATACCATTACAATTGTATGGTAATGGTATCTGTAAATCCTAAAGGATTCTTATCAATTTCTGCATTAATTCATGTGTTTAAAACATGAGAGAAATCCTTGGACAACATGCATTGTATGTGTGGATTAAACTCCCTCACTTTGTGTCTCATATAATTTTCCTTTAAATTAAATCCATCATATAAGATAAAATTAAATGTTAAATCTTAACATTAGGATTCCAAATAAGTGAGGTTTCCTTTCCAAATGAATCATAGTATATAATTCATGGAAAATAAGTGGAATCAAAAGGCAGTGAAATATTATAATAATATGCCTCACAATATCTATTAATAATATATTGTGATTGAGACATGTAATATAATTAAATAATATATCTTTCCCTCTTTCTGACATACTTCAATCATACATTAAAATTCAGTGAGGTAGTATAGTGGAAAGAAATCCCATTCCATGTGATATCACCTTATCATTAAAAATGATGTAGCACATTGTATCATTGCACCAAATTCTGGAAGACTTTATTCCATTTCGGTTTATATTGTATCATATAAAATAACTTTTTAAACCATGTCCAAAATGAATTCAAATATCTTCCAAAACGCTTTTAGAATTATATATACCCTGGATTTTCAGACAAAAATATCACATATTTTTAATTTTTTTCACATAATTTTAAATAAATATTCAATAAATTTCACAAACTCACACATGAGGACCATAATGGTTTAGTTTATTTGGATACTATAAACATAATCTTCTTATTTCATGAAATAGCTTCAACATCTCCTACATAGATCTTCTCACATAGTACTCCTCTTAGGTATACCCAACCTAACCCTTGTTGGTTCTAGACTTAGTTAAAGCATGAGGTGGTGGGTGATATATTAAAATTTATTTTAATACTGAGTTACCTGAAACCTCAATTGAGGATCTTTCAAATCAAATTTATAATTAATATATTTAATATAAAAAGAAATTAATACTTGATCTAAGGATTTTTCTTGGATGAAGATGTTGATAATATGAAAACAACCTTTCGTTTTACCTTTATTTCACTATGAGGATCCAAGAATAAAATACATGTAGTGGTGATCCAAACATTATCCTTTGAACTATGAGTGATACCAAATGATATCCGAGTGATAGCGTGGCGAAGTAATTGTCTTTCACTATTCATGTTGATTTCTAGTCCTTCGATAATGAAGTAATCTCTCTTTCATTTCTTATTATTGCTAGGAAGAGAGAATGGAGGAGTCGATAGAGAGTTTAATTGTTTGGATTGATTCTCATGTTTCTACTTTTCATGAAATACACAATAGACATAACCATTTATTTATAGATCTAGGGTTTAGATTAAAATATTATTTAATTACATACCAGTTCTTAAAATAATATTATATTATATAATAAACCACATGTAACATAATTATAATAATGTTATTTTTTCATGGAAATAATTCCATAATAATAAATATTATTTAACAGGATTGTTAATTAATATTTTTCACTAGAAAAGATCTTGGTCTGTTCAAAATCCTATTTCATTTATTAAACTCACAAATAAATATTTAATTCATTAAACAAATTTTTTACTGATAAAATGTGAAAAAAAAATTATTCCTTGGGTTGTAGAGTAATATTTATTCAATTAATTAAACTAAAATAATGTTTAATCAAGATCATCATAAACAAAAAGTGTATGAACCTCTATATTTATTTCTCATTCGAATTTGGTAGACTTACCTAATGTCCGAGATTACTATCTGGCAATGGGTCAAGAAACCCAAGAGAAAGAAATTAATGTCTCAATGATGATAACCACATAAAAATTCTTATTGTGTAATATATTCCCTTTGTCACAATATCTCATCAAGTAGGTTTCACATCTGTGTTACCAACCTATATTCTTGATACGTCTTTATTTAACTACCTAAAATAAATATGTTGTTTCACCATGGACATGGAATTTAATGTTATGGATATATTAAAAATTAAGTGTCGAGATATCAATTTCCATAATGATCTAAGAGACAAATCCTTCCTCGACATATCCATTAATGACATGTCTATCATGACACACCCAATGTTCCTTACCTCACCAAAAACATATCGATTCGTGATTTTTGTTTTAAAATCTAATTTCACGATTCCGGACTTTTAATAATGATAATATTAAATTCTAAAGACCATTACACATGATCACAAATAGAAATATCCGATAAAATAAAAACATGTAGAATTCTTACTGGTGGGTCTGTTCTCATAATCTCACATATTGGAGATCATAAAGTGTGAACTTCATCAGAAGAATCCTCAACAACTTATGAGTACTCGCACTTGATATTATATAAACTATGTGTCCCATCATAGTATGTTATATAACCACAGAAATATATTTAAGAATATCACTATATTACTTTAAGGTTATTAGTATAGAGGGGAACTACTATTTACATTTAAAAGTGACATATACTCTAGGACATTATTACATCATATTCCTGAAGAAAAATTAAAAATATGTAAAAATATGTTTTATTAATATTCAATATATTGAATATACATGTAGTCAAAGTGAAAATAATAGGTCTTTGGACACCACCTCCAACAAACTCCCACTTGGACTAGAACCAGCCTATGAATTTCAGTCCACTAGACCTCACAAGATAATAATTTTTCAAATGAGTCAAGTATTTAGTCATGGGGTCCACCATATTGACTTACATGGAAAGAATTTTCATTGCGACCTCAACTGTTTGAGAAAAATCCCTCAAAATCTGATAAAGCTAATGTATGTGCTTTATCCACTAATGTGACCTTGGATCTTTTTCAAGAGTCACCACTATAGTAATATCATTGTAAAGTGGGATATTATCTTTACTTCAAGGCACCACATCAGGATCTTGTATGAAGTTTCACATCCATAACTCTTCTTTAGCTACCTCAGAAGCCCTAATATACTCAAGCTCTGAAATAGAATATATGACCATAGACTGCATTGTTCTCTTCCAGCTCACATCCCCTCCATTAAAAGTGAAGATGTATCCCATCTGTGAATTCATGTCATCTTGATCATTTTTGAAACTAGCATCTTCATATCCTATGATGACTAGTTCTTCATATCCTCCACAAACCAGGAAAATATCATTAGTAAACCTTAGACGCTTAAGGATAATCTTTAATTCCATCCAATAGAGGTCACATGTGTCATCTTGATATCTTTTTAGCACACTTAATGCATAGGCGACATCTAGAATAGTACATAGTATAACTTACATGACTGGACAAATCACAAAATCAAATGGAATCCTTGACATTTTATTTCTTTCCTAACATCTCTGATGACACATTTTTCAAGAAAGATGAATTCTATGTGATGTTGAAAAAGATCCCCTTTTGTATTTTTCCATACTGAATCTCTTATATGACTTTTCAATGCATGTAATTTGACTTAGGCCGATCAACCACTTATATGTATCAGGGTGGATCTTGATCCAAATAATATATGCTACATCACCCATGTCCTTTGAATAGAAGCATTTATTCAACCATGCCTTAATAGACCGTAAGAATGGTATTTTGTTTCCAATGAGTAATATGTCATCAACATATACTATTATGAAAATGGATGTGCCCCCACTAAATTATTTTTATAAACAAATACCACACTCATTCTTTATGAAACCATATTCTGTTATGGATTCATAAAAATTAATGTTCCATGACTTAGATGATATCTTTAATCCATTTTTGTATTGTTTTCAATTTTTATATCATTTTGGCATCATTCGGAGTCATAAGTAATTATAGTTGTATCATATAGACATCTTTATAAAAGTTTTTGTAAAGTAAGGATGTTTTTGAAATCCATTTTACAAATCTCATAGTCTTGATAAATTGTAATGTCAAGTAAAATTTTGATAGATTTTAGCATTGAAATTTGTGAAAAAGGTTTCATCATAACAAATTCCTTGATAGTTTTTAAACCATTTTGAAACCATTCATGCCTTATCGGTAGTAAATTTTTCTTCTATGTTCAGTTTCTTATTGAATACCAATTTTTAAGCAACAATATTTACATCCATTAAAGAATATATAAAAATCCAAACTTTGTTTTGGTATATGGAATCCATTTTAGAATTCATGTCTTCTTTCCACTTGCAAATATCTATTCCACTTACAGCTTCCTTGTAGGTTATAGGGTCACTATTATCAACTAATAATGATTGTCCATCCTAATTGATAAACCATACCATTCAGGTTCTCTAACCTCTCGTTTTCTTTTATTTAGTACTCATGTCTTTAGAACACTTTATTATTCCATGGGGATTTGTGAAATCTGTTCCTCTTCTATCTTTGGTGTAACTTGAGCCTCAACTTCATCCATGTCTATCTCTCTACCATGATCCCTTCTAAATATGTTATCTCTCTCAATGAATATGGAGTGTCTTTACACAATAATATTTTTGTATAATGGGTTATATATGTAATATCCCCTTGTTTATTTAGGGTATCCTATAAAGGTACACTTTCTTCCATAAGGTGGAAGTTTGTTACTTGAAGAGGACTTAACAAATGCTTAAAAACCCTAAAAATATAAGTATGACAACACAAGTTTATTTGAATTCCATAATTGGTATGGTATACCATATACCACTTTAGTTGGAAATTGGTTTATTATTTGTGCTGCTATTTTTAATGCGTATCCCAAAAGGATAATGGAATACTTTCATGACTTATCATTTCTCTCAATGTTTCCAACAATGTATAGTTCATCCTTTCACTTAAACTATTACACTAATGTGTATAAGGAGGAGTGAGTTGAGATAACATCCCAAAATTCTCTAAGTAATAAATAAAGTCGTGATTAAGATATTCTCCCCCACAGTCTGAGTAGAGTTTCTTAATCTTCTTACCAAGTTGGTTCTCAACTTCATTCTTGTTTTCATTGAATTTATCAAAATAATATAAATTATACCTCTTTAAGTAAACAAATCCATATATTATAAAATAATATGTAAAAGTAATGAAGTTTGAGTACCCACCCCTTACCTCAATAAAAAATTATCCACACACATCTTTATAAACTAATTTAAGAATATCTTTAGCCCTTTCACATTTTACACTAAATGGGGCTTTGGTCATTTTACCTTCTAAACATGTGTGACGTAGACCAAGTTGTTTTAGTTAAAAAGAATATAAACATCCGTATAGATATAATTAACTCAAGAAATTTTCATTTACATGACCTCACTAGTGATTCCATAGTTGGGTGTGCTATGAGTCATTTTAAATAGTTTCAATACCAATTTCCATTACTTGGTTTGTGTAATCCAATACATAAAGGATGTTATTTAAATGTACGTTACCATAACAAATTCTATCCTCATAAAACAATAAAAATTAATTTCACTACATAAAAAATAAATCCATCTATATAATTTCTAGATAGAGATATAATATTTTCGGTAATCAAAGGAACATAATGAAAATCCTTTAACCAAGATCATTCTAGTAAACAATGTGAGGTGTTAGTCCCCGATAGCTATAAAAAAAGTTTATATCTATTGGATTTTTGAATATTTATGTCTCTTAATTCAATTTTTATAAATATAATTGGTTAATTTATTTGAATACATATGTGAGCACAATAATATTTATCTAATACCCAATTTTTAGAAGAAAATTAATTACACTAAATAGAAAACTCACCTAAAACTTCCCATTGCTCCATTGGATTGGTGTATTTTTTCTTCTAGTGTCCCTTCTTACCACATAAGAAATATAAAACATCTTATTCTCTTATATTTCCTTTGATATTCCTCTTCTTTAAAGGGTGGTAACAATCTTTGGTCTTAGAGATCTTGTCTTTCTGTTTCCATTTGTTCACCATATGGTCCAAAGTATTTTCATACTTATTTTCCTAATATAATTGGAAAATAATAGAAATAATATCTGGAATATACTTCTAAATTATGTTTATATTAAAATTTATAAAAAATATAGAGACTATCTAAGGGAGTGATGCTGGAAGAAGAACAATGCCCAGTTCTTTAGGGATTTTAAACCCAAGAACTTCTAGGAACTCAATGTATCTAATGGGATTGACTACATGTAAGGCCCAACCTTAAAAAATTACATAATATAGAGTTAAATTAAAAATTCACATTGAGGATCTTTTCTAGTTTATAGTTTTAGAGAATATGGTCATAACTATTACATTACATCTCAAATATTACAAATTTGATACCTCTACTCTAACCTTTTTTTCAGAAAATAAAAACTCTTAAATGAAATTAAACATGTTTAGTTCCATGTTTTTAACCACATGACTTTTCCTTGATCACATACTTGTCTATATTCCACCTTAATTCTTGTGAAAAACAATTCAAGAACTTGGGATGAGAATAAAAAACTCAGTAATGGTTTAAAAAAAAGAAAAAAAACATTAGTCCATAAATACATATAAATCAATGAAATAAAAATATTCAATCATAAAACATATTCTCTTTAACATAATTCACAAAATTACAATATTTATGAATAACACATAGAAACCATAAATCATAAAGTTAACTTGTGATATCCATATCATACTTACATTTTAGCGTTGACAGCTACATAGGGAGTTACATTTGGAATACCCATCACATTATATTCCCTAAATATCTTAATAAAAACATTAACATTTACCTCTGTCATGTTACCCAATGAATTTGAGATAAATCTTGGGAACACCCGCCCTAGGATTATCCCGGAACCACCCGTATATGTAAACAATGACCAAGAACCATAATAGATTCCTGACACATAAAAAAATAATAACGAAAAGATAAAATTTCGACACTACAATCACAGTATATCATTTCAAGATATTAACATGATCAATGATTTTTCAAATCCATTTTGAATACAAAAATACGTAAAAAGGGTATATGGTATTTATTTTTCTTTTAAAAACACTAAAACTTGTTATAAAATACAAATATCAAATAATACTCGCATTAAAGGAAAATTTGATATCACGTCATATGTTAAAAAGAAACATTCCTTTTTTCATTTATTAAAATGCTTCGTAGAAAAAATATTCCTTTTGAAAACCATTAAAAACATTTAGTAAAGATATTTTGGGAATCAAAGTGTCCAATACCACTTTGAGACTTTTATAGGAATTAATATTTTAAAACATTAATGTCCATATAAATAAATCCTTAAAATCATTTTGAAAACATGGACATTAATGAGAAATATTTAGAAAATTATATCTTTAAAACATTTAAAACAATGTTTTAGTTAAAGAGTCAATTAACACATGAGAAATTAATTGAATAAAAATAACTAATTAATAAAATTAAATAAAACTTAAAATATCATGAGAATAAGGATATTCATGATATAATATGTCAAAGGGTAGTATAAACACCTTATAGGGTAATAAAGATTCACAATATAAAGATATTCCTCAATGAAAGGAGATTAAGACGTATTCTATTACAAAAATCCAGCAGCCTAACGACGTCACATTAAAATTCAGAAAATGAGTTGATTGGAGAGAAAATGGTATCTCCTAACTTGGAAATAGAATGTTATGAAATAAATATATACAAGATCATATACCAAAATAATAAATTATAAATTAAAATACCTAACATAAAATAAGTCTTTGACTGAATGAGGAGGGTGAAAGGTTCTCTTATAATGATCATTTTGTAAATAAAATACATCAATTATGTGTATTCACTATAAGCATGCATATAGAAAGTATAAATACAATATATAAGATAAAAAATCATTTCTCACATAATCATATCATGAAAATAAGTAGAATATCAACCCAATGAATGGTATTTGGGTTAAGAAGTTCCATTACGAAAATTCAGCAGCCTAACAGCGTCACCTAAAAATTTAAAAAATGAGTTGATGAGAGAAAAATGGTCTCCCATCACATTGACATAAAATTTACATCAATAAGAATATATTAGAACATATCCCAAAATAAGAAAATGGAAATTAAAATGGAAAACATAAAAGAAGTCTTTGACTAAAAAATGAGGATAAAAGGTTCCCTTACAAAGATTATTTTGTAAAAAAATTGATCGATTATGTGTATTAACTATAATAAAACATAAAGAAAGTATAAATAAAAGATAATATCTCAAAATTAATTTCTCACATAATCATATCATTACAATAAGTATAAGATAAAACCAAATAATGAAATTTTTGTTAAGAAGTTCCCTTACGTAAATTCAGAATGCAAACGTCGTCACTTAAAAATTCAGAAAAGGAGTTGATTGGAGAAAAATAATCTCTCATAAAATGGATATAAAATGTATATAATTAAGGATATATAAGAACATATTCCAACATAATAAAATTTAAATTAAAATACATAACATAAAATAAGCCTTTGACTAAAAAAGGAGGGTGAAAGGTTCCCTTACCGTGTGTTCGACTTGTCTTGTTTGTTCATTATATCCCTGAATAATAAACTTAAGTTAATTATAATTTTTTAAGAAAATTATTCAAATTTATAATTATTCTTATATTAATTATTACCTTACTATAAAAATCATGTAATTATTCAAGTTCATATTAGTATTTTTTGTCAATATTTTGTACTTGAGTCAAAATGAACTTGTTTTAATTATAAGTTGTCCATGTGGTCAAAAGTCCATTATCTCTAGAATTATATTCATGATTTTGATAAAATATATATCATATATACACCATATATATATATATATATTTATAATAGTCCATATCATTTGGATATATGAAAATTAAATGCACCGTTCATGGAGACGGTAAGTCGTACGTACGCATTAACGCCACTTTCATTTTTTTCATTTTTAAAGGAATGAAAACCAAATGATACATATGTATATTATAATTCCATTATAATATCATATTTTATCTATGTTACATAGTTTATTTAATTTCTTATTTTATACATTCCATGTATGTAATGAACGATTCATGTCACTTTGAGGGGGCGGCAGTCCGCACTTCCTCAAATGAAATTATTGAATTTACCCATTATGGAAACCATAAAGGTATGATATAAATGAAAAATAAAGAAACATAGAGACAATATGAATATAATATATATCACATATAAGTAACTTTCCATCATAATGGCCACCATTATAGGTGTTACGAAAAAATCGAACAATCATCGTTTCGTGAGGCAGTAGTTTGCTGTCCACAACAATAGTATGTTCTAAATCCATTAGATGGAAGTGTGTGTAAGTGTAGTTTTAATTATTATAATAAAAACATACTAGTATATTTATGATACTATTTTTTTATTTAATAAAATAATAAAAATATAATATGGAGTGAAAAATTAAAATAAAATAAGAGAACTTGAGAGAAGATGTTATCTCTAAATCAGGTAACTCCCTTTGGTTTGAACTAAAAGGCTTTCTTGAAGTTCCATCTGTCTTAGGTAAGGCTTTTAGGAGGAATATAGGGATTTTGGGAGCTTATTTTGGCAATGGATGGGCAATACAATGGGATTTATAGGAGTGATGAAATGGGTTGGGGTGAAGCCATATTTTAAGAGGGAGGAGGTACTATTTAGAAGAGTCTAGAAATATTATTTTATTATAATTTCATTTTCAATTTATAAAGACTCAAAAGTTAGTTAAGCTGAATAAAAGTTGATTATAGATCAAAATAGTCTCAACCAATAGGTTTTAGAAAAAATTATTTCAAAAAAGTAACCTTATCCTTTAGCCTTAACCCTTTGTTAACTAATTTAGCTTTTACCATATTTTCTTGTATATTCTTATTATATGGTTAATATTATTACTTTGAAATGCCAAAATAAACTTAAGTGGTTAATTTATAATATTTTTAACATTATTTAATTCATTTTTACAAATCTTAGGTTTTTATGATTATTATATCATTTAATAAAATAATATTAGTTTTGAAAACCCATTTATGTCAATTTTGACAATATTTTGTAATTGATTTTTCATAAAGTGATAAAAACTTGATTCATTCTAAAAAAATTATTTAAATAAAATATAATATGTTATATTTACCCATAAAATTATTTTATGGGATAAAAAGTTTCAAAATAAATTTATTTTAACATTTAAAATATAATTTACTTAAATCTTTCATTAAGAGGGTAATTAATACATAACTATTGGGTCATAAATAAATTTATTTATTTGATGTATAAAAATTATAAATAAAATAACATGATGTATGAAATTTTATTATATTTACAATTAATATTTATAGTCGAAATTATTTCTTATATAACTATATATAAAATTGTTTTACTAAACGATATATGTTTATGTTACATTTTCCTCAACGTTAAAATAATTTTTATAAAATGTCATTTTCACTTACAAGTGGATCCATGGTGTCCAAAAATCAACCCAAAGATTTCCCATGGTCAGACATGTGTTATAAAATAGGGTTAGGAAACATGTTAGGGTAATTTATTATTATTATAATATTATTTTTAACCTTATTTAATATATTTACCCTTTAACCATGGTAAATAAAATATTTGCTGTAGTTACTATTCATATTGTCTAAAAAAAAGTTACCTATTTAGAAAATTTGGATTTCATATTTATAACTATGGAATCCATTTTTCTAAATTCAAAACATATAATTTTCATAAATTAATTTAAAATTAATTTCTGTTGTTAAAACTAAAAAGAGTGTTTTTAAGAAGTAAAAACTACCAAAAGACTGACATGTGTTTATGTCCAAATTCAAATTGAAATTACTTATAATGACCATAATTGGATTAAAAGGTAAAAATATAATCTAATTACACTCTAAAACCAACTTAAAGTAAAATATAACAATAAAAATAAATAATATTAAAATTCGGTTTTGAATTAAAATGTAGTATTTTTTACTATTCATAGAAATGATCTTTATCAAAAAAATACCAAAATTTTACACAAAGTAAATTTTGATGTCCCAATTCTAAATAAGAAGATTATTTTTTCAAATTTATCATATAAAAGTGATGAAAAAGATTTAAAAAGGTGATCTCCATCAAAAGGTGGTAAAACTACCTTTTAAAAATCTTAGAGTATTTATGCTTAAAAATGGATTCATTATCCTTTTAAGCCTCTTAAAATTTATTAGATAAATGTAAAAACATTTAACATTTATGTTTAATAATAACATGGTTAGTTCTTTTCATTCCCACCAATACAATGGCTAGGAAATGACTACCATTTAAAATAATAATATTATGTTATTATTTTTAGTTTAACTCAGCCTTGTGTACAACATGAGATTTCAAAGAAACCCATTATTGTGTGTTGGGTATGCCATCGAACATAGAATCCAATTTAATGTAAAATTAATATCTATTTTATAAATTTTAATATATATAAAAATTTATTATTCTATAAATACACTGGTCATTACATCCTTACCTCCTAGAAATTTCATCCTCACAATTTTAAAATCGAGCTTGGAAACTTCATTGAAAGTCCCACATTGAAAAAAGAGTAAATAAAACTATCACTTTAAAATAATTAAAGAGAAGTAAAAAGGTCACCCAAGATAACCTATACTAGGATTAAATGTAGAATAACATGGATATTGAAGATAAACTAAGTGTCAAGTTTTGATGGAGAGTGATATAAAGCATGATCAGGAGAAAGTTAACCACCAAAAAACCAAAAAATATTTATAGGTTAAATGGTCTTTGATTCCATTGTGGGAAAAGTAAACAGACAATATTTTTTGAAGTTCCTTTTCATAATTTTGAATAATTTATTTAATATCTTGACTAAGAACATAAGGATTCATACTTACTTGTCATGTAGACTTTCATCCTTTACTAAATTTCTACCATAAACTCATATTTTCTCCAAACGATGAGTATTCAAGATGACTTGATCATATCAAAAGCACTAGAATCAACTTATATTTAATCACATAATCCAAAAAAAATTAAACTATATATTATCCAAAACCAAAATGGTTAGTGTAAGATCAAATAATCCTTAAAAGTATAACCTTTTATAAAAATAAATAGCACTCTTAATCTCAAAAATTGAACAAACAATACCCAAATCTCAATAAAGACCATTAATTACACAATTGTCCATAAATTATTAAATATAATCCAAACTAAGTTATAAAGCCAAAACATAGAAGAATTTAATCACATATTATTCCCCCAAAATCTTAACATTTATCTCCAAATAATGTCGGCTACTCATAAAGTCTCATATTGAAAAGTAATTTACCTAATCACATATTCTCTATGATAGGTTAATCATTTCAATACATAACCCAAATATCTATACATACATAATAAACAAATAGGCTCTTCCAAAATCAAATTTCAACCATTACCCCACAAATGAAATCCCATAGTATTCTATTTTCCTTATGCATATAGTGTTCCTAAAAGAGTGAACGTCTTCCATAATAACATTTATCACTTAATCACCAAATAATTTTCCTATACTATGGATATTCATTTTATAAAACATAAGTTTCCCAAATAAACTTATTCTTGATCTATAAAATCATTTAACTAAAAAGAATTCTTCATACTAACTAGGGACTTCATGTAGGTTAGTGGTAGGCGATGCGCCCTTGTCGCCCATCGCTTGTGGGTTCGATTCATGCGGCCTTGTCAGACACGAAGAGTTTTCACCCATCTTACAAGTTATCCTTATTATACAAAATCAAAAATAACCCTAACATGTTTTGACCTAAAATGTTTTCTTATACCTATCATTTTCATACCAACTCATTAATATCCAAAAATCTTAATGAAGACTTATATAAATTGTCATTTGTTTATGTCACCTCCATATTATAAAATAAAACCATTCCTAATAGAAATAACATCATACCTTGATCCTGGTTTCAACATGGTTTCATCTTCATATTTTTCGCTTAGGTATAAGGTCCATGAATTGAAAAAATGATTTAGATATCCTTCAAAATCATTTTCTTCCTTTATCCAAATACACCTTGTACAACTTGGGTCATATGGGTGTTCATGGAAAAATAGTTTCGGAAAATAATCATTTATGAAATATAATTTCAAAACATCTGATAAAACTTGATTTTTATAAAATAGTCATACTGATTTTGAGTTGAAACATTCAATAAATGGTCCTTTTAGAATACCATAATTATGTATTGAGAGAATATATTTTAAAAGTAAATATAAATAGGTTGTGCAAGGTTTTCCTTCTTTAGCACATTTTTCAATATCATAATTTGTTTCAAAATCTTATGATAAGGTAAAATATTTGAAAATTAATTGATAATATTTACCTTTACTGAAAATAGGAGAATATTAAGAAAATGATATTTGATTAAATACAACCAATGATCTATGATGGTATAGAGGTATAGTGGAGGTGTTTGATATCTCAACCAACTACTTGTAAGTGATTTGTATGCTATAAAATGTTTCATAATAATCCAAACATGAATTTTCAATAATTATTGAAAGCATGTCATCTGGAAAAGATAGTAATGTTGTTTTAGATCTTCCTCCTTCCATTTGTAACTAACTTTCCTTGATCTTAAAAAGTTATAAAAACAAATATATAAATAAAAGAAGAGACATAGGGACAAACCATGTGTTTAATAAAAACTCATAATCCCTAAAGATGTCTAATCCTTTCCTTTTATACCAATTTTAAGGCCCCAACCTTAAAACATTACTTAATCTAGAGTTTAAATAAGAATTCACATTTAGTATCTTTTAAGGTTTATATTTTAAGATAATTAGTTCATAAATATTACATTATATCTCAAATATTACAAAGTAAATACTTTCACCCTATCCATTTTTTTCAGAAAATGAAAACTCTTAATAGAAAATAAACCTATTTAATTACATGTTTTAAATAGAAATACTTTTCCTTGATCCCATCCTTGTCCCTATTCCACCTCAAGTCTAGTGAAAAACATTTCAAGAACATGGGATGATCATAAAAAAGCTCAGTAGGGGTTATAAAATAAATAAATAAAACATTATTCCATAAATACATATTAATCAATGAAATCATACTTTTCAATCATAAAACATAATATCTTTAACATAATTCACAAAATAAAAAGATTTATGAATAAAAAAAATAAATCATAAATGATAAAGGTAACTTGTGGCATCTATATCATACTTACATTGTAGTTGTCATAGTTACATAGGGAGTTACTTTTGGAATACCCGTCATAGTATATTCTATAGATCTCTTAGTAGAAGCATTAAAGTTTACCTCAATCATTTTACCCAACGCATTGCAGAGCTATATCAGGATCACCCTCCCTATGTTTATCATGGAACCACTCGTATATATAAAAAATGCCTCAGAACCATAACATATTCATAATACATAAAACAAGCATAACAGAAAGATAAAAATTCTACACTACAATCACAATATATCAATTCAATATATTGACCTAATCAATGCTTTCCCAAAACCATTTTCAATACCAAAATATGTAAAAAGAGTATATGGTATTTATTGTTCTTTTAAAAACACAATGTCTTGTTAAGAAATCAAAATATGAAATAATACTTAGGGCGGTAGAAAATTCGTTGTCACCACTTACGTTAAAAAGAAACATTCATTTTTTTAGTAAAACAATTCATAGAAAAAATATTCCTTTTGAAAACCATTTTAAACATTTAATAATGATATTTTTAAATCAAAGTTTCTCATACCACTTTGAAACTTTTATAGGAATTAGAATTTTTAAAAATTAATTTCTATATAAATAAATCCTTAAAAACATTTTGAAAACATGTAAATTAATGAGAAATATTTATAAATTATATCTTTAAAACATTTAAAATGATGTTTTAGTTAAAGAGTATGTAACCACATGATAAAATACATGAATATAAAAAATTACAGAATAACATTAATCAAAACTTATAATATCATGAGAATAAGGAAATTCATGATATAATATGTCAAAGTTCAGTATATACACATTATAGGATTACAAAGATTCACAATATCAAGATATGACTCAATGAAACGAGATTGAGACGCATTCCCTTAAAAAAATCCGACAGCCTAACGGCATCACATTAAAATTCAGAAAATGAGTTTATGGGAGAGAAAAGGGTATATCATCACATGGACATAAAATTTTTATTAATAAAGATATATAAGAAGATATCCCAATATAATAAATTATAAATTAAGATATATATCATAAAATAAGTCTTTTACTAAAAGGGGAGGGTGAAAGGTTATCTTACAAAGATCATTTTTTAAATAAAATTGATCGATTATGTGTATTCACTATAATCACATATAAAAAAGTATTAATATATGATAAGATATAAAAATTAATTTCACACAAAATCATAGTACACCAAGAAGTAAAATATCAACCCAAATAATGGAATTTTAGTTAAGAATTTCCCTTACCAAAATTCGGCAGCCTAACGGTGTCACTTAAAAATTCAGAAAATGTGTTGATGAGAGAAAAAAGGTATCTCACACCATAGACATAAAATGTACAGAAATAAGGATATATAAGTACATATCCTAACATAATAAAATATAAATTAAAATACATAACATAAAATAAGTCTTTGACTAAAAAAGGAGGGTGAAAGGTTCCCTTACAAAAATCATTTTGTAAATAAAATAGATCGATTATGTGCATTCACAATAAGCACACATAAATAAAGTATAAATACAAGATAAGATATAAAAATTAATTTCTCACATAATCATAGCACGATTAGAAGTATAATATCAACCCTAATAATGGAATTTGGTTCAAGAAGTTCCCTTACGAAAATTCGGCAACCTAACAGCATCACAGAAAAATTCATAAATTGAGTTGATGACAGAAGAAGGGTCTCTAATCATGTGGACCTAAAATGTACTAAAATAAGGATATATAAGAACATATACCAATATAATAAATTGGAAATTAAAATACATAACATAAAAGAAGCCTTTGACTAAAAAAGAAGGGTGAAAGGTTCCCTTACCCCGTGTTCGACTTGTCTTGTTTGTTCTTTATCTCCCTGAATAATATACTTAATTTAATTATATATGATTCAGAAAAAATTTCATGTTTATTATTCCTTTTATATTACTTATTACCTTGATATAACAATCATGTTGTTATTCAAGTTCATATCATTCTTTTTGTCGATTTTCGGAACTCGAGTCAAAATGAACTTGCTATAATTAAAAATTGTCCATGTGGTCAAAATTCCAGTATCTCCATAATGATATTAATGATTTAGATGTCATATATATCATATATATCCAGTATATATATGTATTTATAACAGTCCATATAATTTTTATATATGAAAATAAAATGCACCGTTCATGGAGACGGTAAGCCATACGTATGCATGAATGCTACTTTCATTTCTTTTTTTTTTGATTTTGAAAGGAATGAAAACCAAATGATACATAAGTATATTATAATTCCAATATTATATCATATTTTATATTAGTTAAATAATTCAATTAGTTCCATACTTTATACATTCCATGTATGGTATGAACGAGTCATATCACTATGAGGGGGCGGTAATCCGCACTTCCTTAAATGAAATTATTTTATTTACCAATTATAGAAACCATAAAGGTATGATATAAATGAAAAATAAAAAATAAATAGTTACAATATAAATATAATATATATCACATATAAATTCAGTTCCATCATAATGGCCACCATGAGAGGCGGTATGGAAAAATCGAACAATCACTGTTTCGTGAGGCAATAGTTTATTGTCCACATAAACAATATGTTATAAATCCATTAGATAGAGGTGTGTGTAAGTGTAGTCTTAATTATTATCATAAAAATTCATATTATATTTATTATACATATTTTTTTAAGTATTCAAATAATAATAATATAATAATGATTGAAGAAGTAAAATAAAAGAAGATAACTTGAGAGAAGACATTACCTCTAAATCAGGTAAATCCCTTTGGTTTGAACCAAAACGTTTCATTAAAGTGCCTTATACCTAAGGTAAGGCTTCTAGGAGGAATATAGGTATATTGGGAGATTATTTTTTCAGAGGTTGGATGAGCCAATGGGCTTGATATGTGTGATTAAATGGGTTGGGGTGAAGCCTTTTTATAAGAGGGAGGAGGTACTATTTAGAAGAGTCTAGAAATATTATTTTATTATAATTTAATTTTCGTTTTCTAAAGGATATTAAGTTAGTTAATCTGAATATAAGATGATTATGGATCTAAATTCTCTCAACCAATAGGTTTTAGACATGTTTATTTCATAAAATTAACCTTATATTTTATCTTTAACCATTTGTTATCTAATTTAACTTTTACCATGTCTTCTTGTATATTCATATTATATGGTTAATATACATACTATAAAATTCCAAAAGAAACATAAGTGGTTCATTAATGATATTTCTAAAATTATCTAATTCATATTTCCTAATCTTAGATTTTGACGATTATTATATCATTTAATAAAATAATATTTGTTTTAAAAACTCATTTATGTCAATTTTGACACTATTTAGTAATTGATTTTTCCTAAAGTGATAACAACTTTATTAGTTAGAATAAAATTCTTTAAATAAAATAGAATATGTCATAGGTACCCATAAAATTAATTTATGCATAAAAAGATTAAAAATAAATTTATTTTAACATTTAGAATATAATTTATTTAAATCTTTCATTCACAAGGTAATCACTACATCACCATTGTGTCATAAATAAATTTACTTATTTTATGTCTAAAATTTTTAAATAAAATACCATGATGCAGGAAATATTTTTATATTTAAAATAAATATTTATAGTCTAAAATATCACTTATATAACTGCATAAAATTTTATTTACTAAAAGATATATGTTTATGTTACATTTTCCTTAACTTTAAGATAATTTTTATAAAATGCCATTTTCACTTATAAGTGGCTCTATGGGGTCCCAAAATCGACCCAAGAATGGAAATGGTCGTACATGTATCATCTAGTAGGGTTAGGACATGTGTTAGGGTAATTTAATGTTATTATGATATTATTTTATATCCTTATTTACCAGATTTACCATTTAATCATGATAAATAAAATATTTACTAAAGATGCTATTCTTAATGTCTAAAAATAAAAGTTACCTTTTAAAATAATTTTGACCTCATGATTCTAAATATGGAATCCATTTTTCCTCCAAACACATAAGTTTCAGAAATTAATTTAAAATTAATTCTCATTGTCAAAACCAGAAAACGTGTTTTTAAGAAGTAAAAACTAAAAAAAGATTGGCAAGTGTTTATGTCCAATTTCAAAGTGAAAATATTTATAATGAAAAAAATTGGATTAAATAGTAAAAATATAATCAAATTAATATTTAAAACCAATTTAATGTATAATCTATCTATATAAATATATTATATTAAAAGGTAGATTTGAATTAATATTTAGTATTTTTTATTATTCATAAAAAATGAACTTTATCAAAAAAATACAAAATGTTACCCGAAGTAAATTTTGACGTCCCGATTCTAAATAAGAATTTTATTTTGTTAAATGGAGCATATAAAAGTGATAAAATCTAGATTTAAAAAGGGGTTCACCATCAAAATGTTGTAAAACTACCTTTTAAAAATATTAGAGTATTTATGCTTAAAATTGGATTCATTTTCATTTTAAGCCTCTAAATTTTATTAGATAAATGTAAAAATAGTTAAAAAAATGTTTAATTATTCTATTGTTAGTTATTTTTATTCCCTCTAATGCAACATCTTTGTGATTACTACTATTTAAAATTATAAAATTATGTTATTATTTTTCAGTATGACTCATCCATGTGGGAAATATGAGATTTCGAAGAAACCCATTATTGCGTGTCTGGAACGCCATTGAAGATAGCTTCTTCTTTAAAGTAAAATTAATATCTTATTTATAAATATTAATATATATTAAATTTTATTATTCTATAAATACCTTGTTCTTTACACTACATGAGAACTAGCTAGGGAACCCCATCCAAGATTGATCTGGATTATAACATTGAAAATATCAAACTATTCTTATGTAGCTCTTTCCTGGTAAAGACCAAAAAGGTGCTCAAACATGCTCTATGAATTTAGGTTTTCCTAATAATTTCATAGTTCACTATTAATATATGAAATCATCAAATAATGAATGTCTAGAACACCACTAAAATGTTTTTTATAGACAAGGAACCCTTCATCACTCACCTCCTTAGTATGTGGACTAGGAATTGAGGATTATTGCACCTAATATTTCTATTTATGATTAAAAACAACTTGAAGGAATCTAAACCAACGCCAATAAGTTAATTATAGTGAGTATATTTTCTTTATCTAATATAGATCGAACAAATAGTATGGATGAAGAACTTTTCATTTTATTCTATAATTAAAATTTTAGATTATTAGAAATTTCTTGATAGTTTTTTTTTTGAGAAATATAAAATTAATTGATGTTATTAAATATCCCACAATTTGATCATCTCCTAATATCCCTCACCATTAAACTCAAAATGTTTATTTTCTAGGAAATTCTTTTGGAAATGATCCATATTCCCATTCAAATAACAATAACCAGGATTGGTCAAGCTACTTGAAGGTATCTAGGTAGGTATGTATTTTATAATCGTGGGCTTATAGATCCTTGATCCATTAAGTAGAATCCCCTATCCTGAAATCCTAACTTTGATTTTCTCAACACTTTCCTCTGAGATAAAACAAGTCTAGAAAGGGATACTTCTATTTATTTAAGATGGTAAATTCTGCCCATAACCTTAATAAGAACTCCACGTTAAAAGTAAGTGTCCCAAAAAGGGTTAGTCAAATACTTATTTCTAAGGAATTAAATTCCAATCATATAATGGTAGGACTATTCTAATTTAATATTTAATTGATGCATTTTAATGTATTATTCTTAGATTTTATCTTTTTTATCTGTTACATATCTTGTTAATACTAAGTGGATGCTACTTAATTAATTAACCATGCTAGATAAAAAATTTATACATAATCCATTTTATTTAAATTATATATTTTCACATTAATACATTTATTTATTCCCTAATGGCCTGAAGGCCTTATTTTTATTTTATTATGGATAATCCCCCTTTTAAAGGTTGAAGGGGAACCCTTACATGACCCGTAGGCCCAAGGCACAAGGCCCGACATGACCCGAAGGCCAGTACATGACCCGATGACCCAGAGGAATACTATGCCCATTACATGACCCGTAGGCCCAACCTATTAGAACTTACCCTCCCTATCTTTGGCATAATTGATCATCTAGATCCCCACTACGCATTGGTGATCGGCTAGCATTGCCCCGTATAGAGCTTTACAGGGTTTGGTCCCGATGGCAGTTGTCATACCCTCTCATTCTTCAAATCCAGTTTGCTTTTCTTCTAGTGACTGCTACTCTTCTAGGGTATGATCTGTGTGAATTGGGCTACTCTATGGTCTATGTTTTTTGAAGTCCCTGAGGCCCGAAGGCCTTTTGATGACCCAAAGTCCCTAAGACCTGTAGGCCCAAACTGATGACCTGAAGGCCCAAATCAGGTGAATAGTTTCGACTGCCACAATACCAAACAATACTTACTACAGTACTCCTACATTACTACTATAGTGATCTGGAAATTCACCTCCACCCGGTTTTAAACCTGGGTATCTTAGATGCCAAGCAGGATCCCTTACCACTTTGGTATATGCTCATTGGCATTCATTTATTTATGTGATCATGATCTCACATCCATAAAATAAATAATTTCATAGGCAGAAATAAATAATTAATTAAATGACCCATTCTTGAGCATTATCAAATTGTTTATTTAATGAGAAGATATTAAATAAACCTATAACCTAGGGGTAATAACTCACATTTCCGGTTTTGTCCTATGTTATAACATTACCCCTTTCCATCTATATATCTCCAATGTTAGTATCACTATAGTTTTATCATGAACTTCCACCACATGCCTTAAGAAACTCCATTAATTACAAGTATTTATAACTCACACATAGGAGAGGGGAACTGAAGGATTGGTTAAAGGGGATTACATAAATATCATTGGAAACAAATTTCCTACATAATAAGGGAGGGAGTGATGACTCACATACCATAAAATTTAATCTAATAATAAATAATTGTAAACCCATGAAATAAATTAAATTAAATAAATTCCAACACATACACTTGCTTATTCTAGTTCATGAATTGTTATAAATGCAACATATAGAAAAAAAAGTAAATGGATACCATTAATTTATTTATCCATTCTTTATTATTAAGATAAAAAACCTCACATTAATTAATCAATTAATTCCATTTGATCTTAATGACCATTTGAATTTATTGGGAGATAACCATCATTAAAAAATTAATTCAAAATAATGGGTAAAACCAATAGTTCTAGATTTATTAAAATAAATTAATTGATCATTTAAAAATTTTTAAAACCATTATTAAAATTTCAAACACTTAAAATGTTCCAATAAAATCAATAAGATTCTAATGATGAAATTTTCAATTTAATGTATTTTAATTCTATATGTAATTAGGAGACAACATGACAAGTATTATCCTACTAGATGCCATGTAACTCTATTTTTGTGTATCCAGGTCACACACCTGGGGCTTCGGAATGTTGACATATCTAGACAATATGACATGTACATGATATTTATTTTTCGTGTATCCCATTTATGTATAGTTGAGATACTCTCCCGGGTCTTCGGTGTGAATCTTAGTTAGATCAAACGGCGTGTACAAGCCCACTACACATAGTGTTGTCCAAATACTATATGATCGTGAAACCTGTTGAATTACTTAGCATGTTCTCATTCCAAATACTTCATGACATGTGCCACCATCTACACATCATGTATCTCTAATGTTGTGTGTCCAAATAACAAGGCCAAGGACTGGGCATGAATCTTTGATATAGGAATTGATAAAATACACACTATAAACACCACATACACATAGTTTATATCATAAATGATCTAGGTTTTAAGTCTCACATGGTTTGAACCTGTATAATGATGACAAAAATTATATGATTTACACTACTAACCCATGTAGACAACACAACATGTACAATGTATTCATGTCATGTAATCCAAAAAACATGTGGTAGGTTATCCAGTCAACACGTAACATACCCCACATGTAATAAATGTGTGGAAAAAAGTGTATCCCTTAGAATTTTCATGTGAATCATACTAATAAGAAATTCATGTACTTTAGTTACTTTCCTTATAACCCTATCTTATCAGACAAAAATTTGGTAGTTCCCAATGGGATATCTGGAAACTCTACATCTATTCTTATACATTTATGAAAATAAAACACTAAAAAAACTTTATTAATATTTAAATAACATGTTTATTCATAATTTATTGAAGAACAAATAATTTGAATTGAAAATTCAACAATGATTATGTATAGATCAAAAATAAAATAAATAATTATAAATTTAAACGTCACCACTCTGATACCACTTTTTTGTTCCAGGTGTAGAAGAATCATGTAGAGGTGGGAGATATATTATTATTTTTAGTATTGAGTTACCCAAAACCCTGAGTGAGGATATTACATGTAAAATTTATATTTAATTTATTTAATATCTAATGAAATGAAGACCTGATCTAAGGATTCTTTCTTCGATGAATATTTCAGTTGTCTGAAAAGACCATTTCTATCTTCCTTCATTGCGCTATGAGGATAAAAGGATAGAATCCCTATAGTGGTGATACACATATGATCCTTTAATATCTATGTAATGATAATAAATCTATGGGTGATAGCATAGAGAATCAATTGTCTTGTGTTATTCGTGTTGATCAAGAGTTGTTCGATCTCGAGGAAATCTCTCTTAGGTTTCTCATTCTTGAGAGGAAGAGAGAAGGAAGGAGTTGGGAGAGAGTATTGTTGTGTGTAATGATTATAAATTTTTTATTTTGGATGAAATACACAATTAAAAAACTGTCTATTTATATATATAGGGTTTAGGTTAAAATATTATTTAACTACATGTTTCCCCATAAAATAATATTATAATATTTAATAAATCTCATGCTATATAATAATAATAATAGTATTTTGCGGTGCATGAAAACTTGTTTAATAAAAAATATTATTTAAATGACTTGTTTATTAACATTTTCTACTAGACATGATATTGGTATGTTCTAACTCCTCTAGGATTTAATAAACTCATAAATAAATATTTAATCAATATATTTTATTTAATAATAAAAATTTAGGACCAATAAAACATGAAAAAAAATTATCCCTTGGTCTTGAGAATAATATTTATTCAATTAATTAAATTCAAATATAATTTAATTTAGACAATCAGAAACACTTAGTTTGTGGCCCTCTAGGATTATTTCTCATTAGAATTATGTGGGCTTGCCTAAATTCTAACATTACTATATAGGAATGGGTCATGTTACCCAAGAGAAAGATCTTAATGCCCAAATGTTGACAACCACATATCAACACACATTGTGTAATATAATCCATTTATCAAAATATCTCATCAAACAGTTTTCACATCCATGTCACCAAATAATATGCCTGATACGTTTTTCAATAACTGTCTAAAATAAATGCATCATTTCAAAATTTCCATGGAATTTAATTCGACGGTTATATTCCAATCAAAGTTATGAGATATCAACTTCCATAAATATGGATGAAAAAAATCCTTCCTCAACTTATCCATTAATGACATGTTAATCACGACACACCCAACATACCCTACCTCACCTCAAACATATGGTGTCACTGTTTTTGTCAAAAAAAATATAAGTACATGATTAATGATATTCATAAATGACATTCTTAAATTATTAGGACCATTACACATTACCATAGATAGAATTATCTGATGACAATAAAACATGTAATTTTTTTAATGGAGGGTCTATTTTTATAATCTACCATCTTGGAGATTATCAAGTGAAAACTTCGTCAGATTAATCATTATAATCTATGATTAATCACACCTGATAGTATAAATATTATGTGTCCCATCATGGTATGTTATCAAACCACATAACTATATTTAATAATATCATTATAACACTTAACGGTTCTCATTATAGAGAGGAAATGATATGATTTTGTCAGTGATACATATACTCTAGGACATTATTACATCTAATTAATGAATAAAAATGAATAATATTTAATAATATGTGTTATTAATACTCAATAAACTTAATATAAATGTAATAACATTATAAAAAAAATTCCCTAAGACACCAACTCTAAAAAACCTTTCATCATAATCTCGGGAAGGAAACATAAGAAAGGGCGACCTCAGATTATCAGTAATGGTAAATATAAGATATATCAATCAATGATCATATGAATGAATAATATTGTATAATTCTGACTCAAAAATACACTAAGTGATGCCTCGAGCTGGTTGGACACCATACCTCAAGAGTGCCTCCCACATACCAGTGGCTGCGGACTTTTATTGGGGGCATATGGTATGTCTCTGGGGAGATTATGACCTCTTGATCAGAGTGTTGTATATAAGTAAATAACATTGATAAGTAGTAAAAATAATATTAAATAAGAAGTAAAATATTAATAAAAAATCATCCTATTAAATAAATAGTAGAAATCTAAATCAATAATAGATATAGAAATAATGGTCATGTCATGATGTTATACTACAAGGGAAGTACATGAGATAACTTGTTACCAGAATATACAACATGAAAAATAGAAATTAAAAAAATAAAAAAGGTTTAATCTAATAAAATAATGAGTACAGGATTAGTCCTATTCTTCCATACTCTAAACTCATACTGAAAATGAAACATCAGAAACTGGGAATTTCCATTTGTATGTCACTACAATCAAAAAGTTTGTTCGAGTACCAAAGGAAGCCGATACAGGGTGTGAGATATAATCCCTAGTCCACCACCAACGTTGTCTAGAATGATATAGTCTATTCATATAAAATGATTAGTTTTTAGGTAAATAATAAATGTTTGATGATAAATAAATGAACTATATTGTATTGAGTTCCTGATGGGATACCTGACTGATACTACCAGCATCGGCCAAATTCAGATATCATTGAACAAATAACAACTTGTTCCGGTATAATATGAATGGGAATTTATATAAATATATAAATATATAAATATATAAATATATATATATACATCGTCATTATACATGAATAAATATATATAAATCATATCTAGACCATCACATGGTCAAGTGTAAACTAGTACTGATCCCAATCATGTGATTTGGCATGGGAGATGCATACTTAAATTAGTATAAAGGTATCCTTAGTTCTTAATAATTGTCATCTTGATCTCTTCCAAGGTGATCCATAAATTGGACCCCAAGTATCGCTCAATGATCACTATAAGTACCCATCACTTTAAGTGGCCATCCAAGGCAATCTAAAAAGGAATCCCAAGTATCCCCCTCGGTATGGTATAATGCATTACCCTCTGATCTCATCACAAGTATACCACATAGGGGGCCAAGTATCACTTATGGAATGGTATAACCATATTTCCCACTAATCCCATCCAATATAATTCCACTAGGAAATTGATATCACTCATGGGTAGGTAAGTTATACACCTGGTGAACCCGTCTAAGGTAATTCCCCTAAGGAAAAACAAGTATCATTCCCTATATATTAATATTCATTTACAAGTTATAATTATAGAGAATGATGAGACCCTCCAAGGTGTACTTAAGTTGGTACCCTTGAATCGCCTTCATCTTAAATAAATTGTTTGGGTTTTATAAAACAATAAACTCATACCATTTAATAAAAATATTATAAACATTCCTACAAAACCACACACACCTCAAAAGGTTATTTTAAAAAATTATAGGCATGATTCACTTAGGTATTTGAGTAAGTAATATCCTTAGGGGTGGATCACATCGGGGGGTGGGGTAGGTCACCCTACAATGAAAATTCATTGGATTATAGAATCAGTTTAAGCATGATTTATTATTTAATTTATGTTATTAAACACATTGGAGGAATCACCAGACAAGTCTGGAATGTGGAACAACGATGAGTAATAAAATATAATAATTATTTTAGGGAAAATAACAAGAAATAACTAAATTAGGGTGGTATATGAACACTTGTCCATTATGAGCGTTTGAAATGAGCTTGAATGGAATAAATTGACAATAGATACAAAATCATTGAAAACAGGGCATATGTCCTCACCCCAAAATAGCGCAAAAGATAGAGAGATAAGCAGAGAAATAAAGGAATAGGAACAAGAATCTTACCATTTTTTATTCAACATGAATGAAAAAAAGTAAACATAGCTTGGATAGATAAGAAATGGTGGACCCTAGTTTTGGTGGAGGAGAAGCTCCCTCACGTGTCTCTTGTTAAAAAAAGGCTACTATCAAAATGATGGTTATGAACCCTTAAACAAATCCATGATTTATACATGTCATGTATTATATATAAATGTCAGGTATTTATAACAATGTTTATTATATATAGACATAATTTAAAGCTCAATTTTTTAATTTCTTAGGAAAAACCAATTCATGACATGCAAGGGGTCTAGAAAGACCAAAAAACGGCGTGTATTTTAAATACACACCATTTATATATAATAAATTTCATGTTTTTTCAAAATATCCAACCTATGACCCTAATAATAATTTCTTCATACAATCAAACTGACCGATGTAAAGGGCTCATCACTAGGTTCTAATCCAATAGGATTACCTATCGAGGGTGTAACAAATAATTAAAAGAATTCACTACTTTATGAAAATATAGTATGTTACAACCTCCCCTACTTAAAAAAAACTCATCCCTGGGTTTCCCTTTGAAGGGTGGTAAAATATTATCTAAGAAAATATCTAAACACTGATCATGTACATCAGCCCCTCCCTTCCAGGTCTTATCTTGCACACAACTGTGTTTCCAAAGCACCAGATCCAAGAGAACTGACATGCCTTGGAGAGTGTTCATGATATGATAAATATTATGTATTAGATTCTACTCAAATGAAACATATATATCTATCCCTATGTCCTTAGGATTAAATGAATGTGATGTGTCTATGTAATAACGGTAAAGCTGCAAAACATGGAATATGTTGGGCATGGCTCAGTACATCTTAGTTAATGCCAACTGATAGGCTATTAGCCTAAATCGCTTCATGATCATGAATGGATCGATGTAATGAGGTGATAGCATACCCTATCAATGAATCCATCTTTGACACAATCTAAGAAAAACAAACTGAAAGAATTGATGTCCCAACTTAAACTCCAAAGGTCAGTAATGAAAATCATTATAGGACTTCTTCTTAGACTGAGATGTACACATATGCTTCGAAATAATATGTACCTTCTTTGAAGTATCCAGAATAAGACAAGGTCCTAGTACTGTGGCCTCACCTACCTTTAACCATCATATGGGGAATGAAATGACTCACCATATATGGCCTCATAAGGAGTCATCTGAATACTTTAATGATATATTTTATTATAGGAAAACTCAATGAGAGTTAAGGGTTCCCCCCAAGAACCTTAGAAATAAAGGAAATTGGCTTGGAGAATGTCCTATAACACCCGTATCATGCTCTCATATTGGTCATTGGTCTGAGGGTGGTATGTTGTACTCATTTGAACCTGCGAACCAAGTGCTTTCTACAACCCCTTCCAGAAACATGATGTAAACTAGGAATCTTAATCCAAAACATTATAATAGGGAACACCATAAATGTTTAAAATCTCCTGAATATAATGCCACTCAGGCCTGTCAACTAATAATGTCTCTCAGATAGGTAGGAAGTGTGTGAACTTAGTCAATATATTTATGATCACCCATATAACATCCCTACCTAGATGGGACCTAAAAAATATAATCACAAAATACCTAGTGACATCATCCCATTTCTAGTCAATAATGGATATAGGATATAAAATTTTCAGCAGCCACTGGTGCTCTGCCTTCACCTACTAATAGGTGGAAGACAATGTGATGAAACCTATATTCTTCCTCTTTAAACATGTCCACCAATATAGATGATGCATGCCTCGATACATCTTGGTATGACTAGGGTGTAATTTCCAACTAGAAGCATGATATTCCCACATCATTTTTTCTTGAATGACTTTAGAAAACCAATCATGCCCATGAAAGTGAAAAATATCATCCATTCTGATAACCCAACCTGGTTGTGGGTCCTCTCTGAATAAACTCTCCCTTAGGACTAGGCCTTCGAGATCTAAGAGATGTCTCATCCATATCCATACTAGAAGGGAATATGTCACTACAAAATCTGTTAAAACAAACATACCATGGTATTCCTAAACCTCAAGGTCTATCTTAGAAAATATTTCTCTCAACTGAAACTAATTACTAGCCTCTCGGATGGGCTGTGTTTGAGTCTTTCAGGTCAAGGTGTCAGCTATTTCATTTCCCTTTTTGGGTGTATAGGCAATCTCCATGTTTAACTAATGAAGGTATTCTACCCACCTATGCTATTTTAGATTCTAATCTTGCTGTGTGGAAATGTATTTGAGGCTTTTTTGGTTCGTGTAAATGATAAACCTATAACGAAAAAGTTAATACCTCCAATAACATAAACTTGAAACCACAACTATCAACTCAAGGTCATACATATGGTAATCCCACTAATTTTTATCAGCTAGTGGGACCCATAATTCACAACTTGAACTCCTTGCATCATAATTGATCCTAGAATAATTCCTCACGCATCATATTTAACTTTATTGCCTATGCCTGGTTCTAGAAGGATTAATATCAATGTTGAATTCAATCTACCGTTTAACTCCTAAAAGGTTGCTTCGAAGGCTTCAGACCATGATAAATTCAAAACCTTTTTAGTGAATCCAATGATAGGTGTTTCCAAGAGCGATAATTACACCAAGATACAATCCCTGAAGACTACCACAAATGAATCCAAATATGGGTGGAAAATACAATTCATCAAATCCATAAAAAATTCTAGTTCATTTTTAAGACTGAACAACATAACCAGATACACATAATGACCATATATGTTGCATAATTCTATAAAATATATTTTTTAAAGTGTAACTCACATATGATGGTATCCCAAACTTAAACTGACTATTTCTTCCACTCTATACTCACTATTTCTTCCTCATCCATAATATTTTGAATCAATTACCAAAATTTCTTTGTATCCCCTATGAGACGATTCAGTACCATGATAACCTTATTTGTTTCATTAATTACTAAAGCAATAAATATCATTTTTAAGTTACTCATCATCAATTTTTTGGATATAAATGAATTTAAGGTTTCATTTAATGATATATATTTTTTAAAATTAAATTACCTCACATTACTAAACTATGTTTCAGATCAGTAGAAAAAACCATGTGGGAAAGGATATTGGTCATAACCTAAGTCATATTCCCTAATATAGTTATAATTTGTCCACTTCTAAGTGTAGATTTAGAACCATTATCTTTCCTATGAGTGGAATCACTACATAGATTACATAAATTGATATGGTTTACATTACATATTATAGGATCTATTTTTAATCAATGGTATACAATAGATTTTATCATAACATTATGAATCCTAATGTATAATTTTTAAACTAGTGAAAAATGTAACATAAATTAAAAATTTATGCATAAGTAATATCTTAATCCTAAACATGGTTTATTTGGGAATATTATCCAATCCTAAAAACTGTTTCAAATATTTCATAATGGTTTTTATAGAAAATTTGAATTAATCCATGAAAATTACCCACAAGTATCAAACTAGGTGCGCATTAAGGGCACACTAACCGTGAACTATAATGATAAATGAGATATACTCGACCAACAATTTTCAGGGGTATTTCCCATAGATGCGTTTATTTCAAAAACCACATCCACTTTTAGTATCCATGATGGTATGTATTTCTAGGAAAACCACATAATTTATAATTTACCAAAACTTTGGGATGTTTTCATATACATAGACTTATAATAAATTTCAGTCATTGGGTTATGTTCCCTAATCAATGTTTTCCAAAATCTTGTTCCCAAGGTTTATAATAAACTTCCTATAATACCAACTATAAATATCCTAACCCTTGTATCCTAGATTCGGTGGATAACATAATATATTAGTACTACATATAAGTGATCACATCCCAAAGGACCATATAGTTTAGTAGTCTTGGAAAACTAGATACATACTTGAATCTCAATTTACATTTGAAAACATAAAATATAACATAGTATATTCTTTGAGAAAACCGTTATTCAATCTAGTATATCCCAACATATCAATTATAATACACTTCATGGAATCTTATGTAATGGAAACATTAGAAATGGGTGAGCTTAGATGCTTAGTAAGGGTATACGTATAGTGGAAGCTAATATGGAATGGATAATAAGAAAAGAATAAATGAAGAAAAAATAATTCCACATAAATAATCACGTAATTTTGAAACTTATCCATGTATATTAGAACTATTAAAATAATCACATGTATATCAATAACTAATTTCATAATGATGTAATGTACAATGTTGGACATCTTAATCATACCTTTAATGCATCGTGCCAATACATATATAAAAATGGGTAAAGCCTCAAAAAAATACCCAAAACATTTTATATCATGAGACCTACCCATGAATCAAGGGGATATATAAGTATGGGCACCACCTGTCACTTAATTATTCCATTTCATTCATCATATGAATGAATTATAAAACCTAATGAACATTTATTAAAAATAAATAACTATCTTCATCAACAGAACTAGAATACAAAATTCCAACACTTTCCCCTATCTTACTAATCATAAACATCCATATAAATATGATCTATGGTATCATTATAGTATATCCTCCATAAATAAAAAATATCAACAAATGTTCTTGAAATAGATGAAAATATATTAAAATTTTCACTAGAAAATTCCATGAATAAAATACCCCTTTCACTTTTAAATCACATATTTTATATTTAAAAGTTTTAAAAATATTCAGGAAAAAATTTTCATTAAAACTAACCATGTAAAATTCTAATGGAATATTCAAATAAATTGTTTGTCATGATGGTGGTAAATTTCTTTCAGGCCATGAATGTTAAAATAAATATTTCATTCACATTTTCGATCAAGCGTACCTCATCCGAAAAAAGACAAGAAGATTCCTTTGAAAAACATTGGTACAAATTAAAACATGGGTAAAAAATCCTTCAATAAATATGTGTATAATATTAAAAACATTATTTTAAACTTTTTAAGTGAAATAATGACATATAATAAAAATATTTTTGACCATGTAGAAAAAAATGTCGGTCTTAAAATAATTTTTTCGGTATATTCAAAACTTAAAAAGAGGAAAATGAAACAAAAACATATAATTTTTATAAATAACTAGAGGAATATAATATAAATTAGTATACATATAGAAATAAATAATTTCCATAGTAGCGACTTAAACAAAAACAATCCCAAATAATGATGGGACTATGAAATAAACCCTTACCTTAGGTCCAAATTCTATAGTATCTATTTGAAACTCATTTAAAATAAATATATATTTATTTTACATATATTCCAGAACCATATTCAAAAATATCAACATAGATATGATTTAATTATTGCCTTTTATCACCCTCTTATTAACAATTATTTTTTAAACCACTATTCTGGGAGAAAACATCATTGTTTTTCATATATGTTCTGATTTGGTAGTTTTGGTAATTATAATTTGATCATGATTTTATCATATACAAAATTATAATCATGATATAAATATCATATATATTTAATATATATTTATTTATTATTTATAATCATCCGTAAAAGTTAATAATATAAAAAAATGAATTAGACCGTTTATGGAGATGGTAGGTCGTACGTACACATGAGTATTGTTTTCAGATTTTGATAGATTGAATGAAATAAAGGTAAATAATAATTATACATACCATAATAATTATTATATAAAATATATTTATTAAATATACCCCTATTATCATCCATGTAAAGAAGAAATTAATAATGAATCACATCGCTTCAGGGAGGTGGTAGTCCACACATTTTCATAAGAGGCGTTATCATTTTTCATTTGATGGAAAAGAGGATGGATAATGGTGGATTTATAATAATAATAATATTTCGGTAAATTTAGGATACTATATTTATTATTTTATGAAAAATTCCTCAAATTTAGATGATGTAAAATAATAAGTAAAAATAAATTGATTGGTTAAGGCAATTATCTCTCCTTTGAAATAACTCCTTTAGAACTCATCTTACGTACCCTAAGGTTGGTATTTTTGAATACCATCACCTAAATAACGTTTATAAGGATGTTTGGGAGGGATTTTGTCTGGGTTTCTTTGGAGCTATTTTTCTCAAAGTGGTGTAAATAAAAGATAGAAGTGGTAACCTTTTATAATCGAGGTAAATGACACACTTGGAATTACTAAAAAAATTAAAATATAACTAAGTTGTTATCAAGAAAAATGTCTTCAAATAGACATAGATTCAAATAAAAATACTATAAGGTTGAAATATCATAATCCAATGAAATTTAGATTGGTTTTGGTGTCATTTTAAACCTTATCTTTTAATTTAAACCCATTGGTTAATCAATTTTAATCTTAACAGTAGTAACATTAAAAGGATATAATTTTACTTATAAGATTCCAATTGTCTCATAAATTAATCAGGAATGAAAGTTTATATCATTTACCCCCTAATTGTACTCTTTCAATATACTTATGATTTCAAAATAATTTAATTGATTTTTTTTTATCAAAAAACAATATTAATGTCATCTTAAGGACTATTCTAATATATTGACAATGAAAAAAATATGAACGAAATTGAATTAAATTATAAAACATCCCAAAAACAATAATATTTTTTATCTAAAAAATTCATGTAACATAACAATCCACCCAAATTTAATAAATTTTAAAATTTTAAAAAATAATTTATTTTATTTTTATGCTAATTGAATTAATATTATATCTATATTGCGTAAACATTTACAGTAATTATTTAGTCCCTAAAAAATATATATAAATAACGAGGAAAATAAGTTAATTTATATTTTATATGAGTATTTATTATTGGACATATATTATTTTTATCCTTATGTAAAAATTTTAGTGATATTAAAGTCTAGAGAGTGCCATTTTGTATTTATTATTTTCTTATATTAATATAATGGTCATAATCAAAGAACATTTCCACCAAAATGCCATATATTTAATACATTGATGTTCATGGTATAAATTCATGTTTTCATTGGATAAAAGAAATATTTAGAGAAATTTTAAAGGCATATCCTAAATTTTAAGACATATTTTACCTATTTTACCCTTACTAAGGTCACAAAATAGTTCCAAGGTAGATATTCATAATGAAAAAAATAAAAGGGAATTATTTAAAAAATATGATCCTAAAAACTCCAAATATGGAATATATTTTTCAAGATTAAATTTCTATTTGTTAAATATATTAATTTTAAAAATAAATGTATAAAACCTGATGACAACTATTTCAAATAAAAATACATTTTTTTATCACAAAATCAGATTTATTCATATCCCATACCTATTAACATCATTAGATAAATCTTAAAAAATGAATATATAATATATTAATTTAATTAAACTCATTCACCAATGGTTATTAATTTAGTTTATCAAGATAAAATCACATTGCATGCATAAAAATAGTTTTTTTCAAGAAAAAATCATGTTTACATTCAACTATTTTTTATTTTAATTTATAATCAATTGATAAAAAATGAATTCATTTTATATATATGTAAACCCTAAATTATTCATAATTTAACATTTCATATTCATACCCACTAATTTGACTGCTATGTTATAATGATGTAATATATTATGGTTCATTTTGAATTGGTGATATGTGTATTGTAAGCTATTAAAACACTTATATAGAGAGAAATGTATCATCAAAATATAGGGTTTTATAGTGTGACCCATCTATATTTATGGAATTTAAAATAAATATGAATCATTGTATCTATAAATGGAATCAATGACCATCCTCAAGAGAGTATCAATTCTATTTAAGCGATCCAATGTGATCTCCTTCAAACACATATATCTCTATATTTATATTATCTAGTTACATCTCATACTACAATTAATTCACAAATATTCCCTACAATCAATACAACAAGTTACCATGGGAACCTAAGTATGTCAATAAAATACATCCAACTCATACGTTATCGATTCTATGATTGTATACTGACATATTCAATGAATACATCACATTCCATTAAAATTTATGGATGATTACATCAATTTTTCTTTCATCCAAATAGACCATCACATCATATTTACAAACAAGGTGTAGTTGTTTACTCCCCCGTCTATCTCAATTGAGGGTCTAGGTTTCAAACTCTTTATATGAGTAGAAGAAATATCATCTGGGATGTTCTCCAACAAGTGATGTGATCAACACTATTCCCAATCACCCCCAGAACAACTAAGAATCAGTGGATTTCAAAAGAAAAGTATCAATGTATGAAGGTGATTATTCTAGGTATCTCACCAACCTTAGGTAATGGGGAATCTTATATGATTTATGAACCCTTAGTATACCTAAGACATAGCGTATGATACACTATGTTATATACTTAGTGGGTTATCCAATACTCAATTTTTTTGTGTCTCATTAGAATAATTTTTTATATAATATAAGAATCCTACTCATGAAAACCATAACATTTCATCATAACCAACCATACTCCATGGATAATTTTGATTAGGAATTAATCAATTTCATATTTTGATCGGTCAATTATCATTACCCTTTAATAAATAGATGTTAATATATACATATATGAATCATACATGATGGAATGATAAAGTGGATATTTCATTTTACATAATACATCTTATATTCTTAAAATATATATGAATAATTAAAAAATATTATATGATCACTTTTCTACCATATATTATATGGTAGACTATTATTATTTTTAACTCATTACATCTAAATTTAATTCATGTAATATCTCTATTAACCATCTGATAAAACCCTCCCTGTAAAATCATTAGCTAGTAAAATCTATATAAAATGTAATTTTGAAAAATTTTGATATTTAGGAAACATATTCCAAATTTTTTACTCCTTGACCATATTAAAACACTTTAACTACACAACATATAATATTAGGATTTCTAATTTTAATCTATTTAGGTATTTTCTAAGGTTAATACCCTTAAACTTAGAACTTTTCCTTTAAAATTTCCCCTTGAAATTTTATGTTAACTAATGTAACTATTTATATTATTACCTAGCATCACATCCTAATATTCATTAGGATAAAGTAACATTCACTTTGTTATAGTAACCAAATTTGACACTTTATATTTTTATTTACCACCACATCCTAAAATTATTTTATAATATCAAGTGAAATTAACTTTTTTTACATCGAATAAGAAAGTTATTTTGGAAATAGTTATGTTTAATTTCACACAAAAACTGATGTAACTCTTTAAATTTTTATATACTATAAAATAGACTAAAATATTTAGGATATTAAGTAGAAATAAATTTAATTTTAGACTGGTATAACATTTAATTTATTAAATTTGAACTTATCCAAGTCAAAAAAAAACTTAGACTAGCTTCATAGAAACTATATTATATTAAGAATATCATGTTAAAATACAAACTCTTTTATGTTTTAGAAGAAAATATTATTTCATATTGGTGTAAATATTTGACAAATAAAAATTGTTTCATATTATATATGATATTCCATGTTCTTGGTGAATTTTCCTTTGAAAATAAAACTATTTATCAAAATATGTTACTAATGAGTGGCATAAACATATTTCATCATTTTTAACAAAAAGTTCAATAAACATTCCATACTATATAAAATAATTTCATCCTAGTCAAATTTTCAAAAAAAGTTTTACAATTTTATGAATCATAAACCATGTGTATTAAATTAATCATATCATTTTGATTATAAAAAACTCATTTTCAATGAACAATATCTTTAATCATATAAGATAAATAGATGAAGATACGCATCCTTTATTTAAACTCATCTGAACTTTATAAATTCCTTTGTATTCCAATGTTTTATGAAGATTCTCTTTTCTTTATCACTTTGAATGAAAACTATAAGATCAATCAATTGTCCCCTTTATTTTGAACTCTTGTATATTCAAAATACTTATAAGTCATACATTAGGTATCATATACACTTAAAATTATGATAATTAATTTATATAAAATTGATAACTCTCACTGGTCTCCCTGAGTACTTTTAGGCACCATAGGATTATTATTTTTTCTTTGTAATATCCCTCCCCAAACTATTGTAATATACATAAAATGGGAATTCTATATAGTTTCCAAAACCCCTTCATGTATCTAAAAAAATTCCATCATATGGAATCATTACTCCTTCCTGATTATAAATTTATGTTTCAATTCCATACTATATAAACATTGTTGGACTCTTTGACTAACTTTGACACTTATGGTTTGAACCTTTACCCATATATAATGTATATAAAACACCATAACCAATAAATCACATAATCTATTCATCTATTCTTAAATTTTGAGAACATCCTGTAAACTTTTCTTTAAACTCATTCTCATTGTGAGAAAATTTCTATAGATGAAAACAAAACGAATTCCTTAGCCAGAATAACCCTAAAGGAAACCTTTAGTCTCACGAAGTCATTATTACACTAAATTATATTTAGTGTCATTGATATACCCAATCTTGTTGATTATATGAGAGTAAAATTCATTTCAAAAATTTTCATATAATTACTTTGAAACCTTAAGTGGACTATTTTATATTTCTTATAAGAATCTACTTTAACTTGTTCAACAATTTGAACACTTAGTTTCTGATAAATGTGTGTCTCTAACACATAGAATTTTTTCATACTTACAAATTCTTATTAAGTTACCAGTCAAAACAGTTTCAAAGATTAATTTTCTCTTTTCTAGTTATTAATCTCAAACATTTAATGAGGAATTTTTTTAGATGGTCTTCAACTAAGATGACGAAAACTTTTTAATACCTCGTATCTATTATTATTCCAAGATCCATATTTCATTATAACATGCATTGGTTTTGGAACATAAAAAATTCATTACTATATCTAGTAGACAATAATTTTCAATCAAATCATATATGATTATTAAATATCTGAGTGGATAAATCTACATCAAAATCCATCCTTTGGATATAAAATAAACTCTATTCATCTAATATCATAAAGATTTCGGTGTTGTAACTATGTGAAATCCAAAGAAAAACACCAAGAACAAGGCACCTAATGGAAGGTTCACCTCATTACTTTCTTTCTATAAACAAGATAATCCATGTTCACCTATTGGTTATGGTCACCCATATTGAATGATTTAATTTTTGAGAAGTGAAAATTTAGAATGAATAAAAAACATAGTATTTTTAAGTGGATTTAATATCACCGTTTTATGACATTTTATCACCAATATATATGAATTATTATAATGATTTAATTTTAGAATCATATTTCATCCACTAATTCAATATGTTCAAAACTATATTGATGTGTAACTATTTACAAAACCCAAATTTTGTGTTACTCGCCCAAATATATAAACCAATAATATTTTTAAAAAAAATTAAAATTCATCCCCTGTATAAGGTACATGAAAATTTCATGTAAAAGTATAGATATTTATGAAATTTAAAATCAACACATGAGTAAGCCCATAGCCACATTTATTCAACCTTCCCCATTATGAATCAAGGTATAAGCCTTCAGAAAAATGGGAAGTCCAACCCAAAGTCTCTTTACCTGAGGATAATCTAATCAAGAAATAATTTAATTCATCATAAATTCAATACCTAATATGTATAAACTATACTCAATAATTAAATTCATGCGAATAACTTTAATTAAAAACTAATTTTAGGGTACATTAAATCTAAATCTTATATAATCATTCCTAGCATATAATACAAGGCTAGAAAATTTATAAGTATTTTAACATCTTAAACTAAACTATAAAAATATTCACTATATAGACACGATTTATATTTATGAATAAAGTTGGGAATGTTAGTTAAATAAATGAACATTTCAAATATTTAAACACGAGATAACATTATGAAAAATTTATAAAACAACGATTTTAAACATTTTATAATTCATTCTATTATAAGATAAATGTAACTACTTTACAATTATTTCAAATATGAACTCATTCTTATTAATCATATGAAACTTTATTTTAATATATGATATGTTATGAAAAATAAAAAAATTATTTTAATTTACAATTATTTAATTTTTTTACATAATATAAATATCACAAATTAATATTATTTAATCCTCAGGTCAAATCTATTTATAAAAACCCTTTAGATAATGTTTAACTGATTTCAAAATTGGTCTCTATTTAATATTAACATTTAAAATTAATCATTATGAATTTTTAATAATTTTTCCCTAAATATAAACACTTTATATTTTTCCTTATCTTTTAATATATAAACTCTATAAATTACAATTATAATTTTTCATGAAAAAATTATATTTAACATTACCGGTTAATATTAATGGAATTTTTATAATAAATGTCACAGAATATTTATTTTAATTAATCATAAAATTATTATAATTAATTAATTTATAAAATATTATAAAATTATAAAATATTTTAAAATATATTTTTCCATTATTTATAAATAATTTATAAATAATTAAATACAATTCATAATTGAATTAAAAAATATTTTTTTACCATTAATTGTATTTTATGATAAATCTTAAATCGTAGGTTATGATTGATAATAGGTTGTGAATAAACCCTTTATGTACTATCTTGTGTATTCTATAATAGATAATTCTATCATAAAATATGATATTTATTATACATAAGGTTTTTCTCTGACATACTCTATAATAGAAAATTATATATTTAAATATGATATGACTTATGAATAAGGTTTTTTAAAAATCATATTTTATGATATAACGAGTTATAATATTATCGATATGATACTATTTCTTTCAAATACACTGTGCACTAATTATATTTTATGGTATGAAATAAACCTCATATACTACTAATGAAAAACAATGGTTTTATAATACCTATTATCTTATAATATCAAATTTCATATGCTAAAACTCATAGAACAATTATAACTAGTTGTATTTTATGATTAATAGGTGATATGAAATATGATATTAATGTTTTTCATTTCAAACATGGTTTCATGGATCTAAAAATATGGTATTTTTTTATACCACTTCTTGTATTCATAAGAGAAAACTAACACTTATTAAAACAAGTGAAATTGATAAAAATCATAAACCCCAGATCATTATGCTTAGAATTAAAAAAACTAGAAATGAATAACAAAAAAACTCATGCATACCATACATTGAAGAAAACAATGAATCATCCTTGGCCATCATCAAATATGATTGATCATGATCATATAAGTGACACTCAAAGGACTCTAACCCCTGATGGTATCCATGGGTTGAAATTGTATCATTCATCTCAAAATTGTATCTTCGCTTCTTAAATCGATGTTCTATTATCTCAAATGCAAAATTGGAATAGGAGAGAACTTTATGTTCTTGGTATTCATAGGAAAGTACACACACCACTTCCATTTCATGGAAGTGGCCTCTATAAAATCCCCAAGGATTCTCCTTAGCTATTTTCACATCAACTCATGCATTATAAAATATGAGTTAAATCCTTATCCAACATGCATCATATGTGTGGATCAAAATCCCTTATATTATGCCTCATGTAATAGTATTTAAATGATATCCATTTTAACATCACCACCTCAGTTAACACTGAATAATAACAAGCATGGGTCATCATGTGGCCTCATGTCAACCTCACTGTACATCATTGGCTACAATCCAAAAATCATGGTCTAGGGTAGTACTGTTGGGAAACTATACCCTCATATTTGGATGCAAAATACTAGATATAATTAAACTAAACATCATCCAAAATCATAAATATCCATTAGAGTAAATAGAATTAAATAAACAAATAACAATTCTATATCAAATAAAATATAGTAGGCAGTCATAAAGACTCTTGGTCCTTCCAATATACAACAAATGATCACCCATCGGGCTGATCACATGTAAAAATAAATAAAATACTAGGATCCAATACCATTCCTGACCAGTACCTTTATCTCCAATCTCCAAATCCCTGTTATGCTACTCTATTCTGATAACACAACACAACAAAACTATTCCTTTACTCAAACTATTACACATCCTGTGCACAATCCTAAAGGTAGACATAATTTCTTTATGCACACCAAGGTTTCTATGTAGGGGGTGAGAAATAATTTCTTATTGGAAACCCCCAATAGTGTACCTAAAATCTACTATCTTATATAAGAATATGTGCACGTGAAATGACCATCCTAGTTTCATAATAACTAGAATAAAATAAATAAATCATCATCAATCATTAGGTTACAATGTGATACTCAGTATTGAGGAAAACTATCTTTGTCTAGTTCTATAATTTCTATAAGCATGTCCCATAATCATCCCAACCGATATTAATATCAATGATGATTCCTAAGACAAATTCCTAGGAAATGAAAATCAATAGATTTTGGTTGCATCCATGGATTATGTTCAAGGAGATCCAAATCAAATAACCATGATCCAAATCCAATAAACATTTTCAAGGAATTCCAACTCAAATTCCCAAGAGCAAAATCCATAGAGTGTGTCTAAGGAATTCAAAATCCAATACCCAAGATCCAAATCCAATGAGTGTATATAATGAATTCCAAATCCAATACCTACGATCCAAAATTCAAGGATTGTTTCTAATGAATTCCAACTCCAAGCACATCATAATACAAGGAGCATGTCTATGTAATTCTAAACCAAACCCACAAGCCACATATGGGGGGGGGGGGGGTAGGATCCCCTATCCTAGATTCCAAGGACAACATCCAAGGAAATCCATACTAGTAGAACATACTAAGTTAATGATTATGTCAAAGTCATTCCAAGAGAATATCAGGCATGAAGTCCAAATACTAGTATTATGTACTAGGAATCACATGACTCATAGTACATCTTAGTGGTTAGTTTTTCCCACCCCAATAATACCACATAACTCATCTTGATAGTTTATCCATCTATGAAAAACCAACCTAAAAATTTGAGGTTGGCCTCTCTAGTGAATGATCGTCATCATCATAGCCATAACATTCTCAAATCATGTAACACCCCCAAGCTTCCATAGTATGTTTTCCTTTGAATAATGAAATAGTTTCCGTTGTACGCTACTTGGAGTTTCAACGAACCATGACCAATCAAACTAGCTATTATGAATAGTAATACCCAATTTTTGAAATTTTATAAATTTTATTTTTCAAAATGGACCTTATTTTTGGATTCAAAATATCAAAATTAGCTTAGAGTGAATTTTTGGTATTTTTCTGAAAACTTTCAATTTTTGATGAATAGTGAAAAACACCCCGTTATTGTTTAAAACCAACTTTTTATTTAAATAATTATTTATTTTAATTATATTTGTGTTTGGTAAAAATAGATACATAATACCTATATATGTTCAATGTAATTCATTGGAGTCATTTTATAAGAATATTAGATATATAAAATTTTATTGAACGTTTTAACGTTTTTTACCCACCTTCTAGGCACATTAGCAAATTTACAGAAAACATAATTTTACCAATTATGTGAATTGAATTTAAAAAATATGAGAGAAATAGTTGATATTAGTAAGTAAAATGGGTTTCATTAAGATGAATATAATTTTTGTTGAATAGTAACTTTTGACTTTTATTTACCACAATTAAAAGTAAATAGGGTAATTAAAGGTACAAATGATTTTATTATTACCCTAAAAGATGCCATAATTCTATTGGATAAGTTTATTTCAACCAAAATAAACCTTATGAATAAAATATGATCCTTTTGGTCCACTTGGATTAGATTAAGACATTTATTATTATTTTATTTCAAGAAGAGTTAAAAGTGTTAAATTCAAATTTTCATAACTAAATTTTTTTCATATAGGGTTATACATAAGATAAATTCAACTATAAATATTCATTAGAAATATAAAAAAAATTCCTATATAATGCTATTTTATTTATAAATTTTAGACATTAAATATGAAAAATAATTTATGACACAATGAAGATGCAGTAATTACCTTTTTAATGAATGGTTAAAATAATGGATGTTATAAATAACCAAATGAATATAGATTGAGATTTTTGATGAATTAAATTAAATTTATATATTAATAAGGCAAGTTAGAGTTGATTAAATGAATTTATTTCGAAGTAATAATGTTGTTATGACTTCCAAAAAAATCAAATACTAAATAGTGTCAAAATTAACATAAATGAGTTTTTAAAACAAATACTATTTTATTAACTGATAAAATAGTCATAAAAATATATGGTTTGTCCAAAGGACTTATATAATAATATATATATTATTAATGAACCACTTGGGGAACTCTTTAAATTTTATAGTAATATTATTAACCATACAAAATAATAATACAAGAATACAAGGTAAAAGTTAAACTATTTAATTAAGAGTTAAATCTAAAAGATAAGGTTAATATGGTGACCTAAACCTGTCTAAAACCTATTGGTTGAAATGTTTTAGACCCATCCAGACCTTATCCTCTAAATAAATCATTTTTGATCCATTATAAACTGAATATTATTAGTGTAACGCCCTGACCCCAGTTACCCAGAGTCAGTGCATTATTACATAACATTGGCATGATCACAAGAAAGATCAAGTCTCGAAAGACCGATTAGTTTAGTAGCCTTGGAATAACTAGATACATTAATAAAGTTTAACATTACATCATAAAAATGAAAACTACAACAACATAGTATCCATAGTCCACACTCTTATCCCCTCATACTATCCCTGCAGGTCATTCATAAATTACTTCTTCACATCCTGGGAAAAATAAAACATAGAAAAGAGGTGAGCTCAAATGCCCAGTAAGGATAACAATATAGCAGAAACTTTCATAAATATGAATAAACATTTAAGTCAATGTATAACTAAAACAAAATCCTTTTAAACTTGAACTTCAACATAGTATGGCAAAAATAAAATGAAATAATTCCATTTACTTATTCACATGGATATTATACTAATCGAATAATCACATGAAATTTCAATAACCACTTTCATAATGATGGAATTCATAATGCCAGACTATCATAACCACATAGCCAAGGCCTCGTGCCAAGACTACAAATAAGATTTTGTCAAGGCCTTGTGCCAAGACACTAGTTTGTCTCATGAGACCTAACGATGCATCAAGGAGCTATAGCGGGCTCCACCTGTCACATATTAAGTCAAATGCATTCCCATATGAAAAGGTTTAAACATAACATAAACATTCGTATTAAAGCTAGCATACGAAATGTAAATACTTCATCTATAAACCATGAATGGTATAAAAATAACACATCCACAGTCAAACACATCACAAAAACTTCAAAACAATATGGAAGTTGTGTATCATAATAAATCAACATCAAATAAACTTAAAATCCATCAAAGGATGTTGACATAGATGAAATCAAAACTATTTGAGAGAAATATATCTTTTTTTGAAATCATTTAAAAGTAACACATTTATTAAGGAAGTAATTTAAAAGACATTTTTGAATCAAAGTGTCCCATACCACTTAGAAACTGTTGAAAAGAAATATCATTTCAAAAAATTCATGTCCATATAAATAAATCCTTAAAATAATTCTGAAAACATGGACATTAATTAAAAAGATTTAGAAAAATAAATCTTTACAACATTTAAAATTATGAGTTTGATAAAGATTACCTTTCAGAAAATCTTAAAATATTCATTTTGAAATCATTTAAAAGTCACATAATTATAAAATAAAACATTTACTCTGAATATATCCTTATAATCTTGTAAGGGAAGCTTTGAAAATTTTATAATAGTGGAAAATAGCTTCCCTCGCCGTATAAGTAAAAAAACATTCTTACCTTAATTCTGTCGAAAAGGTTAAAAATGACCTTGTTTGGAAAACGACGGAAAGATTACTTTATAAATATCTTATAAAAAGTCAAACAAGGGTATAAATGACTTTATACCATATTCTTTAAAATATTAAGAATGTTTTGAAATACACTTTCAAGAAACATGGATGTGGATGATAAAGAGGTCCCAGTAGATAATTACGTATAAACAACCTCGGATAATGAAGAGATTGTGAAATAACCCTTACCAGTTTGGTAACTTACGAAACATAAAACCCATGAAATAGGTATCATAAAATTAATATGTAAATACACATAAATTAAAGTGTATTACACAAATAATACAATTATGGGCAGTACATACACCACACAAAAGGTAATAGTGGAAATATGGCATGAATCTCACGGGAATAAGGAGTGAGATGAAAACCCCTTACCTTGTACTTTTCATTGGTTGAGGGTAGGTTAACCTAATTTATAATGGTTAAATAATTGTTATTAAATTATAAAAGAATCATATATATTAATATGATATCATATATTATCTTTTAACATTGCTTTGTTAATAATATCTTAGTATTATCGTCGTTTCGGGTGTTAACTTACTCATTTTCTTTGATATGTTTTGTTATGTAAGCCATGTTTTTCATGGATAGTATGTATCTTATTCATATCCAGAATTATATAAAGTCCTTAAACATTATTTTTAAATCATCTAATGATAATTATACTTGAATGGATATGATGGAGAATGAATCTCATCGCGTTCGTGGAGACGGTAGTCCGTACGTACGCACGAGCGACAATATCATTCTTTTGATATTAAAATAATATATAATTGGATGGTATATCATATATAAAGAATAATTATCATGTTATATTTATTATTTACATGAATTAAAAATCATTATTTTACCCATCCAAATAATAATTTATTGAATAACAATTACACCACGACGTGGAGGCGGTAAGCCCTACGTATGCACGTATGGTGACATGTTATTCAAAGGATGGATAGAATACTGAAATATGGTTGTAAAATTTTTATAATAACATCAAAGTATATATAATATACTGGATTTATTATTTTATAATGGTAATAACAAAGAAAGAATAAGTGGAAGAAGGAACTGGAAAAAGGGTGGTGAAATCATTACCTCTTCTTCGGGTTCTTCCTTTTGATTTGATCAAAAGGGATCCTTAAGATGACTTTATGACTAAAGTAAGGACTCTAGGATGAAGTTAGGGAATTTTATAGAGTATTTGGACAGAGTTTGTCCGAACCAAAAGGCTTTGAAGGTGTGAGTTAATGAGAAGGGAGAGTTCCCTTTTATAAGAGGGGTGAGGGGCACCTTTGGAAAAGCTAGAAATATTATTTTATAATAAATTCATATTCGGTTTCTAATGTCTCAAAATTGTATTATTTAAAGGTTAAGGTGGGGATGGGAAAACCACTCAACAAATATAATTTATAAAGGTTTGGGTCATTATATTAACCTTATCTTTAAGTATTAACTCTTAGTTAATTAGTTTCACTTTTACAATGTCTCTTTGTATTTTTATATTGTATAGTTAAGAAACTTACTATATACATCCAAGAGACCCCCAAGTGGTCCATTAATGATACACCTATCATGATATAAGTCTCTTGGACGAACCTTAGATTTTTATGAATTTAATATCAATTAATAATATAATATTTGTTTTAAAAACTCTTTTATGTCAATTTTGACACTATTCAATACTTTATTTTTGTAAAAATCATAACAGAATGATTACTTCGAACAAAGTTAATTAAGTCAATACTAACATGTCATATTAACCTATAAAATTAGTTTAATTCATAAAAAGTCTAAAATTATATTTATTTGGATATTTATAATATCAATTATTTTAATTTTTCACTATTATGGTAATTACTACATCATCATTGTGTCATGAATAAATTATATTATTTAATGTCCAAAAATTATAAATAAAATATCATTATGTAGTAAATCTTGTTATATTTCTAATGAATATTTACAATCGAATTTATCTTATTCATAAGCCTATATTAAAATTGTTATAGTAAATAAACTTTGATTTTAACCCTTTTAACTCTTCTTTGAATTAAATAATAATAAACGTCCTAATCTAATCCAAGTGGACCTAAATGATAATATTTTATTCCCAAGGTTATTTTTGGTCGAATTAAGCTTATCCAATAGAATTAGAACATGTGTTAGGGTAATATTAATATCATTTTTACCCTTAATTACCCAATTTACTTTTAACCGTGGTAAATAAAAGTAAAAAGTTACTATTCACCAAAAATAATTTTCATCTCATTGAACCACATTTTACTCCTTGATATTAACCGTGTCTCTCAGATTTTAGAAATTCCACTCACAGAAGCAGTAAAATTAAGTTTTATGAAAAATTCAGTTTTTTAACTACCACTTAGTTGTTTCACTATTCATCAAAAATGAAAGTTTCCAGAGAAATACCAAAAATTAAGCCTAATCTATATTTGATATTATGAATTCAAAAATGATGTCAATTTTACCAAGTTCATAACATATCGGTTTCATTAATTAATTTAAAAATTAATTCCGGTTGTCAAAACAAATGGCGTGTTTTTAAGAGATAATAACTATCAAAAGATTGACACTTGTTTATGCCTGGTTTAAATGTAAAATTACATCCAATGACCAACATTGTATTAAATGGTAAAAATATATTCTAAATATATTTTAAAACCACTCAAATTAATAATTTATCACTATTAATTATTTCGATTAAAAAAGTTGTTTTTAATTAAAATTTAGTAATTTTCACTATTCATCAAAATATGAAAGTTATCCAAAAAGTACCAAAATTTTACCCTAAGCTAATTTTGATATTATGAATCCAAAAATGAAGTCTATTTAGAAAGATAAAATTTATAAAATTTCAAAAAGTAGGTATTACTATTCATAACGGCTAGTTTGATTGGTTGTGGTGTGTTAGAATCTCAAAGTTGCGTACAATGCACGCCATTGCATTATTCAAAGGGAAACGTACCATGGAATCTTGGGATGTTTCATTGTAAATTTTTGATGTCCCCATTCTAAAAAGAAAATTTATTTAGTTAAATTGAATATATAAAAGTTTAAAATATTGGATTTAAAAAGGGTTCACTATTAAAAGTTTGTAAAAGTTCAATACTGAAAATGAATTTGTTCTTAGACTATGTCTAAGAAACTCATAATATGAATTATAAAATTATAAAGATTATATAATGTTCAAAATTCAGGTAATATTATTCATAACCTCTTTTGAACGGCTAGTTTGGTAATTCATGATGCGCTTGAACTCAGTGTTGCGTGTAGTGCAAGTTATTGAATTATTTTGAAGAAATAACGCACTATGAAATCATGGGGTGTTACATTTTCCCCTCCTTCAATAAATTACGTCCTCGCAATTTGAAACTGTTCTTCGAAAATAAAATGTTGAAAATAGAAAATATCTTTGTGGGAAAACCCACATCAGAAATTGGGTTAATAAAATTTAGTCTTAATATGAGGAAAAGGGAAATGAAAGGGTCACCACCAAATTATGATCTCGATTAGGAGAACATTGGTGGAAATTAGAGACATATAATTGGAGGTAAAACTTAAATATTTATAGGTAGTGATTGAGATCATAAATCACAAACAAGTGTAAATTGAGGGCCTTAAATTCATCAATCAATGATGATTTAAAATACCATCGGTTCAACAAAACATATGGTATTAGGATAACACATTTTTTGTTTTAAGATCCCTTCACTAAAGTATAAGAATTAATTTCTTCATTGAATAAGAGAAGAAGAAAAATATATACTTGACAAGTAGAGTCACATCATTTAACTATGTTCTACCACAAAATCATCTTTCACTCTAAAAGATAATAGAACTCAAAAATAATATTCTATTTATCCTATTCATATAGGGTTCAAAAAATGAATTTATAATTCATCTAGAAGAACCATTAAAAAACAACATTATTCAAACCAGGTCATCACGTGGGTCAGTGGTAGGTGATACACCCTTGTCGCCCTTCAGTTGTGGGTTCAAGTCTCACGGCCTTGCCGGACGCGACGGGTTGCCGCCCGACCTCCGGGTTGCCTTTTATGGCAATCCAAAATAATCCAATCTAGAACTATCCAAAATACTTTAGTACAAAATTTATAAGGAAGGTAAACACAATGAAGTTTCTTTTTTGTTGCGTAATAACATGTGATCACCTTCATCATGTATTCTTTAAAAAAACTGCAACATTATGAATTACCATAAAACCTTATTGATTACATTCATGATCCCTTATTCCTTAAAGAATAATAGATATACTCCTTCAATCCAAAAATGTTGTAAACCCCAACAATGATGGAATATACAAATCATTAATCAGTTTCAAGGTAGTCAAGAATATCAAATATAATTTATCCAAATCAATCATGTATTATTCTAAAATCACTACCTCGGTATTAGAACCATATTATGTTTTATCTTTCTCTCAACCATATATTTTCCAAAAATTTAACCTGCTATTGAGTCACTTTTCTTTGTTCCACACAATCTCAAGTCCTTAATGAAATAGTACTGAAGTACAATCCTTATATACTCCATAATTATTATAACAAGTACATTGTTGATACAACACTCAAATGACATAATCAACATAAGAACTCTAATCATTACTCTTCATCTGTGGTAGTATCATAACTTGATTATTATCCAATAGAATCATTTGTGGCATAGTCTGATGACTGGGACATAGGTTCGTGTAGTGTCCAAACTCCTTGAAAATGAAGTATTGTAAATTTAAAACCATTTTCTTACCCTTGTAGTCACGTACTTTGTGCCCTTTTCCTCTACACTTATAACAAACTCTCATTCCTTTCAGGAAAGTTCCAGGGTGTTTCTTCCCATAGTTATCACATATGGGAAAATTCTTCCTTTCCCTCTTCCCTTAATCGATCTTTCTCTCTTCTATCATTTTCTTCTCTTTCTTCCATTCAAAGCCATAGGACTTAGTAAACTCTTTACTTATCTTATCAACACATTATATTATTTCTTCATATGATGATAATACATGGGAGACTATTTCTCTTATAAATTCTGGCTTAAGACCATGAAAGATACGATCCTTCTTTCTCTTTGGATCATCTGCATTTCTAGAGTTCTCATTCCTTCTACTAGGCGCCATTTCTAAACAATGGCATACACTAGATTAGTTTATGAATCAAAATACATAATTTCATACTTATAAAACACTTAACATAAATTGAACTATTTATGGATATAATCCATAATCATAAAAATGTTTTCTTTGAGGAAGTATATACTCATAAACCCTTCATAATGATTTGTAAAGAAAATGAGAGTTATCCTAAGCATATCCCCTGGGAGTGTCGTAACCAAGAGTACAGCAAGGCCCGTTGTCGTGCACCAGTTCCTGTTCGAGTCTAGCTCAAAGCGATGTTTTCGGGTTTTACCCCTTGGTACATCTGTACCAGAGCCGCCTCTACCCGCTCGTATCCAGACAGGGATGTATTGCTTGGAAAACTCACAAAATCTCTACAATACCAAAATTCTAGGAAGTTTTTCTATACTAATCCTCAAAGTCCATCTTAGGTCTATGTGCTCTAATCAGAGTTTATCTAAATCTATCTTCCAACGTTTGTACTAAACTTCCTCTGATACCAAATATAACGCCCCAACCCAAGTTACCCAAAGTCGGTGCATTATTATATGACATTGGCATGATCACAAGAAAGATCAAGTCTCGAAAGACCGATTAGTTTAGTAGCCTTGGAATAACTAGATACATTAATAAAGTTTAACATTACATCATAAAAATGAAAACTACAACAATATAGTCTTCATAGTCCACACTCTTATCCCCTCATACTATCCCTGTAGGTCATTCATAAATTACTTCTTCACATCCTGGGAAAAATAAAACATAGAAAAGGGGTGAGCTCAAATGCCCAGTAATTACTGCATCATCATTGTGTCATAAATAAATTAAATTATTTAATGTATAAAATTATAAATAAAATATCATTATGTAGGAAATATTTTTATCTTTCTAATTAATATTTAAAATAGAATTTATCTTATGCATAAACCTATATTAAAAATGTTTTAGTAAATAAACTTTGATTTTAACTCTTTTAACTCTTCTTTGAATTAAATAATAATAAACATCCTAATCTAATCCAAGTGGACATAAATGATAATATTTTATTCCTAAGGTTATTTTTGGTCGAATTAAGCTTATCTAATAGAATTAGGACATGTGATAGGGTAATATTAATATCATTTTTACCCTTAATTACCCTATTTACTTTTAACCGTGGTAAATAAAAGTAAAAAGTTACTATACACCAAAAATTATTTTCATCTCATTAAACCACATTTTGCTCCTTGATATTAATCGTGTCTCTCGGATTTTCAAAATTCCACTCACAGAAGCGGTAAAATTATGTTTTATGAAAAATTCAGTTTTTTAACTACCACTTAGTGGTTTCACTATTCATCAAAAAATGAAAGTTTCCAGAAAAATACAAAAAATTAGGCCTAAGCTATATTTGATATTATGAATTCAAAAATGATGTCTATTTTACCAAATTAAGAACATATCAGTTTCATTAATTAATTTAAAAATTAATTCTTGTCGTCAAAACAAATGTCGTGTTTTTAAGAGATAATAACTATCAAAAGATTGACACTTGTTTATGTCTGGTTTAAATGTAAAATTACATCGAATGGAAAACATTGTATTAAATGGTAGAAATATATTCTAAATATATTTTAAAACCACTCAAATTAATAATTTATCACTATTAATTATTTCGATTAAAAAAGTTGTTTTTAATTAAAATTTAGTAATTTTCACTATTCATCAAAATATGAAAGTTATCCGAAAAGTACCAACAATTTCACCCTAATATAATTTCGATATTATGAATCCAAAAATGAAGTCCATTTCAAAAGATAAAATTTATAAAATTTCAAAAATTAGGTATTACTATTCATAACGGCTAGTTTGATTGGTTGTGGTGTGTTAGAATCTCGATGTTGTGTACAATGCACGCCATTGCATTATTCAAAGGGAAACATACCGTGGAATCTTGGGATGTTTCATTGTAAATTTTTGATGTCCCCATTCTAAAAAGTACATTTATTTAGTAAAATTGAATATATAAAAGTTTAAAATATTGGATTTAAAAAAAGGTTCACTATTCAAAGTTTGTAAAAGTTCAATACTGAAAATGAATTTGTTCTTAGATTATTTCTAAGAAACTCATAATATGGATTCGAAAATTATAAAGATTATATAATGTTCAAAATTCAGTTAATATTATTCATAACCTCTTTTGAACGGCTAGTTTGGTAAGTCATGATGCGCTTGAACTCGGTGTTGCGTGTAGTGCAAGTTATTGAATTATTTTGAAGAAATAACGCACTATGAAATCTTGGGGTGTTACAATTATATAATAAAATAATATTTCAAACTTTTCCTAAAGTAACCCTCATCTCTCTTATAAAAAGTTACTTCCCCTTCTCTCAAAATCACACCTCCAAATCCATTTGGCTCAGCCAAAACCTGCTCCAATATCCTCCTAACTACCCTAAATTATACCTAGAGGCCTTACTTCAATCGGAAATCAAACTTAAGGATACCTTTTGATCAACTCAAAAGGAAAGCACACGAAGAAGATGTAATAATATCACCACCTCTTTCAAAGCTCTTTTCTTCTTCAACTTCCTATTTCATTGTTGTTTCTATACCAAAATAATAACTCCAGTACCTTATAAATATTGTGAGGTTATTATAAATATGGTACAAAAATATTCATTATTCTATCCTTCCTATGAATGACAAGTCACTATACATGCATACGTACGACTTACCGTCTCCCCGTCGTGGTGTAGTTTGTTATTGAAACATATCATTATATGGATGGGTATAATAATGAGTATAACTGATGTAAATAATAAATATAATAGGTCAATTATTCTTTATATTTATGATATAACATCCAATTACAAATTATTTCACCATCAATAGAATGATATTGTCACTCGTGCGTACGTATGGATTACCATCTCTATGAACGTGATGAAATTCATTCCTAATCATAACCACTCAAGAATACTTTTCATTTTTATGATTAAAAATAATGTTTAAGAACTTAATATCATTCCGGATATGAATCAAATACATCCTATTCATAAAAAACATATCTTACATAACCAAGCAAACAAAGTAAAATGAATTATTTAACACCCAAAACAATGACACTACTGAAATATTATTATCAAAGCAATATTAGAAGATCATATATCATATCATATTTATGTATTTGGTTATTTTATTATTTAATAATAATTATTTAACTAAAATAAATTAGGTTAACATACCCTGGATCAAGGAAAATTACATGGTAAGGGTTAATTCTACAATCTCTTCATTATCTGAGGTTGTTTATACATGAGTATCTACTGGGACCTCTTTATCATCCACATCTGTGTTTCTTAAAAATGTATTTCAAAATATTTTTAATATTTCCTTGACTATGGGTTAAAGTCATTTATAGCCTTTTTTGAATTTTTATAATATTTTTATAAAGTAATCTTCCCTTTGTTTTCCAAACAAGGTCATTTACAACCTTTTTGACAAAATTAAGTAAAGAATGTTTTTTAACTTATACAGAGGGTGTGGCTATTTTCTGCCGTTATTACACCTTCGCAGCTTTCCTTAAAAGATTATAAGAATATTTTTCAAAATAAATGTTTTCTTTTATATTTATGTGACTTTTAAATGATTTCAATATATAAATAGGTATTTATTTCAAATAGTTTTCATTTATCTATGTCAACATCCTATGATGTATTTTAAACTTATTTGAAGTTGATTTATTATGATACAAATCTTCCATATTTTATTGAATGTTTTGTGATATTTTTGACTGTGGATGTGTTATTTTTATACCATTCATGGTTTATGGATAAAGTATTGACATTCCATATGCTTGTTTTAATACGAAGTTTTATGTTATGTTTAAACCTTTTCATATGAGGAATGCATTGGACTTAGTAAGTGTTGGGTGGAGCCTGCTATAAATCCTCAATGCATCAGAAGGTCTCATGAGATAAAATAGTGTCTTTTCACAATTCCTTTACAAAATCTTATTTTTAGTACTTGCATGAGGCTTTGACTATAGGGTTATGAAGTCTGGCATTATGCATTTTGTCATTATGAAATTGGCTATTGATATTACATGTGATTATTCGACTAGTAGAATATCCATGTGAATAAGTAAATGGAATTATTTTTATTTATATTTTCTTTACTATGCTGAAGTTTTTGTTTAAAATGACTTTTGTTTTAGTCTTATACATTGTCTTAAAATTTTTATGCTTATTTATGAAATTTTTCTCTATATTGTTATCCTTACTGAGTATTTGAGCTCACCCCTTTCTATGTTTTATTTTTCCCAGGATGTGAAGAAGTATTTTATGGTTGACCTGCTGGGATAGGCTAAGGGATATAAGTGTGTTCAAAAGGGGACAAAAATTTTGTTGTTGTTTTTATTTAATGATGTAATGTGAAACTTATGTATGTATCTAGTACTTCCAAGGCTACTAAATTGATCTGTCTTTCAGGACATGATTACTTTTATCATGAAAATGTTATATAATAATGCACCAACTCTAGGTAACTAGGGTCGGGGCATTAAAAATCATCTATTCAGGTTCTAGGGTAAAACCAACAATCATCACTACCCATTTATCATACACACCCTCACTAGGGTTAACATCCCACTGGGTCACCCACTAGGGTCCCATATGTCTCATCAGAGCCCAGAAACCCTATATTGGTTCCTCTATCAAATTCTCATCTAAAAGGGAAACACCCATCACTTTGAGGGAATAATATCCCAGACATTATCAACATTACATTAAATCCCCATCAGGCTCATAGGGTAAGACTAGGAATCAGTATGTAGAGATGGAATAATGTATATCTCATGTCCTCGATGATCTTAGTTCAACACTCACACACCAAAAAAATCTAACTCCTCGGGTCATAAACCGATCCCATTAACTCGAGACAATCTCATGCTCCAAAAAACTAGGAACTTTGGTGACCCTATTCTAGCCCCTTTATTAATTATCATGACCCTTATATGGATCCCATTCCAAATCCCTCTTAGGAGACTCATAATCCAATCAATGGAGGTAAAACCTCTCTATCATATCTCATTCACCCTTATTCATTTCCCAAAAGACCTAAAATTGTCGAATGGGTTCCTCAATAATTATTTTCATAAAAGAAAACTCAAAATAGACTTTTTGAGTCCATTTCCTACATTTGGTGGAAAAAGTATCCCAAAACCCTCAAAGGGAATATTATATGTTGTGTACCTATGAGTACAATGCATATACTCTCAATGAACTACTCTGGGCATGTACCTCAGCACATCTTGGATTCTATAACCCACATCATGGCGTGTTTAAACCCTAAGAATTGGGTAACCCACATGGTTACCTATCCATGTTCCTCTAACATCCTTAAGAAAAATATCCCATATGGCCTATCGATGTGTACTTAACACGGGGTTTGGCAGTGTTCCATACATGGACATGTTCCCCCACAAAGGGTGTTTGGCCAAGCACTTGGCTACACCTAATGTTTACCTAAAATGCATGTCTATAAGTACTACACATATTTTATTCTCATCTTCCACCTATCACCCAAAATAATGAATATAAGGTATTCTTTATTTAAAACTACAGCTTGTGTAGTCTGGTAACCCAAATGGAAATTCTCTATGATCAACCTAAAACCATCATTTCTCCATGAATCATCACATGAAAATCACTTGGTCCTTACCAACAGTCCATATAACAAATAAAAACATAAAACACTACTATACATAGAGATCAGTGAACAAAATAATCATCCTACTTTATTCTAAAAACAATGATGCCTCAGGTCCCAATATGTGATCTGTATCCCTTTTTGTTTAATCTGTTCTCAATCACCACCATAGGAGAAGTCTGGTAGAACATATCCCCTTATCCTTTAATTATAGTAATCATGTCAAAATGGAGAAACCCTACCCCAAATATTGTGAGTAGGAAAGAAATGTGCAATGTATAATAAAAATTAAATTAAATTTAATATCAATTTTATGCACATCCTGAGTCCCAGAACCTGAAGCTTGTTTACACCTTTCCTAAACAAAGACCCTCATTTTGGACTCAATCAAGTAGTTAAAATTACAATATGATAATTCATTCAAAAGATATCAATATTTTCATCTATGGAATAATTAATAATTTATTTAATAAATATTAATATACTCTTAAAAAACACTTACTCAAAATCTCACAAAATTTATATCCAAGGATTAACCCCACATTCTAGAACCAACAGAACAGTCAAAAAATATTTTAGTTATTTTATTATAGGTAAAAATAGAATATTACCCCTCCCAAGCACCTGAAAACAAAAAATTATGATTTCCTATCTTTTTTCCAAGAATGGGTTCACACCCTCCACACCATAGCACTTATCATCCCCAAAAATCATTAATGGTCATCCATATGAAAATATCAACCTATCATGGTCATATATTCACCACTAACTTATTATATTATATTCTATAAGTTTGATCCATTTTTTATGAAACTTTAAACACCAGAATGCATTATTTTAAAAAACCCAAGCCACTTACTCATTAACAATTACTAAAACTTAGGAGGTGATTTCCCACATACACATATCTCAATACAAAATGGATGAAATTATTCAATTCATCCCTAGTCTATGGTTCTCATTACCATAAGACTCAAATGATAAAAGATGATTTGGAGCAATGGAACACCCCACCATCAAAATCGCCTACTGAAAACACATTATCATTAGTCCAAATAAATGAATAATTTATTTTTCATTTAACCAAACCCAATCATATGTAAAAATATGGTCCAAATATCCTATAACTAAATATTCCCCAAAATAATCAGTCGCACCTATCGATACATTATCTTATCATCTAAACATGATTCCTAGACACCCAAAGAAATCCTGAAATTACTCAATACATGCACTAAAATACAAATCCTAATTATAGTGTAATTAAATTACTGGATCATCCACCACCCAACCAACATTCATCCTCTCACCCTAAGAATCATCTCACAACTGATATAACACACACTAAAATCACACCAAAATTATTTCAGAAAAAAATTCTAATATAGAAATATGTTCAATACCTTATCTAAATCCAAAATGTTGTATTTTACATGGGACTATATATGTCATATTTACCTTCTCACTAGCATCCAAAAGCCACCTAGATTTTCCAATGAACAATCTCATACCACCCATGATCCTACTAATATAAGATCCTTCCTCAACATCCCACGCTCCATCCATTACTATACACAATGACTATCAATGGCCATCCCAATCATACCTGAGTTCCATATAAACATGGATCTCCAACCAATCCAAGATTACCAATAATTTCATCCTTGGAGTCCTCTAAAATTCTTTCATAATGAGGGCCACTACCTCTAATATAAAATGGTGCACTCCCCACTATATATATTTCCTTATACCACTCTAGGAGTGAAACCTTAATAAGTTCCATCATTATGCATGTGTCACTCTTTTTGAGCCACAATCATCAATAATTCAACTAAAAACACCATGGAATCATCAATTTTATCATCCATATCAGATAAAACAATCCTAATTCTCATAAAATTTCTAGTATACCATGTCCATGATCATTTCATCAAACCCATCGATCCTTGGCTCACACACAACCTCTCACAGAAAAATAATATATATTATTCCATGTGTAGAAAGTGTGTACTATCTTAATATCATTCAAAACCAATGGGTGTAAACTATTATAAATCCTAGTCACATCACTAAACTCATGATCCCATGAGTTTCATCTCTTCAAACCTAGAATCACCAACCTATAAAATTAACCATGCTTCTCAAAATGTTAGTCATATCTAACCAAAAGCACCTTAGGTACTTCTCTTCAAAATCATAGAATTTCACATATAAAAAGGTTTATTAGATGATTCCGCACTAACCAACATCTTTTCAAAATAATAAATGTTTACACGCGCTCTCATCATGCTCCTAGAAGTTCATACAAAATATACAGGGCTAGGAACTCAATAGATTCTACCCATGAAACTGAACTTAATACCAAAATAAAACTATGTGTCTCACATCATGTATCACAAGGTATCTCCATTATTATAACATATACCCAGTGGCACCTCACATTCACAGATCTTATAACATGAAGCATCCCTCTACACTTCCCATTTTTATAGTACTCACAAGACTGAGCTAACCCCTCTCATAGGTTACCCACGTATAGAACACCTCATGCCGCCATAACACTCGACCCTCTAATATCACAATCCTTATCTCAAAATCATTGGGATCTCTCACCTATCCAATAGGTCACATCTCATATAAGTCATTGTTTATGAGAAACACCTATCTATCCACATATCAACATCACATGACAATATACATTCCAAAAGACCCACTCTAGTGTTCTCATATACACATATCTAGAATCACATGTGAAGTCATCATCCAACTAGGGCACCAATACTCACTGAGCACTTAAATTTAGTACTACCCCCTAGAGAATCACAATCTCAACACACTTACACACACTAGAATCATTTTATGAATTCCCATCCATACAAGGGAATTGATTATCACAAGGAATATACATAGAATACTACCTCTCATGAATCAAAATCTTAGGATTTTACTCATTAGGCCTTCGTATACAGGAGTCACCCCCTTGAAGACCATCATATCATCTATTAGCACATACATAAACAACATCACCCCACATTGATCCATGTTAAGTAATCCATGGTGATATGGTTTGTTTATATATAATTATACCAAGAATATATATTTTAAAAAACCATAGAGTGTGTTGCTGACACATTAAATAATTGAATCAATTTTATTTCATAACCAATATCTAGGAATAAAATTCTTATACAGACCCGCTAAGGGCCACTACTCATCCTATACACTAAGGGAATATATATTCTTTATCAAAGAGTATCTCACCATAAATCCACAAGGAATTTTATAAAAATAAAATATACTATAGTTTAGCTGAGTATAATACCACTAATAATTTATATGAAAAAAATATATATAAGTTGTTACTGGAACTTTAAACAACTGAACCCAGCCATAAATGATATCAATCACATGCAATTCCATGCATTTCATGTGAATCCAAAATAAAAAATATGATGCATGTACATGACTTCTTACCATTGGGTTAAGAGAAAAAATGTAATAAATCATAAATCCAAAAATCCATGTGAATTATGAGAGGTCAAATCATAAAATAATAACTTTTAAATCCATGTAAAAAATAACATTTCAATGATAACATTGAATTCCCATCAGAAAAGGTGTTCATATCACACCCGTCCAATATCCATCACAAGTTATAACAAATTCCTTTTCCATGTGTCTTCCATCTACCTAAATAGTATCAAAAACTTAATTTGTGATAAATTTTTTGATATTAGTTATTTAAACTCCATAACACCACCCTATAATGTTTTCACCTAGGTTCACTCTGAAGAGCAAATGGGTTAGGTCATCACATGGCCTCAGGTGTTCCTCCCCATATGTCAAAGTCTTCCAACTAGCAGTGGGGGTATAGGGTAGTACTATGGGGAGTCTATAACCGCATATAAAATTATTAAATACCAGATAAAAGTAAACCAAACAAAATCCACAATAAAAAAATACACCATAGTACACAGAAGTGAATAAATAAACAATAATTTTATATCAAATGAAATTTAATAGGTAGTCATATAGACTCACGATCATATAAGCATAAAATAATTAATCCCCCACTGATTTCATCACATATAAAAATAAATAAAGGGAAATAAATTCTAGGATCTATTAGAATCCCTAAGACGTACCTCAATCTCTAGTCTCAAAATCGTTGTGGAGCTTCTCGAGTTTGATTATTAAACATAGATACATTGTTCCTTTGATCAAAACACTTCACATATCGTGATTAAAACTAAAAGAATACTTAAGATTTACATACCTAACAACGTTATTATAGGCCCCCAATAATGTACCCATAATATTCTATCATAAAAAAGTGTTTGTGCATGTATTATTCCCATCCTAGTTGAGTAATAACTGAAATAAAATAAATAAACCAGAATTGATCATCATTTTCTAATTTGATACCTCGGGTCTTCTTAAACTTACTTCAGCTAGTGTAGAAATTTATTTGAGCACATTATATAATTATGTAAACAATATCATGTCCATGTATGATTCATAGAAGAAAGTCCTAGGAAATATAGATAAATAGATATGGGAAACATCTACGGAGAAATTCCATGGAATTTCAACAAAAATAATCATAATCCAAATCCTAGGAACATGTCCAAGAACTTCTAACTCAAAAAAACAAGAGCCGAATCCAAGGATCTTGTATAAGAAATTGCAACCCCAATACCCAAGATTTGAATCCATGGAGTAAATCTAAGGTATTCCAACTCCACAAAAATCCAAATCCAAGGAGTATGTCCATGTCATTACAAACTTAGCATATAGACCACAAGGGTGGGTCACATCCCAAATCCTTGGTTCCAAGGACCATTTCTAGGGAAATAAAAATAAATAACAAAAATGATTCTAATGATCATGTATAATAAATTCTAAAACAATATCAAACATAAAGGTTAGATCCTAGGAGCATGTTCTAAACATCCCCTTTATCTCAGTACATCTTAGTGGGAAGTGTGTTCCACCCCAATCTTTTGACATAAAGTGTCTCAATTAACGATCCATATACCTGAACCTATCCCATAAACCCAAGGTCATCCTATTATGTTCATCACCCATCATCCTTATATCCATAATAGTCTCAAATAATCTATTTGAGTTCTAATGTGAAACCTGTAATCATCAATACCCATTTTCTGTATGCGTACCCTCAAGGGTCAACATCCCACTAGGGAACCCACCGAGGCCCCTAGGTCTCAAGATATCTACGAAATCCAACACAAGTTACTTTGTCACATTCTTATTTTTCGATATAACACCCATCACTTATAGGGAATATCATCCCTAGGTTTCATCATCATTCCATCACTACCTCACAAGCCTGATAGGTTAAATCTCACATGAATTAGTCAAAAGAGATGGAATAATTCCCATCTCTTGTCCTCAGTCATTCTAGGTTGGACCTCACACACCCAACCAATCCATATCCTTAGGTAATAATATGTCCATACTAACTAGGGATAATCCCATGATTGAGTAAAAAATGGACCTTTTGCATCCTATTCTAAATACTTTATTCATTCTCATGAATATCATATGGGTACTATTCCATGTATCTCTTAGGAGACTCTTAATATAATAATTGGAGGAATAACCTCTCTATCAAATTTCCCTTACCGAAATAATTTCTCAAAAGACCTAAAATTGTCATATAGTACCCCCATCACATTCTACCAGGAAAAAAACTCACAATGGACTCAATTTTATATCCTTATGGTGAAAAATAACCCAAAACATCTTAAAGGGAACAATATATGATGTGTAAACTTAAGGACATAATGTTTACTCTCAAGTCCCTCCTCTGGGCATCTGTCTTAGCCCATTAGAGCATGTATATTCAACTTACATGGTGTGTGTTACTCCAACACATCTTGTAACACAATTGGAAACCTGGTCATGTTCCATATATGACCTCTATTCAAATACCCCACATAGAATCTATTTTTATACTTTACTCAAGGTCTAACCATGTATCATAAACGACCATGATCCCCAACATGAGGTGTCTGTCCAGGAACTCATCCACACCCCAAGTCAAACTATATAATCTTTCCACCAAAACTACAGGTTGTGTGGTTTTATCTTCAACCTATCACTGAAAATGAAGAAAAAACAATGTGTATTATTTAAAACTACAAACTGTGCTGTCAGTTTTCCCCAAAAAAATTCCATGAAATCACACTAAATTTCATATTTCTCCTTGATTCATCACATTATGTGTAACATCCCATGTTTTTTAAAATAAATACTATGTTTTAGAGCATACATGATACACCACATCGAGCTTAAACAAACAAATACATATTATTATTTAAATATTACCATTATAGAATATACACTAAAATGTTAGGTACGAACAAGGCTATATGAATTATTAAAATATGGTTTACAAATGTATATATAATTCATTTGATAATTAATTATAAATCAATGTAAAACCCTTTTCAAAATAAAGGTAAATGGTTTTCTGAAAAACTATTTAAATGTGCACAAGTGTGTTTATACCAATAAATAAGAAGATCACTCTTGTTGGATTATATTAATGAAACATATATATGTATATATAATATTAAATATAATGTTTAAAATTAATCTTATGTGTTTTCTATCCATGATATAAGAAAAAAAATTAAGTTTTACCTACAAAAGAAGTATTTCCCTAATAAGTATGTTTTTCCGCCATTTGATAGCACACTTGATTTAAATATTATTTTTTAACAATATTTTACTTAATATTTGACATAATAAACTCCTTATTTTAATTTTTACTATAAAATTTTACTTTGGTTTAATTTTTAGTATTTTTCTGATAAGTTTCATGTTTTGATGAATAATAAAAAATACTGAATTTGAATTAAAAAATACTTCTTCATAAAAATTATTTATAATGTTAAACTATATATTTTAATTATATAAAAATATAATTAAATAATTATTTTATCATTTAATCCAATTTAGTTCATTGTAATAAATTTCACATTGAATTTGGATATAAAATCATTTCAATTTTTTTTACAGTTTTTACTTTTAAAACTTCTTTTCTCATTCAATCAATGGGATTAATTTTTAAATAATTTATAGAATTTATTGGTTTTGAATTTTATAAAATTTATTCCATATTTGAAATCATAATCTCAAAATATATTAAATAGGTTAATTTTATTTTTTGACATTATGAATAGTAACATTAATAATATATTTTATTATCACATTTAATGGTAAATAAGGTAATTAAAGGTGAAAATAATATTTTAAATGTTATAAAATTACCCTAAAACTTGTCATAATTTTTTTTGATGATATATTAATGACACAAATCATCCCAGGTATGATTTTATGAGCTCTTTATTCCACTTGGATGACTTTATGTCATTTAGAGAATTTAATTCAAAGAAAAATCAATTTTGTGACAATCTTATTTTTAACAAGTAAAATATTTTTAATATGAGTTTTTATAAGGGATATGTTCAACTATAAATAATAATTTTAGGGATAAAATATTTATATTAATCATGATAATTTATTTTTAAATATTAGGGAAAAAATAATTAAATTAAAGGTTTTCACAATGATAATGTAGTAATTGTTTAATTAATGGATATATCTAATAAATGATATTATAAATCTTAAAATAATTTTAATTTGATATAATTAATGTCATTAAAAAATTTTATGGATTACTTTGACATGTTATAGAAGAATTAAAAATATTTGGTTTGAAGATATCATGTTATGATATTTTTAAAAGGACTAGTAATGAATAGTGTTAAAATTGACATTGATGATGTTTTAAAATAAATGATATTTTATTAAATGATATAAAATAAATAAAAATATAAAATTAGCATAAATTATTGTGATGTGTCTCTAAATTTTATTAGTTACTCATTTATTAGTTTTTTTGGAATTTTATAGTAATTATATTAACACTCGAAGTGTAAATTTCATGGTATCCCAATAAAAGTTAAACATGTAAAATAGGAGTTAAAAAAAGATAAAGATTAAGTAATAGATAAAACATTTGTAATTTTAATTAGGTGATTTTATTGAGACCTATAATAATTATAGATTCAAATAACTCACTTTTGATTAATTTTTAATAGAAAATTAGTTTATATTATTTTAATATTTTGAAGAACTCTATAAGTGCCCCTCTTCTCTCTTATAAAAGGGCACCCATTATTCTCTTTTATTAACACCTGAATACCTATTTTACTCATCCAGTATCTTTAAATATACTATACTATAATCGTTAACCACATTCTAGATCTCTTGTTTTAGGTATACCACTCACCTTGGAGGTGTTAAGGTGTCAATCAAAGGAGATTGTGTGAACAAAAGGTATCGTTTTTAATTAAGTGTTTTTGTTTTGTTTATTATTCTACATACTTAAAATATTATTAAACCATGATGATATATTAAATAAATAATCCTCAATATTATCTGATTTTATTATGTTAATATCATCATTAAAATTCATTTCAACTTCTATAAAATGGGAAAATAATTAATCATTCATGCATACGGTGGACTACCACATCACGAACCGATATAATTCATTTTCCATCACTATCTCCCAAGTATGGTTATAATGTTGTAATTAATGTTTATATATTATATTAATGAAATATTTATCATTATAAAATAATAATTTATAATTTAATTTGTTTCCTTTCCTTGCACATAAAAATGATAATGTCGTTCTTGCGTACGTGTGTACTATCACCTCTATGAAGTGAAGTGATTTGTTTTTCATCACCACATATCATGGATGATATATATAAGTATATTTAAATATTTAATACTATATTTATGATATTATTATAATTACATAAAGATAAAATAATACTTACCTTCTTTACATAATGATCATTGAAAAATGGAAACGTTACTCATGCGTACGTATAACTTACTGTCTCTATTATTATTACTTAGTTAATTCATCATAACCATACATAATGGTTTTATTTAAAAAAATAATTGATGAATAAAAATTATAATCATGTAATGAATATTATTCTATATATTATGGAATAATGAACACTTTAACTATTCAAATCATTCGAAATTCATTTTGGACTCATGTATCGAATATTTTCAAAACAACCAATGTGAACTTAAATTATTAATTAATTGTTATAACATGGTAATAAGTGATATAAAAGGAAAAAATAAATTTTTAAAGGTTATAAATAAATTTAAAAATTAACATAAGTTTATTATTCCGTAAATTAAATGACATACGTGATGAATCAGACTCAAGGTAAGGGACTTCATCTCAATCTCCTTTCATTGAGACATAACTTGATGTTATGCACTTTATTATTTTATAAGGTGTATATATATCCCCTTTGAAATATTATATCATCAATGTGATCTATTATCATTATATTTAATTTTTTTGTTTAATGCTATTTTTTAATTAGTTTTATGATTCATATATTTCAAAGTGGTATGGGACACATTGATTTAAAAATATTTTTTTAAATATTTTAATTTTTAATTTCTAATATTTTACCCCATTTCAATATTCTTGATATTATTCTATATTTAATGGAAATTTTATATCTATTTTTAATTTCATTCAATTTTTTTTCAAAAAAGAATATTTTTATATTATTTATACGAAACGTTTCACAAATGATAAAAGGAATATTCTATTATTAATGTCTGTGATGATAATGAATTTTTTTCCACCATGGAAATTATTTTATTTTTGTATTTCATTGAAATATTTAATGTTTAATTAAATGAATAAACCTCTATATCTTTTATGTATTTTGGAATTTAAAATGGTCTTTCAAAAGAAATGTGTATTTTGCGTTGAAAATGGTATTTTGAAAGATAATTGAATATGAAAGTGATTTATAAACGAATTTAAAAGAGTTTTTTAAATGATGAAATGTTTTATTTAATTTATTGGTTATTGGACATTATAAATTATGGGTGAACCTTGATAGCTTCTGGTCATCCTGTTATATCTTAAAAAATGGGTGCACCCAGATAGTGCTCTAATGCATTGGGTACTCTGGAGATGGAAGTAAACCATATGGTTATTCTATTTGTAAGGGTTATGTAAGGTATTTATATGGTTTCTATGTGATTATGTCTCAAGGAACCTACATGAATTTACTATTCTTTCTAAGAGTTTTTTATGTAAATATTTTATTTCAAATGGTATAATAAAAGATATTTTTAAAGGAATTATATTTCATATTATGCGTAAAATATTTTGTGTTCATGAAAAGTGTTTTTGATGAGTTTTATAGTTTTTATTGAACTAATGATTTAATTTCTCTTTTTATATTCCTTAATGATATTCTATTTTCATACTATGTTTTAAAATGTTTCTCACTACATTTAAGTAAATGTAGGGACAATGATGAGGTCATAAATAAAACTTTGAACATATTTCATGAAAATAAAACATGTTTTATTTTAAATTGGTTTCCATTAGTGAAAAAATGTATATTGAGCATAATTTTCCACTCGTAATGTATGGGTTTACACTGTAAGTGTTTTTACTTATTCTTTAATACTCTATACCTAAAATTTATATTGGGAAATGAATGTGATTTCTAGTTTTAAAATAACTAGAATATTTAATTTTTAAAGCCATGTACTTATATTTGGTATCATAGGAGGGTTTATAAAACATTGAAGATTAATATGTTTACTTAGCAGTTATGGATATCATCATAGGTTAACAATTTTAAGTTTTATCATAATTTCAGTGTCTTATAAATCCATTTTTAGGCTTTATGTTATGAAATTTTAAGACGACTAATGTTATTTTTATATACTTTCTTTTTAAAGGTAATTATGGGTCATTACATTTTTGTATGAAAGGTATAATATAAACTTAGAGGGTGAAACTTTTTAGGTTTATTTTTTAAGATTTTTTTTTATATTTTTGGATTTTTATATGAATTATATAGTTTTATAAAAGGGAAAACCTGTAGTATGGGTGACAACCCATCGTTTCTCGTAAGGTCATGAGTTTTGACCCCACAACTGAAGGGCAACAAGGGTGCATCATCTACTACTAGCCTATGTAAAGTATTGGTTAATATGACTTCTTATTTTTAGTTAAATGAATTTACGGATGAATAATAAGTTGATTTTTGGAAAAAATATTTTATCAAATAGATAACCATGGGATTTGAAAATGGTTTGGCGATTAAGTGATTAATGTTATTTAGAAGACGTTTATTATTTTAAAAACCATATATGATCAAGGTAAATAGAATACTATGATATTTTATTTAAGAAGTATTGGATAATTATATTAAGGATGAATATATGATTTTATTATGGACTTATGGTGATTTGGGTTATTTATAGAAATAATTATCATATCTTGAAGATTATGTGTTTTGGGAAATTAATTTTTTGGTATGAGACCTTAAAAGTTATTGATGTTATTTGGAGATAAAAGTAAATATTTATCTGGCAAGAATATGTCATCAGAAACATATGAATTCTATATTTCAATCTTAGTTTGGATTTTTGGGAGGAAATTTTTGGACAATTTAGTTTTGAATAACCTATGTTGAACTTTGTGTATTATTTTTTAATTTTGGAGATTGAAGTAGTTGTTTTTCATATAAGGTTTATTATTTTTATAGAATTATATTATCTTGTAGTGGCCATTTTTGGTTTTGGTTAATCTTTAAAGACACAATAAATATATAGTTAATCTTTTATTGATTATGTTATTCACTATATGTTGATACCAGTTCTTTAGGAGAGAAAAATTGTCTTGAATACTCATCATTTAGAGACAAATGATGTGTTTGTGGTGGAAATTGATTAAAGTATGAAACTATACTTTTCAAGTAAGTATGCTTCCGTATGTTCTTATTCCAAGTAGTAAGATAATTCATCAACTCCATAAAAATTATTTTAAAACAAAAGTATTATCCATTTAATTTTCTTACTATGAAATCAATAACCTTATAACCCATCAAAAATTTATGGTTTTGTAATTTTCAACTTTCTCATGACCATGTTCTCTATCACACTCAATCAAAACATGGTAGTTATTTTTATCTTCCATTTCTATGTTTTCATACATGTAACCATAATAAGTGTTATGTCATGACCCCCTCCCCACAAGGTGTAACCCTCCTGAGCCGATAATGTGAGAGGAGAGATAATGACCCCCGAGTCCTGCCTCTAGTAGGCCCCGAGTTAGTGACTTGCACTGAGGGTATATTAAACACAAAAATGGAAGGAATTACCCTCTAAGATAACACATATGAACGAGAGAGATAATACAGACACCAAAAAAATCCTACTCAGACAACAATATAAAATAAAATACCAACTACACATATGTAATGTCATGAAAAACTACTACAACTGAAAGGGGAAAACTGAAAGTACCCAAAATAATGTAAAAATATCAGCGACCATGAAGCCGGAATTGCTCAAGAAACCCCAAACCAGTAGTAACTAGCCTAATCTCCAACACGCTCCAAGTGACATGAAAAATAGTTTATATATACATAGGTTGAGTATAAGAGTATACTCAATAGGATCCTCCCCGGAGCCTCTCGTACAAAAGTAAAGAGAACATGCTAAAGTACAGTGAATAAAGAGTGAAACTAACTTCTCACCTAAACATGTATACTAAGCTCCCAGTCTCACCATGGATACTCTCACCATGTATGGCATTAAAGAGTATATAATATAATAAATAATTTCAAGGGTACCCTGCTACTACATCCCCACTGGTTTTCCGGTCTTCCCCAATGTTGCACATCCTAAGTATCTCTCTCAAAAATAAATGTTGCCCACAAACACCTGGGAAAATCACCACATCATACACCTCGTGCAACAAAACCACCATGTCCACATAAACAAAGTAACCATGTAGTTTCCGAGAGCCACCACATCTCGCATAACGTGTATCATATTTCGGGCATTATACCTCAATCCATTATCGCCTATACAATGAATAAGTATCCTCAAGACATCACATCTGATACATGTTCCACCTATAGTAGTCCACAGGAAACTAACCACAAGCCATTACATACCTCTACACACATATATAGGAAAAACTAACCATTGTGCCTACTAGCAGAAGTAACTACCAAGAGAAGAGAGTGGGGCCAAAGGGGGTAGTCATCTATCCATCCTACCACCAGAATGATGGGGAAAAGACCCCCAGGGCTCAGAGTCCCCATGGTGTCAGTTACGCTAACTGACTGGGTGGAGTAGCATATAGATTCACAAAAATTACAGAATATACTATAGTTCACAACCACACTATGGGAATGAACTCGTTTTAGTCTCAACTGTAGCTAACGTCTCTCGAACTCATGACTGCCACTTCTAAGACTAGGTATCCTATAATAACACAACCATTTAAAGAGAATTATTACATTAATTCATTCACTTTTTTTCTGAGTTATGATTTAAATTAATTAATTCTTTAAACAATAATTAACCATTAAAAATTCCCACATTATTTTTCATTAGCATCACCACCAAAGTCCATTGTTCCTTTAAACTAAAACCTCTACATTTCATCCCAGTAAGATCCAACCCCATGGGATAACATCATTTATTCAATAATTTATTAAAAAAAATTTACTTTCCCATATTCCAAGGAATTATAGAAAAACATTCTAAGCTACTATATACAATGGGTTTAATACAGTGAGTAGATGAACTACCCGTCGCTTCTTTACCACCTATATCAAGAGCGTAGAACCATCCTCCCTCAGGAAGCTAAACACAAAAAGCACGTGGCATACCCCACACATCTTCACCCCTTTTGGAAGAAGGGTAAGAAACCCAACTACCTTGAGAAGTGGGGAAAGTAAGGAAGATAAACAATGAATAAGAAATAGAAAGAATCCAAACATTCGCATCCATCCCATTACATCATCTCCGTTATCCTCCCCGAAACCCACATTCCTAAATCGGTGCATCTCGCCACTCTAGGCCTCAACTGCAGCCATAACCAATAGGCCTCCCTGCCCCCACATATCACAACACAAGAAGCAGGAAAACAAAAATCATATTAATTGGACTCTTAGCCCTTAAACATGGCATCCAACCTTCAAACACAATGATCTCTCATAGCTCCAAGCATAAGGCTCATAGACTTTACAAGAAAAAGGGTAACTCAGAACCCTATGAGGAATTATCTAGTATCAAACAAACAGTTATTTAATCCATATGTAATTAAACTATTTATTATTTATAGGTTCAAACTATGGGAAACCTAAATAGTAAGATCTCACAAACTTATTAAACATGCTTACTCCATCAATTTGATTAACATCAAATTACAAAAACAATAACCAGACTCATTTACACGCCTCTTTATCTTTATGAAAACAATTATCAATTAATTAAATCTTTACATTAATTAAAAATCTCCATCAAGAATTAAAATCTAAAAAAATAAAGTATATATATCACACTGTTTAGCAAAATAAGAGGCGATAACATATGATTGATATCAATTTATTTATCCAGTTCAAATATTTTATATGTCAATTCCATTGTGATCTAATGGGATTGAACATGATAACTCTACATTTTCACATAAAATAATAGATAATAAATGAACCCCCTATCTCAAATGGTTCTTTAAATTATTTAAATGAGAACGAGCCACACAACAGATTACGATCTCCTCCCCTATGAAAACTGTATCCACCCGAGGACACCGTGGCATAACCGGACAATCCGACAGCCAAGAAAACTCTATTAGAAGCATGGAAATCACATTACATAGAATGGAAAGGATAAATATTATGAGAATGATTGAAGAAAACACAATTATAAAGGTAGATCATACCTTCTATCGATGAAGGATCAACTCTTGTTACGTGCTCCAAAATGGGGGTGCACAAGCAGTAGGAAGAAACTTTAAGGGGGAAACGATCCGAGGATTAACACTAGATCACACCTCTCCTATGGTAATAAAGTAAGGTTTGAGTGTCTTTCACAAGGAAACAAGAATTTAAAATAAGTGAGGAATATATATGGTCCCTTTAGAATATTTATGGAGTTGGTTTAAGATACGTTGGATTTTCCATTAAAAACAAATCACTTTAAACCACACGGTTTGACCAAGTAAAAGCATCACGAGCCATAAGAAAATTAATATAGGAGATATGGCCTTTTAATGGGCCTTAGATCCCTTAAAATTAGGGTTTAAATTCATTTTACGTCAAAGGAAATATATAAAGGGTGATACTTTAGGAAGCTAGAAACACTGTTCATGAACTAAAAATTTGGAAAAGGAAAAGGCTGGTTTTGGAAGGATATTGTTGGAAGGATGCTATTGGAAATAGCCTACTATTCTAGAAACACTATTCATGAACTAGAAATTTGGCAAAAGAAAAGTCTATTGTTGGAAATAGCCTACTCTTATGGAAAGAATATTCATGAACTTGTAATTTGGAAAAGGAAAATGTTGTTATTGGAAGGCTATAGTTGGAAGGATGCTATTGGAAATAACCTAATATTTTGAAAAAACTGTTCATGAACTAGAAATTGGGAAAAGGAAAAGGCTGCTATTGGAAGGCTACTGTTGAAAATAGCTTATTGCTCTGAAAACACTATTCATGAACTAGAAATTTGGAAAAGTAATATGGCTATTGTTGGAAGGATTTTGTTGGAAGGATGATGTTGGAATACTATTGTTGGAAATAGCCTAGAATTCTAGAAACACTATTCATGAACTAGAAATTTGGAAAAAGGGAAAAAGGCTACTGTTGGAAGGCTGTTGTTGGAAGGCTGATGTTGGAAGACTACTATTGGAAAGCTACTATTAGAAGGTTGCTTTTGGAAATAGCATATTGTTATGGAAAATAAATACAGTATCTTAAATATAATAATATTTTATATTGTTAATATTATCTCCCAAATCCATCTCCACATCCATCAAATGGGAAAATAATTAATTGTTTGTGCATACGGCAAGTACCATATCATGAACCGATATAATTCATTTTCCATAACCATCTCACAAGACTTGTTATAATGATAGATTTAATGTTTATATGTGATATTAATGAAATATTTATAATTATTTAATAATAATATATCATTTAAAATCTTACCTTTCCTTGCACATAAAAATTATAATTCCGTTCGTGCGTACATTTGAACTATCACCTCTACGAAGCGTTGCGATTCGTTTTTCATCACCAAATCGCATGAACGATATATATAAGTACATTTTAATTTTCCATGATATATTTTTTATATTATTATCATTTTTTAAATATAAAATAATATTTACCTTCTCTCAATAATAATCATTGAAAAATGGAGGTGTTACTCATGTGTACATATGACCTACCGTCTCCATGATAATAATATAGTTCATTTTTCATAGCCATACTTAAGGGTTTGAATTAAAATGTAACGCCCCGACCCCAGTTACCCAGAGTCGGTGCATTATTACATAACATTGGCATGATCACAAGAAAGATCAAATCTCGAAAGACCGATTGGTTTAGTAGCCTTGGAAACACTAGATATATTCATAAGTTTTACATTACATCATAAAATGAAAAACTACTACAAAAACATAATGTTTCCACAATCCACACTATTAACCCCTCATAAAATCCCTGCAGGTCATTCATAACTTACTTCTTCACATCCTGGGAAAAATAAAACATAGAAAAGGGGTGAGCTCAAATGCCCAGTAAGGATAACAATATAGCGGGAACTTTCATAAATAAGAATAAACATTTAAGGCAATGTATAACTAAAACAAAAGCCTTTTAAATATGAACTTTCAACATGGTATGGCATAAATAAAATGAAATAATGCCATTTACTTATTCACATGGATATTCTACTAATCGAATAATCACATGCAAAAATCAATAACCACTTTCATAATGTTGGAATGCATAATGCCAGACTATCATAACCACATAGCCAAGGCCTCGTGCCAAGACTACAAATAAGATTTTGTCAAGGCCTTGTTCCAAGACACTAGTTTGTCTCATGAGACCTACCGATGCATCGAGGAGCTATAGCGGGCTCCACCCGTCACATATTAAGTCCAATGCATTCCCATATGAAAAGGTTTAAATATAACATAAACATTCGTATTAAAACTAGCATACGAAATGTCAATACTTTCACCATAAACTATGAATGGTATAAAAATATCACATCCACAGTCAAACATATCACAAAACCTTCAATACAATATAGAAGTTTTGTATCATAATAAATCAACTTCAAATAATCTTAAAATCCATCAAAGGATGTTGACATAGATGAAATCAAAATTCTTTTTAAAGAAATATCTCCTTTTATTTTGAAATCATTTAAGATCCATATAAAATAAAACATTTTCTTTGAAAATAATCTTATAAGCTTTTAAGGGAAGCGTTGAAGATTTTATAACGGCGGAAAATAGCCGCACCCGCCGTATAAGTTAAAAAAAACATTCTTACCTTAATTCTGTCGAAAAGGTTAAAAGGGACCTTGTTTTGAAAACGACGGAAAGATTCCTTTATAAACCACTTATAAAAGTCAAAAAGGGTATAAATGACTTTAACTCATATTCTAGTAAATAGTAAAAATGTTTTGAAATACATTTTTTAGAAACATGGATGTGGATGATAAAGAGATCCCAGTAGATTATTACATATAAACAACCTCGGATAATGAAGAGATTGTGAAATAACCCTTACCTTGTACTTTTCCTTGGTTGGGGTAGGTTAACCTCCTGTATAATGGTGAAATAATTGTTATTAAATTATACAAGAATCATATACATTAATATGATATCATATATGATCTTTTAATATTGATTTGATAATAATATCTTAGTATTATCATTATATCGGGTGTTAACTTACTTGTTTTCTTTTATATGTTTTGTTACGTAAGACATGTTTGTAAAGGATAGGTTGTATATTATTCATATCCAGAATGATATCAAGTCCTTAAACATCATTTTTAAATCATCAAATGATAATTATACTTGAATGGATACGATGGATAATGAATCTCATCGCGTTCGTGGAGACGGTAGTCCGTACGTACGCACGAGCGACAATATCATTCTTTTGATATTAAAATAATATATAAATGGATGGTATATCATATATACAGAATCATTAACATGTTATATTTATTATTTACATGAGTTACACATCATTATTATACCCATCCAAATAATAATATATTGAATAACAATTACACCACGACGTGGAGACGGTAAGCCGTACGTACGCACGTATGGTGACATGTTATTCAAAGGGTGGATAGAATACTGAATATGGTTGTACCATATTTATAATAACATCACAGTATATGTAAGATACTGGAGTTATTATTTTAGAATGGTAAGAACAAAGAAAGAAGAAGTGGAAGAAGAAATGAACTTGGAGAAGGGTGGTGAAATCATTACCTCTTCTTCGGGTTCTTCCTTTTTATTTGATCAAAAGGGATCCTTAGGTTGGCTTTCTGATCAAACTAAGGCCTCTAGGTTGTAGTGAGGGATGTTGTGAGAGTATTTGGGCAGAGTTTGGCCGAACCAAAAGTCTTTGAAGGTGTGAAGAAATGAGAAGGAGGAGTGCCCTTTTATAAGAGGGGTGAGGGGCACCTTTGGAAAAGCTAGAAATATTAATTTATAATAAATTCATATTCGGTTTATAATGGCTCCAAAGCTTATTATTCAAAGGTTAAGGTGGGGATAGGTCTAAAACCACTCAACCAATAGAATTTAGACAGGTTTTGGTACTTATATTAACCTTATCTTTAAGTATTAACTCTAAGTTAATTAGTTTCACTTTTACAATGTCTCTTTGTATTTTTATATAATATGGTTAATAAACTTACTATATACATCCAAGAGACCCCCAAGTGGTACATTAATGACGAACCTATCATGATATAAGTCTCTTGTCCGAACCGTAGATTTTTAGGAATTTAATATCAATTAATAATATAATATTTGTTTTAAGAACTCTTTTATGTCAATTTTGACACTATTCAATAGTTGATTTTTGTGAAACTCATAACAGATTGATTACTTCGAACAAAGTCAATTAAATCAATCCTAATATATCATATTATCCTAGAAAATTAGTTTAATTCATTAAAAGTTTCATATTATATTTATTTGGGTATTTATAATATCAATTATTTTAATTTTTCACTATTATAGTAATTACTGCATCATCATTGTGTCATAAATAAAATAAATTATTTAATGTCTAAAAATTATAAATAAAATATTATTATGTAGGAAATCTTTTTATCTTTCTAATGAATATTTATAATCTAAAATCCAACATATATAACCCTCTGTAACAATTGTTTTTCTAAAAGATATATGCTTGTGTCATTTTTATATTCATTTTAACTTAATTAAAATAAAGTGTCATTATCACTTACAAGTGGATCCATGGGGTCCCAAAATAGACCCAAAGATTCCCCTGGTCGACCATGTATCAACCAATAGGGTTAAGACACGTTTTAGGGTAATTTAGTATTATTATAATATTATTTTTTAACCCTTATTTACCGGATTTACCCTTAACCATAGTAAATAAAATATTTACCGCAGTAATTATTCAAAATGTCTAAAAATAAAAGTTACCTATTTACACAATTTGAACATCCTGATTCCAAATATGGAATCCATTTTCCTAAATTCAAAACATAGAAGTGGCAGAAATTAATTTAAAATTAATTCCCGCTGTCAAAACAAAAAGCGTGTTTTTAAGAGATAATAACTATCAAAAGATTGACACTCGTTTATGTTCGGTTTAATTGTAAAATTATGTCCAATGACCAACATTATATTAAATGGTAAAAATATATTCTAAATATACTTTAAAACCACTCAAATTCATAATTTATCACTATTAATTATTTTGATTAAAAAAGTTGTTTTTAATTAAAACTTAGTAATTTTCACTATTCATCAAAATATGAAAGTTATCCGAAATGTACCAAAATTTCACCTTAGGCTAAATTCGATATTCAGAATCCAAAAATGAAGTCCATTTTCAAATATAAAATATATATAATTTCAAAAATTAGGTATTACTATTCATAACGGCTAGTTTGATTAGTTATGGTGTGTTAGAACTCGGTGTTGTGTACAACACACGCTATCACATTATTCAAAGAGAAGCGTACCGTAGAAGCTTGGGGTGTTACATTCTCCCCTCCTTCAAATAATTGCGTCCTCGCAATTTCTAGGGTATTAATGCATAAAAAGACTCGGGTGGTTCTTCATCATAAGTTCCTCGGGTTCCCACGTTGCCTCTTCCATCTTATGGTTTCTCCACAAAATTTTACCAGACGCGTCGTCCGGTTTCTCAGCACTTGTTCTCTCGTATCAAGAATCTTGACGGGCTCTTCGCAATAAGACAGATCGGGTTCCAGTTCTAATTCCTCATAGGTGAGTACATGCGTCGGATCAGGCATGTATTTCCTCAATAGAGATACGTGGAACACATCGTGAACTTTGGAGAGACTTGGCGGCATTGCCAATCGGTAAGCTACAACCCCAATTCGTTCTAGAATTTTGAAAGGTCCGATGTACCTGGGACTCAATATACCTTTCTTACCAAAACGTATGACTCCCTTCCACGGAGATACCTTCAGAAAAACATGATCACCGACTTGAAATTCCAAATCCTTCCTTCGATTATCGGCGTAGCTCTTCTGCCTACTTTGAGCTGCTTTGATGTGATTTTGGATTACTTTCACCTTCCCTGGTTATTCCCATGTCCATCTTCACTAGATCCATGAAAATTGGATCCCTTTCAATTTTCATATTGTTCAAAACTCCATGGTCTTTTCTACTCAAAGCATCTGCCACCTTGTTTGCCTTCCCTGGGTGGTAGTGTATCGTACAATCATAATCCTTGAGTAATTCAAGCCATCTCCTTTGCCTCATGTTGAGTTCTTTTTGTGAGAAAATATACTTCAAACTCTTGTGATTAGTATAAATCTCACATTTTTCACCATAGAGGTAGTGCCTCCATATCTTCAAAGCAAAGATCACTGCTGCTAACTCGAGATCATGAGTAGGATAGTTTTGTTCATGAATTTTCAACTGTCGTGATGCATAGGCAATAACTCTATCATTCTGCATAAGGACATAGCCAAGTCCTTTCTTCGATGCATCACTATAAATAACAAACCCATCATTCCCCGATGGTAGAGTCAATATAGGAGCATTGACTAATCTTCTCTTCAGTTCTTCGAAACATTCTTCACACTCTTTTGTCCAAACAAATTTAACCCCTTTACGTGTGAGCTTCGTTAATGGGTTAGCCAATCGGGCAAAATTCTGGACGAAACGTCGATAATAACCTGCCAAACCAATAAAACTACGTACCTCAGTTATACTCGTAGGTGCTGGCCATTCATGGATTGCCTTGGTCTTAGAAGGATCAACAGAGATTCCATCTTTAGAGACAATATGGCCAAGAAAAGAAATCTCCTGAAGCCAGAATTCACACTTGCTAAACTTCCCATATAATTCATGCCTCCTCAGAGTCTTCAAGATAATGCGCAAGTGATTTTCATGATCTTCGTAGGTTTTGGAGTATACCAAGATATCATCAATAAATACCACCACAAATTCATCGAGATACTCCTTGAAAACTCTATTCATTAGATCCATGAATACAGAGGGTGCATTAGTCAATCCAAACGGCATTACAGTAAACTCGTAATGCCCGTACCTGGTTCGAAATGATGTTTTCGGAATGTCTTCCTTCTTCACACACAACTGATGGTATCCAGATCGAAGGTCAATCTTTGAAAAGTATTGAGCTCCATGCAGTTGGTCAAATAAATCATCAATACGAGGTAGGGGATACTTGTTCTTTATCGTTATAGCATTGATATCCCTGTAGTCGATACATAACCTCATAGATCCATCTTTCTTTTTAACAAAAAGAACAGGGGCTCCCCATGGAGAAACACTAGGGCAAATAAATCCCTTATTACTCAATTCCTCTAGTTGTTTCTTTAGTTCGACTAACTCTACAGTGGCCATTCTATAAGGGGTCTTCGATATAGGCCTTGATCCAGGAATCAAATCAATAGAAAACTCAACTTCTCGTTCTAGAGGATGTCCAGGTAAATCTTCCGGAAATACATCTACAAATTCTTTCACAATAGGTACATCCTCTATTTGAACATTCCTTTCCTCACCGACAGTTATTTCATTCTCTTCCTCCCCAATAATTGAATTAAGTTGAGCTACTGGGGGTGGATCTAAATAAGAATTAGGTGGTGACGATTCTGCTCTAAAAATAAGGTGTTCCTTATCATTATCATCAAGAATCGTAACCTCTTTCTTCTTACAATAAATCTTCGCATCATAGTCCAAAAGCCAGTCCATACCGAGGATTATATCAAACTCAATCATAGGTATGACGATGAAATCAGCAGATAAAGAAAATTTATGTGCTCTAATGGGGACTGATTCACAAAACTTTGTTGTAACGATACTTCCCTTAGGAGTTTTAACTGACAACTCCCTTATTAAATCAAATTGGAAATATCTAATTTTCTTAGCAAACTGGGAAGATATGAAACAATGCGATGATCCAGAATCAAATAATGCATTTGCTAAACTTGAGGAAACCATTAAATTACCTGCCACCACGTCTTTCGGAGCTTCTACCTCAGCAGTAGTGATAGCATAAGCCTGGCCTTGATCCCTTGGCCTTTTCTGAGGTAAGTTCTCCTGACGCTTAGGACATGCATTTTCATAATGCCCCATCTCCCTGCAATTGTAGCACTGAACGTTGGTAGCTTCCTTCTTCCCCTTGCAATCATGAGCTTGGTGGCCTTTTTCACCACACTTGTAACAGACTCCCATTCCCTTCAAGCAAGTACCAGGATGTTTCTTCCCGCATTTACCACAAGATGGATATTCAACCTTTCCCTTCTTCCCCTTATTTCCATTCCCAGATTGATCAGCAGGTCTCTTCTTCTCTTGCTTTGCTTTAAAGTCATAAGACTTAGAGAATTCCTTTTCGGTCTTGATAGCACATGAGACAATGTCTTCGTACGATGAAAAGGATTGTGAGACTAACGCTCGACGGAGAAATGGTTTTAACCCATCAAAGAAATGATCAATCTTACTTATTGGGTTACGAATATAATCACCAGCGTACCTCGCTAACCTTGTAAAGTTAGCCTCATACTTTGTGACATTCTCATCCTCCTTTTGTCTCAGACTCAGAAATTGCCTTTCCATATCTGCTCGATGGTCGCGAGGGAAGTATTTTTCTAAAAACAGATCTTTGAACTCCCTCCATTCCATATTTGATACTTCATCATCTTCCTTCATATTTTGAATCAATGACCACCATTGATCAGCATCTCCAGTGAGGCGGTAAACTGCCATGATAACTTTTTCCCTTTCACTGCTCCCTAAAGCCTGAAATATTTTCTCTAGGGAAAATATCCATTGCTCAGCTACTAAGGGATTTGTATTCCCATTGAACGTTGGTGGTTGTTGCCTCATGAATTGATCTAACATTGATCCTCCACGCTGCGGATCAGGGTGCTCCATACGGGTAAGGTTATTATTCATAACCTGAGTAAGTTGTCCTAGTATGGTGATTAGCTGATCAGCACCAGTTGCATCACCAGCCCCACTATAATTATCTTGAGCAGGAGGGCAATCCCTACATGGAGTGCGTGCATTGATACGGTTTCCATTTCTTCCACTAGGCGCCATTTCTAAACAATGGCATAAACTAGATCAGTTTATGAATCAAAATACATAATCCCATACTTATAAAACACTTAACATAAATTGACCTATTTATGGATATAATCCATAATCATAAGAATTTTTTTCTTTGAGGATGTATATACTCATAATCCCTTCAAAATGATTTGTAAAGAAAATGAGAGTTATCCTAAGCATATCCCCCGGGAGTGTCGTAACCAAGAGTGCAGCAAGGCCCGTTGTCGTGCACCAGTTCCCGTTCGAGTCTAGCTCAAAGCGGTGTTTTCGGGTTTTACCCCTAGGTACATCTGTGCCAGAGCCGCCTCTACCTGCTCGTATCCAGACAGGGATGTATTGCTCGGAAAACTCACAAAATCTCTACAATACCAAAATTCTAGGAAGTTCTTCTATACTAATCCTCAAAGTTCATCTTAGGTCTACGTGCTCTAATCAGAGTTTATCTAAATCTAGCTTCCAAGGTTTGTACTAAACTTCCTATGATACCAACTGTAACGCCCCGACCCCAGTTACCCAGAGTCGGTGCATTATTACATAACATTGGCATGATCACAAGAAAGATCAAATCTCGAAAGACCGATTGGTTTAGTAGCCTTGGAAACACTAGATATATTCATAAGTTTTACATTACATCATAAAATGAAAAACTACTACAACAACATAATGTTTCCACAATCCACACTATTAACCCCTCATAAAATCCCTACAGGTCATTCATAACTTACTTCTTCACATCCTGGGAAATATAAAACATAGAAAAGGGGTGAGCTCAAATGCCTAGTAAGGATAACAATATAGCGGGAACTTTCATAAATAAGAATAAACATTTAAGGCAATGTATAACTAAAACAAAAGCCTTTTAAATATGAACTTTCAACATGGTATGGCATAAATAAAATGAAATAATGCCATTTACTTATTCACATGGATATTCTACTAATCGAATAATCACATGCAAAAATCAATAACCACTTTCATAATGTTGGAATGCATAATGCCAGACTATCATAACCACATAGCCAAGGCCTCGTGCCAAGACTACAAATAAGATTTTGTCAAGGCCTTGTGCCAAGACACTAGTTTGTCTCATGAGACCTACCGATGCATCGAGGAGCTATAGCGGGCTCCACCCATCACATATTAAGTCCAATGCATTCCCATATGAAAAGGTTTAAATATAACATAAACATTCGTATTAAAACTAGCATACGAAATTTCAATACTTTCACCATAAACTATGAATGGTATAAAAATATCACATCCACAGTCAAACATATCACAAAACCTTCAATACAATATAGAAGTTTTGTATCATAATAAATCAACTTCAAATAATCTTAAAATCCATCAAAGGATGTTGACATAGATGAAATCAAAATTCTTTTTAAAGAAATATCTCCTTTTATTTTGGAATCATTTAAGATCCATATAAAATAAAACATTTTCTTTGAAAATAATCTTATAAGCTTGTAAGGGAAGCTTTGAAGATTTTATAACGGCGGAAAATAGTCGCACCCGCCGTATAAGTTAAAAAAAACTTTCTTACCTTAATTCTGTCGAAAAGGTTAAAAGGGACCTTGTTTTGAAAACGATGGAAAGATTACTTTATAAACCACTTATAAAAGTCAAAAAGGGTATAAATGACTTTAACTCATATTCTAGTAAATAGAAAAATGTTTTGAAATACATTTTTAAGAAACATGGATGTGGATGATAAAGAGATCCCAGTAGATTATTACATATAAACAACCTCGGATAATGAAGAGATTGTGAAATAACCCTTACCTTGTACTTTTCCTTGGTTGGGGTAGGTTAACCTCCTGTATAATGGTGAAATAATTGTTATTAAATTATACAAGAATCATATACATTAATATGATATCATATATGATCTTTTAATATTGATTTGATAATAATATCTTAGTATTATCATTATATCGGGTGTTAACTTACTTGTTTTCTTTTATATGTTTTGTTACGTAAGACATGTTTGTAAAGGATAGGTTGTATATTATTCATATCCAGAATGATATCAAGTCCTTAAACATCATTTTTAAATCATCAAATGATAATTATACTTGAATGGATACGATGGAGAATGAATCTCATCGCGTTCGTGGAGACGGTAGTCCGTACGTACGCACGAGCGACAATATCATTCTTTTGATATTAAAATAATATATAAATGGATGGTATATCATATATACAGAATCATTAACATGTTATATTTATTATTTACATGAGTTACACATCATTATTATACCCATCAAAATAATAATATATTGAATAACAATTACACCACGACGTGGAGACGGTAAGTCGTACGTACGCACGTATGGTGACATGTTATTCAAAGGGTGGATAGAATACTGAATATGGTTGTACCATATTTATAATAACATCACAGTATATGTAAGATACTGGAGTTATTATTTTAGAATGGTAAGAACAAAGAAAGAAGAAGTGGAAGAAGAAATGAACTTGGAGAAGGGTGGTGAAATCATTACCTCTTCTTCGGGTTCTTCCTTTTGATTTGATCAAAAGGGATCCTTAGGTTGGCTTTCTGATCAAACTAAGGCCTCTAGGTTGTAGTGAGGGATGTTGGGAGAGTATTTGGGCAGAGTTTGGCCGAACCAAAAGGCTTTGAAGGTGTGAAGAAATGAGAAGGAGGAGTTCCCTTTTATAAGAGGGGTGAGGGGAACCTTTGGAAAAGCTAGAAATATTAATTTATAATAAATTCATATTCGGTTTCTAATGGCTACAAAGCTTATTATTCAAAGGTTAAGGTGGGTATAGGTCGAAAACCACTCAACCAATAGAATTTAGACAGGTTTGGGTACTTATATTAACCTTATCTTTAAGTATTAACTCTAAGTTAATTAGTTTCACTTTTACAATGTCTCTTTGTATTTTTATATAATATGGTTAATAAACTTACTATATAAATCCAAGAGACCCCCAAGTGGTACATTAATGATGAAACTATCATGATATAAGTCTCTTGGCCGAACCTTAGATTTTTAGGAATTTAATATCAATTAATAATATAATATTTGTTTTAAGAACTCTTTTATGTCAATTTTGACACTATTCAATAGTTGATTTTTGTGAAACTCATAACAGATTGATTACTTCGAACAAAGTCAATTAAATCAATCCTAATATATCATATTATCCTAGAAAATTAGTTTAATTCATTAAAAGTTTCATATTATATTTATTTGGGTATTTATAATATCAATTATTTTAATTTTTCACTATTATAGTAATTACTGCATCATCATTGTGTCATAAATAAAATAAATTATTTAATGTCTAAAAATTATAAATAAAATATCATTATGTATTAAATCTTTTTAGATTTTTAATGAATATTTATAATTTAAAATCCAACATATATAACCCTATGTAACAATTGTTTTTCTAAAAGATATATGCTTGTGTCATTTTTGTATTCATTTTAACTTAATTAAAATAAAGTGTCATTATCACTTACAAGTGGATCCATGGGGTCCCAAAATAGACCCAAAGATTCCCATGGTCGACCATGTATCAACCAATAGGGTTAAGACACGTTTTAGGGTAATTTAGTATTATTATAATATTATTTTTTAACCCTTATTTACCGGATTTACCCTTAACCATGGTAAATAAAATATTTACCGCAGTAATTATTCAAAATGTATAAAAATAAAAGTTACCTATTTACACAATTTGAACATCCTGATTCCAAATATGGAATCCATTTTCCTAAATTCAAAACACAGAAGTGGCAGAAATTAATTTAAAATTAATTCCCGCTGTCAAAACAAAAAGCGTGTTTTTAAGAGATAATAACTATCAAAAGATTGACACTCGTTTATGTTCGGTTTTATTGTAAAATTATGTCCAATGACCAACATTATATTAAATGGTAAAAATATATTCTAAATATACTTTAAAACCACTCAAATTCATAATTTATCACTATTAATTATTTTGATTAAAAAAGTTGTTTTTAATTAAAACTTAGTAATTTTCACTATTCATCAAAATATGAAAGTTATCCGAAATGTACCAAAATTTCACCTTAGGCTAAATTCGATATTCCGAATCCAAAAATGAAATCCATTTTCAAATATAAAATATATATAATTTCAAAAATTAGGTATTACTATTCATAACGGCTAGTTTGATTAGTTATGGTGTGTTAGAACTCGGTGTTGCGTACAACACACGCTATCACATTATTCAAAGAGAAGCGTACCGTAGAAGCTTGGGGTGTTACATAAAATTATAATTTACGTATAAAAATTATAATTATTTAATGAATATGATTATGTATATTATGGAATAATTACCACTTTGACTATTAACATCATAGCAAATTCATTTCGAAATAATGTGTCGAATATCATCAAAACATCCTACGTGAACTTAAATAATTAATTAATTGTTATAACAAGTTAATAAGTGATATAAAAGTAATTATAAAATGATAAAAGTTACAAATAATTTAAATAATTATCATAATTTTATTATTCAGTAATGTAAAGGACATATGTGATGCATCAGACTCAATGCGAGGGACTTGATCTCAGTCTCCTTTTATTGATACATATCTTGATGTTATGAACTTTGTTCTTTTATGAGGTGTATATACACCCCCTTTTAAATGTAATATCATGATATGTATCTATAATCATGATATTTAATGTTTTTTAGGTTTATTATTTAATGAATTTTAGGATTCATTTATTTCAATGTGGTATGAGACACATCGATTTAAAAATATCATTTTAAATTTTTTATGATTTAATTTAAAATATTTTCTAAAATATAAGTATCCTTGATATTATTTTCTATATAAATGAAATTTTAGTTTTATTTTTAATTCCAATTATTTTTTTTAAATGAACATTTTTATGTGTTTTATATGAAATGATTTCACAAATGACAAAAGAGATTTTATATTCTTAACATACACAACAATAATGAATTTTCCACCACCATGGAAATTATTTTATTTTTTCATTACTTTAAATGACTTAATTTTTCACTAAATAAAAAACCCTCTATATATTTTGGGTATTTTGGTACTAAAAATAATTTTTCAAAATAAAGGTGTATTTTGTGTTCAAAATGGGATTTTGAAAGATAATGGTATCTGAAAGTGATTTGACTAGGAGTTTAAAGGAGTGTTGAAAATGATGAAATGTTTAATTATATGATGTGGTTCCTGAAAATTATAAATTATGGGTTCACATAGATATCTCAATGTGATCAAATTATAGCGTAAACAATGGGACCACCCAAATAGAGCTCAAATTCATTTTGTACTCTGAAGATGGAAGTTGACCATATGGTTAATCAATTTGTAAAGGTTCTATAAGGGTTCTATGCGATGATGTATCAAGAAAACCAGATGAATTTCATATGATTTCTAATGAGTTTTTATGGAAATAATTTGTTTTTTAAAGGTAAAATAATTGAATTTTTTAAAGGAATGATATTTCTCTTTATGGGTAAATATTATGTTTTCAGGAAAAAAATTCATGGGTTTTCTTGTTTTTACTGAACTAAGAGTTTCCTTTCCCTTTTTATATTCCTTAATGATATTTTTCTCCCATCCCTTAAATTGAAATTATTTTCATATGGTTTATGGAAGATTAGGGACAAGGATAAGGATAAAAATATAATTCTGAAGATATTTCATGAAAAGAAAACATGTTTTATTTTAAAAGGGTTTACTTCGATGGAAAATATGGATATTGAGTATTAGTGTCCACTTGTAATGTATGGGTTTACAATGAAAGTATTTCTTCTAATTCTCTATAACTCTATATCTAAAAGATATTTTGGAAAATAATGTGATTTATAGTATTAAAATAACTAGAATATGCAATTTTTAATGTCGGGTCCATACAGAATAGGCCCTGTGGACTTACTAGTAATCCATATAAAAGTTTAAAACATAAAACACTACACTATGGGGAGATCAACAAAAAAATACCCAACATACCTCATGGTAAAAATATCAAAACTTCAGGTCCAAATCCGTACTCTGTAGCCATTTAACTATGATTTGGTCTTGATCACCATCATGGTTGAAGTCCGAAATAACCTCTCCCCCCTACAGTACCAGTTTATCCATTACTCATAATGGGAGAACCAAACCTATTGTCATTTGTTGGAAGGAAATTGGTGGATTATAATAAAAATTTAATTACATTAAATTAATTTCATTTTATTTAAATATCCACATAATGCTCATCCCAAGTTTTAGAACCTAAAGTGAGTTTACATATCACCTAGGAAAATGTCATCATTCCAAAATAAATCATAATGTTTGAATTTAAATATGAGGATCTTTTCTAAAGATTTAAATAATCTTAAGAGTAGAATAATTAATATTTAATTTAATAAATATTAATATTATTTAAAATATATTGTATCTCATTATATTTCCAAAACATTTCCTAAGGGTAAACATTATCTTATGAAACCAATGGAATAAAATGAAAATATTTGCAATATAATCTTCTTGGTAAATTTACAAATTTACAATTCTCTAGCACCCAAAAACCAAAATAAAAATTCCCTCCCATTTTCATGACATGGGGATTTATATCCATCAAGTAATATTGAACTAAATGTTAACTTGTAACATTTAGATGCCAAATAAGTATTTTATATTTTTCAAATGAATCATAGTGTATGATTTATGATTGGGAAGTTGAATATTATAATAATATGCCTCATGATATCTATCAGTCATACAATATGATTAATCCATGTTGTAGCATGAAATAAAACTTCATGAAACCTTTATGACATACTTCAATCTTACCTTACAATTGAGTGACTCAGTGGAGTGTTAGTAAATCTCATGCCTTATGATATCACCTTATCCTTAAAAATGATATAGCCCATTGTATCATATACAATTTTTTCAAGGTATACTAATTCATTAAATTTTCAAATCCATTTAGGTCTTTATTCCTAAGATCAATCGTATACATATCAATATAATATTTAACCTATTTTGAGTTATGTAAATCATATGTGTGTGATTATTCCATGTAATGTCTTGAGTTTTTTGAATGGGTCATTTTTTAGGTAAATTTGAATTTTTTGTTTTGTGGATGGACCAATATTAAAATTGGAATTCAGACCATAATTTAAATTATTACAACATGTAAATATATATTTTTAGATATCATTTTATTCCTGGTGAGTGCCTCGGGGGTTCAGATGTGTTTTAGGAACATCGAGGCTCGAAAACTCATTTTTCCAAAGGTGTAGAAAGAGGCATATTTATTTATTAAATCATGAATACCTTAAGATGAAACCATGAGGCCCATATATGAACTAGATTACAGTTAGTATATCCATGTGAGGTTGGGAGAAAACCCACGTCACATGTCGGTAATTTTTAACATAGGTTGCACATGGGCTGTACAGAGTTTGACAAACCTTGCGGCATAGCCAACATGCTTAGTGCCACTTAGGCAGTGATTACACACAGTTGGTGCACTGTTTTTCCAAATCATGTGTCCAAACCCTATGACCTATTTTAAAATGGGTTCCCCTTGGATAGTGGCACCACACAGTTAGCACCAAATTAGCCAAACCATGTGGACTAACCATGCAGTTCATTTAAAGCAGTGAAATTAAAAAAATTCACCTCCCTTATTATTTCTTTATTCTATTATTTTCTACTCCCTTTCACATGCATAATAGTGGTTAGCTCTCCATTTCTTCCTTGTATAGGATTTGGGATTTCTCATTTGATTAGGATCTGATTTGGATGTTGTCAGGTGCGTTGGAAGTACATCAGTAAGTCCTTATGAGTTCCTATAACCATAAGGTATATAGTTCCTATCTTTCTCCAATTTATAATTGTGTTGTAAGATTCATTCCTAATTACACACATGTGTGTTCTATGGGAGAAATTCTTAATAAATTAATTGTTTTCCTTAAATCATAATTAATTTTTAGTAGGATATGTAAATTGACATGCTATAGTCTATTTAAATATACTTATCTGGGTGTGGGGCTTGTGGTTGGTTGGGTAAGTTATTCCAATTGTTTAAATTGTTTAAATTAATTAAATTGTGATATGACAACATGAGTTCCATATGAATTTTACAACCACGACCTATAAAATCATGTGTTTTTTAAGGTATAAATCATTTTATTTTTGGTTGAACACTTCATTTTTTTTATTTTTGGGTTACATCCTAAGATGAGCTTGGACCGGTTGGGTAGTTCATGGGAAGGAAGAGGATGGAGGGCTGTATATTGGATGCAGTCCAATTACACGATGTGTAATTCGGATACATGATGTGTATCAATTAAAAGATGTGTAATGGTGTGACCAGGATCTTTCACATCATATAAGGAGATTTTCCTAGGAGGAAGACCTTTAGATTTACATGACATTTAAGGTATTTATACATCATGTAAATACCTGAGTATTTTAAAAAAAATAAGAGGAAGGGGAGACTATTTTGTATTAAACCCTCACCTCACCACTCTCTCATGCACAAGAGCACCCAATAAAGTCAAGAGGTTGTATTTTTTCTAGTTTATAGATTCAGACTCCATTTAATTAATTTTCATTATTGTTAGATCCTCATTGGTAAGATCTTGATTTCTTTTTAGCCATTCTTCATTCTTCTTGGTAGCAGCTGTGATATTTAGATGCAGGTTCATATGCCCCATTTTTATGGTGTTGATCAATTATTCATATTTCTTATGATCTATGCCAAAATAATGGATAATAATGGACTATGAGAGTCATACAAGTACGAGGTAGATGGTATATACTTTTTCCATTGGTTTTGGTTCTTTATAGACATAGATCTGGTTGTGATACCCTACATACTTTTCTGGTTGACTCCGAAATTAAACTGGTTAATTATATTAGATGTAATTAGACCTATTAGGGACTCCCTTATGTTCCTTTGATATGTAATTGTGGTTATTTCCCACCCCAAGGCCACCCATGAGGCATGACATATGAATCCACCTTGTTAATGACTTTTTAAACCATCCATGGGATATGTTATCTTGATTTCCTAGTTAGAGGGAGTTGAATTATGATTAAATGGAATTGTATTGCATTCCTAGTATATGTTCTACATCCTTTTAATGATAAACATGATGTTGGGTTCTTAAAAGGTTTATTTGGAAAATGTGACAAAGATTTTGTAAATTAATGTGTAATGTATAGATGTGAATTACATACTATGAGGGAGTATACTCCTTTGTTTCCTTTGAATTTGATTTTTGAAATGGTTATATGAGTGGGTAGAATCATATTGTATTAAATGACAAATGGTATGAAATGGTGACTGATTTTGTAGATTCATAGGATGTTTCTACTTGGATCTTTAATGTGGTAGTGGAATCCTTGGATTGGGTGTTCTCTTTGGGTGTTGATTCTGTGGGATGCCTCGGGCCTTGGTACACCTTGGATTAGGCTTTCATGGACTCTCATAGGACATGTTTGGTATGACATGATCCTGGTAATATGACCAATGCCTAATTGAGTTTCCATTGAGATTATCATGGGGTCAATGAGGATTCCATGTTCTTCAACACCTTGGATCCAAACCTTTGTGGTATGACACTTCTGGTATATGGTATAGTCAGGGTAAAGGTGACATGTTTGGTGATACATCTCAGCTGGAGATGTTCTGATTCTTCTAGTTATATGAAATGGTCATGGTTAATATGTGTTTATGGTTTATACGATGATTTTGTGGTGATTACTCCATTTTTCATGTAGATACCTTGTTAGGAGATTGATAATTTTTTGTAGGGAGATTTGAGAGGCTAGTAAGTATCAATTTATTGTTAGTGGACCTACCATGGGCACTTAAAATTCCATTACTTCTTAACTACATTACTTACACACAACATAACTTGTTATATTGAAAATGATGGAATTGTAAAGATATTTGGGAGTTCACCTACTGAGATTCTATCTCACACCCTGTTCAGGTAAATTTAGGGTACCCAAGCAGACTATTTTAGTATAGGTAGGTATTGGGGTAAACACTCATAGTTTGAGGGGTGATTTTGTGGCATGCTTAGGATAAGGGGAGCTTGAGATCGAGATGAGGCTCATGATGTTATTCAGAGATTGTACTTTGGGTATTTTTTTTGTATTTTTGACACATGTATGGTATTGTACAATTGTTTACTTAGTTTGGTTGATTTTAGATAAATTTTTTATTATTATAATTATATATGAGACACTTTTGGATTTGTTATGTATTCTTGTATTATTAATTCATCAGTTTTATTATTGTTGTATCTACTTCTAATATTGACTGTTATTTATATTCCTTTGTGTCACACTCTGGTAATGAGGGCATAGTCTCCCCATATACACACCCTAGGACCTCACTGTTAGTCGACAACCTCTAGCATTTAGGGAGATGCAATTGACGCCATGTGACCCATCAAGCTCAGGGAACCTTTTAGTGGTATACATGTCCAAGATGTTACAAATTTGTATCAAATAAATTATTTTACGGTTTTATTAAAATTTAGTTATAATAGATAGGGATAGGAAGGTATTAGAGTTTTCTAATGCAGTTTTTATGGAGTAGTTAACCCTCATATAGGAAAAATCTAAATTTCCTCAAATTAAATTACAGTTTTTTGGATTTTGAATAATAAAGTTTATTTTATTTAACCATTGGGTTACGCGCTTATGTTTTTATGTTATTATTGATATGGATTTATGTTCTATTATGTAGCAACCTGATGAGATGAGGGAATTCCATCTCTTTCATCATCTTAAGGACCTGATATATTTCACATTATAAGCATTATACCATGCAATTTAGGATTAATTACTTGTTTCATGTTGTTGTGATAGATTTTTTGAAAACAATATATACTATTGTGATGGATTTTGTGTAGTGGATAGAGAAAGGGACGTCGTATTTCACTTTATAAGGATTATGGGACCTTAAGAACTGGAAAGTGGTGCACCTTTTTTATTTAATTATTAAAGTGAATTTAATATGTATGAGTTATATAGGAACAAAATTTTGGATCATTAGGTGTTATAGGCCCTCGAGAATTGGTAATTAGTAAAACATTAGAGAAAACTTTTGAGTAAATGAATGATGGAATTAAATGTAAAATGCATATGAATTGAAATGGGAAGGGGAAATTGGAAAGAAAAACTTGACTTTGACCTGATTTTTGAGTGGGAAAGAGGTAGTTTATATAGAGGTTTTTAGTGGATTTTCTTTCTACATTCCTAGATTTAGGAGAAGGATGTGTGGTATGACCTAGTTTTAAGAGGGTTTTGTCTAGTCTTATGCTTTTTAACCATGAACTTTGTTGTTGTTTTTCTGAGGCATGTGCTTGGAATTATAGAGGAATGAAACCATGAAGACCTCTAATAATAAAAAGGGATTTTTCCAAGATCACTCTATGGAGGTTGTGGGACATGGGATACTGGTGGATCCTTTATTAGTGATAGCTATGACATCATCTGTTGTTCCATACATAGGTTCTGAGGAATAGTTCTGGGAGGGGTTCATTATCTTCATGCATACTTCTCAGGGTACACCGTAGCCTGTATAGTCTATGTTTGATCTAACACATGTGGTCTAGAAGCATAATCCTCCCACATTCTCAGGGGATGTTTCTCCATAGTCTATTTGTATATGTTTAGAGAATATGCTATCGATATTCAAGAACCTCCAGACACCGATTGAGAGGACAGTGAAGCTTGTGACTTACATGATTCACGAAGTATAAAAGAATTGATGTGACATTCTGAACTAGGATAATAGGATGTGAGGTATTTTTCTAGATGATATTCAAAATAGGTTCTATGAATACTTATATCTTCAGACTCTATGGGTAGTTTGGGCTAGTGAACTCCTGCATCTGGATAAGGGCACTATGACTGTGATGGAGTACTCCACACATTTTATAGAGTTGCATCATTTTGCACTAACATATTTTACTTATGCTATATTGAGGGAGAGATGATTCTAGGAAGGTCTAAAATATTCTTTCAGATCTTAGGTAAATGTGTTCATATTGACCTCTATTACTAGAATTGTGAACCATGCACTGATTATAGAGAGGAACCCAAGGGAAGACAAGAGTGTATAAAAAAGCAATGTAGTCTCTCAACCCAGTGGTACAACATCTCTCGGAATGAATCACCCTTTTGAGGATTCCTATGAGATGAGTACTAGTCTGTTTTTTGAGTCCCACTAGATCAATGTTTTTTCATTCGTGTAGCAGGATAGGCTATATAAAAAATCAATGGAATCATGACCCAATCAAGTACCGATCTTACATAAGGATTACCCACATGAAATATTTCTATAGGACCATCCCTCTAACTATGATTGGTAGGGGGACAGCTTAGACACCAAGTTTATGAGAAGCTTTCTCATCTCTAATCCAGGTATGGAGTTGGATCAATGTCAATCGATTTGGACAAGGCAATGGTGGTAATGTATGAGGCATCCAAACACTAATTACTCTGAGACATTAGAGTGGGACTACTCTAGGCAATGAGGTTTTGTAATAGAGCCTTGGAACATGCTAGATCTATTTAGTATATCCTACCCCTAAGGATAAGGGTTTCATACGATCTAGGGTGTGAGGTATGATCTTAGTAGCATATATTATTGAATCTTCTCTTTTTGATACTAGTGTGTCATGTAGTTTATTATCTGTACCAGTGGTGAAACTCCATGGGCTTGTTTTACTATCTCTTGAGAGAATTATGATGCTAGAAACTCCATTGGAGATCAGAACGGAGGGTGTAAGAATGTGTAGGGAGTTTCCCCCTTGAGGTTGGTGGGTTTCACCTAATCTGGAATATTTATTTCCTCAAGATGATTGGGTTTGACATCATACTCATAATGGAATGGACAATAGCTTACCGAGTTTACGTTGACTGCTACCAATGAAAGGTGAATTTCACATCACCATAGGATTCACTTGATACTAGAAAGGGTTATTGGTATTTCTAAGAAATCCAAGTTAGAATAGATCTTCGTGGGATGGGTGGGATGACAGCCCAGATTGCTAGTGTATATCTAGATGATTAGGGAACAGGTCATTCCAAATTTACTCCAATGGTTGATTTCATCATGGTTCTCTTCCCGAATGAATTTTATGGTTTACTTATTGAGAGAGAGGTGGAATTGTCCATCAATATAGTTCCAAGATTTTCACTAGTATATATTCCTCCTTACTGGATGGCAACAACGGAGTTGCAGGAGCACAAGTGGAAGCTCGAGGATTTGGAGGCAAAGGGGTTCATTAGAACTAGTACTTACCCATGGAGTTTTCTAGAACTTTTTGTGAAAAAGGTGGATGGTACCCTTAGGATATGCATGGATTACGAGAAACTAAACCATATAATGGTTAAAATCCAGTATCCCTTGTAGAAAATAGATGGACTATTTGATCAACTTCAAAGAGATCGTTTGTTCTTGAAAATTGATTTGAGATTCGGATATCACAAGGTACGTGTTTGACCTAAAAAAATACCTTGTAAAAAATTTATTAGAAGTTATAGTCCATATAAATACATGGTTATGAAATTCCTTATTATCAACACGCCAGTAGATTTCATGGAGTTGATGAACTGAGTATTCCATCCTTATATGTAATCAATTTTTGTGGTTTTCATGGATGAAATAATAGAGTATTCTCACAATCGACATGACCATTACCAAAATATTTATATCCTTTTGAATACACTAAGATAGAAATAGTTATATAATAACCTCAAAAATTTCTACTTCTAGGTGGATCAAATTCACTTCATGGGTCACATTTTCTCAGAGACAAGAGTATCAGTAGACCCATAAAAGGTGATAGTTATAGTTTCCTAGGATAATCCAAGAACTTATTTGACATAAAAAGTATCTTGAGGATATATGGATATTATAGATGATTCATATAGGACATATCAAGCTTAACAGTTCCATTTATGTGCTTAACTAAGAAGGGTGTGAATTTGGTACAGACAGATACCTGCGGGACTAACTTTTAGGAGCTAAAAGGGAGATTGAATTCATCACGAGTCCTGATACTTCTAGATAAGTAAAGGAGATACACTATTTATTTTGATGTATTAAGTATTGGTATTGGATTAGTTCTGATGTAGGGGGATAGAGTCATGGTGTACATGTCTCAACATCGAAAGTCACATGAGAAGAATTACCTAACACATGATCTTGAGTTAGATGTGGTTTTTCACACACTGTGTTGTTGGAGAAATTAATTAATGGGAGATATGTTTTGGTGTAAATGGGCCAAAAAATCCCCAAGTGTATATTTACATAGCATGAACTGAATTTGAGGTAGTGAAGTTTGGTGGAGTACCTATAGTCTTTTCAATTGGAGCTTGCCTACATTCTTGGTAAAGGAAATACAATGGCCGATGCACTGGGTAGGACCTAGATACATGAAGTTCAATAGGTGAGTAGTTAGTAGAAACTTATGGATTTATTCTATGAGATAAACATGGAGGTTTGGAACGATAAAGTATATACTTAGCTATCAAATCTACCCCACTAGATAGAGTTAAGATAAGGAAAATATCATATTCAGAGGGCCTAGTCCTACGGGAGAGTTTGGATGGTGAGGATCCACATTCGGGTTGGACTGTAAGTTAGAATGGGATCATACATATCCACGGCCTCATTTTGGTTTTTTGTGGAAATATGTGATAAGATGATGTAGGTTTTTCATGCCTCATCTTTTTCAGTGCATCCCAGAGTCACTAAGATGTTCCATGACTTACTCCATCAGTACTGGTAGTCTAATATGAAATGTGTGGAATTTGGTTTTGTTACATGGTGTTCCACCTATAAGTAGGTCAAGTAAAAACATCTGAAACCTTATAGACATTTACAGTAGAAAATTATTTCCAAGTGGAAATGGGATGATGTCATGATAGATGTCTTGACAGTTTTAATAAGGTCACCTCAAGGTAATTGTTCTTTGTGGGTTGTTGTCGATAGGCTCATGAAGGTTTCTCATTTTTTCCCATTAAGGACACCTTCTATGTGGATGAGCTTGGGAGGTTGTATATCCATGAGATAGTAAGAATTTATGGGGTCCCAGGCACTATCATTTCATATTGGGACACCCAATTTACGCATCGTTTCTCGAAGAGTTTTCAAAGGGAGATGGTTACACAGGTTCTTCTAAGCATAGAATACCTTCCTTAGACTTATGTTCATTTAGAGAATATGATACAATTTCATGAGGACATGTTGCATGTATGCACCATAGATTTTGGGGGCTCTTGGGAGAAGCATATACCCCTTGTTGAGTCTGCCTACAAAAATAGATACCAAGAGACTATATAGATGACACCATTTGAGGATTTATACAATAGAACATGCTGATAACCCCTATACTGGTTAGAGTTAGGTGAGATAACTTTACTGGGACCACATCTCATATAGGAGACTTCTGAGCAAGTACAATTGATTCATAAGTAGATTGGTACTACCCTGTCTTGATAGAAATCTAACACTAATCAATGTATAAGACCTCTAGATTTTGAGGTTGGGGATTAGGTCTTTTTACATGTTTCACTATGGATGGGACATAAATGGATCAAGAGAAAGGGTAATCTTTCACCGAGATATGTCTGGATGTTCGAACTTCTCAAGAGAGTTGGGTCGGTAGCCTATCAGTTACACTTACCTCGGAGGTACTGATCTATGCATGACAACTTCCACGATATCAGCTACACCATTATCATTAAAACCCATATCATGATTTTTATCATGAGGAATTTGAGTTACAAGTTGATGCATCCTTTTAAGAACATATAATTCATATAATTTATAGGATAAAAAATGTTCTATGAGGCTGGTCAGTTCCCCTGGTACGGGTGCTATGGAAACACAACCATTTACAGGACGTGATTTGGGAGTTGGAGGATGATTTACATTATTTTTTTCTAGAGTTGTTATCAAATGAATCATGACCAACCATGAGTGGGAAATTTAGGGATGAATTTATTTAAGGTATAAGATTGTAAGATCCCCAATTTTTTTGAGGTACATGCCCTTTTATTTCTGGTTGAACTCTTATTTTTTTTATTTTTTGCTTCCAACCTAATCCATGGTTTAAATGGTTGGGTATTTCATTGGAAGGAAGAGATTGAATGGTATTGTATTTTCTTCTGGCCAATTATGTTCTGTGAAATTGGGATACATTATGGTTATCTATTACACAATGTGTAATAGTGTGGATAAGATCTTTCACATCGTGTTAGGAGTTTTTCTATGGAGGAAGTCCCAGATATTTATGAAAAAATGTAAGGTATATACACATCATGTAAATACCCATGAAGTTTTTTAAAAAATGAGTGGAAGGGGACTTTATTTAGGACTGAACCCTCACCTCGCCCATCTCTCACACGCAAGAGAAACCAATAAAACAAAGTGGTAGGATTTTTTCCCATTTAGAGATCATGACAATATTTTAGTCACTATTAGTATCATTAGATCCACATTGGTAAGATCTCAATTCCTCTTTATCCATTCTTAATTTTTCTTGGTATCAACTAAACTATTTTGATGCAGGATCATATACCTTATTTTTAGGGAATTGATATGTTCTTTATATTTCCTATGATCTAGGCCAAATAAAAGGATAATATTGTACGTGGAGAGTTGTAGGAGTAAGAGTAGGGTGATATAAACTTTTACCATTGGAATTGGTTCTTTATAGACCATGATCCCACTGTGTCTCTTGATGTACATTCTGGTGCATCCCCTAAATGAATCTGGTTAATAGAATTAGATGTAATTGGTTCTATTAGAGATTATATTAGGTTCCTTTGAGATGTATTGGTGGTTTCTTCCCATCCCAGGGCCACCCATGGGGTGTTCAATAGGAATTCACCTTGTTAATTCCCTGTTAAACTATCCCTAGGATGTGTTCTAATGCTTTCCTATATAGAGAAAGGTTAATTGTGATTAAATGTAGTTTGATTTTTTTTCTTAGGAGATTTCTTGCTTAATTTCCATATTAAACATGATGCTGAGTTCTTAAATGGTTTATTTAGAAAATGTGGCAATAAATTGGTAAACTCTGGTGTTTTTTAGATGTGAATTATAATACATGAGTTGGTATTCTCATTGTTTTTCTTTGAATTTTATTTCTAAATTGGTTATATGGGTGGATAGACTAATATTTTGTGAAATTGTAAATGGTATGATGTGGTTCCTAATCCTATAGATGCCTTGGAAGTTTCTCATTTGATATGGAATGTGGTAGTGGACACCTTGGATTTCATTTTCTCCTTGCATCATGATTCTGTGGTATTCCTTAGGCCTTCTGACATGCTCGCACACTTTGTTCAATTCACGTGGTCTGTGGTCAGATTAGATTTTAATGATTTTCCAAACATCACCTACTAATTATCCATAGTATAGTGGTAGTCCAGGTTTGATCCCACTGGGAGGAATCTATCACTTGAAGGTATTAGGTTTGAGACCCTTTAGGTATTAGTCCTTTCAAGTTTCTTTTAGTTTGGTAGTTACTAAATCTATGATAATTTATGGTTTCATTAAATGATTAAAGAGGGATCATGAAAAATTTTGAGTATTTGTTAGAAGGATGATCTTAATTCTAATATTTTCAGGGTCCCAATGTTTAGGTTGTGAAGCAAGTGGGCGTCGCTAGTTAACATTGTTCAAGTCAACTAAATCTACATAGGGGGTAAATATTCCATGATCATGAGATAGTGATAACAGAGGTGCATTAATCTTGGATTCTATGGAAGAAATCATAGTAGGACAATGGTCGTAGCCTAATATACTCTAATCTGGATAGGGTCTTCCACTTGGATATCCAATAGTTAGGGGCATTCAAATTAATTAGGTATAAATTTTATCATTTATCTTGATTACTAATACTTTAGGGTTACCAAAATTGTAATTAAATATTTATTATGAATTTAGATACATATACTCTCAATCCCTACCCCTGAGTAATTTATCAACTAATGGTAGGTTGGGATGAAAATAAATAAATAAAAACCATGCTTTAAATTATAATAATGTTTGAATGTAAATGACTCACAATCATACAATGGTTTGAATTCACAATTGAGGATGATCATGCAATTATGAAAATACATATCACAACTTAATAAAATGGTTAGATGTAATGAAATCAGAAATAGATTCCACACATGTTCGATGATGAGCGAAGGTAATAGATGTGAAGAAAATTAGAAGACAGTGAAAAAAATACAATCCACAGATCTTGAATTGAAATAAAATATGAAACAATGATGAAATTTGAGTTTTAGAGGGAAAGGGTCAAAGGTATCTTGAAGGGAATAAAAAAAAGGGAAGTATCTTCTCTTGAATTCTCTGGAAATAACTACTAGGAAATCAAATATATAGGATAAATGGGTCACGATGTGTAATAGATTACATGTTGTGTCCCACAAATCCATATAGATCACTGTGGTTTTTGAATCTTACACAAATCTGACATGTATCTCACATGATATTTGAGGTTTTAATGCTTAGAATTAGTGTATCGATGACTCGTGATGTGTACTTGCCTTCAAACTATCCTTATAGAGAAAATTTTTCATCCAATGGGGTAGACTGAAGTCACGTCATGTATGGACTATTCACAATGTGTAGTGGATTCATTCTTTCCAAATTATCCCCTTGAAACCCATTGGGTTCAGCTTTCTTTTTGACTCACATAGAAGATTTTCAGTATGAAATGATCATAGGATTCCATCTAGTTCCAAACTGAGTATCCATTGAGATGATCCAAGGACTTGATGAGGATGTATTGGTCTTCTACACCTTGGATTCATCCCTTCATGGTCTGAAACCTCTGGTATACGACATGGTTGTGGTAAAATTGACATGTTTTGTTATATTACTCAGTCGTGGATGTTTTGATTCTTTTGGTTATATGAATGTTCATGGTTTATATGGTTCTATGATTTATACAAAGAGGTCATGGTGATTTCATGTTTTTTCTTATAGCTGCCTTGTTTAGAGCTTGAAACTTGTTTGCAAGGAGCCTTGAGTGGCTAGTCGGTATCACTTGCTCAGTGGTGGACCTATTGTGGGATCTATAGATTTATTTAGTACTTACCTACCTGATTTTCACATTGTTTAGATTGTTATGTTACACAGCTTGGAATTGTATAGATCTTTGGGTGGTTACATATTGGGATTGTGTCACAAACCCTATTCCAGCTATTGTTGGATACCGGAACAGACTATTTAGATATAGTTAGGGACTAAGGCAATCACCCATAGTTCGAGGGTAGATTTTGTTCCATTTTTAGAAATGAGGGAGCACATGATCAAGTTGAGGCTAATGATGCTATTCAGAGATATAACTTTTGGTCTTCTTAGTATCTCAGACACATGTATTGTACTGTACTACCATGTAACTATTTTGGATTCTTTTTTGATACAATTATCATAATAATCATTATATATCATTCACTTATATCTTTGTTATGTATTCCTATCTTGTTTATTTATCTATTTTATGATTTTGGTATCTACTTCCTCTCTTGAATATTATTTCTATTCAGTTGTGTCACACTCTGGTAATGAGGGAATAGTCTCCCCACAGACACACCCTAGTCCTTGACTGCTATTTGTAAGCCTCTAGAGTTTGGGAAGATGCTCTTTAGGCCATGGGATCCATCGTGCTTGGGGATCCTTTCAGTGGCATCTCGGTTTGGGACATTACATGTCTTTAGGTATTATGGTGATTTTGATCACCCTGACTAAGACGATAAGGTTTTTTAGGTTGAGGGTGTGTCCTAATATGTGTGGGATGGTGTTGAACATCATAATTGAGATGATGTGATTATCATGTTGACGAGGACGGTAATTACCATACCACATATGGGCGATGAGGTCCACATGTGGCAATGAGGTTTCTGATTAGTGTGTCTTATGTGTGGTTGGTGATTTTTTCTTATCATGATTAGCCAATAACACCATTGGAGTTGTGTACAAATAGATGAGGACTCAGTTGAGGTGGTGTTGACCAATCATTATGGGCAGAGGCCTCCGTAGTTTTAGTTGATTTGGGGATGGTGTTGACCATTAGTTATAGAGGATGTTCTCACCATAAAAATCCATGGTTTATGGTGAGTGAGACTATCATATGGAGGATGAGGTTCGTCGTGATGTTGATAAATGATGGGTTGGGTTGATAGTGTGTGATACCATATGTTTGGGGATGATTCTCACTGTATATGTTGGGGACCATGTTCCATGGTTATTGGAGGATAAATATCATCATGCCTTAGGACATCAATATCTTGATCTAAAAGTGGGTTATTATTCATTGAAGCATTGATCTCATCTTTCCTTGGGATATCGTGATATTAAGCTTACCAGGATTTGATGAATAGAAGACCATGTTACTTGTGAATTATTTTTTGGGAATTCCATTCGTATACAATTTGTATCTGATTCGAGGCATCATGTTGTATTGGTTGGAATGAGGTTTTGGGTGTTATGTATGTTGTGGAGACACAATGGTTCTTTTGATAAGACTAACATTGGATATATCATTCCAACCTAGCATTGTACAAAGAAGTTAAATTATCCCATTTAGATGTTGAGCATGGGAAAAGAGGGTTATATAATTTATGCATGAGTGTAGTTGATATGTATATTTATATAACACACTTTTATAAATATGGATGTAGGATAAGAACATATTGGTGGTAGCCTACTGAGTACATACTCACACTCTACACAGTCCCCGTGGGACACATATTGACTTTATGGTTTTGAGATCATGTAAGGGGTTGAGATAATGATTTGGAATATAGTGATCAAGGATTCATAGTTACATGGTATGGATGGAAGATGAACTATGGAGGTCCTTTGCATCGACCTGGAATTCTTTTTGGGGATTTGGATTACATCCTTATATGATCATCCATAGCTGATCCGACATATCTATTTTTTTATGAATATTTTACATGTCTATATTATTTAGAATGTATGTAGATGTATATTTTTGGATTGTTATATACTTTCCTTCATTTATTTCTTCTCTTTAGTTATTTCATTACTTCCATTGTGTTGGTTTTATTTGAACTTTATTATTATAATCACCAGATGGTATAGTCTCCTAAATATAACCTTATTATACCCACACTACTATTAGAAAAACTTTTGGATATAAGGAGGAAAGCCTAAGGCCCAGTGGCCCTTTGGTCCAGGGCACAGTTTATGTGCATCCCGGATCAGGGTACTACAAATAGTATCGAAATATGTTTTTTCTTGTGTCTTATTATTTGGGAGATGGTAGACCCGAGACAAGGGTCTAGTTGAAACTGAATAGATATCTCATTTTTGGGTCCTGTATCCCCTTACACAAGGTATAAAATAGGTTTTCATGGGTAGGAAATTTATGTTAGGCTTTTAAATTTTACATTTGGTTGATTTCCTCGAGTGCCACACATGGGTGTAGTATTATTGGATTATGATGTTTGGACCCCTAGCTTGGTAAGGAAAGGAAAGAATATTTATGCATCATGATAGGAACATAGGCTCATATAATGTGTTTATATTCTTTTTATTCACATTGGGAACCAGAAATGAACTAAGAGGTGTTGGGATGTTTAAATTGTTAACAAAAACCCAAATAGAATTTTATTACATATCTATTTTGGTGGAATTCTATTTAGAATTCCTATGTATGTGGTGAATAATGATATTAGAATGTGATGGTATGAGTATATAGTATATATGGCCATGAATCTGATATGGGTAGGTAGGAATAATGAAATGGGGTGAGTCATTTGAAATGTCAAAAAAGATAAATAATTTTTTCCAACATAGCTTCGTGGTGGCATTTTACTCATCCATCCACAGATGATGATATTTATCATACCTAATATGTGATACATGAATCTGATATGGGTAGGTAAGTTTCCTTGAGGCTAAATGAAACATGATATGGGTGTTGTAGGCAAGTATAAGGGTGTTGAGATGAACTGCATATTATATATTTTTTTATTTTATATATATATATATTGTTGTTGATGATATTGACTATAGTGTTTTGTATTCAATGTGATGACACTTAGAATGGATTCAGTGGAGTGTTAGGAGGGATTATATGTGGTGTTGCTATAGCATGCAATAAATAATTCCCCTGAGGGTCTAGATGATGTTGAGTACAAGATATGGGCTCTAGTACAAGTAGGGAAAGCATAGCAGATAAGAGATTTTGGGTTATGGATGGTTGAGTAGCTTAGGAAGAGCTTGGTATGAGTCATATAGGGTATTGAAAGGGGAGATCAGGGAGCCAATCCATTTGTGGATTATCTAACATGGGAGTTATATTCTCATCAAACACTATTTATTCATAGTAACGGTTGAACATAGGTGAAATAGAATTGGATAAATTCTATACATATAATATTTGATCAGATTGAGACACCCCCAAGTTAGAGGTTTAAGATGGCCACTTATATGGTCCGAGTATCAGAAAATCACTAGTGGGACATGTAGGTACAATCTGGAAGACATGATGGACTGGCATGGATGAATTTTGAGGAATGGTTCGTTGATCATTTATGTCTAGAGATTTTTAGGGTGGATGGATCCCATGAGTTCTTGGACTTGTAGTACGGGGATATATCCATTATGGATTATGTGGTGATTTTCACAGATCCATCCTAATTTACAGCTTCTATGGAAGGAGAAAACATCACCAAGGTATGGTGTTTTGAGTATAGATTTTGATATGCTATTAGGGTGTAAGTAAATATATCCAGGATGACCTCATTCTCAAAGGTAGTGATCTAGGATTTGATATTTGATGGAAATTTAATATAAAAAACTAATTAAATCTAGGTGATAGTGTCAGGTGTGATTGGTAGTGATGGTTTAGGTAGATAAAAGTGGGGCCATTAGAAGTATCAATAGAGCAGTCAGGTCATAGATTTGGGAAGACCATTGAGGTGTGAATCATCAACAATATACTTCTAATTTGTTCAGCTAAGTCATGTTTAAACCCAATCTGACTGACCTTTGAAGGTGTTCTAGGTGTGCGACTAGATTGGGAACTTGGAGACGTTCTAAAATAATAATTCTTGGATATATAAGATTCAAGGAATAAGTCAGACTTAGGGATATTAATTAGGACCAATTGTGGTACCCGGATAAGGTATCCAAGGTTCTAATACACACACATGTCATGGAAGAGAGAGAGAGATACTTTGTGGTGGGGTCAATGGACGGAAGTTGGTGCAGCTCAATAGGGAGGTCATGCATCGAGCAGTCAGGATTCAGGCCAGGTGCATGCTATTTTTCTAGAAGGGTTAGAGAAGATAGGGTATTCGATGTCATAAAATGGTATTCCATAATTATGTCATGTCCATTTGTTTTTGGGATTATTGATATTGGAGCATGATGTGATCTTGTTGTAAATGAACAAACTAGACAATTATTAGTGTGTTGGTATTAAGTATGATGCATTAATTGTATGATATGTGTAAGAATAAATATTTTTATGGGAATTCATATATATATATAGTGTAGGATTCTTTGTCATCATATTCGATGCAAGGACTCTTGAGCATTGGCTATGATGTAGGACATGATGGGTGTTATGTATAATTTGAGTATGGAATTATCACTTGATGATCTACAATAATGATAGTGTTCCATGTGGGGAAATTTATGTATGAGGTATGTTTAGTGAACCATTGGAATGTCTCTTTTCGATTGGTAAGCGACTGGGCAGGTAATTCTTAAGGTGGGTAGCCCCATAAGAGGAATTGACCTATGACTAAATAATTGGGGTACACTGGGGTGATGTTTATGAGATGGGTATATTTTTTTAACATTTTCTAATAAGACCCCACAACTTTAGGATGACCTATTTTAATGTGGAGAGGCTGTAACATCCTAGGTATTTTGAACGAGTCGTTTTTTCACGTAAATTTGAATTTTATGTTTGGTAGTTGGGGCAATGTTTAAATTAGACAGAATTGAATAATTTTAATAATTAAATTGCATTAGAATTTTTTTATAGGACTTATGTTTTGGTGAGTTCCTAATGGTTTTGGATGATTTTAGGGGGCTTTGAGCCTCGAAAACTCATTTTTTTAAAGTTGTAGGCAGAGGAACATTGTTTTTTAAAACCGTGTGGCCATGAAGGTGAAATTGTGTTTCCCATATTTGAACTGGAGCATGATTTGGAAAATAATATGACGTGGGGTTCAAAGCTATGTGACATTTCTATATTTATTAATATAGGGTGAACATGGGGTGCACACTATTTGAAAAACCAGGAATCCTAGCCTACACACTTAGTACCACTTAGGCAATGAGTGTGCATGATTGGTGCATGGTTTGTCAAAATCATGCAGAAAAACCATGTGTACTATTTTAAAGGGGGTTCCCTTTAGATAGTGGCACTAAATGTTTGGTACATAAGTAGAGAAACCATGTGGCTCAACCATGTGTTTCATTTAATGGTTTGAAATAAAATAATTACCCTCTCTCCTTATTTCATTCTTGTAATCCTTTCTCATCACTTTAATATGCACAATAGTGGGGATCTCTCCATTTCCTCCTCCAATAGGATTGGATATATATCCTTCTATTGGGATCTGATTTGTATTCCATCGGATGCATTGGAAGTATAGAGGTAAGTCCTTTATTTCCCTTTATTGCTTTCTTCTTTTACCTTGCCATTTAGAATGTTATTTCCATCTGAGATCATTTTCAATATTTCTAGAATCTTTATTAGATTATTCAATTTCTATCATCTCGGATTATATTAGAGGCTTGTATTTGATGATTGAGTTCCTACAATAATTAGGTAGGTGGTACCAAGAAATGTACTATTTATACACATGCTATGGGATGCGTGCATAAATATGCATTTGTGGGTTCTCTGGGGGAAACCATTAATAAATTAATTCTTATATTTAAATCATAATTAATTTTTTATGATATTTTGATGGGAATTCTCTGAGCTCTTTAAATATTCTAAGTTAGGTACATGTCTTATGGTTGGTTGGGAAGATTATGACAATTATTTAAATTGTTTAAATTATGTAAAGTGTGATATGAATTTATCAATTCTATGGGACTGTGATGGGTATGGACTGAGGAATTGAGGTTAATTTGATCAATAAGACTAAGAAGAAGATGTTCCTCATATTGAGTGTGTGGCCTAAGAAGTGTTGGATGGTGTTGAAGATCAAAATTGAGGTGATGTAATCATTAGGTTGAGATGGATGGTGATGACCGTGCTTCAGATGATGGATGAGGTTTTCATTTGGCAATGAGGTTTATGGTTGGTGATTTCTGCCCATCATGATTGGAAAATAGCTCTGTTGTAGTTATTTGAACACATATGAAGGCTCAATTGAGGTGGTGTTAACCACTCTTTATGGGTGGAGGCCTTCGTATTTTTAGAGTCTTAGGGGATGGTGTTGACCATCAGTTATGGAGGAGGTGTTCACCATAGAAATCCACAGTTAATAGTGAGTGATACCATCATATGGGTAATGAGGCTCGTTATAAAGATGATAGATGACGAGCCATGCCGATGGTGTGTGAGACCATAAGTTGGGTTTGAGGCTGATCGTATATGATGGGACTGAAGGGATGGGGTAATTGGAGTAATAATATCAACATACCATGGGACATTGGGCTGTTCAGTCGATAATGGGTTATTATTCATTGAAGGATGGATCTCACCCTACCTTAGGACATTGGGTTGTTGAGATGATAGTGATTCTATGAACAGATGTCCATGGGACTTGTGACATGTTTTTTAGGTGTGTTGTTGGTATGATGGATGTACTCAATTTGAGGCTGAATGTGGTATTTTTTGGATGAGGTGATGGATGAAATGTATGTGGATGAGATACCAAGGTTATTCTAATACAACTATCCATGGATATATCATTCCACTCCATCATTGGTTGAAGCAGTTAAATGCTTCCTTGTGGCTGTTTGACATGGGTAAAGAAAGTCAGGTAATTTATGCATGAGTACAATTTCTATTTATTTACATATGGATACACAATTATAAATATGTATGTAAGATAAGAATAAATTTGTGGTGGACTACTGAGTTCATACTCATACCCTATATAGTCCCACCCGGATGCATGAATACATTATGGTTTTGAGATTAGTTAAGGGGTCATGATCGTGCTGTAGACCATAGTGATCAGGGATGAATATGTTCATGGTATGGATGGAATATGGACCATGGTGGTTCTTTTCATTAATATGTATTTATTTTCCAGTATTTTGAGTACATACTTATATGATTTTCCTTGGGTGATCATGCATGTCTATTTTTTTATGAATGTGTAACTTGTATACATTATTCTAAATGTATCTACGTGTATGTTTTTTATTGTTACTTACATTGTTTCATTTATTTCTTATGATATGTTTTTTCATTGATTCCATAGTGATGGTTTTATATAAATATTATTATTATCATAAATAATGTTCATAATGTCCCTAATATCACCAAAATAGACCCTCTATAATAGTTGTAATCCATTGTCATATGGGGAGGAACACCTATACCAGAGTGGTCCTCCATCTAAGAGCATATGTTATGTGGATTTCAGGATGGGATACTACATTCCCATTATATATATTATATAATGAAAAGACCCCCACCCCCAATTTTCCATTTTCTACTTTTCTCATACTATACACTGAGACATTATAAGCCCAGAATTTAAGAAAATTTTTTATGTTACCATTATAAAATTCAAATGTTTCACTTCTAATGGAACTCTCAATAATGTAACCCTTAGTTCATATTTTATTTTTCACATACTCTTTTAATATTTACATTTAATTCTAAATTGGTTATTAATCATACCATAATGTGTTTCATCCTTAACCAAGTAATTGATTATGTGAATCATTATACTAAAGAATATTGTCTTGAAATATATCTAAACCTTAAAAAAAATTCAAAAAAATTACCCTATTAAGATTGGAAAATTCATGTTATTGATCACCTTAATATAAATAATTTTGAATAAATAGCATAATCATGTGATTTTTTACCATATCCTTTTAGGAATAATAAAATGTATAGCCACTGGAATGAAATTTTTGATCAACGTATGGTAATCAGGAGATTTTAAACCCTCTATATTAAGTTGATTTGTTAATACATGGTTCATAGTATTAGAATATTATACTATTATAAAAATAATTTTAGTAATAAATTTCAAAAAACAATTTTATATAATGTTTTATCTATTTTCTAAAAAAATTATGTGATCATTTTTTTATAATGTCACATCTTATCTTATTCACAAAGAAAGCAGGTATAATTGAGATGACCTACAAATATACTAACTTTTTAAGATCATTCAGAGTTTAAAAATTTATAATTATATGAAACCACAAAAAATACTAGGCTATAGAATAGATAAATCCCATGGTTGATCTAAGAGGAATAGGGAATCCTAAAAACCACTCTAAACAAAATTTCAGACCTCTCTAGTCACATAAAAACTATAGAATAGAACCCAAAATAACCCAAAATCAAAACTAAAGTGAAGTGAATATATATCCTAGGGTGGTTTCTCTTAGAATAAAATATTTAATTCACACAAAAAAACACTCAAACTTAGTATTTTCATTTTCAAAGATGTAATTGATATTTTTTTGGCCAACCTCTATCAAAACTACCATATCATCTGTACTATAATGATCAAAAGAACTAATACAACTAAATTTCATTATGTTTTGATCATAAAACAGAAATAATAATCTTGTCAATTATCAAAAATGATCTAACTCTACTAAATTAGGGTTCTTTCTTTACTAAATACACAAGGAAAATGATTTTTAATGAAAAATATAAATATAATAGGTCACAACAAAAAACTACTAAATAAAATTACTCCATGAGTGAAGTTGGATCAAAATTATATTGTACACATCTATTATATGGATCATAATAACTCCTATGGGTTTCTCCACTCATTGTTGAGTGGTCTTTGACAATGATTAAACTACACACCCTATAAGAGATAACTGAATAAGGAAACTAAGAAAAAATTGGATAAAAACATATTACGTACCAAAAATAATGATCATCCAAAGAATTAAATCCCTAATTACATAATGGATTACAAAATAAAATGAAATAAAACCAAACAATTATCTACAGATGTCTTGGGTGAAACACTAGAAGCTCCTCCCCATAGTGGATGATCCCCAATCCCAATCTCATACCCAATATTAAAACTATGTCAAAGCCTGTAAAAAGATTCCCCATTTACAAATTTATATCTCTCCCAAATATATAGTAATATAATATTTTTAGTCTTTATAAAATATTTAAGTCATGGGGTGATCATACAGGTCGTGGAATGAACCAATTTTCAGTATTCAACATTTCATGGTTGTGTTGTGATAAAATGAAACATGGTGCATCAATTTATTTTTTATCTATTGTATAACCTCATATCAATCCTTAAAAATGAATGATCTTAAACCTGCCATTACACACTCCTTCAATGGCAGTGAAACTCATGAATCATAGTGTGATAACTCCAGGAAACACCATTGTAATTTCATGTAATAGACGATGTGATGTATATGATCCATGTATCACCTCATCATGGAACGAACTCATTTTATTAAAAAAATGACAATGAAATATATCACACATTGATTTTACATGGTAAAAATAATCTTATGAATCATAAAACAAGATGTATATCCTTATACATGGCATGAAATCCACTAAATTTGAAAACTTTCTTTGGAATTTTCATGCATGATACTAGTATTTTATGACATTCACATTGGGGCAGTGTGTCGTCTTTATGATTCATGAATTATTCGACAGAATTTCAGAATTCAACATAGATTACTCACACTCAAGATCAGTATTTAGGAATAATATCATACAATTTTATTATACAATAGTCACAACTCAAGCACAATAATCTTGGGGTGAACTCTATCTTTCATAAGGTTTATGAGCCTAAATAAAGGTGTTTTATTCCCTAATTGATGTTTGTTTTACATGAATAGTGGTTTCATATAATTTTTAATACATTGTATTTTTCACATATCCACAACCACTGAATAAGTGGGAATGATAAAACATGACATTTTCTCTCTCCTACGGTGTCATCCCATACTACAACCACTCCTATCATTGTTATTCTGACTTCTATTGTGGCCAAGTTTCCTCTATTTATAAAGAATCAACGCACACTAGATTGTGATTATTCATGTTGACCTAGCTATATACCACTGTAGATATTGGCTACTTCCTCATTTCGATAGCTTCTTTGGTTATCCTAGCTAGAACATTATGTTTTTTTTCTCCTCTTAATATAAATATTTCTTTTCAAAATTCCTACTTTTGGCCAAAAATTACTTCTTTTTTTCTGAACATCACAAAAAAGATCCAAGGTCTAAAAAAATAAATTTCATTCCATAAATAAAATATAATATCAGATATAGAAAAAATTATTTTATTTTCCAAAGTAAAAACTAATGAAAATATATACAAAAATAATAAAGATTTCAAACCTGCATGCTTAAAATTTCTCTTTTCCATATTGAAAATCTCAATACCTAATAAGAAAAAATCTATACTTCAATAAAATAATTTTTTGATTTACCATGATAGTAAAATGAATTTTATAACTAGTGATTTTGAAAATAGAAAACATAACAAATAAAAGAATCAAATTATGAATTATAAATAATCCCTAGTTAAAAAAAATTATCCTTTAACTAACATATTTTAACCATAAATTAATATACACTTATTTTTTATCCAACATACCAAATATTTATTTCACTAATAACTCAAGATAATTAATTCATTTTTATTCTCAATATCATGTTTATACACTCTATACACAGGATTAAAATCAATCTAATTCTACACTTTGAAATTAAACAACACAATTCATGTAAACATTACATTAAAGTTATAATATATCTCAGGCTAAAGGTAGGTGGATAATGATATGAAAAATTAACCTTATAAGGATTAAAAAGGAGTATATACTATTTAATCATAATACAAGATATTGAATATAATCTTCCTTGAAATAAATACTTTCTCCTTCAGCTTCCCTAAAAATGATTACATCTCCACTTCCTTGTCCTCTCTCTGATACGTTCAAAAACCAACTATGAATACAAAAAAAAGTATTGATTCCAATTTTCATATTTTTATCATCAAAAATATATATTTTTAAATGTTATTTAATTTCTTTTTTTTAACCAATTGAGGAACCACATAATCCACAATCAATAATAGATATTAAGCCATTTTTCCTGAATAATCTGGAGATGCTCCCCCACACTTAATCATGGCATACTAATCTATTGGTATTGTGAAACACAATTATCCCCATTTAAATATCAATTGAATAATCATGCAATAATACCAAAGTATGAGGGTATAATAAATAATTAGTCTTGTATTGTGGCTTCCTATCAAGTTATTCCATGGTTTTTAAGGTATTCACAAAATATAATACATGGGGTAGATCTTAAGATCAAATGGGAAAAATATAAATAAATTGATGTATTAAATCCTATTAATGTGGCTCAAAATCATAATGATTTGATAAGAAAATCAAGAAATTTCTAGTATTTATACACATCCCAAAATCTCTTAACAAATAGGTTATCTGAAAGAATATTTTAAAAGGGATTAAAAACATATTAGGAATGGGAGAAAATGTGGTCCAATAATGTCATGGAATGAACATTAAAAATTAGTCAACTAACTATAAGATTCCAAGTATCAAAATTAAGAATTCAAATAATATTATTTATAACTTTAAAATATCTCAAAATTAGAATAAGAATGTGACTTCTAAGTGACCATGAGGAATAAAATTTATGATCAAGAGGAATGAAAATTAATAAATAGTGAGAAATATATTTCTTAAGTTATGATGTCTCCTTGATCAATGATTTCAAGAAAAAAATCAATAATTACATGGGTTAGTCCAATTCATTTCATGCAACCATTTTTATTTAAAAAATACTATGATAATAAAATTAAAGTAAAAAATGTATGAAAGTTATAATAATACTCTCCTCTCAATGAAAGTCCTTTCAGTGTACTATTTATTCTAAAATATTCTTCCTCTTCTTTTGAACCTAGAAAAATAGAAACAAATATGAAAAGAAAGGTTAAAACCTTTCTATCTAAAAAATATTAAGGGATTCAGATTCGCTGGCTAGGATAGATCCTAAAATAAAATAATATATTAAAATAAATTCCTAGAAGTAACTTAAAAATTGGTTTCCTCTTGAAATAACTTTTATTAAGTTATTTCAGATGGATATTTCCTCAGTGTCACATAATAAAATAATGAAACAATGTTACCTAGTTTGGGTTTAGGAATGAAATTGATTTCTTCCCACCAATGTTGAATATTCTCCAATTTATACTTCATATCATTTTAACACATCATTATAGGGAAATCCCAAATTTGTAAAGTTTTGAAGAATTAAATATAAAATAAAAAAATGTCCAAACATTGTATTTATCCTCCTTCACTAGTTCTTCCATCCTCTCTTATTCTAATTATATGATATAACTTTTAATTTTATCATTTTTTCCCTTATTTTTGTGTTGGAGGCTCTTCTTCATAAAAAAATAATTTCTATGAATTTATCCCCACCACATATTTTAATTATTCCTCTTTCTATTAATCATGTGTAGATTTTTCATCCTCCTGGAATTCTAACATAAATAAGTAGATCATTTGGAATCACCAAATGGATGTTGGACCTAATATTTAAAATCAAAAACTAAACACAAAACAAACCCAGTTTTTAAAATGAAATAAACAAAGTACCTAAAGTAAAATATGATAATATAAATGAGAAAAATGAGTATTCGATCTCTGAAATCAGTTTTTAATTCATTTACTAGTTTCCATTATTCCTGGGAAGTTGTAAAAAAATATGTAAGGAACCACTATCATCGTTACTTCTGATAGGTTTCCAATGTATTGAAATTTATAATTATCTCAGACCACACAAAATTTTGTGATAAAGAATAGAAAAGTCCATTGGTGATACCATGAGGAATAAGGAATCCTATAAAAAACTATAAACCAAATTTTAGACCTCCACAATTACATAAAAATAATGAAATGGAACCCAAAGTAACTAATAACCAAGATAAAATTGAAAAAAATGATAAATATTGGGGAATAAATATCCAATTATGGTTTATCTAATAATATTAACTCAAATTCAATCAACAGAAACTAAAACTTAGTATATTCCCATTCATAAAGGTAACTGAAATCATTTTGGTTAACCTCTATCAAAGCCAACCTAGGATATCAACATGCATGATCAGAAGAACTAAAACAACAAAATTGAATTATGTTTATATATTACAATAAAAAGAATAGTCTAATCACTTATCATGAATTAATTACCACTAATACAATGGGTTTTTCTATTACCAAAAACACTATTCTAGTTTTTTAATAACAAATAATATAAATATACTTGGTCAAAGAACAATACTACTAAAAATATCATTCCATGAGAAAAGAAAAATCAAAAAATATGTTTCACATACTCATTTATTAATCTCACTATCTCCTATGGTGTTAGAAACTCATTTTAATATGGTCTTAAACAATGGAAAAACTACACACTCTAGGAGAGATAAAATAATAGTAGAACTAAGAAAACATTGAATAATAGAAGAATAATTACATAAAATAATCTAAAACATGAAATTTGTAATTACACAATGGGGAAATAAATAAAAATAAAATAAAACAAAAAACCTAGCTATGGCCTCCTGTGTGGAAACCCTAGTATCCCCTCCCTACAGTTTTCAATCCGCAATCAAATTTCCATGAACCTCCTTAAAATTATATGGAATCTGTCAAAGAGTTCCTACTAATATTTTTCTATATCTACTATAAATATATTAGAAGCATAATTTTAATCTTTCATAAATATGTATGTTGTGTTGGGAGTATACATGTCATGACATGAACCAATTATTCATCCTTAATCTCTTCATAGTTATGGCGAGATCACCTGAAACAATCCATATCCCCTTCTTTCTTACTTAGTATAGATTCTTATATTAGTAAAAAACATGGTAGATATTCAACACACACCATGACTCTATCCTTCCATGGATGTGAATCTTCATATTTTCACTATCTCATCTCCATTCATCATTCCAATCTAGAATATCATGATCCAAAATGTGATGGATCCCTAAAAAACCATTGTAATTTAATGTAGAAGATAATGTGATGATTAGTCTCTATATTGAACCTCGTCACTATGAAAACACATTTTCCTTAAATCCTCACAAACTAAATATCATATGAATTACTCTTCCATGGTATGAATAATATTACTAATAACAACATGCAATAGGTATCATTATACATAGTGTGACATCCACTTCATGTAAAACCCTTCTCCATCCTTTTCTTTCATGTTGTATGATTTTTCCAACCTTCACAAAGGGGTGGTGATTCATCTATGGGCTTCCTGGATGCTGCCATGGTTTTTTTGAATTTGATGCATATTATTCAGGCTAAATCTTGATCTTCATCCCTTAAATCATGGAATTTTATGATTCAAAAATAGATGCATGATCATAGTAGTCATAGAGTAAAAATTAGCCTACATGAGGAAGACAATCCCAATATGGCAATGTTTTATTCCCTGGAGTTCATTTCATTTTACTTAAACAATGTACAAGTCTCATTTTTCCTACATCAGAATTGTTTTCTATCTTCTAAAACTTGTTAAGTGACTGTCTGGAATAAAAACATCATTTATATCATGTGGTTCTTCCCCACACTATGAACACTCATCTCTCTATTGTGTCAAAGTGCACAATGGTCATGGTCCCAATATTTCCCTTTCATTGGCATGTGTTGCGTTATACTCATTCATGATTCTGTAGATCTAATAAAATATTGATCTTGGTTATTTACTCAAGTGGATTTATACTTCAATGGTTATATCTTGGGTTGGATATATTTTTGTTTTCCCCTATTAATATAAATTTTATTCTTCCAAATTCATGATTTTGGCCAGAAATTTCTTTTTTCCCATAAACATCACCAAAACTTCTCTCATTCCTTTGAAAGGAAATTCCCTAACATAAATAAAAAAATTCCATAAATTGGACATAATTTCTTATTATACCAATTAAAATCTAGTGAAATATATATACTCAAAATAAAGATATCCAAAACCTTGCGTTGATTAAATATTTTTTTCTTGTAATTTTAAGTAGAATGATAAATATGTTATCCCGTATATTATTTTTAATATAAATTTATATAAAAACGTATTACATAAATTTTTTAAAAATATAGACAATAAATGAAAAGATAACACTTTTTTCAATCACTTTTTCCAAGGTTATTGTAACCCCCTAAGATTATTACAGAATAATATGCTCAATTGATCTCTTAACATGCAACACTGAGATTTAAGCCGATTGGGGTAAACTATAACAATATTATTATTTAAATGTGACTATTATAAACTAGAAATTAAATTGGCATATATTAATATTAAGAATTTCATTAAAAAATATTTATAAAGTTCTAACTCAACAAAAAATTATTGATTAATTTTTAGGAAGTAAGAACTCAATTTTTAATATTGTTTTTTATTCTTCATAGAAATGGTTTTTATTTATTTTTTTATGAGGTAATATTATAATTAATTTTTAAAAAATTTTGAAATTTTATTTTATAAAAAGGATATCATTTTTGTAATCATCATATAAAAATTATCATAATGTAGTTTTTTTCTGAATAGGTTGATTTTTCAGTGAATATTGAAAAATATTGATTCTGGTAAAACTATCATTTATCTTCAATTAAAAGTCCTATTATTCAAGGCATTTGATATAAAATTAATAAATTTATAATTTAATTATAAATATTTTAATTAATTATATATAAATAATCATTTTAATTTTTTTTTTGTTTAAGTTTATTTTTGAGCTTAAAACACATTTTTCTAAAAATTATATTTCATCATGTCTTACGCATTTATATTAAAATAATTTTGTATACTTATAAGAATTTAATTTGATATATTGTATTTAATTATTGTATGAATAAAATCAAATTTATCCTATGATTAATACTCGTAATATATTTAAAATATATCAATTTAATTCCATTTTTTATTGAAAATTAATTTACATTAATTTGATAATTTATGTAATTCTAAGTATGACTCTCCCCTCACTTATAAAAAGCACCTCCCCTCATCTCTTACTCACACATTTTGAGAACTTGAGTTCATCCAATACACATATAAGTCTCTCCCAAACATCACTCGCTATGTACTATATGTCTAGGTCTGACAAAATACCAAACTTAGAGAGATTATAGTGTAAAAATAGTTTTTTTAGAATAAGGATAATAAAGATTGTAAGTGACAAGTCAAACTCGAGGTAAGTGACACTTTAACCTAAAACCTCACTTTAAATGTTTTAAAGATTTATTTTCCAATTATTTTTCTTTCATGTCCATATTATTAAAAATATTTTATCAATGTATTTATTTGGTTATATATGAATTATTAAGGAAATTATATATATATTTTTTTATTTATTCACAAATATTATTAAAAGGGGTCTGTTAATATATTTTATATATAACGTTTTGATTTTCATTAAAATAGAAAGAAAGAAAGTTTTATTTTATCATATATAACATCAATGAATTTTCCAACTAACATAAATATTATTTTTTTGTTTTGTTTCCTTTATCACCATCCATATTTTCTTCAAATAAAAAACCTTCTTCCCATTGATATGTGAATTTTAGTTTTGAAAATGGATTTTTGAAATAAAAGGGTATCTAGAAACCCAAAAAAAATTTCATATGTGTGAAAAAGAGTTTTTGAATAACTTTATGATTAAAAGGTTTATGGATAAAATGTTTTATTATGATATGTTACTTGATAATTATATATAAAGATGGATGGGATTGATAAAACGTATATGATAGGTTAGCCTGATATAGCTTATACGATGGGTGAGCCCAAAACAACTTATAAAAAAAGGGTGTGATCAATACAGATTATACAAAGGGTGAGTTTGATATAGTACTCCATTTAATAGGTTAATTTTTCTTATCTTTAATGGTAATAATGAGGTAGTCAACCAAGGAGGTTTCTCTTATGGATTTAACTCAACTTCAGTTAAATCTAACACGTGTTATGAATATAATGGTCTAAGTTTCCTAAAAGGGTTTCTATTTGATTTATATGAGTTTTAAAGGTTTTATTTGAGATTTTTTTTAAATATGGATATTTTATTATACACTCTATTAATAATGTGTAAAAGTCAATCATTTTATGGGTTTTAATGTTTTTCACTAGACTATTGGATTTTTACTTTTGTGTTCCTTACTTAGGTTTTTGTTTCTCTCATCCTAAATTTTAAAATTTTTATTCACTGATATTAAGTGTGATTATAAATGTTTATAAATTCATTGTTTTATATATGGAAGTTACCTTAAACAATGAAAAAATGCCTTTATAAATAACATTTTTTGTGAAAAACTAGACACTGTTTAGAAATATTCACCTTAAAAGTGTTTTTCCTAATTTTATAAAACTATAAAGTTAAAAGGTCCAAGGGTATTTAAGTGATGCAATATTTTATTTTGATTTAATATGTTTTGTATGTATAAAAATTCGGTTTTGTTTATCAGTATAAAAGATACAAATGTAAATATTGTGTTTCTACCACTAGATTAGGGTATACCAATTTCAGTTTATAGTTGGTATCCGAGGAAGGTTTATACAAATTTATATATTATGATGTTTTTATGTAATGTTAAATTTATAGTTATAGATAGCATAATGGGTTAATAATTTTAATTATGACCATGATTTTAAAGACAAAAACACCCCTTTTAAGGTTTTGGTGATGGGATTTTGAGGTGATTAAAAAAAATAACTAGGTTTAGGAAGAATACTTTATTGATTTTTAAAAAACACATTAGGTTAGTATACAATTTTATGTTATGTTAATAATGGTACGTTGTATAGTGTGATATAAATAATCTTGATTGTTTAAAATTGATTCATTGATAAGGGGATATTTTCAATCATATTTATGGCTAGGAAAAGGATTACCTTTTTAGTTATTATCTAAATTTGATTCATGATATTTTGGAAACTTTCACTAAATTTAATGTTTATATAGTGATTTATCATGGTTCTTAATGATATTTTAGAAGGTTTTTATTGAATTGAGGTATATGTAACCCTTAGTTTTAACAAAATGGATTATTTCATAAGAGTACTATTACATTTTTGGGATGTTAAATATAAGGAATGAGATAAATTTTAAAGTTAATGAATTTTTTAATGTTGAGGTTATTGAGGTCATTTGGGGTACAGGGTTATTTATATACAGAATGATATAAGTTTAACATTTGATGTAATTTTTTTAGATACTAATGTGTTATTTCTTCACATGAATGTTTATTCATTTATGGTATTATCTTAAAATGTTTTAATTATTTATTACTGGTTAATATCTAAGGATATGAGGAATATATTTTTATCCTATTTTGTATTATTTGATCTATTAGAGGTTGATTTTATTATTTCAGGAATGAAAATTCATCCTAAAAACTCATTGTTTGTAGAAAAAGATAGGAATTTAGTGGAAATTGATTAAAGGATAAAATTCTAATTTTCACTTAAGTATATTTCCTTATGTTATTAGTCTATAATATAATGAATTCCTTAACTCTAAGAAAATGATTATTAAAAAAAATCTATCATACAACCATCATATATAATGAATTTATGGTCTTGTTCACACCTCAATGATTTTTGGTTTTGTGGTCATGGTCTTCCTCATGATCATTTAATTTATTTTCATTAATGTTCTCTATCACTCTCCCCCATTATTTGAACATTGATTTTTTCTCTATATCCTTATTTTCACTTCCCACTAATGTTCTATTATTGGCAAACCTATTTATTTGTTATTTCAGATTACCTTATAATTTCCCTTTCCCTCTTTTCAAGAGGAAATTTTGTTAAACCTTTTTACGATGTTTCATTTCAATAAAAGATTTTCAAATGTCAAACCATCAATTACCAAGGTCAATTTAAAAATGAGAGGATGAAACATATTAAGGGGAGAAATTTAACACCCCAATTTTTTAAAATAATTCTATGCTTGATAGAATTATTAACATGCAAAACCCGCTATAAAGAATTTAAATTAGCAGCATTTTAGAATGTTGCAAACTCATTTACCAATAGTTTTCAGAATCTTCGATTAATGAGGTAAAAATATCCACGTTTCATTAAAATGTCGATAATATTTTTTTTAAATTATAATTTGATGTGGAATTTATTTTAAAATCATAATTATATTTTAAAATATTTTTTTATATTTTTTTTAAAATCATAATTTTTTTATATTTTGTTTTCAAAATTTCTCCTCTCCACATTTGATCATGCCCCATCCCATCTCCTTACAATTTTTAAATTTCCCTTACTAAATATCTATAACATGATCTTATCATGCCCCCTCAAACAATGCTCTTCAGGTGCAGAGCCACCACATGTCACTCCCCTTCCCTTCTTAGTTATGTGCACCCCAAGTCGCACAGGATGACAAACCCCTATTAAACGAACCCTTTATCGACCACATAACAAGACAACAATCAGAACAATTATAATGATTTTTTTTTAAAAAAAATTATTCTATATTTCTGCATATATTAAAATATTTTAGTATTTAAAAAAAATTATATATATAGATAATTTTATTATTAATATAAATATATATATTTGTGTATTTGTGTATTTGTGTATTTATATACTGTTTATATTATATATATATATATATATATATATCTTGTTAATATATATATATATATATTGTGTGTGTGTGTGTGTAAATATATATGTGTATGTATAAATATATATATATATATATATAGTAACATTTTAAAACATTAGTGAAAATGTCATTAAAATAGTCATGTTTTCTTAAAAATGTGCCTAAATTTAAAATATATATATGTTTTAATATATAAATATATGTATATAAATATAAATATTTATATATTTATATATTTTAGTATGTTTATATATATATATATATATATATATTAAAAAAATGTTTTTAAAACACACAAACAAACATATAAATGACACCTCATTTACAAATATACAGACATATAACCTAATTTTTTTTATTTATATATTTATACATTACTATGTTTATATATATATTAAAATAAATTCCATAAAAATATATATTATAATATATTAGTATTAAATATATATATATATATATATATATATATATATATCTGTATATATTATATTATATATATATATATATATATATCTGTGTGTGTTTAGGTTATATATATTAAAAATTAATACGATTATATATATGTGTGTGTGTGTGTGTGTTATTATATATGTGAGTGTTTATATTAAATATGTGTGGGTGTGTTTATATGTGTGTGTGTGTGTGTATGTGTGTGTTTATATATAAAGAGGGCGGGGTGTGCTTAGACACTCTCTTAGAACTTGAGGACTTCTAGGGGTGTTATGTTTCTATGCCCTCTATTTCCCCAGTTTCTTTCCCCCCTTATTTTATACTTTTAGTTCCAATCATTGGCAGTTGAAAACCTTTTATAAAACTCTTTTTTGGTCTATTTTCTAGGTTATGGAAATAAATACAATATGTATTTGGATGCATGATCTTTTTTGGATGCTTTGAATAGCTGATGACATCCATTACCAGAGTAGGATGCATCGAGTAGGTGTAGGCCCTTCAGTTCTCTACTACCGCTACATAGTCTCTTTCATATGAAAGGAAAGGAATGCTCAATCCTCTGAGAATCATGAAATATACCTACATGATATAATTATTAGAATAAATAGGGGAGTTATGAAAAAATCCTAGATTCAAATTGTATCAATGAATAATGAGTTTTTTAATCTTATCATTCCAAAATCTCTTAGTGTTAATTGTAGGGTCAAAAAGCCACTGATGACTAAGTTTGTTAGATGGATACCTCTAATTCTTAAATGGATGAAAGTCAATGTATATGGGGTGGAATCAGGTTAATCGATACCCTCATCCTGTGGTGGTATCATTCACACTTATTAGATTCACATTAAGGGTTGTTATTATCTTTTCATTTGGAATAGGCATGTTATTGAAGCTGAATTGGGGGATATGATCAAGGTGGTCAGGTATGCTATCCATCATGGTTTACGAGCACTATGGATGGAATGTGATTCATGTGTGGAAGTTGAAATCCTTATAATTTGGTACATAAATTTCCTATGGAAGATGTTTCTGTCTTGGATTGACTACATTCAGTTTGTGGATCATATTTGTCTTGTTGTTACACAAGTCTATAAAGAAGTAAATCAGGTTACTAATGCTCTTTCCAAGAGAGAAATTGAAGAGGCCATCTCTAGATATTCTTTCATGGTACCTAACTTTTGTTATGTTTTGGTTGAAGTGTATTCACGTGGTGAGGTGTATACCCATCATTTTATACCCCCTTGTAATGTTTTCCTTGCTACATTTATACTTTAATAAATTTCTTTATTGAGAAAGCATGTCTACCTCCTAAACCATTAGATTATGTTTAAATATATATATATATATGTCAATATATATATATATAATGATATTTAAATATATGTTAATGAATTTTTATATCAATATAAATTTATATATATAAATATATATAATTATAATTATAATTTTTTTAGTTTTATTTGTATGTATATGTAAATTTTTAAAATAATAATTATATATATTATTATATTTGTATTATACTATATTATCTATATATTTTTTTATTATTTCAGTAGTAAAAAAATTAAATTAATATATATATAATTTTATATATTAATATATATATATATGTGGGTGTGTGTGTGTGTGTGTGTTTATATATTTTTATATTATATATATGTTAATATTATACTTATATATATATGTTTATAAATTATATATATTTATATGTTTGTATTATATATAAACGTTTATATTATATATATATATATATTAACATATATATGTTTTTATTAATATATATAAATATATATATGTTTATATTATATATGTCTGAGTGTGTAAATAAATAATAGTATGTATACATATATATAATTATAATTATAATTCTATATAATTATATATAAATTAATAGATATATATATATATAATTAGAAACGTTTTAAATCACTTCTAAAAATGTTAATAAATTAGCCACATTTTCTAAAAAATGTTGCTAAATAGAATATATAAGTATGCTATTATATATAAATTGATGTGTTTGTATATATATATTTATATCTATGTGCATGTTTGTTTAAATATATATATATATATATATCTAAATTTACATCTACATTGATGTGGGGAAATGATCTATATTACCAATAAAAACATGCAACACAAAAATGTAGGGAAGTACTTAGAAATACATGAACTTTAGTCCTCTCTTTGACCCATAGAGGAGGCTACAATTGAGTTTCACACTAAAGGACATTAATATATATATATATATATATATATTTGTGAGTGAATGCGTGTATATATATATATTATGATATTTAAATATATGTTAATGTATTTGTATATAAATATAAATTTATATAAATAAATATAATTATAAAATTTTATTTAAATATATATGTAAACTAATAAAATTATACATATATATGTTATGATATTTAAATTAGTGATGATTTCTAAAAAACGTGGCTAAATGAATGACGTTTTCTAAAAAAATAGGCAATTAGAGATTTTTTTTCAAAAAATGTGGCTAAATTAGGAATATTCCCTTAAAAAAGGCTAAATTAGTGATGTTTTCTAAAAAATGTGGCTAAATTTTCATTTTTTCATAAAAGAGGTTAAATTTGTGATCTTATTTTTCAAAAAATAGCTAAATTAGTTACATTTTCTAAAAAAGTGGCTAAATTAGTGATTTTTTCTAAAAAAATGGCTAAATTTGCGATGTTCTCTGAAAAAATATGGCTAAATTTGAAATGTTTTTGAATAAATGTGACTAAATTTGAAACGTTTTCTAAAAAACATAATAAAACTATAGACTTTTTTAGAAAACATGGAAAATTTAGCAAATATTTTAGAAAATATTGCAAACATAGCCATATTTTCTGAAAAAAAAATATCTCAAGATTACAGTTTTTTTGTACTGACCGAGCATTAAGTGAACTGGGATAACTATAGAAATATTATTTTTTAAATGTGACTATTATAAAATAGTGGTTGAATTAGTCTATATGAGTATGATTAAAATTATATATATATATATAATGTTACTACTCAATAAAAATTTATTGCTCAATGATGATGAAATAAGCATTCAATTTTTAGTAAAGTTATTTTATTTTTTAAAAATATGTTCTATTTAAAAATGGTTTTCTTGATTTTTTATGAGTGAATGTTATAACTAATTTGTAAAATATTTATAAACTATATTTATAAAATGGATATAATTTTTTAATTCATAATATCAAAATTATATTAGGGTTAATTTTTGGGATTTTTCTAAAAAGATTGATTTTTAATTGAATAGTTTAAATACCAATTTTTGTAAAAAAATAATTTAATTTCATTTAAAAGTACAGTTATGATTTTAATTTTATCTCTAATTAATTCAAGTATAATTTATTTTAAATAATATAATTAATTTCCAAGGAATAAACTTTATACATTATTTTCATATAAGTTATTTTTTGATCTAAAAAACGCATTTGTCTAAAAACTGTGTTTTGTTGCATTTTACAAATTTATATTAAAATTAATTTTTATCACTTCAATGAAATTAATTTGATAAAATTGACATAATTATTGGATAAATTAATTAAAATTTATCCTAGTATAATCATTTTTTATATATTTATGTGATGAATTTATATTTTTGGTGAATAGTAAAAAATACAATACGATATATTTTATGATATCGCCAAAAAATAAATATGATATCAAAATTTATAAGTCTTATGAAATGAATCATTAATTATAATATATTTTATATATCATATAAAATTAATTCAAAACATATAAACTAGAAATTATTTCATCATAAATGTGAAAATTATTTTTAGTGATGACAAAGTCTTTTCACAACACTCGAAAATTCAAATTTGGTATCCAAAAGATAATATTTGAGAATTAAGAAGTATTTTATTTAATTTATTAATAAATTGTAATTATTATTGATTATTTTTATATATTTATGATAATGTTGGAGCTATATAACAAGTGACTTGACCAAATGTTTTTGCATGCAATACTTATGAAGGGATAAAAAAGTCCAAATAACATATTAAATAAATTTTCATGATATAGATGAGAGTATATATATATTAAAATAGTAAAAAAAATAAAATGAAATTTATTAATTTTTTCAGTGTAATCTATTTTATTTTTTAGGGATGAAATAATTAACTTAAAAAATTACACTACACCAATATAATGCTTGCGCAAGTAGTAGAAAAATCTAGTAAATGATTTTAAAAATCATAGATGTAATAATTTTTTTGGGTGTATCATAGTGTCCCATGAATTATATATATATATATATATATCATATTATGGATTTTTGAAATATTTAAATTCAAATTCCATATATATATTTATATCAACAATGGTCCCTTTATAATCCACTTTTCATTTTTGAGTAAAATTCTTTACCCCTATGGAGTAAAAAACATTGATATCATGCAAATAATCATATGGGTTAACGAGGGTAAAAAAATTTAAGGTTGAATATGACACCTAAACCTGTAAAAATTTTATTGTATAAGATTATTTTAACACATCCTAATCTTGTATTTGAAATAGATAAATTTGGGGAAACTTCACCTTGAAAAATAATTTATATTAATTTAATACATTAATTATTTCCTAGATTACCCTCCTCTCACTTATAAAAGGTAACCACCTATCCTATCTTCCTCAAACTTTTTGAGAAGTCTAGTTTGGCTAAACCCTACCCAGGTCTCTCCAAAACTTTACTCCCCATGTCCCATACATTCTTCTCTCACCAAAAGACCAAACCATGAAGGATTAAGTTATAAGAAAAAGAGGTTATCCAAGGAGAAGGAAGATAGAGAACACATGTGACAAGTTGGAATCAAGGAAAGAGAAACATTAATTTAAAACCTTATTTTAAATGTTTTAAAGATTTATTTTTTGTATATTTTTATTTCATGTATATGTTCCTAAAATTATTTTATGGATATCTTTATATGTATATAAATGAATTATAAAGGACATTTTATGTCTCTTTTGGATTTCTCACAAATGATTTCAAAAGGGATATTTGTACATATTTTCTATATAACATTTTTTACTTTCTCTAAAAAACTGCATGTTCTATATTAATATATAAGGAATCAATGAATTTTCCCTCTTTTGCAACCATTGATTGATGTTTTTTCCTTTACAATATTCTATGTTTTCTTTAAATAACAACCCTTCTTCTATTGGTTCTAGGTATTTTAGTTTCAAAAATGGGGTTTTCAAAGGAAAGGGTATTTCGATATGCTGAAATGTTTTCATATGAGATACAAATTGTTTTTAAAGAGTTATAAGATATAAAGGTGTAATATTTAAATGTTTTTTATGTTATGGTACTTGAGCATTATTTATTATAATAAGTGATCCCAATATAACATATATGATGGGTGAGCCTTATACAAGTTATATGACAGGTTATCCTGATAAATCTTATATGACGGGTAAGACTGATATAGATTATATATTGGGGGGACCGATATAACTCTCTAAGGAATTGGGTAATGTTACTTTTCTTTAAAGGTAAGAACGATAGATTTTACTAGGGACATTTCTTCTATATATTTAATTGGGTTCCAGTTATTTTTGAAACTCATTATGAATATGATTCTCATAGATTCTTAAAAGAGTTTCTATTTTATTTCTACGAGTTTTAAAAGTTTTATTTTTGAAAATTTATGTTTTCTATATGGATATGATTTATTTTATATGCTCATAGTATGACATGTAAAAAAGAAAATATTTTATGGGATTTCATTTTTTTCACTAGACTAACAAATTTATTTCTTCTATATCCCTTACTAATAATTTTATTTTTCTCAAAACACATTTTCAAATGATTTTTAATCAGTCTTAAGGATGATCATAAAAGGTGATAAATTCAACGTTCCAAATATGGAAGTTACCTTGAATGAAATAAGCATGTCTTTATAAATAACAAGCTTTGTGGGAAAAATAGATATTGTGTGAAAATGTTCATTCTGAAAGTGTTTCTACTAATTCTCTAAAACTCAAAACCTAAAAGGTCCTTGGTTATTCAAGTGATACAATATTTCAGTTTAATTTTATATGTTATGGATGGATAAAATTTGGTCAAAATTATTATTATCAAATACAAAAATTAAAATAGTTCATTTTTTCACTAAATTTATGATTATGGGATCCAAGTTGTTATATTTATTCTTAAAAGGTTTTCAAAATTCAATATTAAAATATTTAACCCTTTCATGTAACTACTCACCAATCAAATAAATAGGAACCTTGGCTTAATCTAAATTCCCCCCATCAAAATAATTTCTTAATTGAAAGAAAGAAAGATTGTTTTTAAACCATTTTTGATGCCCTTATATTCAATATCCAGGTCATGTTTCAACCCAATCAAATATGTGCCCTATTTTAAAACATGGAATCCCAGTATCCTTTTGATACTACATCATATAAAATTACCATAAATACGGAATTAATTTTACATACAAAACAACATAGATTTCAAATTAATATTTTATTCTATTTTTTCATTTTACATATCAATATGTTTTCTAAAAATTGCTTCAAACCATGATTTATAGGATTAAATTATATATAAATATTTTTTCATTGTAGTTTAGATCTTAAAAATATCATATAAATGAATATATATTTTCAATTCATGTATAATCATGGGGGAAAGTTAAAAATTATTAGAACCATTGACTAGTTAATAAGAATAATACATTAAATCCCATTAGGATTCATTCCATCAGTGGGAAGTGAAATTTTCTTACTATAAAATTATTTTTTGAAATTAAGAAACTGAAAAGTAATCTTTTTCTAGAGAGAATAATTGTCTAGATGTTAAATAACTATATTTACTCCCTTTATTTTCATGACATGTTAATTTTTTCATGATTAACACTATTTTTCAAGCGTTTAGATATATATACAATGTTAAAAAAACATTACGCCTTCTCAAGACTCTCTTCATTCTTCTTAGAGTGTGATGCACCACATTCATAACATCTATATAATAATGTGGTTCCTTTTTTGAATAAAATAAAATATTTGGTATAAATAAATATATTTTTCTAATACAATTCAATTAATTTTAAAAAAAATTAGCATCACATGTTTTACATGATTTTGTATTTTTAACATACCAGAATCCACACTTTTGGATCCTTTTCTAATGACATAAATTTCACAAATGTGACCCAACGTTTTTCCATAAATAGCATACAAAGTCAAAAGAAAATATTGGACCACTTACATATCCAAGAAAATTTTAGTTTTATAGTTTTATAGAATTAGGAAAAGAACTTAACAATTTGGGTTCATAAAAATCAATAATATCTCTAACTATACCAAGCTTATCTTATTTCGAAATAAGTTATCACCATCATCCATGTGAAATAATTCTAGACAAAACTCATTTAACATCATTCTTCATTACTTGGGAAAATGAAATATAATAAAGGGGTGATATCAGATGCTCAATAAGAATAAACATTAGAGATATAAAACCATGATCATGTAAAATATTAAGATGTGAAAAGGGGTAAGTGTTCACGAACATAACATTTGAAAATTATGCCTTGTATATCAAAGTTCAAAATCTTGGGTCATGGAATAATATAAGGATGTTCATAAGTCACGAGTAATAAAATAATAATATAATATGAGATATGAGATAATAATGTAATACATGATATTGTGTCATACCCATAAGTAGAGAAAATAGTTTTCATATTAGTCAAGGCTCACTTTCAAGATAATCATAGTATAAATATTATCTTACTCAACCAAGTTCACTCGTCGTTCCAGCCCTGTATTACTGAATTAGGTTCACTATCAATTCTAGTACTATCTATATAATGAGATATTAATCTTTACACAATTAATTTGATAGATATATAGGTCTCGTATGTCGCATAATTAATACCAAACCTATGTGTACCTCAAGAATATAAATCATTCATCATAACAGAACCCATGAAAAGAAATAGGTTTAATAAACATTTTACTATATCATAACTAATTAAAAATAAAGGGATTTCATAAATAAAATTCCATAATAAAAATAAAACATTCAGATAATGATTAATTATGGTATCCTTAGATCATATCCAAATAAATCACAAACTATATCCAATGATGTCATCTTAGATAGAGAATAATTTTGAAAGATCACATGGAAAATTTATTAAGGAAAATTATAATTCATTAAAAATAAATTTTTAAATAATAAAACATTTCAAAAACCCTTTTCTATGAAAATTATATTTAAATATCATTTAAATCAATTTTATAACATTTTTAGAGAATATTTTCTTTAAATAATATAAATTTTTTACTAAAGGAAGAAAAAAGTAGAATTTTCTTAAAACAAGTTTCTTAATAATATTAAGTTCCAAAGTGTGGAGAAATTTTACCATTACATGAATATATAATTGATAAAAAAAGAAGAATAAAACTCATTATAATTCATTATAGTTTGATCAGAACATTTCATCAATGTATGCATAATCAGAAACAATCTGGATAAATGATGAGATTATAGCAATAAACTCTTACCACATTAGTACCATTGGATGATAATACACATGAAAGAATAAAATTACATGAATTTTAAAATATCATTAAAATAAGTTTATTCATTATATAACATGTAAAAAGTGTTGTATATATGCCTCGTAAAATAATATAGGTGTCTAACCTAACACATGTCTTAAAGAAAGAAAATTGAGACAGAATCCCCTTACCAATTTGGTAACATTTGAACCATAAACCACATGAAAGAGAGATCATATAATGGATATGTAAATAACCATAAATTTAAGGATAATAATAATATATTATGTTCATGGGAAGTATATACACCACACAAAATAAACAAGTAGTGTATAAGGCATGTGTCCTATAGAAATAAAAGTGAGACAAAAATATCTCTTACAAATATTATATCATCAAAGTAAGAATTAATTAAATGAAATGATTATTTATATTCACTATAAAAACACATAAAACAATTTTGGATAAAAAATAAGATAATAAAAATTCGTTTCACACAAAATACTAGAATGACATAATCAATGAAATCATAGTTTACCCTAATGAATCGAAAATTGAGTTAAGACTTTCCTTACCTAAAGTATCGACTTTATTTGTTCACGTTGAAACCTACTATATAGTAAATATGGATTTATTATAAATTTATTCCATAAAATTATATTTATCATAACTAGTATGATTTATTTATAACATCTAATCACTTTTTTATGAATTCTTTTCTATGAAAACCGCTATTCTGGGTGATAACTGCTTTGTTTTTACGAGATTGTTTGGGTTCGGAAGTCTTGGTCCATATACATTGAAAATTATATCCACATTTCCAGATTTATAATCATGGTATAAATCTAATATATAATAAATATATTTGTATTCATACTCATTATTAGAAAATAGAAATAGAAAAATGAATTACACCAGTCAGAGAGATGGTATGTTGTACGTACACATGAATTTTCTATTGATGTAATGAAAAAAAGGTAAATAGTAATTAATATTTACAGAATAATTATTATATAATATATATAATATATTTTCATTGAACCCAAAATAATACCCAACCATAATATATGGTGAAGAAAAATTAATTGTATCGCTATATGGAGATGGTAAGTTGTACGTACGCACGAGCAATACATTTTCTTCCTGTTTGATGAAAAAGATAGTGTATAATGGTGTTTTCATAATAATAATAACATTAAATCATATTTAGGATACTTAAGTTCTCATTTTATGATAAAAATTATATATTTATAGGAATTAAGGATGTGTAGAAAAAGAATGTGATCGGGTAGAGCGATTACCTCTTCTTCAAGATGTCACCTTTAGATCTTCACTAAAGGCCAATATGATAGGTATTTCAAGAAGTCCAAAACCTATAGAATGTCTAGAGAAGTATAGAAGAGAAGTTTTTAGGGTAAGGTAGAGCTATAAGGACCAATGTTACATAAATATTTGATAGAGGAGGTGCCCTTTTATAATTGGGGTGAGGGGAACATATATAATTTCTCAAAAGATTAATTTATAACAAATTCATTTTCTATCCAAATACCCCCAAATATACATGGATTAGAATGTAAGATAATATTAAGTCTTAATATAATCAACAAATATATTTTTGGAAAACTTTTGGTTTTACCTTAAACCTTAACATTTTGATTAACACTTAGTTAACAAATTTTAATTTTAGCTACGATAACAAAAATTTTAATATTAAAGTATTTTAATATTTACTTATATAAATTTAATCTTCCATATATTCTAAATTTATGAAATTTTAAAACTTTTAATAATAATTTATTATTTTTTAATTATTTTTATTATTTTTAAATAATTTAATAAAATATTATATTTTTTTAAATTATCATTATTGTCAATTTTGATATTATTCAATTACTTTGAATTCAAATACATCTAGACAATGGGAAAATTAAAATATAATAATTTAGAAAATATATACTATTTCATATACATAAATATATATATATATATATATAGGAAATTCATTTTACACATTAAATCTTTCAAATCATACCAAAATTAATATTTTCAAATTGATTTATATTATTTTTCTGTTAATTAAATAAATATTGTGTCAGCATTTCACAAGAATTTAAGGTAATTATATAATTTCAAAAAATTATAGATAAATTTATATAATTAAACTAATTACATTAATATTCATTTTTTTATATTCATTTTTTTCCTACGTGGACACTTAAAAGATATTAAAGATAAAGAAACTGACATTTTGTGACTTTCCTTAATTTTAATAATATCTATGTCATTTTCTTGTACAAGTGACCATTAAATGACTCAATTTGATACCTTCTGTGTTTAGGGTCGAATTTAAGTTATTAAATAATATTTTCTCAAGTCTTTGTGAAATTTTATAGTCCTTATCATGTTATTTTTACCGTTAATTACATTATTTACCCTTAACTGTGTTAAAAAAATTCATCAAGGTTACTATTCATATTGAACATAAATAAATGGTATCTATTTAATTAATTTTCAACTCATGAATAAAAATAAGGAATCTCTTTTTAAAAATTCAAAACGAAAAAGTTTTAGAATTTAATTTAAAATTAAATCGGCAAAACACAATAAAAATAGTTTTTTTGAAAAAAATTGATTTTTAAATTTGAAGTATTTTTAGACAAAATTCAAGAATAAAATACATTTTAAAAACCATAATTGGATTAATTTAAATAAATATGCAGTAATTAAAAATTATAATAAATCCTAAACATAAATTTACTTCGTAAATACTTGAAAAATAATATTTTTAATAAAAACCGTTATTTTTCACTATTCATTGAAAAATCAATTTTTATAGAAAATAATAAAAATTTAACCATCAAATAATATTGATATGATGATTCAAAAAATTATATATTTTTTTATATAAAAAATAATAAAAATTATTTTTGAATAAAATATGCTTTTGATTAATAAATTGAATTTACAAAAAATATATTACTTATTTAAAAATAATTATTTAATATATTATAAATGAGTGTGACTATTATATATATTTCATAATTAAATTAATACTATTAATTCCCTTCAATATAATGACTAGGTTATGAAAATCACATAATTATATTTTGTTAATCGTTTAAGTTTGGTGTTGTGTATTTTGTACACCATACAACATAGTCTTTCATTTTAAAATCATGACATATTAAATTATACCCCCCATTTTATAAATTGAATCCTCAAAAATTGAACTTGTTCTTGGTATCCAAGGGTTGAATTTTTTAATATACCTTTATTGAAAATCCACTTTTATGAAATGATCAATAAAACATCCTCTTAAAAGAGGTAAAGAAAAATTTGAAGGCCACAACAAAATAGGGTTCTGATTAAGGGAAAATTAGTGGAATGTGAAAATAGATACATGTGATATAATTTTAACTATTAAGTTCAGATGGATAGTGATAGAGAACATTTTCCTCAGAAATTCAACCATCAAAAAATTTCAAATATGTAATGGGTTAAAATTCTGTTGATTCATTGAGAAAAAATGAAAAAGAATAATGTTTTTTATTACAAAATCCTTTTCCTAATTTCAAAGAATTATATTACTACATAGAGTAAGAACATAAGGAAATGTACTTACTTTAAAACTATTGTTTTATCCTTCAATAAATTTCAACCAAAAACTCATATTTTTTCCTATTGATGAGTATTCAAGAATAATATTTGCATTCCAAAAGCATCAAAATCATTATCTAAAGATCAAAAAATCCATAAAATAATATATATTGATTCTCAAAGTATTTAAGAATTAATAAAAACCAAAAAGGTTATCATAATATAAGATAATTCCCTAAAAAATAAACCCTTATATTCGTAATACCCAAAGTTTAAAATAGATCATTAAATAAATAACTACCCTCAAAATTCATCCAAATTATTCCGGACTAATATTGAAACCAAATATTTCATAAGTATTTGATCACATCATATTCCAAGATAAATTTTATAATTTATCTTAAAATAGCATCAATCACTCTTAATGTCTCATAAAAAAATTAATTACCCTAATAGTCTTCAGGATATGATAAAATTTTCCATAAATAACCTAAATTACCATAAATTAACAATAAAAACATATATGCTTCTAAGATATAGTTGAACCTTTATTTATTGAATAATATCCCGCATATCATATAAATTTTTCAAAAATTTAAATCTTATTCTGAAATAGCATTAATTACTTTACCCACAAATAAATATCTAAACTCATGTTAAATCAAATGTTCCTAAAGTTCAACTTATTCTTCATCCAAAAAATTGATTAAAGAAAAATAAAATGTCATACTAACCAGGAAATCACATAGGCCAATGGTAGGAAATGCACCCTTGTCACCCTTTATTTTTGAGTTCAATCTATGTGACCTTTTCTAATGTGATGAGTTTTCACTCATCTAATAGGTTGTCATTTTTATAAAAAATATAAAAATATAATATTTATAAAATTATAGAAAGGTGTTAGAAACACTTAAGAACCTTAAAAAAATTCAAAATTAAATTGTTTTTTTAACTTAAAAGGAAATACCATGCCTTTAAACTTTCATCTCAATATATAATAACCCATAATTATCTCAATAATAAATGTATCCAAAAATATCATTAGTTACCTTAAAATTTCATAACCCAAGACACTAAAAGGGGTGTCTAAGATTTTGAACATATTGTCTTATATACCTATGATGGTATCTATAACTCCTAAGATATTGTATCCTGAAAAAATCATAATATCCAAATATATCAAAAAAAATCTCTGATAACAAATGTAAGAATCGAGAGTCTACACTTCCAGATCCGCTTCTAAATACCAAAATTTTACAAATGCGACAAAATATTTTTTCCATAAAAAACTAACAATGTCAAAAAAAAATATTAGATCACTTGTATACCCAATGGGCTTTTATTTTTAGAGTTTTATATAAATATGAAAAACTATTAACAACTTTGGTTCATAAATAACTTGTTCATAAAAATAAATATTATCTCCCACTATAACCTACTTTTCTTATTTTATAGTATGTCATCAACATCATCCATGTGAAATACTTATAAATAAACTCATTTAACATATTTCCTCATAAATTAGGAAAAAGAAACATTAGAAAATTGTGATATTAGATACTCAGTAATGGAAAACATAAGATATATAATACAATGATCATATGAAAGCATAAGATGATCATAACGGCATGTGATCATGAACATAACATTTGAAAATTATACCATGTATATCAACGATCAAAATCATGAGTCAAGGAATAAAACATGGATTTTCAAAATACATGAGTTGTAAATTAAATTAAATAATATAAAACATTAGATAATAACATAAGGAATGAAAGTTTGGCATACACATAAGCATAGAAAATAATTTTATTATTAGTCAAGGCTTACTACCAAAACTATCATAGTAGATGAAGACCATTATTGAATCGAGTTCACTCCTCGTTCAGTATTATATTACTAAACCAGGTTCTCTTTCCATTCCATCCTATCTATATCATGATATATAAATCTTTACCCAATTAATTATATGGAGATATAGGTCCCACCCATCAGATAATGAAGACTATACATATGTGTTAAACAAGAACATATATCACTCATCATATCAGAACCCATTAAATGAAATGGGTTTCATAAACATTTACTATAGGATGACTCATGAAAAATAAAAATAATTCATAAAAATCATGAAATAATTAACATAAAACATTAAGATAAATAATATAAATGGTATCATTCGATCATATATTATTAAAATATAAACTGTATCAAATGATGTCATCTTATTTGGAGAAGGCTTTTGAAAGATCACATGAAACATTTCATAAAGAAAATAACCATTCATTGAAAATAAAATTTTAAATAATAGAACATTTTCAAAGCCCTTTTCTATTAAAAGTATCTTAAAATATCAATTAATTAAATTAAACCATTTTTAGAAGACATTGTTTTGAAAGAGCACAGATTTCTGACTAAAGAGAGAAATAATGTTGGATTTTCTAAAAAAAATTCTTAATAATGACAAGTAAAAAAGAGTGTATAAATGATAACATTAAATTAATATATCATTACTAAACATAGGATAAGAAAATTTATGATAATTATTGAGAGTCATATCATTTTATTTCATCAATGGATTCATTATCAGAAACAATCTCGATAAATGATGCGATTATAGCAATTAACTCTTACCACTTTGGTAACTTTGAATCATAATCACCATGAAACAATAACATAACATGAAGCTTATAATTTCATTAAAATAATTTGATTCTTGATAAAAAAATGTAAAAGGGGACTTATATACAACTCGTAAAAGAATATTGGTGCATTACATAAGATGTGTCTCAAAGAAGGCAAATTGAGACAAAATTCCCTTACTAATTTGGTAACTTTTGAAGAGTGAACTACATGAAAGAGGGATCATAAAATGGCTATGTAAATACCTATAAATTTAATTATAATTATAATATATTACATTAAGGGTAATTATATACACCATATAATATAAAAACATAGTGTATAAGGCATGTGTCCTATTGAAATAAAAGCGAGACAACGAAAATATCCTTTAAAAATATTATATCATCGATGTGAGCATTAATTAAATGAAAATATTATGTATATTAAATCTAAATCAACATAAATAATGTTTAAGTACAATATAAGATAATAAAAATTCATTTCAAACATAATCTTAGAATTACATAATCAAGGAAATTGTAGTTTAACATAATGAATCAAAAACTGAGCTATAAATTCCCTTACCTCAAGTCTTGACTTTTTTTATTCATGTTCAAAACATAGTATATAAAAAATTGTAATTTATTATAAATATATTTAATAACCATATATTTATCATACGTTTTAATATTTATTTATAACATCTTATCATGCGTTTATTGATAATTTGTTTTAAAAATCATTATTCTGCATGATAACTGATTTGTTTTCCATGCTTGTTTTGGTTCCACAGTCTTGGTAATTATGATTTGAACTTGGTCACATAATTTATATATTGTTAATAATGGTATAAAAATAAAATATAATAATTATATTCATATTTATATTCATTCATATAATGTAGAAACTGAAAAATTTATTCCACCGTTTATGGAGACAATAGGCGTTATATACGCTTGAACACTATTTTCATTTTCGATTGATGTAATTAAAGAATGGTAAGTAAAAATTAATATTTACAGAATTATTATTATATAATATATATCATATATTTTCATTAAACACATAATAATACACATCTATAAAATATTCCGATAAAAAATTAATTATATTGATACATGGACACGGTAAGCCGTACGTATGCAGAAGCGTTAATTTCACTTATTTTTTGATGGAAAATATGGGTTATAATGGTGTTTTAATAATAATAATAAAATTTAATCATATTTAGGGTAATAAATATTTTATTTTATGAAAAAAAATAAACAATTTATAGGAGGTAAGGAAGATTGGGAAAAGAAAGTGATCTATTAGAGCGATTACCTCTTCTTCAAAAATCTCCTTTGGTTCTCCTCTAAGGGGATCTAGGGATGGTCTTTTGAGAATAAAAGAACCTCTAGAATGTGGATTGGGATGTTGAGTATATAAATTGGAAGGTTATTATTGATATATAAGGCTTAGTGTTATGTAAATAATTGAGGGAGGAGGTGACATTTTATAATTGAGGTGAGGGGAACTTCCGTAGTTTCTCAAAAGATTAATTTATTATAAATTAATTTTCTATCAAAATACCCGAAAATGGACATGGATTATAAGAAAAGATAAGTATAAATTTTAAAATCATATAACAATATATTTTAGACGTTTTATTATTATTATTTTAAACTATATTGTTATTTATTAACCTATAGTGAACCCATTTTTATTTTAACAATGATGAAAACTTTTTAATATTAAATGATTATAATTTTATCTTATATGGTGAAAATTTTACGTAACTGGTAAATTTATTAAATTTTAGGCCATATAATAATAAATTTTTATTTTTTAAAATATTTTTTGTTTTCTAAATAATTTAATATTTTTTTTTATAAATTATCATTAATGTCAAAATTTGATACTATTCATTTACATTGAATTCAAATACATCTAGATAATATGGAAATTAGAATATAATTATTTAAAGGCACTATAATATTTCATATAGATCTGTATAATTCATTTCAAATGTTAAATCATTTAAATTATACAAAAAATAAATTTTCAAAGTAATTTATTTTATTTTCTTGTTAATTAAATAAATATTGTATTTTCATTTCACAATAATTTAAGGTAATTATATAATTTATAAAAATTTAAAATAAATTTAAATAATGAAAATAATTAAATTAATATCAATATATACATTTTTTAATTCATATCTTCATTTAGTTTGTATGGGGGCACATAAAAGATATTAAAGACAAAGAAAGTGACATTTTGTGACTTTCAATGATTTCATTAATATCTATGTCATTTTCATTTTGTTTTTTTACCCTTAATTACATGATTTTCCCATAACCATGAGATCAAAAAAATTCCATGGTTACTATTCATATTAACCAAGAATAAAATGGACCTATTTACATAATTTAAAACTCCTAAATTAAAAAATAGAATCCATTTTTAAAAATTCAATACACAAAAGTATCATCATTTAATTTAAAATTAAATTGTCAAAACACAATGAAAAATAGTTTTTCGAAAAAAAATGATTTTCAAATTTAAACTATTTTTATACAAATTTAAACTATATAATCTTTTTAAAAAAACATAATTGGATAAATTGAAATCAAAAAGAACTAATTAAAAATTAAAACTAACCCATAACTTAATTTTATCTTTTATGTACTGAAAAAATAATTTTTTTAATAAAAAACACTATTTTTCAATACTCATTGAAAAATCATATTTTTAGAAAATTAAAAAAAATACCATCATTAAATTTTGATATGATTATTTAAATAGTGAAGTTTATTTTATCTAATACATTTAATAGAATATCCATAAATTAATTATATTTTTTTATATAAAAACAATTAAAATCATTTTTAAAGAAAATATGTTTTTAAGGAATAAAAATAATTTACTAAAAATATAGTACTTATTTATGAAAGATTAATTAATATATTATAAATTATTATGACCATTATATATATATTTCATTATTCCATTAATATTATTCATTCCCATCACTTTAATGGCTAGGTTATAAGAGTCCAATAATAATATTTCACAATTCCTTTAAGCTTGGTGTTGTGTATTTTGTACACCATAACACATTTTATTTCCATTTAAAATAATGGGATATTAAATTATTTACCACTATTTTATATATTTATAAAGAGAATTTTACCTGGTAAAAATGGTACCACTCCACTCATTCTTAATTTCTAAGTTGTAAAACCTCAACATTTCTAATATTTTTTAAAACCAATATTTACAATATATAACATTCTTTGAATTATTTTTTAAATTTTATATAATTTTAGTACAATCTTCGAGTCCCTCATTAATCATAATTTCTACCCTATGAAGATTATTAGTTTCATTGGATATTTTATCATCATCAAGTGAAAAATTATTATCATTATACCCATGTATATTATTGATCACACTTCATGAATCCTCGTGTTTATGATAATAATTTTATCTTTAATCAACTCTAATAAAAAATGTTTTTTAACTCTGAAATTATTACCTCTTTTAAAATACCACATTTCATACTTTCAAGTATGATATTATCTTGGTATTTTACTTTTTCATGTAAATATCTTATAAATTCTTTCTCTCTGAACAAATATTATTATATCATTCTATTAGTATGCATCCATAATTTATCAATTATAACCCAATATATCAACTTTTCATTGAAAAAAACTTATCATCAACACAAGAAATTAATAAAATATTTTTATTAAATAATAAATTAAAAAATTATTTTACTTTGTTACAAATAATTGTTTTTTATGAATCAATTTAATATAGATTTTAAAAAACACAAAAAATGATAAATGAAAACAATGAAATAGTAAATTTTAACTTCAAATTATAACAAAAATAATGATTATGAAAAGGTTCTGTAGAGAATTATAAATTCCTTATATATAGAAAAAAAAGAAAAACCTTCCAGTCACATGAACATGAAGTATTAAATACAAAATGGAATAACAATTATATAAATATAGTGGTTTCTATTGAACATCTAGGTTTTATGTTTGAATTTAAAATAATCAAAATGTGTTCTGGTATAATATTTGTGGTCATAAATTTTAGTAAGAATGAATCATATTTTTGATGCTTAAGATACCCTCCATCCGTGTTAGCCAAACATGTCCAAATTACTAACAAGACCTATTGAATGGATTCCAACATCTATTAAATTATGATATAATTTCAAATGTAATCATATAAATGTTCCCAATTTGGAAGAATGTTGAGGATTAAAGAAGGAATATTATTATAATATATGTTTATGTATTATGTGATATTTTTATCATGAAAATGTGTAATATGATAGATAAAATATATTTATTATAATAAAATGTAAAGGCACAGAATTTACATGTAATTTTTTTTAATTATATGGGAATTTTATAAGTCCGTGAAAATTGACGGTGTGTGATTCTGAGTCCCGGAGTGCCTGGAATGAATTTATGAACTTTTTTGGGGTATGTTCAGTAATCATGGGAGCGGGTTTTTCTAAATTTTGAACCGGTGCTCGGAATTGAAATCTGATGGCACCATTGAACTCACAGCGCCAATATTCACTTAATAAGACTTTCACATCGAAGGTAGTTAGTCGAGGGTGAAAGTTAGTTTTTGGGTTTTTCTGGTAAAAATAAAATAAATATAAAAGTGTATAACATTTTTTATTTTTATTTTCAACACCGATGTGGGTGTCGGGAGGTGCGGTCCACCAGAACTAAACCTTTATATGGAAGTTGAGTTTTGGGGACCACCAGACCTTAACCTCTCATGAGAGGTTATAGTGGTGGGGACCACCCGAACCATAACCTCCCATGAGAGGTTATGGTGGTGGGGACCACCTAGGATTAAACCCTCCTTTAAATGAGAGAAACTCTCAATCCCCCTCATTAATGTGGAGGAGCCTCTTGACTTCCTCCACATAAATTATGCCAATGCACATACCTTTAATTGTGCCAACATAGTTAACTGTCTTGCCCCCTTTTTAAATTAAGTAACAGCATCGTTGGAATTTAGGAAGGTTCCTAATAAATGAACCGTCATAAATTACATGATCGTTACCTAACATCCCTCCTCTCATATATATATATGGATCTTGGGAGGAGGATTTGAGATGGCTTCACCAAGCGATGAAGCACTGGTAAAGTGACGTGACACCCAACACTTGGAGGATTATTCTCTCCAATGAAGAACACATTATACAACGAAGAACGCACTCCACAATGAAGAATGCTCCACCAATAAAGAATACTGACCTCTTTTGACCTTCTTCCTCGGGACTTCTTCTGACGTGGGACGTCCCCATCTATGGAGAATTGACATCCGTACTTCTTCCCGTGCCAATGTCAATGAACGAGGTAGGGGGTTTAATTGTGTGATAATACAGTCCTTGTTTTCTTTTCAGTTTGGGAAAGAATCATTGTGGAGGTTGTAAAATTTTAATTTCATCATTCTTCTTTCTTATTGAGCCAAATTCTACTACTATAAATGCGGAGGGTGCGGGCCAAACCAACTTGGCTTGACCCCTCCTCTATTCTTCTTTGGTGTATTCTACAAAATGGAGGAAGGAGACGAAGGAGAGGAAGGCGACGGAGCCAACGGCCCCGCAACCCACGCCGCCCCCACAGCGCTCTGGCCTCACCGGCCGTGCCGCCAACCGGACACGAACCGTCTTCACGCTGCACCGCACCCCAGATCGCGCCGCCCACCGGTAGTGCCTCCCACAAGTCGCGCCGCCCACTGGCCGCGCCCCCCGCCGGTCAAATGGCCATGCCACCACCAGCCCTTCAAGCCACCCCGGTTCGCGCTTCCCACTGGCCAAACCGGCCCGCGCCCCTCCCCACACCCCGGCCGAACCATCCCAAACCCCTCACGGCGCCATGGCTGAACCAGCCCCACGCCCCTCGTGGTGCCCCGGTTGAACTGGCCACGTGCCCCCCGCGGCGTCTCCACCGAACCCCCCCCCCCCCCCCCGTGGCGCCCCGGCCGAACCGGCCCCGTCCCCTCACGACACCCCTGTGGCCGAGCCGCCTCGTGGCCCCCGTGGGCTCTGCGGCCCCTCACGGCCTTCCGGGCATCCCAGCGGGCTGAGCCAGACCCAGCAGTTTGGGCCGGATCGACCTGAACTAGGTTGACCCACGCCAGGCTGGTCCAGGTCAGTCTGACTGGGTCAGACCGGACCCGGGCCCACTAGGACCCTTTATGCTTCTTCAGTCATAACTTTAGTACCAGACGTCCATTTGATGAACCGTTAGCAGCGCTGGAAATCTAGGAGCTAGAAGGTCCCTCTGAGTATACTCCACTAGAGTTTCGGTTTGAGATAGGAAACGGTCAGGTTGGATCAAGTACGAATCCAACCGGGGCCCCAGAACTAAATGGATAATAACTCGCAGACCAGGCGTCTGATTGACGCACCGTCTATTATGTTGAGACCCCTATTACATGGAGGACCTTTAGATACATCTTTTTGGGACTTATTGATAGTTGGAGTATCGACCAGTAGCTCAGGGTGCGAATCCTCCTGGAGATGAGCGAGCATAGTGCGGAGACCTAGTAGCTGGCTGAGACTTAAGGACTGTATACCATTTTGACTCGAAGTGACTCTACTAGCCCAAGTGAGGAGCGTCTTGGTGTCGTGGAAGACCCACAGTGGGTAGTGCCTTGGTGTCACGGCAGACTCACAGTACTCGACAGGAGGAGTACCTCAGCAGGCTATGAGGGGGATCTCGCTTGGTGACACAGCAGACTGATGGTGGGGAGCGCGCTTGGTGACGTGAAAGATCCACGGTAATCGATAGGAGGAGTACCTCAGTAGTCCAAGGTTAGTGGGAAGCACACTTGGTGTCGCGGCAGGCCCACTGTACTCGATATAGGATGAGTTCTCCAACATATGAGGTTTCGAAAAATGTGACTAGGGATGTTACTTAATAATACCCCTAGAATAAAATCTTGGTTTGAGCTGAGTCAGTTTTTCTTTATTTTCCTCATGATTGAGATGGATCACTTGATAACTTAGGTATATGTATGGGTATATACCTATGTAAGGATATCTGTTGATTTCATACTTTTTGGTTTATCCTTGTTGGATTTTGTGAGACCTTGAGGGTCTCGGGGTCCCTACTGAGTATCGTTATACTCACCCCTACAGAGGTTATGCCCTCACCTTATTGTGTTGGTTGCAGATGACAGACAGCGCTAACTGAAGCTAAGTACCAGAACTGGATGGTGCCCAGATATGGACCATATAGTGTTTCAGTATGTGGAGGAGATGGATAGACGCAGAGTGCTAAAGAGGATATCTATACCTACTCTTCTAGTAGTAATTAAAGAGGATGGCCTATTAGCTACTTTTCCTTATTTTTCAGTTGTATTGTATTCAGTTGTACTTGTACCTTTACTTTTGGGATTGTATTATGGCCCCTTTTACTTTCAGCACTCTTTTGGTTAAACAGTTTACTCATGTTCATATCTTGTTGTGTGTGTTTATAGGTTATAAAGAAAATGCCTTCCCAGTTTTAGGGAATTATGCCTTTGGTGCTAGTCACCAGCCCCTGGCCTATGGAAGGCGGGCTTGGGGTAGTCACAGCAGGGGCCTCGGGGGATGGGTCGTGACAAATTGGTATTAGAGGCAGTCAGTTTTACCATAGAACTTAGGACTCTGATATTTTCTATGAAGAAATAGTGTTAAGTGTAGTGAGTGTGGTTTTCAGTTCAGGGAGTCCAGTGTTGGTGCGGTGGCCAACATATCCATACACCAGGACCCTGATTTCTGATTTCCGACTCAGTGCATGAAAATAATGATTGCATGTGTGTTTTCAAAAGTTTTATTTAAGTCAGCTCACTAGGTCATCTCGCTAGGTATAACTTTTTAACGTAGAGCACCTAATTATTTTTAGGATGCCTCTACCCAGACAGTCGGCTAGGGTTCCGAGAGTTGTACGCACTGATAGCCCACCGAGCAACGAGGATTCGGTGCAGGGCCCTCTTCTAGTAGAGGCAACAACAGAGGAACCAGTGGTACCATTACACGTTGGGCCATTGATTCCACCAACCCCAGTAGCAGAGAGTGCACGCCGCTTAAGCGCATTTCACGAGTTACAGTGCTAGAGGCCACCCAGGTTCAGGGGGGAGACGGACCCGCAGGCGGCTGAGGATTGGTTAGAGGTCATGGTGGGAGTTTTCTGACTGGTAGGGACACAATCTAATCTCAAGGTGATTCTTACTGCCAGCCTTTTATAGGAAGTAACAAGAAGATGGTGGAGCTTTATGCTCCATGTCCACGACATGGTGATGCTTCTCTGGGAAAACTTCGAGAGCCTGTTTCGTGCAGAGTTTGTTCCAGTGACTCTTCATGCAGTGCGCATTCAGGATCTACTTAATTTGCAGCAGGGCAGCATGAATGTAGCTTAGTACTCAACGAGGTTCAATAACCTCTCATGCGTCTCCACATATATGGTACGAGACCCATTTTTCAGGGCCCGTACCTTTGAGAAGGGACTCAGGTGGGACATCATGGCTTCGGTGATCTCACTTAGCATACCGAATCATGTGGGGTGTTAGAGAGAGCCCTCTTGGTGGAGAGTTTCCTTGCTGAGTAGTCACAAGCAGCGAGACCTAGTACCATTCATCACATAGCGGAGTCTTCTGCAGCTGGCAGCAGACAGCCATCACAGAGGTCAAAGAGGACCAGACATATAGGTGGACGACCGCAAGACTCAGGATCGGTTGTGTGGAGCACCCGAGGTGGAACCATTCATGCCAGGAGTGTGTAGTGTTACTCTTGCGGTGGGTAGGGTCACATGGCTTGTGAATGTCTGATCCACCATTTGGATGATCAGTAGACGGTCGAAGGACCGCCCAGGCAGAGACAGAGATTCGATCGAGGTAGTCCACAGGGAGCAGATGGACGTGGAAGAGGATCTGGTCGTGCAGTTGGTAGTGGGAGACGATTCGGGATATTACTGCCACCACCACTAGGAGGTCCACCCCGAATGCAGGGAATAGGTGGACAGGGGAGAGCTCAGTTCCAGACAGCTGAGGCTTACGGTCATGGCACTCCGGAGATGATACGAGGTATGATCTGTGTCTACTCCACCTTAGTTATTGTACTTATAGACACAGGTTCCATTTATTCTTTTATTTCCACTACCCTCGTTCAGAGCTCATAAATTCCGAAAGAGTCGTTGGCTCGATCATTACAGCTAGAGACTCCTACGGGAGAAGAATCAATGGTTACGCACTACTGCCGGCAATGCGAGCTTACTCTAGGAGGCTAGATCTTCGGCTAGGATCTCCTAGTAGTAGCGTCGAGCCCTTAAGATGTCATATTGGGTATGGACTAGTTATCTACAATCCATTCTTATATTGACTATATTAGGTGCAAGGTGCAGTGTGTCCGCACTGATGGGACCAGGTGTAACTTCACTGACGATAAGGGAGCCTTTGCAGTGTAGGATGGACTTACTCGAAGGAAGGTGCTGCCAATTACTCATCATTTGGCTTGCCTTACCCTCAGAGTAGTAGATGTGGAAAGTTCAAGCTATCCTATAGTGGTGTACCAGTACGCGGATGTCTTCCCTGATGATGTTTCAGGTCTACCTCCTCACAGAAAGGTGGACTTTTACATTGATTTGTACCCCGGTATGAGACCAATATCTACACTACCATATTGGATGGATCTCGTTGAGCTTTTTGAGATGTGGGTATAGCTGGAGGACTTGCAGGTGAAGGGATTCATCTGGCCCAGTGTTTCTCCCTGGGCAGCCCCAATTCTGTTCACCAAGAAGGTGGATGGGAGCTTGAGGCTTTGTGTTGACTATCGACACCTGAATCAGGTGACCGTGAAGAACAAGTACCCACTCCCAAGGATTTACAACCTCTTTGATTAGTTGAAGGGAGCACGATGGTTCTAGAAGATAGAACTCAGATCAGGTTATCACCGGATTAGAGTACGAGACGAGGATGTGCAGAAGACAGCCTTCAGGTGTCTGTATAGCCACTACGAGTTCTTGGTTATGCCATTTGTTGTAACCAATGCTCCAGCAATGTTCATGGGACTCATGAACAGGATATTTCATCCATACCATGATCGATTTTTTGTAGTCTTCATCGACAACATTTTGATCTACTCGACTACTAAAGAAGAGCATGCCTATCATTTGCGGGTAGTACTAGACACACTCTGAGAGCACCAGCTTTATGGTAAGCTATCTAAGTTCCAGTTCTGGATCCAAGAGGTTCACTTTCTGGGACATGTCATATCGTAGGCTAGAGTTGTAGTGGATCCATCAAATATTAAGGAGGTACTTTCTTGGTAGCTACCCATGAGTGTGATGGAGGTATGGAGTTTCCTGGGTTTGGCTGGATATTACTGGAGGTTTGTACCAGAATTCTCCAGAGTTTTAGCACCACTATCAGCCTTGACGAAGAAGGGGAAACCCTTCGTGTGGTCGAAGAGATTCCAGTAGGGTTTCTAAGAGATGAGGAAGAGACTGAATAATGCCCCCATCTTGATGCTTCCATAGGAGGGAATATGGTACATAGTTTACTGCGACACATCAGGGACTAGACTCGGATGTGTCCTGATGCAGGAGAGAGCAGTGATCGCATATGGTTCTTGACAGCTGAGATAGAATGAGTAGAACTACGCAACCCATGACTTGGATTTGGCAGCATTGGTGTTCGCCTTAAAGACGTGGAAACACTATCTGATGGGCGAGAATTTAACTGTGTACTCTGATTACAATATTCTTAGGTATATCTTCTCCCAGAAGGACCAGAACCCGAGACAACGACATTGGATTTACTTCCTCTAGGACTATGACATCGAAATAGTCTATACTCTTGGGAAGGGGAATGTTGTAGCTAATGAACTCAGCGGGAGGTCTGGTATACGGCTTCTAGGTGAGGCGACAGAGCAGTTGTCCGCATTATAGATATCCTTTGTTGATAGAGATGGAGAAGACTTCCTTCAATATATTACAGTCACTCATCCACTTCTTCAGCAAATCAGGGAGGCCCAGTATTGGGACACTGACTACGAGGCTTGATGTGCTCAGATATCCACAGGGCAGGCACCTGATTTATTTTCTGAAGGTGGGGTGCACATCGTCCTCTTCAGAGGGCGTACCATGGTATTAATGTCACTTTAGGATGAAGTGTTTAGGGAGTTCCACACATCCCCTCTAGCGGTACATATAGGAGTAGAAAAGATGTACCAGGACCTCTAATAACAGCACTGGTGGTCGTGAATGAAGAAACCAGTTGCAGAGTCTGTTTCTCAGTGCCTTACATGTTAGCAAGTGATGGCACATCATTAGGTACCAACATGAATGGTTCAGCCTTTAGAGGTCCCAGAGTGGAAGTGGGATGGGATATCCATGGACTTCATGATAGGACTTCCACATACATCCAGGGGACATGACTCGATTTGGGTGATCGTCGACTGACTCCCCAAGTCAGCCCACTTCCTACCGATCAGAGAGAAGGGTTCAGTAGAGAGCTTGAGACACCTATATGTGCAGTAGATTGTGTGGCAACATGGAGTACCTTAAAAATTTTTCTCTGATCGTGAAAAATGATTTACTTCCCCACTATGGATGGGGTTGCAGGAGGCTTTCAGGACGCAGCTTCGTTTGAGCACCGCCTTCCATCCTCAGATGGATGGTAAGATATAGCGGACCATTCAGATCCTCGAGGACATGCTACGTGCTTGTGTCCTCGACTTCGGTCGCAGCTGGGAGTATCACTTACCTTTGGTGGAGTTTTCTTACAACAACAGCTATCACTCCACCATTGGGATGACACCTTTTGAAACGTTGTACGGGCGACCTTGCAGATCACCCTTGTGCTAGACTCACCCAGGGGAGTTATCACTCGTGGGACCAGAGATGGTACGGGCTACCACAAAGAAGGTGCATATCATATAGGAGCGGATGAATACTGCACAGAGTAGAAAAAATTTGTATGCTGATAGGAGATGGAGGCCTCTAGAGTTCGAGGATGGCGACCACATATTTCTATGGGTCTGACCCTAATGAGGTCTATAGAGATTTGGCTGAGGTGGAAAGTTATCTCCAAGGTTCATTGGACCTTTTCAGGTCCCCATAAGAGTTGGCGAGGTGGAATACCACTTAGCTCTTCCACATTACATGCACCGAGCGCATGACGTCTACCACGTATCCTAGTTGAGGAGATACGTGAATGACCCTTCTCACATCATCGACCATGGCGATCTGGACATCGATGATTGGGAGACTTTTACGGAGGTTCTAGTATAGATTGAGGATCGACCGGAGAGGGTTCTTCGGGGATGGTCGATACCTCTGGTGCGTGTTCGCTGGAAGAACGAGAACCTTCAGGAGAGCACATGGGAGTGGGAGGCTCAGATACATGCTCAGTACCCCCGCTTTTTCTCTTAGTTTGAGTTGTGGCTTATGGGGACGTAAATCCTAAGGTGGGGAGAATGTAAAGACCAATAATTTCCATGTAATTTTTTTTGATTATATGGGAATTTTACGAGTCCGCGGAAATTGAAGGCACATGATTCTGAGGCCCGGAGTTCCCTAAATGATTTTCTGAACTTTTTTTCTGGTACGTTTAGTAACCGTGCGAGCGGTTTTTTCTAACTTTTGAACCGGTGCTCGAAATTTGAATCTGAGGGCACCGTTGAATTCGCAGTGCCGGTATTTTCTTAAGAATACTTTCACCTTGATGACAGTTGGTCGAGGGTGAAAGTTAGTTTTTGGGTTTTTCGTGTAAAAATAAAATAAAAATAAAAGTGTATGAAATTTTTTATTTTTATTGGAAACACCCATGTTGGTGTTTAGAGATGGGATCCACCGGAACTAAACCTCCATGTGGAAGTTGATGTGTGGGGACCACCAGACATTAACCTCCCATGAGAGGTTATGGTGGTGGGGACCACTCGAACCATAACCTCCCATGATAGGTTATGGTGGTGGGGACCACCTAGGATTAAACCCCCCCCCCCCCTTTAATTGAGAGAAACTATCAACCCCCCTCATTAATGTGGAGGAGCCTCTTGACTTACTCCACATTAATTGTGCCAATGCGCATAACTTTAATTATGACAACTTAGTTAATTGGATTGCCCCATTTTTAAATTAAGTAACAGTGTCGTTGGAATTTAGGAAGGTTCCAAATAAATGAATCATCATAAATTCCACGATCGTTACCTACCTTCCCCCCTCTTTTATATATAGGGAGCTTGGGAGGAGGATTTGGGGCGGCTTCACCAAGTGACGTAGCGCTGGTAAAGTGACGCGATGCCCAACACTTCAAGGATTACACTCTATAATGAAGAACGCATTCTCCAACAAAGAACGTGCTCCCCAAAGAAGAATGCTCTGCCAATAAAGAACGCCGACCTCCTTCGACCTTCTTCCTCGAGAATTCTTCTGACGTGGGACGTCCTCATATACCGCGAATCGATGTCCGTACTTATTCCCGCGCAAACGTCAACGAACGAGGTAGGGGGTTTAATTTCATGATAATTCTTTCCTTGTTTTCTTTTTCGGTTTGGGAAAGAATTGTTACAGAGGTTGTAAAATTTGAAGTTCATCGTTCTTCTTTTTTGTTGAGCCAAATGCGACCACCCTAAGCGCGGAGGTTGCGGGCCAAACCAACAGGGCCCAACCCCACCGTCGTACTTCTTTGGTGTACTCTATGAAATAGAGGAAGACAACAAAGGCGATGAAGGCAACGACGCCGCTACATGCGGCCACCGCGACACACGCCCCCCTCATGGTGCTCCGGCCTCACCAGTCGCGCAGCCCACCAACCGCACCCCCTCGCAGCGCCGTGCCACCCCGGTCCGAACCCGCGCCATGCCCCGGCTCACGCCCCAAGCCGTATGAGCCACCCCATCCATGCCACCTACCGACCGTTCCACCCACCAGCTGCGCCACCCGCCAGCCGAACTGGCTGCGCCATTTCCGGCACTCCAAGCCACCCCGACTCGCGCCGCCTACCGATCGAACCGGCCCGCGCCCATCGCAGCGCTTTGGAAGAACCGACCCCACTCCCAATGCGGCACCCTATCTGTACTAGCCGTGCAACCCTCGCAACGTCCTAGCTGAACTGGCCCCATGCCCCTCGGGGCGTCCCGGCCGAACCGGCCCCGCGCCCTCGCGGAAACCAAGCGGTCGAGCCGCCCCACAGCCCCCACGGGCTCCGCGGCCCCTCACGGCCTTCCAGACCTCCTAGATGGATGGGCCTAACCTAACGGGCCGGGCCGGGTCAACCTCAATCAGGTTAACCAATGCCAGGTCTGGTCAGACCGGACCCGGTCCACCTATGAACCTTTACGCTCCTTCGGCCATAACATTGGCACCAGACGTCTGTTTGATGAACCTTCCGTGGTGTTGGAAGTATTGGAGCGAGAAGGTCCCTCTAAATACACTTCACTAGAGTTTTGGTTTGATATGGACTACGGTTAGGTTTGATGGAGCATGAATCCAACCAGGCCCCCGGGACTAAATGGCTAATAACTCATTGACCGGGTGCCCGATTGACGCACCACCTATTACGTTGAGACCCCTATGACGTGGTGGAACTTTAGATTATAATATTTGGGACTTTGTGATAGTTGGAGTATCAACATTTAGCTCATGGAGTGGATCCTCCCAGAGACAAGCAAGCATACTGCGGAGACCTAGTAGCTGGCTGAGACCTGTTGACTGCTGACCATTTTGACTCGGAGTGACTCTACGTGCCCAGTAGGGAGAGACTTGGTGCCGCGGAAGACCCACGATACTTGATAGGAGGAGTAACTCAATAGGCTATGAGGTGGAGCGTGCTTGGTGATGCGGCAGACCCATGGTGGGGAGCGTGCTTGGTCACGTAGCAGATACACGGTACTCGACAGGAGTAGTACCTCAACAGTACAAGGTTAGTGCGAAGTGTGCATGGTGTCGTGGTAGGCCCATTGTACTCTATAGAGGAGGAGTTATCTAGAATCCAATGTTTCGAAAAATTTGACTGGGGATGTTACATGATACTACCCCTAGAATAAAATCATGGTTTGAGCTGAGTCATTTTTTCTGTGTTTTCCTCATGATTGAGATGGATAACTTTATAACTTAGGTATATGTATGGATATTTACCTAAGTAAGGTTATATGTTGATTTCATACTTTGTGGTTTATCCTTGTTGTAGTTTGTGAGACCTTGAGGGTCTCAGGGTCCCTACTGAGTATCGTTATACTCCCCCCTACACGGGATATGCTCGCACCTTGTTGTGTTGGTTGCAGATGACATACAACGTAGACTGAGGCTAAGTACCAGGACTGGATGGTGCCTGGAGGTGGACCATACGGTGTGTCAGTACATCAAGGAGATTAACGGACAAGGATTTCTGAGGAGGATATATGTACCTACCCTTCAGGTAGGAATCCCGAAAGAGGACCCAGTTGTTTCTTTTCTTTCTTTTTCTTTAGTTTTATTGTTTTCAGTTGTACTTGTACCTTTACTGTTGGTCTTGTATTTTGGCCCCTTTTACTTACATCACTCTTTTGGTTATACAGTTTAGTTGTGTTTTTATCTTGTTGTGTGTGTTTACAGGTTATAATGTCAAAGCCTTCCCAGTTTTAGGGAATTATGCCTTTGGTGCTAGTCGTCATCCTCTGGCCTATGGAAGGTGGGCTTGGGGTAGTCACGTCACGGGCCCCGGGGGACAGGTCGTGACATAAAAAATTAAAATATATCCATGATATTCAATTAAATTTAACTTTTAATATAAAATAATTCAAATTTATTAATTAAAAAATATAAAAATTATTTTAATGAATTTGTATAAATATAGTAATAATGGCATTGTAATGAACCCAAAAGCCCTGTCACATTTATTAAGAGGAAAAAATGATAAATTTGGGAGAGATGGGAACATTCATGATAGTAATCTCTCTAATAAAGATGAAAAAATAGTAAAAAAATGAACAAACAGTCAAGGTCTCAACCTAAACCATGATGTGAATGTTGTCTAACACAACCACATAGGTTTCCTCTACCACATGGATTTTGGCCTCACCTCTATGTATTTACACTCTTCAAAGAATCCTAATCCTAATTATAATATGATTAAGCCAATATTTTACTTTCATTTAAACTTTTACCATTGATCTGATGTCCACCAATCCATGATAGGCCCTAAATGTACAACTTTGGGTTGTAGTAGATATTATCATCAATGTTGGAGGATAAAAACTCCATGACTAAAAAGTAATCATTTATGGTCAAAATACTAGGATCCAATTTTGAAAATATGTACTCGATCAGAAGTTCAAACCAATCTATCATAGCATCACTAAGTCCCTAAGGCAACCTCTCTCACTCAAGATAATCTATTTTGTTTTTCTCATTTTTTATATCATTTATATCTTAACATTATGCAATCAGTGATTTTACAAAATTTGTTAGTTATCTTTCATTATATAAGGAAAATGGGGGGTGGGGGTTACTTGAATCTGATCATCATTTGAGGATATGTTCCTAGACTTTACGGACTTCCTCATACTAACAATGACATCTAAGAGGCTTGTGTTTTTCACCTAGTCCAAATTCATACCCACACATTGATGGAAGGAGGTCCCATCTGTAGCAGGAATCCCATTTCTTGGCGGGGAGTGCATGTTGTAGCTGCAACATCCACTCTTTTTTTCGTAAGAACAAACATCATCAGACACCATAATCTTCATGGGAGACAACATTAGAGCTTAATTTGGAGTAAATCTATCCACAATGATATTTATTTCATGGACATATCTAGAAGGTGAAACATCAACTGGTTAATTATCAATGGTACTCAATGTTTGGTGGGTATCCTCATATTTTTTGGAACCGCAAGATTTTTTCTTTGGTATCAACTTACCGACACTTTTATCTCAGTTTACGGATACCAAAGAAATAGAATAAATGAGTAAATCCAATGTAGCTCCCTTAGGTTTTTGTTATCTTATGTCCAAAAACCTGATTGTTTGGTTTTTCATTATCACTAAGATCAGTGGTATGGTATATTGTTGATCAGGTTTACCACTTATCAATTTTGGTCCTAAAGAAATTTAAAATAATTGGAGATCACTTCAAGTGATTTATTCCTATTCCTAATCGAGGAGTGAAATTGATCATCCTGACCCTTATAAAAATTAGAGAAAAAAACAGATTTATCTGATTTCAAGGTTGATTTTATTAAGTGGTCCAACTCATCATTTTCAACATCCCCTTTCCAACTTCACCCTTACCATGAGTACATGTACAACATTCTTTCTAAACCTGATTGAGATTTCCATCCATGAAACCCATTTTAGCACATGCTTAACCTTTAATATTTTACTAGATTTTAATCATATTGATCATCACTTTACTTTTCCATAGCTTCATTATAAGTCACTTCTACATTGGTAAGATAAAATACATCATTCTTTGGATTCCTGTTAATTTTATCAATAGAATGACCTCTCATTTCCCATTACACACAATTTAATCCTCTATATAATATTTCAAAAAAATTCCCAATATTATTAGACCAATGAAAAAATAAGGGATATTCTCATATTCAATTAGTAGATTAAATCTATATTTAATATAATTGAAAGTAATAGTTTTTATTTGAGGAAGGATGTGGTCAATTTCAACCATAATTTGTGAAAAATTCCCATACTGAGTAATTTATTGTTCTTTATCCATTTTAATCATATCTCCTACCATAAAAGTAATTTCTCCCAGAATTTGAGGATACTGGGAAAATTAGATTAAGGCATGGATCCTGATCTATACCTATGTGATATAATTATTCACATTCATGAGTTTAAAGAGTGGATTCCATTCCTAAATTTGAAGAATTATAGATTTTGGGTTGACAACATCCCATGCCACATGCCCTTTATTTTTAAGAGGAAAAATGGAAAAAAAATATGGAAGAATAATTTCCATGATGGTGTTCATCTATAATCATCAGGACCCTATTATTTATACAATCTATTCATAAGATCATCAAAACACAATCTATTGTCCTATGATTGCAAAGGTAAATGATAAAATATAAAATTATTACACTTATGATTCCTATCAGATATGATTCCCTTGATCACATCAAAAAGGATATTTTCCCCCCTTATCCAGTATTCCCCTTCTTAGAGAATTAATATCATGAGAATCATCTAATGATCAATTTAATAAAAAAGAATATCCATCTCTCAGATCTCTTAAATATGTGATAGCTTTAGCCACTACTCGACTCCCTAAATCAGGAAAATCATTCAAAGACTTACCGGATAGCATAACCTTGTAAGATTCAAAATGGTTCAGTTTATTATTTTTTTCTATAACATGTGCATATGATCCACATTACAATTTCCAATGGAATCCCAAGGCACTAAGGAGTCAAATTTTTTTCCCTGGTTCTTTAGGAATGATGATCTTTTGAGAAGGGTCTTTAGAGGATGGGAAGACCACACCTTCCACTAGAGAATCTCCCAGATGCGCACTCAAATATTCCATTAGGTTTTGGGGTTACATGTTTAATTAAATAATTAAAAAATAGTTAATTAAAAAATATTTAATTAAGAAAACAATTCTATCATAGCTCAAACTGTTTATGCTTTTGTGAAAAATAAATTTATGATAAAAGAAATAGTTTAATTAATGAGGAAGAATAAATACATGAAACTAAATGTGTCAAGGTATGAAAGTTTCATTTGTCTAAATTTATTAAATTATATTGAAATTTTTTAATTTAACATTCAGAAGAAAATTGATAATTATGAATACTAAAAAAATTATTATCATTCTCTTGATCTAGGGATGAAGGTTAAGAGTAATGTGACGTCAACCTACTATGTGGTAAAAAAATACCAGAAATGCTTAGTACTCATGATTCGGTTCCGAATGAGGTCAAAATTTTCTATCCTGATGATGATGGTTGATTGCAAAGTTGCAAATCCATGAAACATTGATAAAAAATAGAGAATAACGAAAAGAGTTGATGTGATTTCTCTAGTTTTGATCAGTGTGACATGGTTAGTGTTAAGTTATAGGTTGAAAGGGAGGTTGAATGCCAAATTAAAATCTGATGGATAGAAAGAAATACCCGGCTAGAGTAGCCGAGAAGGACCATAAATTGAGAAAGTGTGGTTATCAAATATGTATTGATATTAATATTATTATTGATATTAATAATGAAAAAATAATAGTTTTATTATATATATATACACACATAGATAAAAATTCAATTGTTCCCCTTGTTCTATTTCTAAATTCATCATGCGAATGATCATTTTCCATCATTTTTGTGCATAGACCATGATAATTATAATTTTGAGGCCATTCATGATTTTTGAAATATAATTTTTAATAATTTAATATACTGGGAATCAAAATTGATGGTGGTGTAGTCCAATTGTTTTTAATGTACCTATTTTACTCATTTCCATGAGTATATGACAATGGTTCCCTTTGTTATAAGATATGACTATCCTAAGATGATAAAATTGCTATGATAAAATGTTAATTCAAGAGTGTGTGTAAAATAAATTTATTATTATGAAAACTACGATATACATAGAGGATCTAATAGGATGTGCGATCATGATTATAAAAAAATATATCGTATTGATTATTGATTTAACACAACAAGAGGCTTTGATGATATTATTCATGATGACAGGTGATGATGAAGATTTAGAGAGTATTATGGGATTATAAATTTTTGTGTGGAATTATGTATAGTTATGAGGATTGATGAGGCAATTGGTTGTATTTTACTTAAATTAATAATGTGAAATTTCTTGGAAATAATATAGGTGTAACATAGTGAAGAATTGGACTTGATGTTTTGATAATGTTCAATTGGGATATGGAGCATTTTAGAATGGACTCAGAGATTGGGGAATGTTTTTAGATGTGCTAATAGATGTTATGACATTATTATCTTATCATTTGTGGTGCTATCTTCAGAGACTCAGCTGGCCAGTGTCTAGGATGATTCTATGTTGGATGTGGTCACTCTTACTCTCTGGAGGCAGAAATGATAGGGGTCATTCATGCAGTTGAATTTGCGCTTCAAAGAGTTTGCAAAAAGCTGTGGATTGAAATTGATTCAACCACTATCATTCATGCCATCTGGAATGGCAACATCCATCTGGCCTGGACACTTACCACTCGTTGGATGAATTGTCTGAACTTGCTCCATGGGATCGATTATATAGCTACTCATGCCTACCGTGAAGTGAATGTCGTTGCTGATGCTATTTCTAACAAACGAGTTCATCAGAGCATGACTTTGCTGGAATTTATTCCTTCTGATTTACTATATCTTTTTTATAGATATTGTAAACAAATCCCATCCTTTCGCCTCTTGTAATCCTTTTTTGTTTATCAATAAATTGTGCTTTGGTCTTTGACCAAAGTATTACCTTTAAAAAAACTTTATTGGTATGCATTTCAAGACTTTGTGTAATGTTACATATTCCATGATGATATTGGGTACATGGTTGGTACTTTGATGGTATGTGTAGTAGTTCAATTTTAAGTGTAGAATTCATATTATGTGACAACATGGGTAATGTTAATAAAAATAAATTTCATATATTATTAATATTTCTGACTAGATTTTATGGATCCTTATTCAATATAATAATTTTAAGTAATATTTCAATAGAAAAAGAAATAGTTTTATTCTTACTAATTTTTTAAATGATTTTTATGGTTTTATTTAAAAGTTAGATTTATTAATTTAAGAATTTAAATTTGATAAAATTTAATTCCTTTTTGAATTCATCATGTAAATATTTTGAAATATTTTATTCAATAAAAATTTCATTTAATTATTATAATAAAGGTTTTAAAAATATTAATTTTAATTTATCAGTATATACTTTAAATTTTGGAACCATAATTAGATTTTTCCTTAATAAAAAAATATTTATTGATTTTTTGCATTAATGGAGGTGGTTGGAATAATACTTTTTATTTTGGAATAATTAAGTTTTAAAATAATCCACATTATATTTTTAATTATCCATCAAATTAATTGGAATTAATTACCCCACAATTGGTTAGATAAAATATTAAAATAAATAGTATTTTAACCCTAAAATACTCCATCTTCAAGTATAAGTATCCCATCTTTTTTCTCTTGTAAACCCACTTCCTATTCACTTTATCTCAACCAAGAACTACCCAAATATCTCTACAACATCCCTAGAAACAACATATAGGTAATGGTATCTCTAAAAAACCAACCTGAATGGATTAATGTTTAAGAAAAAATAGGTTTTCCAAATAATATGAGTTAAAGAACATAAGTAGATATTCATACTCAATGTAAGTGATTTTCTTTAAAAACTTTTTTTAAAAGATTAAAAATTTTATCCTTGGTCCTTCTTATCCATATCCATGTTTATTAAAATATTTGAAGAATTTTATTCTTCAACTTAAATGATTTTTATGGTTATTTTAAAATATTGAAAACATTCCTTAAAGATTTTTAAAAAGTTATATTTTTATCATTTTCTATACAATTTATTTTTGAAAAAGTGTGAAAGGAATATTTTTACCATATATGATAAGAATTAAAATTTCTACTATAATTATATTGGTTATTTAGTAAGACTCCTCCAAAAGTTTTCATGGGTTTTCAATTAAAATCATTTTCCATTATTATATCAAATTTTTCTCTATAAACCCAGAGAAAATAGTTATATTACTTTATTAGTATAAAAAATGAATTCTTAAAGGATATAACATATTAGTAGTATTATAAGTGTAGATAACTACATAATTTTCACATTAAACTTACGAATATAAAATATATAATAAAAACTCCAAGATAAAATCATTATCTCTTCTATTGTATCCTTGAAAACTACATATATTAATCTTCTAGGTTTCCTTGGGAAGTGAAAAAAAATATGGGTGAGCTCAAATTCTCAGTAAGGGGTTGTGTAAGTAAGAAGCTATCCTTAAATAATAATGACATAAAACATATTTTATAAAAGAAAAAAATGATCTAAATAATGTTGTAATCAAATTATACTAATGGAAGACTATATCCATTATAATAAATAAAAACATGGATAATAATTTCTGATCTCATACGGAGGAAATACATATTTCCATACATCATAAATATACCTTTTAGGCCTTGTTCCAAGACAACATACATAAACAGTAAAAGAATATTCCAATACTATAGCTAGTTTATCTCATGATACCTACCAAGACATTGAGGGACTATCTATTTTGGGCCCCACTCAATGCTAATTTATTCTAATACATTCAATATATGAGTTAAAAGTCATTTCGTAACATTACCTAAGAACCATATTACATAATAATTGAAAAAAATAAAATGATATATATTTGTGTGATTGAAATATGTAAAAAATATATTCCCCCTTTCAAAGGAATCATGTCTCTATTTAAGAGAATATCCCTAAAATCAACATAGAAACTATGAAATATTATAAATGTAATAGGAAGTACCATTTTCAAATAAATTAAGATAATGTGTTGGATAGAATACATTCAATGTGTTGGGTAATTAATATAAGATTGTAATTGAGTTTATTAGTTTTCAATGGAAGGATACCAAATCAATGGATGAAAAATATTTTGTTATGGTTCATAAAGATCATGTGAATTATCCAAAGTGTATCCCTAGGAGTGTTTACCCAAGTGTACAGTCTTAGGCCAACCCATCATACACCGAGTGGATATTAATTTTATAATCAAACATCGTTTTTAGGGTGATTAATCCTAGGTTCTTTTTTTACACAAATGTATCCACTTTCTAGTATCCATACAAGGATCTAATTTTTAAGAACACCATATTCACATTACATTATAATAATTAGGATTATTAAGAATTATGGAGACATCAAACCACATTGAAATATATATCCTATAATTTGACATAAAATAATATCATTAAAATAAAATCCATTATATAATAAATCAATTAGGAAATATATACACCATATAATTGAAATTATGTCCACAATAAAAAACATATACTAAGAAAAGAAATTTGAGATGAAAGGCCCCTTACCTTAATTACAGGTTTATACTAAAGAACTTAAATATCTTGTATGAAAAAATAACTGTATTAATTACATATTTAAGGAAATTATTAATATGTATAACCTTTTATAAACTACATTTATAATTATTCTCTATATTTATATTAATAATTTATTATTTATTTTTGATATCGTGTGTGAGTAATCTTAATTGTTTGGAACTAGTTTCACATTAGCAGTGTTGTTCATTATTGTTTTCCCAAACTTCATCATTTCTAGATAATTTAATGTAATAAAATAGATAAATTATTTTTATTTATTAATCTTACGTATCATCTCATAAGTTTCTTATGTTCCATTTTGGTGGAATAAATGTTTATTTATTTCGATAATTTTAGTGATCCAATATGATATATTAATAATATGTTAGATACTTAATGAACCCTTTATAGAACCATAAAAAATAATTATTTTATTATAATATTAAAATAATATTAGTATTTAATTTATCATAGTCATCCATGATAGAGTTTTATATCATTGTTCGAGTAGGTGGTTAAACTGAACCAAACTTTAACATACCATAATTCAAGAGTGATTATGGTTAATAAATTGTTTATTTTGATATAATATAATTGTAATATAAGATTATTTATATTATTTATATGTTTTTAATATTTTTAATCATATTTTATGTTTTTTAAAAATATTTAAAATCAAGATGAAAAATGAAAAAATGTTACTTTATGGAAGAGGTAGTCTACACGTATGCTTGTATGACATTTTCACTTTTTTCATAGAAATGAATAAATATAAGGAATTATTTATAATTTATTAAGCTTAATAATTTTATAAATTCCTTTCCATGATTGAAATTTTAGTAATATTCATATTAGGTAGTTAAGAAAAATAATATGCATCATTCATGGAGGTGGTAGTCCTCATGATGATTTTTTTATTTTCCAACCAATTTGTGGGATTGAAAGTAAATATTAAGTAAATATTTCATAATTATAAATATAATTTTTATACCATATTTAATAATTTATTCCATTATTATAAACATACATGGGAATATTTTATAAAAAACAAAAGATATCAATTTGTGGAGGTGGTAGTCTACACATAGGCACGGTCAATGTTTTTTAATTTTTTTTAGTGTATGAAAATGAATAAATTAGATTTTTAATTTAATATAATATTATATTGGTATATTAATTATACTTATTTCATTATATTAATATGTTTATAAGAGATTTTTAATATTAATATTAAGAGGAAAAGATAAAGAAGAAGGTAATACTTACATTGTGAGCCTGAGTTTTCCTTTAAAAATACCCTTGGAAATGGAGGCCTGAAGTTAAATAATGGTGACTAGAGGCTTGAGGAAGTGGGATATTGTTATATGATAAAAATAATTTTAGATTTTTGGAATAAATTATAATGAAATGGTGTAACATTAATTATTATAAGGATACCCTTTTTTATGTAAGAGGAAGAAAATTTTGGAAGCACCCTTTACATATTAAATGATGTAACGTTATTATTCGCGTATAAAAAGAACAAACAAGGACAAGAGAGGATGGTGAGGTGATTTTTAGTTCATAAGAACCTAAAACATCCATTTGGGAATATGTTTTTAACATTTTTTAGGACATGTCCTTTTGGTAAATCAATTTTTTCCATTTCTACTTTTACTAGTGTAATTAATTCTTTACCACAATAATTAATTTTAATGAATCAAATTCAAATTGAAAATTTTACCTAATTTTATCCTTATAATATTAATATTTAAAATAATTTTATTAAATAAATTTTCTAACTATGTGAAATTATAATTTTAATATTAAAACACAAATCACGTAAAAACAGTTTTTAGGAAAAGTGTGTTTCCAAGATTAAATCTTATGAGTATGAAATATGTATCACCCTTATGAATTTTTAAGAAATAGGTTAATTTATTATAAATCCAAAATTTTATTTATATTTCAAATAAATGAAAAACTTAATTTTACCATTAAAATAATTGATTAATAGAAAACATTAAAAATAATTTTTATTTTCATTAAAATAATAATTTTGTTTTATAAGTTTAAACATAGATTTTATAATTTGTTTTGAATAATATATAAAATTGATAAAAATATTTTTTAAATACATATTTTACCAACTAGAGGTCTTAAAAGATTATAGTTCTCATTTATGTAATGACAAAGTAATAAAAGTCACCGTTTTAGCAAACAAATTGTATTTCTCACAATTCATCTAAAAATCACATATCTTAAAAATTCCAAAAAACATTCTTAAGATAATATAGGAATTAAAAAATGAGATTTGAAGGTAATTTGGTCAAATTTAAATTTTATTTTAAAGTTTTGAATAAATTTATTAATGAAGGATCTTTATATTGCCCATTATGTAATATTTTTAGGATGTAGTGCTTACATTCTTTAGTACCGTCTTAGGTATTGTAGTTATTTTTGGAAATTTTTATTTTTATTTTATTTTATAAAAAAATATTTTTCTTATAATTTTTAAGATAATCCCAAAAGTGTTTTTTCATGTTGGTTTCAAAGATATTTTATGATATTTTTTGAAGGAAATTAAACCTTCTATGTATTTTATGTATATTATAGTCCTTAGAAAAATTTTATGATAATGGGTGAGCCCAATATAGTTTATGATGATGGGTTAGCATGATATATCTCTCCAATGCATTGGGTAATGATTTTTTTCTCCAGATAATATCTTTAAAATTAATCTAGTGTTTAATTATATTTTTAAGGGTTCTTGTAATGGTTCTTGTAAGGGTTATATGAAGATTGCATCCCAAGGGAAACAAATGAATTTTTTATTCTTGAAAAATAGTTTTATGGAAGTCTATTGATTTCACAAGGTAATGCAATGATTATATTTTTTAAGAAGGTTTAGGACCCTTTTATGGTTGAAAGGAATGTTTTTCAAGAAATTTTTTTCATTGGTTCTAATGTTCCTAAGAAACCATTAGGATTATTATTTTACATTAATTAATACATATAATATATATATATATAACATCAAAAAACAAATGTGATTTCATGAGAAAGTAAATCAACCTTTGAGCTCAATTTTTTTTATAAAATGGGAAATCAACTTATGGGTTTCATAGTTTTTAAAATAGAATAATAGTTTCCACTCCTTTTTATGTCCATTATTTAAATTTTTATGATCATCCCACGTTTTCAAATTATTTTCACTGTGATTATGGATGAGTAGGATTTATATAAACCTTTATCTTTATACTACTGGTATTTTTCTTATAATAAGTCACATGTTGTGAAGGAAACAAGAGTGTAAATTTATAAATCTAATTGTTGTGAAAATATAGATATTGAGTGGAAGTGTGCAGTTTTTTGTAAGGTTTTGATATGTATTTTCTTTTCCTAATTCTATAAAATTAGAAAAGTAAAATATCCTGGGAATTTAAGAAAATTCATTCCTTTCTATTAAAATTTTAATTATGGGTTGTAAAAGGCATGGGTTCTTACAGTTGGTATCAATGTAATTTTTAAATAACATCAAAGGTTAGGATGTTGTGAGGAAAATATAATTAATGAAAGTTAATGTATGAAATAAATTGTTAAGATAATACTTTGAGGGCTGGTATTCATCTTTATCTAAGTGATGTTTATTTTAGAAAGGTTTTCTATATAGGGAATAATGTGAATGAATTAGAATGGAATTAGGAGTATAATATCATTTTAAATATTTAACATGGAATTTGTGGAATTAGAATTTTTTGTGGTTATGTTAACCTAATTAAAAAATGAAATTAATGGAGGTAATCTTATTATAGATCGACCTAAATATTAATAGATAAACTTTTCTAGAGTATAAAATTTCATTAAACAACGCCCAATAACATTTTTTAGATCTTATGAACTTGTAGTATCTAAAGGATGGTTCAATTCCTTGTTAAGCATATTAGAAGATTTAGGTTCTTCTGAACATCAAAAATGATTTCATTTCATTTATTCTTCTAAAGGATAACCCATTTAGTTGTGGTTAATGGTTAATAATATGAAGGAAAAATGATAATGATTCCATGGATTGGATGGTATTTAGGCATCTCTTACTTGAGAATTATTTTTCCAAAGTTTGTTCAACTTTAGAGGGAAATGAACATTTTTTAACTAAAGAAAAAAAATTAGGACTCTGTTTGAAAATAAGAAGATGAATTTACTATATTATCCATATATGTAGAAAATATTATTCGACACCATTACAGTAAAATTTAAAGGTTTTACTCAGGATCTAAAATAAGTTTAAAAAGTGATTTAAACTCTAAGAAATTTAAAATAAAGGATAATGTTTTGTGTTTTTTTAGACTGAGTTTGTTGACTTTAACAACAATAAAGATAAGAAGTGGTCTCTATGGAAAGAAATGGGAAACATTCCATCAACGATATTCGAAGTCCAGAGGACTAAATTTACCTCTTTTGATAAGTGTGGTAAGAATAATATTATAGAGTTTTATTAAATCTTGAGAGTGTTATCAATGTGGTATTCCAAGAAATTTAGCTTATGATTGAAAAGAAAAAAATCATTGTAATGACAAGACTACTCTTGATAAGAATGTAGTTAAATCCTTTAAATGTAATGATATTTTCCAATATGATCATGAATGTTTGAAGAAAATCTTGAATGATTAGAATCATCAAGATCATAAGAAGAAGAGTGTGGAAAAGTTATTTTCAACTAACTAGGGAAATGAAGGTTCATCAAATGAAGTGATGACATATAAATTTCTTGTTTACTCAGAATATTCCATTGTCTTGTTTGATTTGGATAATATAGATTCTTGTATTTCTATTAATTTTTATAGTAAAATATAAATATAACCTCAAGAAAAGGAGATAATATTTTTTGGAAAAAACTATTCTGGAAGTATTTAACCTATAAATATTTAAAGGAGTATTCCTATGATTTTATATTGAATGGTTTTTTTTCGAAAAATCATATTGTCTTTGACATAGATGAGTTTGATATAATTATAGGTATAGATTAGATTTTATTTTATCATGCTAAGGTAGATTAAAAATCTAATTAAGTTATATTCAATTTACCTAGTGAGTTTGAATTTTTATATAAGAATTAGTTTATTCCTTCGATAACATATCAAGATGTTTGGAAAGTTATTAAATATGGAAGTAAAAGTTATCTATTTCATATTTTAAAAAAGATGTAATTTTTATATATTAGTGATGTTCCTATATTAAATTAATATATTAATGTATTTACTAATGATTTTCATGGTGTTATTTTGGATCAGGATATTGAATTCTCTATTCACTAAAAAAATTGAGTATTTGGTGGTTTTTTACTAAACCGTCATTAATATTTTGTTAAAAAATTCTACAATGGTTTTTTATAAACTGCTCCTTAATAGTTAAATTTTTTAAATAGTCGACACTCTCCCCTCCCTCGACACCCCGAACCCCCATCTCGTGACTCCCTGAATCCCTTGCCTCCCTCGCATCGCCAATCTCTGCCGACCATCGCCCTGCCAACCCCATCATCACCCATCACCGCCAATCACCGCCTCTCTTGTCACCTCACTAGTCCCCACTGACCCTCACCACGCCTCATCCTTCTAGGTATTTGACATGGATATCTAAATCTGGTGTTTTATATTACACAGATTATGATTTGAAAAATAATGACAATACCCTTTGAATATAGTATCTTATATGGGAATACTTAGTTTGTGTTGGATTAATGTATAGTGTATGGATTCACATGACCTGCAATTGAAGGTGGTCATGTTTAGATGATTCCTTGAGGCAGAGGAGTGGATGAATGACCGTTTTTTTTAGAGGTTAAGTTAGTGGGTTATCTCTATTAATACACATTGTTCACATTATTGCGTTTTTGATCAATATATTAAAAGTTTTACTAGATTAAGGAGTGTTTAATAGTTTTTCCATTACCCAATCATGTGATGGGCTACTCTTAAGTTTTTCCATGGATCAGGTATGCGATAAAAAATAATCGAATTCCCATGATTGGTGTCAAATAAATTGATTCATGGGGAATAATTTTATGACATAGATCATATGAAATGGCATATATAGAGTAAGTATCATGAAGCAGATATATTACCAAGTTCATATACACAAGCTCTTGTAGGGAGGGTTATTCATTAGCAGTCATGTACAGGTATTATATACTAATGGTTACGTTTCACCAGGGTTTTTGAAATTTTATATCTCAAAAACGTATTCACATATACTAGTACTAAAATAAGTCATTATTGGTGAAAACATGTAGTATTGAACATATAAATTCATTGATTTTCAAAATATTTTAGAGTTATTAGTCATTATATAAGAATTATTTTGATAATATTTAATTGTTTCAGTTATGCATTCCATTAAATTCATGAATTGGAATTTAATTTATATTTATGTATAGATTTGATTAGTGGCATATCATCTTATCTATTGTTCATTTTAATTTACAATAAATAAGAAAATGAATCCCATTTAAGATTATATACCCTCAGTTAATGTTCATATCTAATATTCATATCCTATGGTCATTATCCCTCTATTAAATGTTTAAAATTCATTTCAAAGGTAAATAAATGCATTATAAAAAATTCATCTATCAGTATAAGGTTGGTGGATTCATACTTTTACATAATTGTTTTGGTTTTTTATATTTAGTTTTTGTTGTACCATAATACATACATTCCTTGTGTTTCTCCAAAAATAGATAAACACTAAAATTAATTATTGGAATTCAATTCTATATATGATATGAGACCTTGATATCCAGTTGGAAGTTTATTAACTCAACCAAACCACCAAATAGGTCAATTTCACTACATTCCTTACTGAATTATGTTCCCTTTGTGACCTAAACAACACTATGTCATTTTAGGGTTCGATTTAGCAAGTGAAATTTTATAATGTGAGTTAACAAAATGATGTAGTTGAATAGATTATACACCATGTACCCACATATTATTTTGCAACTATAAGTCTTAAATGATTTAATTAAATGAATAATGTAATGAGTGTTATTTTTTATCCTTGAATGTAGTTTGGAAGGGATATGATTACATCATTAATAAAATCTATAATTTATATGAAATTACTTATTTTTATTATTAATTTAGGTACATGGCATTCATTAACATTCACTTGGAATATACAGAAATAGTGTTCCTTATTTCTAATTGTAATTAACGGAAATGATACATTATATTATTTATTTAGAGTCTCTATATATGAAAATCCTATATGTTATTCATAATTAATGGTCATGAGGTCCCATATTGTCCAAAATTAATTAATGGACATGATGTTACACATTTTCCTTTTGAAAATCAATGGGCATGTCATCTTATTAAAACACCACACTATCACTATGACATAGAGATACCTGAATTTATATTTCCACTAAATATCATAGGAATATATTATATAGTTTCACATCCATCATGAAATGTGGAAGATATGGTTTCAATACATCCCATTCTATATGGAATGTATTTATTTATTCATATAAGAAAACTTTATATAAGTTATTAATATATTTTTTAAACAATAAATATAAATATATTTTATTATTTAGTAATAGTTATGTGTTTTAATTTTTTTTTATGATATACATGTACAATGTGATATATATTGATAAAATCTAGATCACATTACTAAGGAACACACCTCAGTCTACTAAGGGTCTGGAGGAGTTTTTAGATTTCTCAATTTGCAATCAATCTGTTGATGGGAGAATAAGATGTCCATGTCCTAAATGTAAATTTTTAATATGGTTGAACAAAGATAATTTTTATAAACACTTGATATTGAAGAAATTCCCTACTGAATATTTGTGTTGGATTTGGCATGGAGAATCGAATGTTACAAAAATGTTGAGCACTGATGTCAATCCATGGAATGAGCTCCCAAATTCGTCGACAATGGAAAATGAAATGAAAACCCTTAAAAATTATGCATTAGTAATTTCAAGACACCAAAATAAACATCAAAACATATAATAACAACCAATTGAGGGCGATATAAATAAAAATGTGACATGTGATGTTTTTGAGACTATAGGCCAACCAGATCAATATTGTAACACAACATTGGATCCTCTATTGATTCTGTTGAGACTAATGTAAAAGAAAACTTCAATGTGAAAAATGCATTTCATGGTTTAGTTGAGGATGGAAATCAATAGTTGTATAGTGGATATTTGAAATATTCAAAACATTATTTTCTACTGATGTTGGACCATATCAAATGCATATGTGGAATTACTAATAAAGAGATGTCCATGATATTTGTTTTGTTGTGTGAGGAATTTCCTGAAGCAAAAATCCCCAATTCATTTATGATATGAAAATATTTGTTAACAAGATTTGTCTAAATTATAGAAAAATACACACATGTCCCAATAATTGTATGCTTTATTGGCGAGAGGATTCAAAAAGTTAGGATTTCAAAAAATGTTCTTCTTATAGATGGAATTTAATGGGTGATGTTGGAAGTCTAAATCAACATACTACCATGAATAAGATGAAATGGAACACACCTGCAAAGGTTTTATATTAATTTCCTTTAAATCCTCGATTTAAAAGACTATTCATGTCATCGAAAACCACCAAACACATGAAGTGGCATTCTATAGATAATAAAAATTATGGGTTAATGTGACATCCATGAGATTCACAATCATGGAAGAAATTAAATTCATTACGTCCTAATTTCTCATATGATCCTAGGAATGTTTATTGGGATTGGATGATGATGGATTCAATCTATTTGAGACTTTTAGAACCACTTATAGCATTTGGAATATTTTTTTGACCCCTAACATTCTGCTTTTGTGGATGTGTATGTAGTAAACATCATTTTTCATTTTGATGATTATTACTAGAAAAAAAAATTCTTGGACATGATATTTATGTATACTTGCAGCCTTTAATTGAATAATTTCAGGATTTTTGGAGCAATGGTGTTGAGACATATGATGCTTATTCGAAAACAATGGTCAAAATCTAGGTATCTCTAATGTGGACCATTAGTGACTTCCCTTGACTTTGGAATTTATCTGGTTAGAACACTTAAACAAGTTTGTATTTTCATATTTGTAGATTTGATTTTGAGCCCAAACAGCTACCTCATAGTATTAAATGGTTCTTCTTGTTCCATCGAAGATTTCTCGATCCATCTCATAGATTTTGGCCAAAAAATTCAAAATTCAATGGTTTCATTGATCATAGAGCACCTCCAAAGTTTTTAACTAGTTCAAAAATATTGGCACAACTTGAAAATATGGAAACATAATTTGGGAATTTGCATCATTTTAATGATAGTGGGAAATGAGTTCGAAGTTCATTTTCAAGTGAAATCGGAATGCAACAATGGAAGGAAAAAATCATATTCTTCAAACTTCGGTATTGGGAATTTAATTTTTTGCAGCATAATATTGATATGATGCATATTGAAGGGTCATCTCAATGCTCAGAAATACATACATTCAATGAACATAAAGCGTGATCTCTGACAATATGAGAATGAAAAGTATGCTTCGACAATTTTTGCAATGAAAAATAGGGATAAAGATACATTCCTTCAAATTTTAAAACATGTGAAGGTATCTTATGGGTATTCAAGTAACATCTCAAGTTGTGTTGACTTAAATCATCATAGGTTACATGGATTGAAAAGTCATAATTCACATATTTTGTCATAGTAGTTACTACCATTAGCATTGCGTACATTATTATCTATAAATATTACTACTGTTGTACTCCAATTAACCATATTTTTCACCAAACTATGTGAGAAATATCTACATCCATTTGAGATTGACAACCTTAAGGAGGGATGTGTATTGAAACTTTCTACAACATAGATGATCTTTCCTCTATAATTTTTTACTATCATGATGCATTTAACTATGCATTTGGTTGAGAAAGCTAAATTAAGAGGTCCTGTACATTATCGATGGATGTATCCAATTTAGTGGTACTTTATTTATATGTTTTTCAGTTAATTAAACAAATATTGGAACTTAATGAAATATATAATTATTTTTTATTTTATTTTATTTTATTTCACATATATCATGGGAATTTGAAATCATACATGAGAAATAAATCTCAACCTGAAGGATCTATTTCTGAAGGCTATTTGGAAGAGGAGCATCTTAACTTTTGGTCTAGATAATTGGATTATATTGAGACAATATTTAATATAGTTTTACATGTTTATCACACATCAAATTAATCAATAATACATGGGAAATAAAAAAATATTTCTGGTTATTGGTCGATCAGTTGGGAGGACCTCAAATGTTACACTTAAAGAAATGGAATTTTTATAGGCACATAGATATGTGCTGCTAAATAGAATAATTGCAGATTCATTTATTGAAGATCTAATAATACAAATAATGAGATTAAAGAGAGTCTGAAAAATAAATGAGAATGATATAACAAAAGTTGTTAATAATGATCTTGTAGAATGGTTTGCATTATGTGCAAGTTCATAAATATTTCAATAAATACTGATATTAGGTTGACACATATATTTTGTAAATCTAATAATGTATATTTCTTTTCTTAGATCATGAATACTGATACTCGATTAGTTTTTTCAGAGGATTTGAAGTTTCTTGCTCGAGGTCCTATAAAAAAAGCTATAAATTTCGATGCTTACAACAAGAATGGTTTTAGATTTCATATAGTTGATTGAGAAGAGGATTTTAAAACACAAAATAATGGTATATTTACATTTTCAAAAGTGGGATACTATGGAAAGATGATTGAAATTGTTTAATTAAACTACCACGGGAATTTTTTAGTTGTTTTATTCAAATGAAATTGGGTTGATATTATTAGAGGTGTTAAAAGAGATTCCTTGCAATTTACTACTGTGAACTTCTCTAGCTTGATAGATGTGGGTGACTGTGAACTACATGATCCATATATCTTATCATAATAAGAGAAAATGGTATATTATATGGAAGATGTTGTGGATTAAGGGTGGAGTATAGATGCTCACGTAAGACAATGAGATTTGTATGATGTGGGTGATTAAGAAGAATATTTAACCTCTGACATTGAATATCATAAATAGAAAGAATCCAAATTTTTTTCCATCATTATATTGAAAATATTAGTCATACCAGTGTGGATGAAGTGGATTAAGTAATTCAGAAGGAAACTAACATGATTGAAGGAAAAAATGATTGTATGTAAAATTATCCATTCATTTATCAACCACTTAGGTCATTAGTTCAGTCATTCATTATCATTGTAATGTATATTTTGTTTGTTAGTTCGGTGCATATGTTATCATTTTAAATTTTTTTCCTACATAATTTTTTTGAAATATATGTTCTGAATATAATTTTATTTGATTAAATGACATCAATGTCAAGGAGTAAGAGTCATATTGTTTAATCGACCCCACCGATAGATGAAAATCTATATGTCTTCCTCTCTATAGTATGTGAGATATTATCCACCTTCCCCCATTCACTAACTCTCATGCCCACAATGAGCATCCCTTCAGTAGCTCAGGTGATGCCTTCCCCTTCAGGAGCCTCATTAGTGAGAGAGCGGGCCTCCACTCCTAGTTCTTAATGGGGATACTCAAGGGTGACAGTTATTGGTAAAAATTTTAATATGAATAAATTTATTACACATTTTTTATACTAACTGTTTGTTCATAAAAGGTAGAACCAATGAAAGTATGGAGAAAAATATGAAATGTTCATATGTGTGGAATTTGAATATAGAGAAGATAGTTGTCCCATTTGATTCCTATGGGGTCCCTATAGATGACGCTTTAGGAATACTTGTCCAGATACAGGGTCAGTTGGCCGTGGAGCTAGTTTCCCTTCCTATTACTTATGATGATTGGAGAAATATTCCTTAAACTTGTAAAAATTATGTTTTTGATTAAAAAATAAAGGTAATTTTAATACATTATAGTGTAATTCAATGTTATTATGTTATTAAATTATAATATTTTCAAAATGAATTTCTATATACAGATGTTTTTCCACTTTACAGTTGCTGATGTGATAGCATGAAAGTGGATATTAAAAAATATGGGAAAGAAATGGAAGGACATTAAATGGAGATTGCGGGGAGAATTTAATGATACTTCTTTGAGCACCCAACAGATATAAAGGTACCCAATGGGGTACCCAAATAGTAGTGGAATGTTTTTGTTGACAAACATCATGATGAGAGGAATATGGTTTTTAAATATATATTATTTTATTAATCTCATTTAACATTTATACATGTATATTAAAAGTAGAATACATTTAATACATCACTATTAAATTACATTTTATTTATTTCAAGAACTTTCAAGGAAGAATGCAACAAGCTGGTCTAAGCAAATCACCCCTCACACTGTGGGGTCAAAGAGTTTTTCTAGAAGCTGATTGGATATGGAAATCATTTAATTATATTAAATATTTATAATAAAACATTATCTGTTTAATATATTATAATTGTTAATTTATCTTTGTTTATTGTAGTCACAGATTTTAGGGCACCCAACATCCTGAATAGAACTGTGGTGGGATAATCACAATAAATCCAATGGAAGTTTTGTTAATGGGTCTCCCAAAGAATTTTGGGTATGAATTAAATTTTCATTCTAATAACTTATTTTCATTTTTCACTATGTTAATATATATTTCTTATAATATTACTGATATTTGATTTATAGGTAAAAAATAAAAAAAAACTATGGAATGTCAATCTCGTGCAGTCCTACTCTGTCTCCCAGACTGACCCAGTTAGTAAAGTTATTAGGGAGGAGCATCCTAGTCGAGTGTGTGGGATGGGTTTGGGACCCATACTATCTGAGTTCATTGGAAGACCATCTGGGATTGATGCTACATCTACTCCCAGTTGTAGTCACTACCTATCCTGAGTGCTTAGAGAGATTTTGTTTCAATGACTGACTAAAAATTGATATTTTATTATTTTAAAGAAAAAAAGGGATATATCCCAATAACCAACCAAATATAGGGTGGTCTAAAATAGTGGAGTCCAAGGGCATCCCCTTTGAAAAAATTGTTACAATCAATAGGCAATGATCCCAAAATTGAGTAAACAATCATCTAACCCTACAAATTGCACCCCTGGGAAATGGAATCTATCGTAAAGTTTTTCTCCCTTCTCAAGTGATGAACCACACAACCCTGGTTGATCTCTAGAAGAAAACTCTGGACTAGATAAGTCAAATTCCATAGAGTAACCACTTTACCATGCAGAGCCCAGACTAGATTTTCTGAGTCTGACTCAATCTCTGCCACCATTAATGAAAGATTCTTGCAAAGCTTAACACCCAAAAGAAAATATATCACTTATATGCCAAATTAACTCCCTGGTCCATAAAAAGTGTTGAAAGCCATCAAACTGATGCATTCTTATTACACATGATTCCACCACCGCACATTTGGCCATTCATAAAAGAACCATACACGTTGAGTTTAAAACCCCATGATGGGGGCCGCCATGCAATCCAACTTCCACACGATCTAGGATAATTAATAGGCTTGTTGATAAGAGTACAAATGATAGGAGATTACATGCCACCCTTAACCAAAGATCCTAACTCAAGAAACAACATATTCAATATTCTCTGTAAGAAATAAACTGGAGGACTCTTCTCTAACCATACCTTGTTTTGAGCTTCCCAAAGTGTCCAAACAATAGCTATAAAAAATATGGCATGCACCTTGGCCTCCAAATCTTGAGAACTCACATTTGAAAATCATTAGCTAATGAAATCTTGCATGGAGGTAGATGAAGGGTCAAAACGACCCCATTGACCCAAAGCAGACCAAAGACTGGTCACCCAGTCACTCGAGGTAAACAAATGAAGAACTGATTCATTTTTTGGAGATGAGCAGTAGAGACATTTAGAAGCTAGATAAACACCTTTCCTTTGCACATTATCATCTGTAAAAATAGCTTGGTTTCTCACTGTTCAAACTAGAAAATTCATCTTTATTGGAACCTATTTGCACCATACACGAGAGGCCTACTTGTCCAGAACACCTCCCATTTGAAACAGCCCCCGATAAGCATGACCATTGAAGAACCCAGTGGGTGAACTAGTAAAGCATCACCAGTCATCCTCCTCTGAGAAGACAATTTCATTAAAAGTGGAAAGTTGCTCCTGATTTCAGATGCACTTCTGAAGGTGAGGTATGTGGCTAGCTTCTTCGACATAAATAACCCACATGGGGAATCCATGAAAGAACAAATTTCCCCCCACCCAATTATCATTCCACAAGTTAATATCTCCCCGCCCAACCACCAAGTGATAGGCATCATTCATAGCTTCCAGATGAGAAAGAACAGTTTTTGCAAGACCCGAGAGTCTTTTTCTATCCCAGTCCTCCCAACGTTGCCCATATTTATACAAAATCATCTTGGAACAAAGGGATTTACCATCAATTACATTCCACATGAGATGGCCCTACATGGATTGAATGGAATTCAATACATCTCTGAGGCCCACACCACCCACCTCAATCGGTTTCACCAGGTGACCCCACAAATCCCAGTGACAACGGCCCGTTTCATTGACATCCAAAAGGAATTTATTTAGAAGTTTCCAAATCTGGCAGATAATCACTTTGGGGGGAGTGATGATGGAAAGGACATGAAAAGGGATAGAGACCAGGACACTATTAATAAGGGAGACACGACCACCAAAGGACAAAAACTTATTCTTACAACTAAGAATCCTACTGAGCATCCTGTTGACAAGGTTATCAAAGAACATTTTCTTCACCTAGACCAAAGAAACAGGGGCACCAAGATACATCATTGGAAACTACTTCTGATGGATTCCCAAGGCATCTTAGATGAAAAAAAACCTTCTTCTAGAACACTTATTAGAAATAAAAACATTTCTCTTTCTAAAATTGATACGTTTAAAACTAATACTACCATAAACTATCATAACCTCCATAAGATTCCAAAGATAATTCATCCTTCCATTCAAGAAAATAACAATATCATCAGTGAACAACCGATGAGAGAAGGAACCATCCGAAGTGTGTGAATGAAAGGGGAGGATCTTCCTATCATCCAGTCCTTTAAACAAATTTTGATACAAAGCCTCTTGAGATATGATGAAAATATTTGGAGACAAGGGGTCCCCTTGCCGCACACCACAGACACTTTTAAAGAAACCAAAACACTTCCCCATAAGAGAAATAGTTATCCACGGAGAGGAATAGTAACAGAAACAAAGATCACAAATACATTCATGGAAACCAAGTTTCCTCATGATCCAAATAATTAAGCTCCACTCTAACTTATCAAAAGTTTTATCCATGTCCACTTGAATTATAATGTTGGATCCAATCACCCTTCTGTTAACATCTTCCACAATTTCTTTAGCAATCCCAATCTCTCCTTGAATTCCTCTGTCCTTGACGAATTTGTGTTTCTCTTGAGCAATGACATTTGGAATGGACTTGTCCAACCTTCTAGAAATTAGGCATGCCAAGATCTTGTAAGAAACATTCCACAATGAGATGGGACGATAATGTTCCACTGTAAAAGTATCCTTAATTTTGGGAACTAAAACCACCCTAGAGGTTCATGTACACATGTTTAATAGGCCTCCCCTAAATAAGTCCTGAATAGACTCAGTCACATGAGCTCCCACAAGATCCCAAGTTGCCACATAGAAAGTAGCCGAAAATTCATACGGACATGGAGCTCTATCCAGTGACATGTTACAAATAGTTTCCTAGACCTCAGCCCCATCTGGTAGAGTCTCAAGGAGATCATTCTCAACTTCCCCAACACTGGGATGGATTCCATCCATGAAGGCTTCATGCCCCTCCAACACAACAGGGAGACTAGGGAGGTTGTTAGTAAGGAGTGTCTTGAAGTGATCAAAGGTCATTTGGCCAGTGACATTAGTGTCTGCAAAATAAGAACTGTCCTAAAGCTTAAAGTTGATTTTCATCGACAAACGTTCTTTAACACTTGCCTGAAAAAATACCGAGTTACGGTCACCCTCTTTCAGCCATCTGACTCATGATCATTGTTTGTAATCTCGTTCCACCTCTAACAACCTCTCATCCAGAATGCCACACCTGTCACATATCCTCAAAAAGGTGAGATCATCTCATCCCTGTTGAGGTTCGGCCTCCATCCCATCAATTTCAGATTTTAATGATTCCAACGAATAATCAACCACTATATTCTCAAGAAACCATGAGATGATATCCTTCTTGAGTCGCCTAAGATGCCTAGAAATTCCAACCCATTCTCACCCAGAGAACTCCTGTAACACCCGAGACTTTTATGAGAAATATTTTGCTTTTATGTTATATAAATCATCAAAGGAATCTTTCACTACACATAACACTAGCTTGGCTTACTTTACACGCAACCACGACCTTCCTCGATAGCTTGTGTTGTACGCAATACCAAGTTTCACTAAACAACGATATGCTATTAAAATATTATTAAAACTAGCCGTTATGAATAGTAATAACCACTTTTTGAAATTTTGTAAATTTTATTTTTCAAAATGGACTTCATTTTTGGATTCCGAATATCTAAATTAGCCTAGGGTGAAATTTTGGTATTTTTCTGAAAGCTTTCAATTTTGGGTGAATAGTGAAAACACTAGGTTACTATTTAAAAACCGACTTTTTATTTAAATAATTATTTATTTTAATTAAATTTATATGAGGTCAAAATTGATACATAATACCTATATAAGTTCAATGAAATTAATTGGAGTCATTTTATAATAATTTTAGATATATAAAAATTTTATTGAACTTTTCACCGTCTTTTACCCACCTCCTAGGAGAATTTGCAAATTTACATAAAACATAATTTTACCACTTTTGTGAATGGAATTTCAAAAATCCGAGAGACACGGTTGATTTCAGTAAGTAAAATGTGGTTTAATGAGATGAAAATAATTTTTGGTGAATAGTAACTTTTTACTTTTTTTACCACGGTTAAAAGTAAATAGGTTAATTAAGGGTAAAAATGTTATTATTATTACCCTAACACACGTCCTAATTCTATTTGATAAGTGTAATTCGATCAAAAACAACCTTAGGAATAAAATATGACCATTTAGGCCCACTTGGATTAGATTAGGACATTTATTATTAATTTATTTAAAGAAGGGTTAAAATAGTTAAATTCAAAGTTTAATAAGTAAATCATTTTTAATATAGGGTTATACATAAGATAAATTCGACTATAAATATTAATTATTAATATAAAAAGATTTACTACATAATGGTATTTTATTTGTAATTTTTACACATTAAATAATTTAATTTATTTATGACACAAAGATGATGAAGTAATTATCTTATTAATGAAATATTGACATAATTGATGTTATAAATACACAAATAAATGTACTTTGAGACTTTTTATGAATTCCCCTAATTTTATAGGTTAATATGAAATGTTAGTATTGATTAAATTAACTTTTTTCGAATTAATCATTCTGTTATAATTTTCACAAAAATCAATTACTAAATAGTGTCAAAATTGACATAAAATAGTTTTTTTAAAAAAATATTATATTATTAACTGTTATTTTATTCCTAAAAATATAAGGTTCGGCCAAATGACTTAGATAAGGTTATATATATTAATAATAAACAACTTGGGGTTCGTTTGGCTTGTTATAGTAAGTTTATTAACCTTATAGTGTAAGAACACAAAAAGACATGGTAAAAGTAAAATTATCTAACTTAAAGTTAAATCTAAACTATAAGGTTAAAATAGTAAACTAAACTTGTAAAAATTATATTTTATGAGATTATTTCGACCCATATCCACCTTATCTTTGAAATAAATCAATTTGGAGCTATTTAAAACCGAATATGGCTTTATAATAAAATAATATTTTTAGTTTTTCCAAAGGTGCCCCTCTCCTCCCTTATAAAAGGAAACCTCCTCCCTCTCTTCCTCACACCACTTTGAACCTTCAAGCTCATACAACCCCTGCCAATTTCTCCTCTAAACTTACCTAGAAACATCCTAGAGGTCCTGGTATTCTTCAAAGACCAATTTTAGTGCCCTAAAAGGAGGTCTCAAAGAAGCGCTACAAAGAAGAGGTAATGTTCGTTACTGATTCTTTCAACTTTATTTCTTCTTCCACTTCTTCTTATTTAGTTGTTTCATTATGAATTAATAACATCAGTATCACTCATATACTGATATGTTATTATAAGTATGAAAAAAACCTATTTCACCATCTATCAATCATACGGAAAACAAAATCACCGCACGTGCGTATGTACGGAATACCGTCTCCACGCCGTGGTGTAATCTATTTTCCACCACCACCTTAATTGGATGGGTATAATGGTGTAAAGAATGAATATATATGATTATTTTAAAGTTATATTGATTCTGAAATAGTATAAATACACTCCAATACAATTCCACGATCATGGGAATGATATCATCGCTCGTGCGTACGTACGGAATACCGTCTCCACGATGTGGTGGGACTCATTCTACATGATTTTCATTGCATAATGATTACATAAATGAATTTAGTGAATAAATATGATATATATTACACTAATACCATTCTGGAAATGAAGTATCTATAACCTAAAAATAAGAATAAGAATTTATTCGACAAAACACGCATAAGAACAAAAAGTAATAAACACCCGAATAACAAGTATCAATGAAATATTACTAATAATAAGCTAATAATATGACCATATATGATATCATAACAATGAGTATGATTATGGAATAAGTCAATGACATTATTTAAATCATTATATAGGAGGTTCGGACAATTATGAAGCAAATCGGACCTAAGGTAAGGGAAATATCACAATCTCATTTTTATCCGAGATTGTTTATACTTTGGAATTTACTGGGGTGTATTTTATCATCCACCACCATGTTTCCTCAATATGTAATATTATTTCCATCTGCATACAATTTTTTAAATCCAATTTTACCCTTTGGTAAGTTTTTAGTAAAAGATATGAAAGGAATCTTTTGTCGTTTTTCATACGAGGTACTTTTTGACTTTTTCGACAAAAGTACGAGAAGAATGTTTTTTTTAACTTATACAGCATGAATGGATTTTTAAAACATTATTTCCAAGAATCTTCCTTTACAAGTTTTAAAGTTTATTTTTAATCAACTTCTTTTAGTTTAGAATTGTATTACATGTTAAGAAAGGAAAAGTGTTTTTGAAGTAGAAAGGATATTTTCCTCAAGAATGGAGTTCAAGTGTTTTATCAAAATTATTTTCCATATAAGATAATAAAGGGTTCTGTTTCTATACCTATTATTACATTTATTTGATTATGTTGTGATGGAATTATTTTTATGAATTCCTTTATCTTATATGAATTGTTTTATGATGTCACTATGTTTAAGAATCCCATTTTTATTACATGGGTTATGCTATGATGTATGGTTTATGATTTTGTGGCACACATAAGAATGGTATCATTATGAGATGGGTGGGACCTATATCTCCCTCCAATGAATTGGGTAAAGATTTTATATCTCATGATATAGACATGGCTGGAAGGGCAGGTTAAACCGGTTCAGTGAAACAGGACTGAAACGAGGAATGAACTCGGTTCAGAAATGGACTTTGTCCACTAAGATAGTCTTGGAAATGAGTATTGACTAATAAGAAATGATTCTCTATGATTATCTGTGTATGCCACAAAGCTTCATGTTTTAAGTTATGATTATTTTGATTACATTTCACTACCATGATTTATCCCATGTTATGAAATTATGATCTCTTTTGCAGGGTAAGATTTTCAAAATGTTATGTTCTTATGAATATGATGTGATTGATATTTCTTTTGTTTACCCTTACTGAGCATTTGAGCTCACCCTTTTGTATGTTTTCTTTCCCTAGGTTAGGAAGAAGTTTATTAAGTAAGATATGCCAAAATGGACTATAGATATAATGAAATAAATGGGAGACAGTGTAGACGCTTTATGAACCAGTTATTTATGTTTCCCAGTTTCTAAAGACACTATACCTATACGGTCCTCTCATGGTTTTGTTATATGTTATAATAAGTGTGCTTAAATTTTTAAGTACTAACAATGTATGTAAAGTATGGGTCGTTATAGTTGGTGTCAGAGGAAAGGTATAGTCAACCTTTTGAAACTATGATGTGAAAGCCTTAGTAAGAATCCTATGGATAAGTCTAAGCATAGAACACAATCTTAGCATTTTAGAAATGGCCATGAATAACCTAGGATAAGACCTTAAGTGTGAAATTTTATTCTTGATTATGTGTTTTTCCAATTATAATTAGTGTTGCTCACACTATTCTTCTTGGTTTTAGTCAATGGCTAGAACCCGAAGGAACCGTGTTAATGCGGAATGCGACGGGCAATGCAATGATTGTCCCCCTAAGAAACCAAACGTTATGGGAGCTAGAATGAAAAATCTTGTATCCATGATCACACAACTTTCTCAAGCTATGAATCATGCAGGACTTCCAAATGAGCAAAGGAAGGAGCAACATTCTATTGAATCCTTCATGAGACAGCGTCCACCTTCATTCAGCGGGTCTACTGATCCACTATTTGTTGAACAATGGATCAGTACTACTGAAAAAATATTTTCAGTTCTTCAATGTTCTGAACATGATAAAGTCATCTTAGCAGTGTATCGTTTGGAAGGTGATGCTGATCAATGGTGTAATATTATCAAGAATACGAGGCCAAGAGATAAAATTGGGTACATGGAATGGGACAAGTTCAAGAACTTATTTTTCAATAAGTATTCCCCCCGTATTCTCTGAACAAAGATGGAGAAGGAGTTTCTTGAACTAAAGCAAAAGGATGATGAATCTGTTGGTACCTATGAAGCAAATTTTACAATACTTGCAAGGTACTCTTCTGGTATTATTATCCAACCTGAGAGTAAGATTGATCGATTCTTTAGTGGCTTAAAACCAAGTCTTCGAAGGGCGTTAGCCATAAGGGACTTCAATAGCTACGAGGAAATCGTTCGATGTGCTCTCAAAGTTGAGATGGAGATTAGAGTAACCCATCAGTCATATGGGTTTGATAAGAAGAGGAAAATGGAATTCAAAGGAAAATCTAAAGATCACACTAAAAAGAAGATGAGCTTTCCCTTATGCTCAAAGTGTGGAAAGAAACATGGAGGTAGTTGTCTTAAAGGGACAAGTAAATGTTTCAAATGTGGAAAGGAAGGTCATCGGGCATTTGAATGCCGCAATAATGGGAAGAAGATGTCTAGTGATGCGAACAATGAAAAGGCTACACAGAGTTCACCTCATACACTTCAATGTTACAAGTGCAAGGAAATGGGGAATTATGCCAATCAATTCCCTAATCCAAGGTTTGTTGATGATGATCGACGTCAACAAACTCTTAAGGCTAAAGACAAAGGAAAGTCATATGCAATTTCTATCAGCGATGTAGAGTACGATAACGATGTGGTGAAAGGTACACTTACCATCCACTCTAAAGTAGAAAATGTTTTATTTGATTCTAGATCCACCCACTCTTTTATTTCTGAATAATTTTCTAAGGGTATCGTCGTATTACCTCAACAATTAGATGTTGAGTTATCTGTGACAACCCCTAATGGCACAACAGTCGCATCAAAAGTTTATAATTCTTCTCTGATTGAAGTTTGTGGGAAAGTGATTCCTGAAAATCTTGTGATCCTTCCTATAGTGGAATTTGATGTGATTATTGGCATGGATTGGCTTTCTCTATATGGAGCTCATATCAATTTCCAAATAAGGGAAGTCACATTTCATATTCCAGATCAATCTATGATCGTCTATCGATGCAAGGATGAACATAACCTTCTAGTGGAAATTTCTTCTATCTTATGGGTCTTGATTCCACTAAATGAGGTTTATTTATCTCAAATGGTTGGTGAGAAACTCGCTATTAATAATATTCCCATTGTATGGGAGTTTGACGATTTCTTTCTAGAGGAATTGTCGGGTCTTCCACCAAATTTTGAATTTGAGTTTTCAATAGAACTCGTACCGGGTGCTTTACCTATTTCAAAGACACCTTATAGAATGGCCCCAATTGAGTTGCAAGAATTGAAGAAGCAACTCCAAGAGAATCTTGATAAGGGGTTCATACTCCCTAGTTCGTCACCTTGGGGAGCACCTGTTCTGTTTGTTAAGAAGAAAGATGGATCAATGAGACTTTGCATTGATTATCGAGAACTTAAAAAGATCACTATCAAGAAAAAATATCCTCTCTCGTGCATTGATGACTTATTTGACCAACTACGTGGAGCTTAATAATTTCCCAAGATTGATCTTCGTTCAGGGTATCATCAATTAAGGGTCAAAAGGGAGGATATACCAAAGACAGATTTCCGTACAAGGTATGGACACTATGAATTTATAGTGATTCCATTTGGTCTTACTAATGCCCCTACTATCTTTATGGATCTGATGAATAGATTCTTTAGAGACTATCTTGATCAGTTTGTAGTAGTCTTTATAGACGATATTCTTGTATATTCAAAGAGCAAGGAAGAACATGAAGATCACTTGATAATTATATTGAAGACCCTGAGAAAGGAGAAGCTTTATTCCAAATTTACCAAGTTTGAATTTTGGCTTCAAAAAGTTTCATTTTTGGGTCACATAATCTCAAAAGAGGGGATATATGTGGATCCGGCAAAAACAGAGGTTATCGAAAGATGGTCGAGACCAACAACAGTAACTGAGATCCAAAGTTTTCTTGGTTTGGCTGGATATTATCAACGTTTTGTGAAAGATTTTTCATGATTATCTAATCCACTCACCAGGTTGACTCAGAAAGGAGTTACGTTTGTTTAGACGGAGGAATGTGAAGAGAATTTCAAGGAGTTGAAAAGAAGGTTATCCAATGCACCTGTGCTCACACTGCCTTGTAGTGGAGAAAGGTTTGTGATCTACAATGATGCATCCAAGAAGGGATTAGGGTGTGTTCTTATGAAAAATGATATGGTGATAGATTATGCCTCACGACAGTTGAAAATCCAAGAGAAAAACTACCCAACTCATGATTTGGAGTTAGCTGTGGTAATCTTTGCGTTAATGATTTGGAGGCATTATCTTTATAGAGAAAGGTGTGACATTTATACTGATCATAAAAGTTTAAAGTATATTTTCACAAAAAAGGAGCTGAATATGCGCCAAAGAATATAGTTGGAGCTGATTAAGGATTACGACTGCTCAATTCATTACCACCCTGGGAAAGCAAACAAGGTGGCAGATGCATTAAGTCGACAAGACCATGCTAGCTTATCCATGATGAGGATCACAAAAGATCCAATATTTATGGATTTACAAAGGATGGATCTTAGAATTATAATGAAGGGGGAAAATTGTATCTTTCTCAAATGAATGTTCAACCATCTATACATGTGAATATTAAAGAGGTGTAGAAAGAAGATGTAGAGTTACAAAAGAAGGTGAGAAATATTCCTGAATTCAACCTTGATTGTGATGGGATAATAAAGTTCAGGAATTGGGTTTGTGTACCTCCCATCCCAGAATTAAAGAAGGAGCTGCTGGATGAGGCTCATAGTTATTCATTATCTATTCATCCTGGAAGCACGAAGATTTATAGGGACCTTAAAGAGTACTTCTGGTGGGATGGCATGAAAAGAGATGTTGCTGAATATGTCTCTTGATTCTTAGTTTGTCAGAAAGTTAAAGCTGAGAGATAGAAGTCTAAGGGAATGTTACAACCATTACCCATACCCGAATGGAAATGGGAAAAAATCACTATGGACTTTGTCATTGGACTTCCTAAAACATCCAAAGGCAATAATGTTATCTGGGTCATAGTTGATCATCTTACAAAGTCTTCACACTTTATTTCTATTAGAGAGGATTTCTCTCTAGATCAGCTTGCCAGGATATATGTAAAGGAAGTGGTAAGATTTCATGGAGTACCACTTTCTATTATATCTGATCGGGATCTGAGGTTTACCTCGAAGTTCTGGAGAAGTCTTCAGCATACTCTGGATACAGAGTTGAGTTTCAGCACTACCTATCATCCTCAGACAGACGGTCAGTCTGATAGAACAATTAAAACTCTAGAAGATATGTTGAGAGCTTGATCTATGTATTTCAAAGGTGGTTGGTATCAACACCTACCTTTAGTGGAATTTTCTTATAATAATAGCTTTCACTCTAGTATTCAGATGGCTCCTTCTGAAGCTCTCTATGGAAAGAAATGTAGGACTCCAACTTTCTGGGATGAAGTTGGGAAAAGAAAGCTATTAGGACCTGATCTTGTTGATGAGATGGAAGAAAAGGTCGGATCTATTCAACAACACATAAGAGTAGCTCATAGTCGATAGAAAATTTATGCCGACAACCGAATAAAAGACCTAGAGTTTGAAGTGGGTGATAAAGTGTTCTTACGAATATCTCCCTGGAAGAGGGTCATGAGATTTGGAAAGAAGGGTAAGTTGAGCCCTAGATATATCGATCATTTTGAAATACTCGATCGTGTTGGAAAGGTAGCTTATCGATTGGCGCTTCCACCGAATCTCTCTCAAGTTCACAATGTGTTCCATGTATCTCTCCTGATAAAGTACATACATGATCCTTCACATGTACTCAGCTCAGAAGTTGTATCACTGGAGCAAGATCTTTCTTATGAAGAACAGCCGATAGAGATTCTGGATCGTAGCGAAAAATTCCTACGGAACAAGACCAATAGCTTGGTGAAAGTTTTATGGAGGAACCACCAATTAGAAAAATCTACATGGGAGCTTGAGGATATGATTAGGGAGAGGTATCCTCATCTTTTTGTTTCAAAGTGACGAATTTTGAGGGCGAAATTCATTTTAAGGGGGGTAGAATGTAACACCCGAGACTTTTATGAGAAATATTTTGTTTTTATGTTATATAAATTATCAAAGGAATATTTCACTACACATAACACTAGCTTGGCTTACTTTACACGCAACCGCGGCCTTCCTCGATAGTTTGTGTCGTACGCAATACCCAGTTTCACTAAACAATGATATGATATTAAAATATTATTAAAACTAGCCGTTATGAATATTAATAACCACTTTTTGAAATTTTGTAAATTTTATTTTTCAAAATGGACTTCATTTTTGTATTTGGAATATCGAAATTAGCCTAGGGTGAAATTTTGGTATTTTTCTGAAAACTTTCAATTTTTGGTGAATAGTGAAAACACTGGGTTACTATTTAAAAACCGACTTTTTATTTAAATAATTATTTATTTTAATTAAATTTATTTTAGGTCAAAATTGATACATAATACCTATATAAGTTCAATGCAATTCATTGGAGTCATTTTATAATAATTTTAGACATATAAAAATTTTATTGAACTTTTCACCGTCTTTTACCCACCTCCTAGGAGAATTTGCAAATTTACATAAAACTTAATTTTACCTCTTTTGTGAATGGAATTTCAAAAATCCGAGAGACACGGTTGATGTCAGTAAGTAAAATGTGGTTCAATGAGATGAAAATAATTTTTGGTGAACAGTAATTTTTTACTTTTTTTTACTACGGTTAAAAGTAAATAGGGTAATTAAGGGTAAAAATGTTATTATTATTACCCTAAAACCTATACTATTTCAATTGGATAAGTGTAATTAGACCAAAAACAACCTTAGGAATAAAATATGACCATTTAGGCCCACTTGGATTAGATTAGGACATTTATTATTAATTTATTTAAAGAAGGGTTAAAATAGTTAAACTCAAAGTTTAATAAGTAAATAATTTTTAATATAGGGTTATACATAAGATAAATTAGACTATAAATATTAATTATAAATCTAAAAATATTTCATACATAATGGTATTTTATTTGTAATTTTTAGACATTAAATAATTTAATTTATTTAGGACACAATGATGATGCAGTAATTATCTTATTAATGAAATATTGACATAATTGATGTTATAAATACCCAAATAAATGTAATTTGAGACTTTTTATGAATTACACTAATTTTATAGGTTAATATGACATGTTATTATTGATTTAATTAACTTTTTTTGAATTAATCATTCTGTTATGATTTTCACAAAAATCAATTACTAAATAGTGTCAAAATTGACATAAAATAGTTTTTAAAACAAATATTATATTATTAATTGTTATTTTATTCCTAAAAATCAATGGTTCATCCAAATGACTTAGATAAGGTTATATATGTTAATAATAAACAACTTGGGTTTGTTTGGCTTGTTATAGTAAGTTTATTAACCTTATAGTGTAAGAACACAAAAAGACACGGTAAAAGTAAAATTATCTAACTTAAAGTTAAATCTAAATTATAAGGTTAAAATAGTAAAATAAACTTGTCCAAATTATATTGGGTGAGATTATTTCGACCCATACCCACCTTAGCTTCGAAATAAATAAATTTGGAGCTATTTAAAACCGAATATGGCTTTATAGTAAAATAATATTTTTAGTTTTTCCAAAGGTGCCCATCTCCTCCCTTATAAAAGGGCACTTCCTCCCTCTCTTACTCACACCACATTGAGCCTTCAAGATCAGCCAACCCATGACAATTTCTCCTCTCCAATTCCCTAGAAACATCCTAGAGGTCCTGGTCTTCTTCAAAAACCAATTTTAGTGCCCTAAAATGAGGTCTCAAAGAAGCGCTTCAAAGAAGAGGTAATGTCCGTTACCGATTCTTTCAACTTTATTTCTTCTTCCACTTCTTCTTCTTTAGTTGTTTCATTATGAATTAATAACATCAGTATCACTCATATAATTATATGTTATTATAAGTATGAAACAACCCTATTTCACCATCTATCCATCCTACGGAAAATGAAATCACTGCGCGTGCGTACTTACGGAATACCGTCTCCACGCCGTGGTGTAATCTATTTTCCACCACCACCTTACTTGGATGGGTATAATGGTGTAAAGAATGAATATATATGATTATTTTAAATTTATATTGATTATGAAATAGTATACATACACTCCAATACAATTCCACGATCATGGGAACGATATCATCGCTCGTGCGTACGTACGGAATACCGTCTCCACGATGTGATGTGACTCGTTCTACATGATTTTCATTGCATAATGATTACATAAATGAATTGGGTGAATAAATATGATATATATTACACTAATACCATTCTGGAAATGAGGTATCTATAACCTAAAAAGAATAATAAGAATTTATTCGACAAAACACGCATAAGAACAAAAAGTAATAAACACCCGAATAACAAGTAGCAATGAAATATTAATAATAATAATCTAAGAATATGACCATATATGATATCATAACAATGAGTATGATTCTGGAATAATTAAATGACATTATTTAAATCATTATACAGGAGGTTCGGACACTTACGAAGAAAATCGGACTTAAGGTAAGGGAAATATCACATTCTCATTTTTATCCGAGATTGTTTATACTTTGGAATTTACTGGGGTGTATTTTATCATCCACATACATGTTTCCTCGATATGTAATATTATTTCCATCCACCTACAATTGTTTAAATCCAATTTTACTCTTCGGTAAGTTTTTAGTAAAAGATATGAAAGGAATCTTTTTTCGTTTTTCGTACAAGGTACTTTTTGACTTTTCCGACAAAAGTACGAGAAGAATGTTTTTTTAAATTATACGGCATGAATGGATTTTTAAAACATTATTTCCAAGAAGCTTACTTTACAAGTCTTCAAGTTTATTTTTAATCAACTTCTTTTAGTTTAGAATTGTATAGCATGTTAATAAAGGAAAAGTTTTTTTGAAGTAGAAAGGATATTTTCCTCAAGAATGGAGTTCAAGTGTTTTATCAAAATTATTTTCCATATAAGATAATAAAGGGTTCTGTTTATATACCTATTATTACATTGATTTGATTATGTTGTGATGGAATTATTTTTATGAATTCCTTTATCTTATATGAATTGTTTTATGATGTCACGATGTTTAAGAATCCCATTTTTTTACATGGGTTATGCTATGATGTATGGTTTATGATTTTGTGGCACACATAAGAATGGTATAATTATGATATGGGTGGGACCTATATCTCCCTCCAATGAATTGGGTAAATATTTTATATCTCATGAGATAGACATGGCTAGAACGGTAGGTTAAAGAGGTTCAGTGAAACAGGACTGAAACGAGGAATGAACTCGGTTTAGAAATGGACTTTGTCCACTAAGATAGTCTTGGCAATGAGTCTTAACTAATAAGAAATGATTCTCTATGATTATGTGTGTATGCCACAAATATTCATGTTTTAAGTTATGATTATTGTGATTAAATTTCACTACCATGATTTATCCCATGTTATGAAATTATGATCTCTTTTGCAGGGTAAGATTTCCAAAATGTTATGTTCTTATGAATATGATGTGATTGATATTTCTTTTGTTTACCCTTACGGAGCATTTGAGCTCACCCTTTTGTATGTTTTCTTTCCCCAGGTTAGGAAGAAGGTTATTAAGTAAGATATGCCAAAAGGGACTATAGATATTATGAAATAAATGGAAGACAGTGTAGACGCTTTATGAACCAGTTGTTTATGTTTCCCAGTTTCTAAAGACACTATACCTATACGGTCCTTTAATGGTTTTGTTATATGTTGTAATAAGTGTACTTCAATTTTGAAGTACTAACAATGTATGTAAATTATGGTTCATTGTAACTCCTGCTCCCACAAGCACTTGGTCATTTTCATTAACCCCTCCTACTGATGTCAGTTGGACGAGTACATGAAAGTTTTACTGTGTTGTCTCTCTAGGTTCAGTTTAACCAAAATTGGGGTTTTATTGGAGAGAATGCGGGAAAGATGGGTCAGTAATGTGCCAGTGAAGGAATCTAGCCCTTGGATATATGGGAGGCACCTGTCCAATCTACTCCAGATCCTGTTTCCACCACGTCGATTATTTCACAATGTAAACGTGCACCCTTTAAATCCCAAATCCAAGAGAACCTTACCAGCAATAAGGGACTGAAAGTCAACCATGCCATTGGAAAAGCTTCATGATCCACCTCTCTTCTCTGAAATATCAATAATCGAGTTGAAGTCACCAACAATGAACCATGGGAGACCCTCCAGATCAAAAGAGTCCAGAAAGTCCTAGAAGGACCTTCTAGCGAGGGCATCGGTACTGACATAAATGAAGGAGAAAAATGAAACAAACCATCTAAACATGATCCATAATGTAATACACTGATCTGAGATTTGCACTGGATCCACTTGCAAAGACTTATTCTAGAAAATCCAGATATGCTTATTAATAGGGTGACCATGAAAATGAAAACCAAAACCCATCTTTTCTGCGAAGAAAGTTAACCTACTGGGATCCTGCATGGGTTCAAGAATAGAAACCAGGGATGAGCCCAGTCTACGAGACTCAGAAACTAAGAAGGCACATTTACCATGTGTACCCAGACCACTAGCATTCTATATAATGTATGAAATCATTAAAGGAGAAATCAGTTGGCCTTTTGGCCACTAGATCCTGAACCTAGAGAAAAAAAGATATTACCACACACCTCTTTAGCCATCGAGTGGGTGACTAGTCTGGAGGCACCCTCAATGTAGAAACTGTACTTTGGAAAAAGGGTCCTTTTCTTTAGAGGACTATATGACTCCTCTAATAGAGATAACCTCCTTCAAATGATAGAAACTTGAGGCTCGACTGGATCCGCATCATTTTGAAGAAGAGACTTCAGCTCCAGATGACAAGGAGAGTTCTGAGACTAGATGATATTCTTCAAAACTCCTTTCGATAAAGATCCCCCCAAAGAGAAACTGCAATCCAACTTGGATCCCCCCATCTAGACCAGAAGAGAAATCTTGAGAGACTCAGGCAAGAGAAAAGAACGGATCTGCACATTGAATGGGGGAGGAGCAAGCTCTATGGGAATGTTTGGGAATGAAAATCCAGAGCTTCCAACCCCAAAGCGCGGAACCACCGACGGTAGAAAATTCCACACCATCAGACCCTTGCACAAGACCTCTAAGGAACCAGAAGGACGGGACATTGGTAACATTTCAAAAAACTCAATGTCTTCAGAAAAAGAGTTTTTTTTTATACAATTTTTTAAAAAAAAATTGAAAATACATCTAGGTAAAAAAAATTATTTTTTTACCCCCCAAAGGCGGCACCTGGTGTGCCGCCTTTTCCCAAAAATTAACCGCAAAGGCGGCACACCAGGTGCTGCCTTTGCATAAATACTTTTTTTAAAAAAAATTATTTTTATTTTTATTTTTGTTTTTTTTTGTTTTATATAAATATAAATATATATATATATATATATAACAAAACTTTTCAGCAGAATTTTTCTGCTATTTAATATCCAGCGGTTCTGCCATTACAGTAGTCTGGATTCTAACTAATGCTCTCACCCAGGAATCCCTTTTATAAGGGGGTTTGCCCTGAAAAACATACTGCATTTTGGATGCGGGATTCTAGTTCTCCTTTTCCTACACAGTACATTCTGCGTTTCCGATGTGTGATTCTGTTTCAAGTATGTGACTTTGAAAGACTATAAAACATAAACTATAAGACCAATATAAATGAAACTTTAAACACTGATTAAACATATAAGAAATAGTTGAAAACAAAAATAATTTGATAAAAAATGTTGATACAAATTAATTTATAAGCTTTCAAAACCACCTACTTGAAACTTAAACATATTTCAAGTACGTGACTTTGAAAGATTATAAAAGATAAACTATAAGACCAATACAAATGAAACTCTAAACATTGATTAAAAATATATGAAATAGTTGAAAAAAATAATTTCATAAAAAATGTTGACCAAAAACAATTTATAAGCTTTCAAAACCATCAACTTGAAACTTAAAAATGTTTCAAGTTCCCGACTTTGAAAGTCTATAAAACATAAACTATAAGACCAATAAAAATGAAACTTTAAACATTGATTAAACATATAAGAAATAGTTGAAAACAACAAAAAATTCCTAAAAAATTTCCATAAAAATTAATTTATAATCTTTCAAAACCGTCTACTTGAAACTTAAAAATGTTTCAAGTACGCGAATTTGAAAGTATATAAAACATAAAATATTAGAACAAAATAAATGAAACATTAAACATTGATTAAACATATAAAGAATAGTTGAAAATCAAAAGAAGTTCCTAAAAAATATTGATTAAAATTAATCTATAAGCTTTCAAAACTGCCTACTTGAAACTTAAAAATGTTTCAAGTACGCGACTTTGAAATACTATAAAACATAAACTATAAGACCAATATAAATGAAACTTTAAAAATTGATTAAATATATAAGAAATAGTTGAAAACAAAAAGAATTTAATAAAAAATGTTGATGAAAAATAATTTATAAACTTTCAAAACCGTCTGCTTGAAACTTAAAAATGTTTCGAGTGCGTGACTTTGAAAGACTATAATTATATTATTAATTAACTAATTAATTATTATATAATTAATATTTATATTAATAATTAACTAAATAATTATTATATAAGTAATAATTATTGAGTAATAATTAATAATTAACAATTAATAATTAATAATTTAATGAATAATTATAATTAATATTTATATTACTAATTAACTAATTTACAATTAATAATTACTTATTAATAATTATTAATTACTAATTAATAATTATAATGAATATTTATAATGAATATTTATATTACTAATTAACTAATTAATAATTAATAATTACTAATTACTAATTAATTACTAATAATTATTAATTATATTACTAATTAACTAAGTAATTATTATATATGTAATAATTATATTACTAATTAATTATCATATAATTAATAATAATATTACTAATTAACTAATTAATTATGACATATTTAATTATTAATAATTATATTTAATTATTATATTACTAATTAACTAATTAACTATTATATAATTAATAATTATATTACTTATTGACTAATTAATTATTATATAATTAACAGTTATATTAATAATTAACTAAATATTTATTGTATAAGTAATAATTAATAAGTAAAAATTAATAATTAATAAGTAATAATTATAATTGATGAAAAATATTTTATAATAATTATATTACTAATTAACTATTATATAATTAATAATTATATTACTAATTAACTAATTAATTATTAACTATTTATTATATGTTTAATCAATGTTTTAGGTTTCAATTATATTACTCATATATTTTATGTTTTATAGTCTTTCAAATTCGCGTACTTGAATCATTTTTAAGATTCAAGTAGACGATTTTGAAAGATTATAAATTAATATTTATGGACATTTTTTAGGAAGTTTTTTTTTGTTTTCAACTATTTCTTATATTTTTAATAAATGTTTAATGTTTCATTTTTAATGGTCTTATAGTTTATGTTTTATATCTTTCAAAGTCGGGAACTTGAAATATTTTTAAGTTTCAAGTTGATGGTTTTGAAAGCTTATAAATTGTTTTTGGTCAACATTTTTTATGAAATTATTTTTGTTTTCAACTATTTATTAAATTTTTAATCAATGTTTAAAGTTTAATTTATATTGGTCTTATAGTTTATCTTTTATAATCTTTCAAAGTCACTTACTTGAAATATGTTTAAGTTTCAAGTAGGTGGTTTTGAAAGCTTATAAATTAATTTGTATCGACATTTTTTATGAAATTATTTTTTTTTCAACTATTTATTATATTTTTAATCATTGTTTTAAGTTTCATTTATATTGGTATTATATTTTATGTTTTATAGTCTTTCAAAGTCGCGTACTTGAAACAGAATCACACATCGGAAACGCAGAACCTGGATGCCGCATGGATGCCGCATGCCGAGCAGAACCTGGGGGGAGAAAGAAAAACATGACGAGGCCACCACTTAAACCCATCCAAATATTTGAGAAGAAGATATGGAGGGAACTTCCTCAAAAGGTTAATCTCCACAAAATTCCTTGGTTTACCCACATCCAGTAGCAGTTCCGTATTCAAATCCGAGCAGAGATAACCACCCAGCGCATCACCTACCGCCGCCAGTTTTGAAGGGTTGAGAAACGGTAGAGGAAGGCCTGGAAGCTAAATCCAGACCACCATTGTGCAAGATTATTTACTGTAATGAAATTACCAAGACCAAAGAGATAGAGTAAATCAATGGTCACCACAATGTTGGTCTTCCTGAGACCAAGCACGCACAAAGTCCTCTTTGCCGAAGGAATGAATGCAGAAGGAAAACCTAGAAAGCACCAACACCGCCACCAGATGCTGAAGATTCCAAGAGCCTACAAAAGATTTAAACACATCCAAGGAAAGTTTCACCAGGCCAAAAAGGGAAATGAGTGAAAGATTATGGAAACCCGATGCGTCTTGAATTTCATATTCAAAGAGAACAACTACAGGAAGACCATCACTGGAGACCATATTTCTACGATCCCTCTTGATCGAAGGGATTCAGTGAGCATGGATCTCCTCCTCCACTGCATTGGAAGAAGGAACCAACACGAGAAGGGGATGACTCCGCAGAACAACCTCCTTGAAGGATCTCACAAAGGAGCCACCACCTTGAAGAGACCCATCCACCCCGTCCACCACTAGTGATGGGAGAACTCCTGCATCACCTTCCACAGAGTTTTTTTATACATTTTTTAAATTTTTTTTTTTACAGAAAATGGTTAGGTTAATTTTTTTTCAAAATACACCCCAAAGGCGGCATCCGCGATGCCACCTTTGCATTTCGGGTGAAAGGCGGCATCGCGGATGCCGCCTTAGCACTACCGGCACGGATCGCTGACGTAGCATAGGCGGCACCGTGGGTGCCGCCTTTGCCTCTATGCCCTATAAATGGGTAGTTCCCCCTCCCCTTCTCCTCACTTCCAAACACCCATTTACCTCTCATTTTCTCTCTTTTACGGTGAAGTTTGCGGTTTGAAATTTTCAGAATGCTTTTAGAGGCATGGTTTTAATTTAATGTTTTTTATTTCGTTGAATTGTTTTTAGTTAAATATTTTTTAAAATTTAATGTTTTTTTTATTTAGTTCAATTGTTTATAGTTAAATATTTTAATTATTTAGTAGTTTAGTTAGTTTTAATTTTTTTTATTAGATTGTTTAATTAGTTATATATATTTAGGAATTATAATTATCATTATTATAAATTAATATAGGGTTATTTTAATTAAATTTTGGTAGAATAAATACTATGTTATCTAAGCAATCAAATCCTTCTCTATATACAAACAAGTGAATGTTGCTCTGGCACAGATGTACCTAGGGGAAAAACCTGAAAACACTGATTTGAGCTAGAATCGAACGGGAACTGGTGCACGACAACAGGTCTTGCTGCATTCTGGTTTGAAACTCCTAGGGGATATTCTTAATATATGCATATTTCTTTATAAACTACTAAAATATCTATGAAAAGAAATGATAAATTGAAAATTAGTAATGATGTTGATAGTTATTATTAGGAATGATTAATTAGAAATTAATTAATATATAACATAGTTAAAAATAAAACTACATTTCAAATGATATTCAATAACATGGAGTTAAAAAAGAACATGGAGTTAAAAAAGAACATGGAGTTAAAAAAGAACATGGAGTTAAAAAACAACATAGAGTTAAAAAACAACGTGGAGTTAAAAAACAACATGGAGTTAATAAACAACCTGGAGTTAAAAAACAACATGGAGTGAAAGTGAAAAAATAAATAACATGGAGTAAAAATATAATAACATAGAGTTAAAAAATAAATAACCTCATGTTTGGAGCTTCTGGCCTTCATTGCAGTGAATTGGATATCAAAATTTTAGAAAACCCGTGTGACAACGGGTTTTCTGAAATTTTTATATCCAATTCACTGCAATAAAGGCGAGAAGCTCGAAACATGGTGTTATTTATTTTTTAACTCTATTTTATTTATATTTTAACCCTACTATGTTTTTGAATAACTAATTAATTATTTAGTAAGGAATAACTAATGATTGAAGAATGAATAACTAATTAAAAATTGTATTAAGAAATATCCTAGTTTAGGATATAAGATCTTTTAAAATTTAATTATTATAAAGATTATATAGTTTAGAAGTAATAGTTATTATTTGAACGTGCGGTAAAATCCAACTTATTTTTAATAAGTAGTTTAATTACATCATAAAAGTATAAAATCCAACTTATGTTGGTAACCATCATTCTGAATGTCACTTACATTATCAAAATATTGATCAGAAAACTTTTTTTACGTAGAGCGTAATGTTTGCCTGTGTGTACTGTTATGGGGAGGTTATTCAAACTGAGCAAGGAGCTTCTTACAGTACACAACCAATAACAGTGGTTAATATAACTTATTGTGTAACCCTAAGTGACCTTCAAGACAGAATTCATGTCTCATTAAATCTAGGACCCGATCAAAAGATCACGTCAATGAGTTATATACATTTGCAGTTCCCGTCAACATTGTGGCATCTAGCTTGTCCATTGGTTGATGATGCACAATGGATCCAAACAATTAATTTGTTTTCTCAACATTCGGATGGTACCATGATGGAGTTATATGTTGATGTTTCTACTGTACAACAACAACATCCAATTGTACAAAGATGTATACTTACAAGAGTCGTTGAAGATAGTCCACCCCATGAAGTTGAGACTATTCCAAATGATATAGAAGAGAACAACCTACTTGATCTCCCAGATATACATGTTAACCCGACATCTGATGAGGAGTTTCGTAATAATGAAAAAGATGGTGATAATAGTACTGATGAGGAAGGAACAACACAAGTTTTAAGAAATTCATTAGCTTTATAGTAGGCTCGACCTACAATAAATCATCCACTACTCTTTGCATCTTGGTCAGAAGCAATGAAAAGTGTGCCTAATTTTGAAGATAATGTTCTCAGACCAACAACTGTGTTTCCCGGAGTTATACGATATAGGTTTGGTGTGATGGACAAAACTTTATATGTTGGAAGGAAGTTTCCAAGTAAAGATACATTAAAAAGTATGCTAAAGATATTTCACATTGAGAGGAATTGTAGATATGTAGTTTACGAATTAGACCGTAGAAAATATTTCATACGGTGTGAGAAGTATGGGGATTATTGTAGATTTCTATTGAGGGTGATTCTGGACATTGCATTTGGAGGTTAGAGAATCTCGAGGATTGAGGCAGCTCATACTTGCGTTTAGCCAAGCCTGACACAAGATCATACTTCATTGGATGCAGAATTTGTGTCATCCATTGTTGTTGAGATGATTAGGATATGTCAAGATGTTCCGATAGACCTTGTGAAAGAGAGGATAAAATAGACATTTGGTTATAATATTTCATATAATAATGCATGGATGGTGAAACAGAAGGCAATTGTGAAGGTCTATGGTGATTGGGATGACTCATATCGAGTATTGCCGCAATTTCTAGCTATACTGAGTCATCATAACCAACTTGTATTCCATTTTGATACAAACTAATATGTGTCTCATGATAACAGACTTGATCCATCTCATGTTCAATTTCATCGATTGTTTTGGGAAATCCTCCCATGTATCTCCGCATTTTGTTTTATCAAACACTTCATTCAGATTGATGGAACATTTCTATATGGAAAATACAAGGGCGTATTGTTGATTTCGGAAACCTAAGATGGAAATCATTCACCTCTTCCTCTTTCCTTTTCCATTTTAGAGAAAGAAAACTATGAATCATGGAGTTGTTTTTTGGCATGTATCAACAACCATTTCCCCAACATTTAGGGTGTTTGTTTGATATCTGATCAGCATCAGAAAATTAATGAGGCAATCAATGCAGATCCTGATACATGGAGTTACCCAAATGCACATCATCAGTTCTACATTAGACACATTTCTAGTAACTTTCATAAAAAATACACAACGAACGGATGAAGAAGGAAATCACCAGACTTGGTACTCATTGTATTTGTTATTTTTTTGTATATCAATGTAATGATAAATTCAAAATATGTGAAATATAATCTATTATGTGTAGCTTATGAGTCAGATCAATGACAGTTTGAAGAACGTTTTGAACAAATCCATCAGGTTAATGAAGAAGTATACAATTATTTGATGTGAATTCCAGAAGAAAAATGGACATTGGCATATGATGGGGGGAAGAGGTACGAACACATGACCACCAACATTGTAGAGTGCATCAGTGGTGTCTTCAAAGGGCTTCGAAAGCTACCTATAACTTCCCTAGTTCAAGAGAAATTATATCATTGCATGAAGTACTTTATTGATAGACAAAAACTAGCATCAGATGGAATACATCAGGGGATAACGTACAGAAGACATTTTCAATGAGAGATCGAAAAGAATATTGAAGAAGCTTTTGTTTATCATGTATTCCTATTTCGACGAGAAGACTCTCTACTTGAAGTTCAAGATAAGTTGAACCCCATCACAAAAAGCATTGGTGAAAAAATGGTGGTATTACTAGAAACGAGGCAATGTTAATGTGGAAACTTTCAGGCCTTACGATTTCCATGCTCACATGCCATCGTAGAATGTGCCTCTGTTAACATATCATGGGAATCATATGTTTATCCAGTGTACCGGATGAACATCATTGCTAACTATTATGCTGCACCACGGACACCTATTGGCGAGTTTCGTTATTTCCCAATGCTCGAAGGTCAGCCGATAGTGGTACCTTATATGAATCGGTTGCGTCCTCGTGGGAGACTAAAGGCCAGCAGGATGTGAAATGAGATGGTCTGGCCTCAAGAAAAAAGATAGAGTTTGAGATGCACCATATGTCATCAAGAAGGTCATAATCGAAAATGATGCCCTAACATTGTTGGGTCGAGTTCACACTCTATGCCACAATTATGTATTGTTGTTATTGGGAGATTCTCATATTGTAAATTTTATGTCGTTATCTCTTCCTTTTACCACGACTTTATAACCCCCAAAACTGAAAATCATAACAGTAAACCCAAAAACATCTTTTTTATACTGTAATCCTAACATTCTAAACCATAATCTAGAAAATCTTTTCTCAAATCATTAACCTAAACTGTAAAACGTTAAAAAATCCAAATGCCTAGATCCAAAAGGTAAAATGTGAAACCCTTATCTCTAAATCCTAAAATCAAAAAGATGAACTGTAAACCCAAAAACATATTCCCTTTACATTGGTTTTCAAAATATTATGTGATTGAGAAAATAATCATGAAACATATAATCATGTGGACAATCAGACTCCCCATACACCTCACCGCAGACATCCTATTATTAGACCACCATGTGGGATAGGATCTCCTCACTGTAGACATAGAAATTGATTGTTTATGTTCATTTATATGTTTTATGTCTATGGAAATGAAAAATAATTTATAAGCTTTTAAAACCGCCTACTTGAAAGTTAAAAATGTTTCAAGTACATTACTTTGAAAGACTATAAAACATAAACCATAAGACCAATATAATAGAAACTTTAAACATTCATTAAACATATAAGAAATTTTTGAAAACAAAAATCATTTCATGATAAATGTTCATGAAAAATAATTTATAATATTTCAAAACCGCCTACCTGAAACTTAAAAATGTTTCAAGTACGTGACTTTGAAAGACTATAAAATATAAACCATAACACCAATATAAACGAAACATTAAACATTAATTAAACATATAAGAAATTGTTGAAAAAAATCATTTCATAAAAAATGTTCATGAAAAAATAATTTATAAACTTTCAAAACCGCCTACTTGAAACATAAAAATGTTTCAAGTACCTGAATTTGAAAGACTATAAATATAAACCATAAGACTAATATAAATGAAACTTTAAACTTTGATTAAACATATAGGAGTCAACCCCGAATCAATATGATGCACGGTGTCTCTAGTATCACATACATTTATAATATTTGATGCATGAGAACATGTTATATCTCATTTCACGGGACAACAAAATCCATTCTTCCACCTGCCTTGTCCATATCCATATCAACATCCAGCCGCATAAGGGTATGGTGAAAGATATGCCACATGAAATGATCATCTATTCCCATTCCTATAAATACCAACCCCTTCAACACCACCATGCATCCAACAATTATAATTTCTTCTACAATTGTCACCCCATTTCCCCATGCCCAGTTGATCAAATGAAAACACCAACGATTCCTCATAGCCCATAGAACTCTTCATCACCAAATCTTTATCCTTTATCATCTTTAAAAGGCTACTGTAGGACCTCCTTCATCTATCCATTCCAAAAACTCACATACAAGTATACTATAAACATAAAAACCAAAAAAAAATCAGGTTTTTTTCATGAAAATTTGTTGGTTTTTATGTTTATATTATACTTCACTACCACAAAACTGGGCAAGGCCAGCGCCAGCCTTTATCAGCGCTAACAAAAAAGCACTGATAAAGGGGGGTACTTTTATTAGTGCTAAAAAAAGCGCTCATAACGGGTACCTTTATCATTGCTAAAAAAAACACTCATAAAAGTACACCTTTATCAGCACTTTTTTAACACTGATAAAGGTACCCCCTTTAACAGCGTTTTTTAGCACTGTTAAAGGGTACACCTTTATCAACACTTTTTTTTAGTAGTGCTGATAAAGGGTGGTCTTTATCAGTTCTTTTTTTTAAAAGCGCTGATAAAGGGTCTACTTCCAAAAAAATTATTAAAAAAATATATTAATATTTAAATATATAGATATAGTTATATTGATATAAATATAATATATATTTTTTAAATATAAATTTAAATATATTTTAGTTAAGTATAAATATACAGTTACACTTAATATATAATATATTTAGTGAAAATGGCTTATAAAAAAATTAAAAAAATAATTTTAATTAATAATTTACTAATTATTATGGAGTAATAGTCATTTAATAACAATTTGAAGACTAAAAAATAAAAAAAAATAAAAAAATATCTAAAATATGTTGAAAACACAACTCAAACTTCGAACGACCATAACTTTTTATCCGGGTGTCTTTTTGAGTTTTACCACATATCAAATCGAAGCCTGTGATGAGATCTACACCACTATAACCTTGGAAGACCCCGATAAATGTTTTTTCAAGGCCAAAAAAGGCCCATAAGGCCTCCAAAACTGAGTTTTTAGTTGGGGTACCCCGATTTTTTAACATTTTGTGGATTTTCAACCTCGTTTAAGGGGGTATTATTGGATTTTTTTGGTGGGGACTGAATTTATTTTAAGGTATTATATTCATATCGATATTATTTCTTTGTAATTTTATCATTTTTTATAATGCACTGCTATTTATAATCAAATATATAACTATATGTACATATTTTTTATATATTCACACCTAAAAATTTAATTATAAATATAAATAATAAAATATATTTACATATAAAATATATTAGCTTTATCTAAATAATAACTAATATCCATTTTATTTAAAATACAAATATGTGAACATTTATATACCTATATATTAATCTTACTATATATATTAGTATAACAACATATATATATATATTAATATAACTATAAATATATATATTAATATCACTGTAAATATATATATATTAATATAAATATATATTACTATATGAATAAATATAACTAAATATATATATAAATAAATAGATATATCACAAATAGGAGAACAAATCAATATAGGGGAGTGGCAAAGGCTTCAGGCGTGTAGGGGGAGGTATCGAGATCAAATCCGAGTAGAGGCAGGGATGCACGCGCATGGGTGAATCTGGGGCTAGCACTGATAAAGGGTGGAGGGGTGCATGTGGGCGCTAGAGGGGGGCAGAAAAGTGTTGTAAAAGGGGGGCTCATGCGCTATAAAAGCCCCCCTATTGGCAGGGTTTTTTTAATTTTTTTAATTTTTTAATTTTTTTAACTTTTATCAGTGCTAAAAAGAAATTGTTGATTAAGGAACATTTTATCAGCACTTTGTTTTAGCACTGATAAAAGACCCCTTTTATCGGCACTTTTTTTGAGCACTAATAAAAGGGGTCTTTATCAGCACTTTTTGGAGTGCTGATAAAGCAGACCCCCCCCCCCCTTATCTTTGCTGGCATTAATAGTGCTTTTCTAGTGCTGTTAAAGGCCATTTTTAGCACTGATAAAAGCCATATTTGTAGTAGTTCTTGTATGTGACTATTTTGAATGGATTGATCAAGGAGGTCTTACAATATCCTTTTAAAGATGATAAAGGATAAATATTTGGTGATGAAGAGTTTTATGGTCTTTGTGGAATCATTAGTGTTTTCAACTGATCAACTGGGCCTGGGGAAATGGGGTGACAATTGTGGAAGAAATTATAATGGCTGGATGCATGGTGGTTTTGAAGGGGTTGGTATTTGCAGGAATGAGAACAGATGAGAATTTCATGTGGCATATCTTTCACCATACCCTTATGCAGCCAGATGTTGATATTGATATGAACATAGCGGGTGGAAGAATGGATTTCATTGTCCCATGAAAGAAGATATAACATGTTATCATGCATCAAATATTATAGATTTATGTGATACTAGCAACACCGTGCATCACATTGATGCAGGGTTGACTCTTGTATGTTTAATTAATGTTTACAGTTTCGTTTATATTGGTCTTATGGTTTATATTTTATAGTCTTTGAAAGTCACGTAATTGAAACATTTTTATGTTTCAAGTAGGCAGTTTTGAAAGCTTATAAATTATTTTTCATGAAAATTGTTTATCAAATGATTTTTGTTTTCAACAATTTCTTATATATTTAATCAATGTTTAAAGTTTCATTTATATTGGTCATATGATTTATATTTTATAGTCTTTCAAAGTCATGTACTTGAAACATTTTTAAGTTTCAGGTAGGCGGTTTTGAAAGCTTATAAATTATTTTTCATGAACATTTTTTATAAAATGATTTTTTTTTCCAACAATTTCTTATATTTTTAATCAATTTTTAAAGTTTCGTTTATATTGGTCTTATGGTTAATATTTTATAGTCTTTCAAAGTCATGTATTTAAAATATTTCTAACTTTCACGTAGGTGGTTTTGAAAGCTTATAAATTATTTTTCATGAACATTTTTTATGAAATTATTTTTGTTTTCAAAAATTTCTTATATGTTTAATTAATGTTTAAAGTTTCGTATATATTGGTCTTATGGTTTATATTTTATATTCTTTCAAAGTCACGTACTTGAAACATTCTTAAGTTTCAAGTAGACGGTTGTGAAAGCTTATAAATTATTTTTCATGAACATTTCTTAAGAAATGATTTTTGTTTTAAATAATTGCTTATATTTTTAATGAATGTTTAAAGTTTCTTTTATATTGGTCTTATGGTTTATATTTTATAGTCTCTCAAAGTCACATACTTGAAACATTTTTAAGTTTCAGGTAGGCGGTTTTGAAGGCTTATAAATTATTTTTCATGAAAATTTTTCATGAAATGATTTTTGTTTTCAACAATTTCTTATATATTTAATGAATTTTTAAAGTTTCATTTATATTGTTCTTATGGTTTATATTTTATAATATTTCAAAGCCACGTACTTGAAATATTTTTAACTTTCAAGTAGGCAGTTTGGAAAGCTTATAAATAATTTTTCTTTAAAATTTTTTATGAATTATATATATAAATCAATATATAAACAAAACAAAACAAAAAAACAAAAAATTCAAAAATAATAATTTTTACAATTTTTATGAATTATATATAAAAATAAAAATATAAAGAAAACAGAACAAAAAATCAAAAAAAAAATTTAAAAATAATATTTTTTTTCTCAGGTGAAAGGCATCATCCTCTTGAAGATTTATTTTGAATAATATATATAAATTAATATATAAAAAAACAAAACAAATCATAAAAAAATTCAATTTTTTTTGTTAGGGGAAAGGCGGCATTGCGGGTGCCGCCTTTTAGCTGCACTGCAAAGGCGGCAGCCACGATGTCGCCTTTGCTGCGCATTTTGAAAAAAAATTAACCTAACCTTTTTCTGTAAATTTTTTAAAAAAAATGTATAAAAAACTCCCTTCCATACCCTACGTATCAGCACAAGACATTTAAATGAAAAAAATAAGGATCAAGTGACTAAGATATCCTCTTTGCAGAAAGAGTTGATTGATATATATCAGAATATGACTGGATCTATCCGCAGTGATATTGCATCAATGATGGGTGGTGGTGAGAAGGTAAATCAAAAAAATTCAAAATCATTTAGTTTGAAAAAATTTATTGGTTTTAAGTTTAAATATAAATATAAAATAGTATTTAATTTTTAATATAACTATCTTACAGGTTCCCATACTAAGATGTAGAGATAAAGGTGGAGAGGGTGAGGAGTTCTATTCATCATCAGACAATGATTAGTGGTTTTGTTGATATGTTGGAAAAATTTGGAAATAGTTGGTTTGTTTATGTATCAAGTATCTTAGAGAGTAGTCACCAAAAATATTTTAATTTAGTTATGTTAGTATTTTTATAATAGTATTTTATAAGGTTTATTACTGAATATTGTTAGATGGATTAGATTATTTTTTTATATAAACTTTGTACAGGATTTTTTTCAGGGTTCTGGTACTGGGGTTATAGGAGATGCAACATTTTTTATTTGTAAATATATATATAGAAGAAGCTTAAAATACCGCAACGTAAATGGCACATATTTAGTGGCCATTTAAAATGATGATAAATTATATCATGCATGTATCTTAGTGGTGGTTTTGCAGTTTTAGTGGCAGTTTTCACCGAGAAAATTTGATTTTTTTAGTAGTTAATACCGCTTCTATAAAAGTTTGAATTTTTTCCCTCAAAACCTTCGCTAAAACCTCACAAAACCACGACTAAAAAAATTTCTACAAAACTTAATGAATACCATCGCTACATTGATGAAACTTCCGCGTATTGGTTGATGACACCCAATTTAGTAGTGGTTTTATTAAACTGCCACAGAATCATATGGAATCAGTTTAAAATACCACTATATGAAAAAAAACCACCACTATGTGGTGTTTTTCTTAAAGTGATCGATTTATTTATATAATCTAATCTAATTTCAAACCCCTTATTGAATAGATTATTTATAGTTATTGGAATTGAAAAACTAGTTACACGAGTCACTTGATTAGGGTTTTATTCCTCATATCACTTCACATTAGGGTCCACATACTTTTTTTAAAAAAGAAGGATGGTTCAATGAAGTATTTCATTTATTATAGAGAACTTGATAACCTTAATATTATGAACAATATTTTTTGCCTCATATAGATGACTTATTTTATTAGCTTTAGGGAGTATAATATTTTTTAAAGATTTATATCACGTTTAGATAATGTCTAATAAAAATAAAGAATAGGATGTTCCAAGGATAAAGTTTTGTACTAGGTATGACTATTATGATTTTTTGGTTATGCCGTTTAGGTTAAAAATGAACCATACGTATTTATGTATGTTATCAATAGAGTTTTTCATGACTGTTTGGCTAAATTTTTTGTTGTGTTTATTTATGAGATTATTTTATATTCTAAAAGTTATGATGAACATGAGAAATATCTGATAATTGTTCAGTATACATTAAATGAAAATAATTCCCTTGTAAACATCTGTAAATGTAAGTTTTAGTTAAAAAATATTTCATTCCATGGGAAAATTATTTCTAAATACGGCATAACAATTGACCCTGATACAACTAAAGTGGTTTAAGAATGGGAAAACCTATAAATGTCATTGATATTCCATGTTTTATTCATTTTTTAAGTTACTAATGGCAGTTTTTTGAAAACATTCCTCAGTTATCTATCCCAATAACAATGTTAACTTGAAAAGGAGTTAAATTCATCTTGATAAAAGAGTGTGATAAATGTTTCCAAGAATTGAAAAGAATATTTTTTAATGTTCCAGTGTTAACCTTTCCATCCATAAATAATTTTTTTTACTTATAAAGATTATTCATTAAAAAAAAATTGTTTTGTTTTGCTGAAAAATGATCAAGTAATTTCATATGAATTATGAAAATTGAAACATCATGGATTTAATTATTTAACACATGAATGGGAGCTAGATTTAATAGTTTTTTCTTTAAAAAACTTGTGGTATCTTTTATATGGGATAAAGTGAAAAATATATATTGACCATAAATGTTTTATGTATTTATTCACTCAAAAATATTTTCACATGTTGAAAATAAGATGGATATAATTCATAAAGAATTATGATTTTAGGATTCACTATTATCTAGGTAAAGTAAATATGGTAGTTGATGCCCTTAGTTTAAAATATAACTCATCATTATCTATGATGCATTTGAAATATGATCCTTTGGTTAATGATTTAATGAATGTTTCCCTAAAAATTGTGCATATAGGAAATCCCTCTCCTTTGGTTCATGTTTTAGTGATTTTTTCTTTGTTTCATATAATTATGAATGCTCAGAAGGAAGATCAATGTTTTCAAGAAATAAAAGAGTTTGTTATATAGGGTATGTTTAATGAATTTAAAATTAAATAATAAGGTGTTAGAGTATTTGGAAATAGGTTTTGTGTTATATGTGATCCAGAGTTTGAGAAAGAACTATTGAGTGAAACGCATAGTAATTATTTTTTTCTCATCCAAGAAGCACTATGATTTATAGGTATGTTCATGAATATTCTCATTGGTAAGTAATAAAAAGGATATTATTTATTTTACCATGATTTTTTTTAACTTTTCGAGAGGTTAAAGATGAATTTTTTTAAAGGGGATGATTCATCATTTTCTGATGCTTAAATGAAAATAATATAATATATCCATAGACTTTGAGTTAATGATATAGTCAGGTTACATGTAGATACTCAATCTAGTGTATCTAAAAATTAACCTATATTTACATCATTTTTTAGAAAATACTTTATTATATGATGGGTTCTGTGTTAATTTTTTACACAACCTTTCATCTACAATATGATGGAGAATCAAAGAAAAAAATTCTAATATTAGAATATATGATCTGATCTTTATCATTTTATTATCAAGGAATTTGGGGTAAGTATATTTCATTAGTTATATTTTCATATAATAACAATTTTCATTCCAGTATATATATGAAACTTGTTGAGTCATTATAGAGAAAGTGGTGTTGGACTCCACCATACTTGTATGAACTCAGTGAAAGAATTTTTTTTTGACCAAAATTGGTAGAAGAGATGGTTCAAAAGGTAAATACGATTTAAAATAATATTATGGAAGCTCAAATCATGATAAATAGTTATGAATATAACTAGAGGGAAGATCTCCAGTTTAAGGTAGAATCTAATGTTTTTCTTAAATTATCTCCTAGGAAAAGTGAAATATGTTTTGAATGGAAGAGAAAATTAAGTCTGCAGATTGTTGGCCTATATAAAATTTTGGAGAATGTTGGAATATTTTATCACAAAGTAGACATACCAATGAGTTTATCTTAGGTAAATTATGTGTTTCATGTTTCTTTACTGAGGAAACATATACTTCATGAATCTCATATTTTTATACTTGAAGTAATTATGTTAGAGGATAATATTTCCTTTGAGGAAAATATGGTGTAGATTCTAGTTCAATGAATGTAGGTGTTATGGATTAATCTAACTCATTTGTTCAAAGTTTTTTGGAAGAACCACATGATTAAGGAAGAAACATGGGGACCTAAAAAATCTATGAGTGAAAAATATCCCTATTTTTAATCTACTAAAAATAAGTATGAGGATGAAATTTATTTATGGGGGAAAAATATGAAAAACTAGGTAATGAGAATAATCAATAAAATCCAAGTCTTATTGATATTCATGAATATTTTTTATGGAGTTATATTCACTATAATAGTTTTAAGTAACTTTTCTATTGAAAAAATAGTTTTATTATAACTAAATTATTTTACATGATTTATATGGTTTTCAAAGTTATATTTCTAATTTTGGGAATTTTAATTTAATAAAATGGGAGTTATTTTGAAATTTATCATTTCAAAATAACCATCGGGTGAATTTTTGGTATTTTTATAACAATGTTTATTTTTTGATGAGAAATTGAAATTTATGGTTTTATGAGTACCATGATTTTGATATCATTATGATGTAATCACTATATAAATATTAAGGAATTATTTTCGTCTATAAAAAATATTTTATTGAAAATAATTGTAAATTTAAAAATATTAATATGAATATAAAAGTTTATACTTTAAATTTTGGAACCTTAATTATATTTTTCCATAATAAAAAACATTTTTGGATTATATGCATTAAAGGAGGTGGTTGGAAGCCTTGTTTTGGTTTTTTCCAACTTAAATGGTAAAATAATCCTAAATTTATCATTTATTATTTATCACATAATTTGGGATTAATTCCACCCTCAAGTGGTTGGATTAAATATTAAAATAAACTATATTTTAACCCAATACATCCCTCCCCTCATGTATAAATACCCCTCTCATTTCCTATGAAAAACTAATTCCTATTCACATTACATAAACCAAGACCAACAGAAATACCTCCCAAAAATACCAAGAAAAGTACTATTGGTTAATTTCTCTCTAAATTTACACCCTATAAGGCTTAAGGTATAAGACAAAGGAGGTTCTCCAAAGAAGAGTCAAATAACGTACGTGGCAAGTCAGAATTGAGGTAAGATATTTTCTTTAAAAATATTATTTTAATTATTTCAAATATTTCAACCAAATATTTCTTCACAATATCCTTGTTTCTTAAAATATTTCAAAAATGTTAATATTTTACTCAAATGATTTCTTAAAGTCATTTTATACCATATTTAACATTCGTTATAGTGGTATAAAAAGTTATATTTTTAATTTTTCCTAGAGTGGTAATTTTAGAAAAGGTGTTAAATGAATATTTTTTAATTCATGAGGCATGAATATGATTCCCCATCATAATAATAATAATTATTTAATATTTTTCCTATGTTTTCATAGTTTTTCAAAAAAAATCATTATTATGGGATATTTTCATTTTAATACTTTTTAAATAAAAAGTGTTCTTATCATTATTTTTATGAGAAGTCTAAATTTTTTTCTGTGTATGGGTTAAAAAGAATATTTTACAAGATTTAATAATTTAAGTGAAATATTTGGTGTGTTTTATGTATTTTATTATCTTTAGAAATTATTTATGATGACGGGTGAGCCTCGTATAGCTCATAATTATAGGTGAGCCAGATATAGATATCCAATATATTTTGTAATAATGTTATTCTATAAAGAATTATGTTGGAATTAATTGAGATGGTTATTCTATTTATACGGTTTCATATAAGTGTTATATGGTTATGATGTTCCAAATAACCTATATTAATTTTCTATTCTAACAAAAGTTTTTTTATGGAAGTCTTTTGATTTAACTAGGGAAGAAAATTAGATTATGTTTTAAGAATGTTTACAACCCTTTTAAGGGTGAAAGGTATGTTTTTAAAGAATTTTTCTTCCATGGTTTATCAGGTTTCTTAATAAATCCTAATTATTATGATTTAACCTTTATTCTTACTTATGAAATTTTTTGGGAACATATTTGGGAAATAATTTTTATTTCATGAGTTAGTAAAAAAATATTTGATATATAATATTATTATAAAAAAGGATAAGATTTATTATGGATTTCATTGTTTTTTAAATGGACTATTAGGTTACTTTTTTTATATCCCATACTAATATTTTTCCTCATCCCAATTTTAAAAATGATTTTTAGAGGGTTTATGGATGAGTCAGAACTATAGTTAGGCTAATCTTTCCACTATGAGGATTCATCTTAAAAGAATATAATATGTTTAAAATGAAATAAGGGTTCAAATTTAAGAAACTTTTTGTTATGGAAAAAATTGATATTGAGTGTTAGTATATAATTTTTTAAGGGTTTCATATATAATATTTCTTTCCAAATTCTGTATGTCTCTAAACCTAAAAGATCATGGGAATGAAATAATATTTAATCATTACTATTAAACTCTTAATTTTGGGTTGTTAATGAAATGATTCCTTTAATTTGGAATTAGGGAAATATTTATATAATTTTATAGGTTTGCTTGTTTTTAAGAAAATACATTCAAGGAACGTTAATATATGGATTAAATTATCCTAGGAACACTTTGAAGGTCTCTGTTTTTCTTTATTGAAATTATGACTATTTCAGAATGTTTTTCTATATAGGAAACAAGTATAATTAAGTGAAAAGGAATAAGGAAGATAGTATCATTATGAATTTGTGACCTAGATTAGTTGGAATTAGAACAAAGAAGTTTTTGGTAATTTTAAGTCACTTGACATTGGAAATTAATGGTGGTACTCACGAAAGAGTGAAGCCAAAATCTATAGAGAGGAAAATATCTATGGTGTTCTAATTCATGAAAAATAATCCTCCATTATTAGTAAGATCATTGGAATCAGTGGTAGCTTAAGGATGGATTAATTATTTGTAAAATAATTTTTATGTTTCTGATTTGTGTGAAGATCAAAATGATATTATTTCCATTTATAATTTTGAAGGTGAAATTGTTCAGTGGTGGTCAATAGGTAACAATACCAAGGAAAATATTATAAGATTTATTCCATGGATTGTATGGTATTTAAAGATGTTATCTATAAGAATTATTTGCTTAAGGAAATTTGACATAGGATAGAAATGAAAATTTTGGATCTAAAGGAAAAGTGGGAGGAATATATTGCCACCGTGGTAGAAAAATTTAAAGGTTTCACTAAGGTTTGAAACCAAGATTGTGAATATCTTTATCCTAACATGAATTTAGAAGTTATGAGAAAGTTATTATATGGACTAATAAGGTCTAGATGGAGTTTTTTTGAATTTTAAAAAATAAAGATAAGAAGCAGTCTATATTGAATGTAATGGGGAAGAATCTAGAAATGAAATTTGAAGGTAAGAGTTATAAATTTTCCTCTTGTGACAAGTGTGGTAAGAAGAATACTGGGGAGCATATAATTAAATATGTAGAGTGTTATTGATATGTTATTCAAGTATATTTGGATCTTGATTATAAGGAAAAGAATCATGGTAATGATAAGACCAATAATGATATGTAGAAAGTGATATGATTTAAATTCAATGAGATAAGATATTATGTTGATGCATGTACGAAGAGAAGCATGAAACATGTGAATCATTAATTTTATAATCATTAGTGTGTGGAAAATTTATTTTTTATCACCTAGGGAAATGAACAACCACCAAATTAATTGGTAAAAAGCACATTACTTTCTTACTCAAATTTTTCAAAAGGCTTGTTTGATTTGGGGTTTACACATTCTCTTATTTTCTAATTTTTTTTAATAAAATAGAAATATCACCAAAATTAATTGATGTAGATATTTTTTGTAAAAAATATGTGTATAATTATTAATTACATAATGAATTATAAGAATAATACTATGATATTATGTGGGATTTTTTTTTGAAAAATCTTATTATGTTTCCCATATTTTAGTCTGATATAATTTTCGGTGTGTATTGGTTTTCAGTTCATCATGCTAAGATAGATTATAGATCTTAGGAAGTTATATTTTATTTTTAGAGTGATTTATAATGTGGAAATAATAATTATTTCATACATATTATAAAATTTTATGAATATATGAAACTAATTAAAGATTATAGTGAATGTTATCTTCATCATTTTATCAAAAAGAAGGTTGTTTTTCAAATTAGTGATGTGTCAATAGTAAATGAATATATGAATGTATTTAATGATTATTTTAAGGCTTTTATCCCTAATTAGGAAGTTGAATTCACTATTGAACAAGTTATAAAAGAAAAGACAATTTCAAAACGACCATATTGAATGGATCAATCAAACATATTGGATTTGAAAAATCAGTTAGAAGTGTATTTTTCAAAATGGATTTATTCATCCTAGTACTTTACTTTGGGTGCTCCTATTTTTTTTCTAAAAAGTGGTATGGTTATATGAGGCTTTTCATTTATTATAGAGTACTCAATAACATTATTATTAATAAAAATTATTTATTTCCTTATATTGATTACTTGTTCAATTAGATTTAGGGTGTAAAATATTTTCAAAATATTAATCTCAGGTATGGATACCAACAACTAAAATTGATAGAAGTTTATGTTTTGAGGACAATGTTTCATACTAGTTATAGCCATTATTAGTTTTTGGTTATACCTTTAGCATTGAAAAATTAAATAGTTGAATTTATAGATCTTATAAATAAATTTTACTTGTGTATTTTGATGAAATTATGATTTAGTTTTTTGATGACATTTTGGTTTATTCTAAATTTTATGAGGGATATGATAAACTTCTAAGGATTGTTCTTAATATTTTAAAAGAAAATAATTTTTAAGGAAAATTCATTAAATGTGTGTTTTAGTCATATAATATTTCATTACTTGGGAATTTTGTTTCTAAATATGGTATATGTATTTTCCATATTATAACTAAAGTTGTTGATGAATTTACAATGCCTAAAACTGATAATGAGATTCATTTTTTTATTAGCATGTTAGTACCAACAGTTTTTTGAAAAATTTTCTTGGTTATATATCCCACTGATCAAGTAAACTAAAAAAGGAGTTAAATTCATCTTAAAAAAGTGTGAAGAATGTTTCCATGAATTAAAAATAAAATTGGTTAATGCATCAATGTTATCCTTTCAGTCAATAAATAGAGAAATTATTATTTATAGTGATGCTTTATTAAAAGGCCTTAGTTGTGTTTTAATGACATATAATGGGGTAATTATCATCATTACAATTTAGACCTCTTGAAAATGATTGTCTAAGTCATGAACATGGGATGGATATAGTATTTTTTTGGTATAACAATTTAGTGTCACCTTTTATTTTGTGTAAACTATGTAATATATACTGATTATAAACTTTTATTGGGCATATTCACTCAAAAATAGTTTAACATGAAGTAAATAAGATGGCTAGGATTGATAAAGGATTATGATTTCACAATTAAGTATCCTCCATGTAGTATAAATATGGTTTTTGATCCCTGATCCAAAAAGAAAATGAATCATTAGTCATGAAAATTTTGGAAAACTGTATTTTTGTTAATGATTTAAGGTATGTTTTCCTAGAAATTGTGCAAGTAAGATATCACACTCTTTTAGTTCAAGTTTATGTGTAGTAAATTTTTATAGAAATAATTAATAATTCTCATAAGGAAGATCATGATTTAAAATAAAGTGTTGTGTTCTTTAAGAAGGGTAAGTTTCTATATTTAACATTGGAAAAAATGTGTTATAAGATTTGGAAAGATGTTGTATGTGCCAATTGATCCCCAATTTATAAAGGAATTATTGAGTGAAGCACATAGCTCTCTATTTTCTATACATCCCAGTAGTACTAATATGTATAGTGACCTTCATGAATATTATATATGGGAAGGAATGAAAAAGTATATTGTTAATTTTAAAATGAAATGTTTGACTTGTCAACATTACAAAGTCGAACGACTACTATAAAAGGGGATGCTTTAGTATTTTCCAATTCTTGAATTGAAATAGGGGAATATATCAATGGATTTAGTGGTGGGATTTCTAAATATGTATTGTGGTAATAATTTGAATTGGGTTCTTGTTGATAGTTTTAATAAATCTATATATTTTTTCTTATTCATGATTATATTTCATTGAATCATTATTCTATAAATTATGTTAAATAGATAGTTAGGTTATAAATATTTCCTCTATATATTATATCTAACCGTGATACCAAAATTTGAATAAAATTTTTAGAGAGGATTTCTAATGTTGATGGAAGATAAGTTGAATTTCAGCACAACCTTCCATCCATAATCCGGTAGATAGTCAGAGCACATGATTTCGAATTTATAAGAAATTATTTGAGATTTATCGTTAGATGATAGGGGAAGTTGGTATAAATACCATTCATTAGTTTAATTTTATTATAATAAGAGTTTTTATTATAGTATATAGATAACATCTTTTGAGGAATTATACGGAGAGCATTTTCAGACTCCTGTGTGTTGGAATGAAGTCGATGAAATAAATTTATTGGGACAATAATTGAAAAAATAGATGGTTGAGAAGGTAAAGATGATTCCACACTATACAAGGGAATCTAAGAGTATAAAAAAGATTTATGGAGATAACTAGATGGATGATATCTAATTTGAGGTAGGAGATCAAGTTTTTTCTTAAAGAATTTTCAGGGAATAGTGTGATTTATTTTGGTAGGAATGAAAAATTAATTCATTAGTTTATATGTATGTATTAATGTTTAGAGAAGTTTTTATTAGTTTCTTACCCAATATCCTTTCCACCAAGTTTATCATATGTTCATGATGTGTTTCATGTTTCCTTATTGAGGAAATATACACCCGATGCTTCTCAATTTTTTACCCTTGAAGTAATTCAATTTGAGGGGAATATTTTTTATAAGGAAAAGACAATTCAAATTTTGTATCATAAAGATAAAGTGTTATAGAATAAGCTAACTCAACTGTTTAAATTTTTTTCGAAGAACTGCATGAATATGAAAGCATCATAGGAACCTAAAAGGGAAATGAGGAAAAAATTTCCCTACCAGTTCAAATAATGAATAAAAATTCAAGGATAGAATTTCATTATAGGTAAAAAAATTACAACCCAGGTATTTTTAATAATAATTTATTTTCTTGTCTTATTAATGTTCATGGTATGATTTTAGGTAGTCATATGCTATATAATAATTTAAGTATTTTTTCAATGAAAAAATAAATTGTTTTATTCTAACCATTTTATTTTCTATGAATTATATGGTTTTATTTAAATGTTAAATTATAATGACCCAAACATTATTTGTAATATTTTTTTCTAAATAAATGTTTGTTTTATTATATAGTATTATACACATACAACACATAGGAAAATGAAAAGAAACCTTATTTCATTATTGAATATCATTACATTATTTGACACCAAAACCATGAAAATACCAAATAATATAATGGGATAGAAAATATTAAATAATAAGTGTTTATTGATAAAATTTGGATCCTTCCAAGCTGCCTGGATCATCTCCCCCATGAACCAAACCGTTGAAAAGAAAAAGAATTTGATTAAACCAATCAAATTTTAAAAAAGGATAATATATAACCTTGGGTATGGTAGTGAATATTGAATGAAGGAATGAAGTTGTATTTATATGAGTTAATATGAAATTTAGAATAGTAATGTAACCATTTGGAATAATAACCCGACCATTGGGAATAATAACATGACCATTGGTGAGTAATTTGACCCTAAAATAAAAAAATGTAATATAGTAATATTTGACATGTTTAATTTAAGAATATATAAATATTATAATTCTAAAAAATAAATATCATGATGAAAAAATAAAAGAAAATATAATCATATTTTTAATAAATGTTATATTAATGTATTTCATAAATATAATAATATTTTAAATTAAATATTAAAATCACCTATGTCAAAAAATAATATTGATAAAATGAACACCATTTTTATAATCAAAATGATGAAATTTTATATGGGTTAATTTTTTTTGTTTTCTAAAATACATTTATTTTTAGGTGGATCGAAAAAAATACAATTTTTTATAACTGATGTACTTTAAATAACATCATTCAAGATGTAATAATGAAATAATAAATTATATAAGTGTTATATCGACTAAAAGAAATTTAACTTGAAAATGAGTCATTTAAATTCAATAAATTTTTTTTACAAACCTAAAAATTATTTTCAAAATTCTAAAGTCTAATGTATTCCATAAAATAATTTTTTTGATTTTCCCACCTTTCCTTTTGATTAAACTAATAATTCCATATTATAAAGTGTTTTAGAGTCTTAAAATCATGTTATTTAGATAATATATATATTCCATAACATCAAAAATATTATTATTGAAGGATTTACCTTTGACATAATTTTTTATCAATATTATAACTCAAAAATACCTCTCTCCTCAAGTATGAATAACCCTCACCCCTCCCTTGGAAAACCAATTATCTTCTAATTACCAAAGAAAAAGTTCTAACCAGGTTCCCTCACTTAATTCACTTATAAAAATTAGGGAAAATTCAAGATTAATGCAAATCCAAGCATTAATGTATTTCAGTGTCTTAGAAAAGAAGAATCACAGAAAAGAGTAAGTTTCAATCAACTTCTCTTGTCGCTTTCCTCTTCTATTACTTTTTGTATCTTTTCCTTTCAAAATAAAATCTACTTATATTATTATAGTATTATGTTGACATTGTATTAATTATTTCAAACTAACTTAATAATTATATTTATGTTGTATTTTAATTTCACACTTATCTTTTTCTTTTTTGGACATTGTCACATTAATAACTAGTTAACTTCCAAAGAGGATGTTTCTAATCATTTTTTATCACCACCCTTATGGATGGTTATAATAAATTATATATGATATATAAATGAATAAATAAATTTATTCTAAGCTTTTATAATGAATTTTATTTATGTACAAATGACCTTGAACAAAAATAGTAAAATCGAAACAAAATGGGATAGTTAAAAGAGAATATGGTATCAAAACGTTTCACCTTTAACAAATAGAATTAAAAAAGGTAATCCAGTTTCTATAATTGCTAACGAGTGAAAAAACTGAACATAAATCACTTCTGGTTACATTTTTTTAATAAAACTATGTTTATAATTCCAGAAGCAGAAAAGTGATGAAATAAAGTGGAATTTAAGGTAGGGTATTTTTGAGCACAAATCCTTATTTTGGGTTATCTCGCATTTAAAATTACTTTCAGAATAGGTATTTCAATAATACCATTAAAATTTACATTCAATATTATTTACCTTCTCTTTTATTTAATATAATTATTTTCACACTTTTTAAAATTATTTCTAATATAAATTTATAAATGTTTTTTTTTTGACTGAAATTTATATTTTTATTCGATTTTCTGAAAGTCCACTTAAAGGAAGCGGTAACCACATACACTGGCGGGATAAATTCAAAAGACGAAATTTGAAATTCAACAGGCATCGCCGCTACTGAGGATGCCCGAACCACGAGGTATCGCATCAGTCGGTCACGCCTTCATCAATCCAAATCATCAAAAGTAACAGAACTCTGTTGTTGTCGACTTCCCTCCCTGTCGGAGCCGCACCGCCAGAGAACGTCCCCAAAAATTTACCATCACAGAAAACCCAACCGTCGTCGCTCAAGCTCGTCGACCATCGACACCGACATCCGTCACCACAGCAGACCAAATCACCAAAACCAAAAAACGAAAAATTACAGAAAATCATCATCAAAAGGAAAACAACAGTCGACATCGCAGATGATTGCCGCCCTGCTCGGCCTCCGTTGCGCCGGACCTGTATGCTGCAAACCCAACAAGCCACCAAGAGCGCAAAGAGAGGGGGAGGATGTCGTCATTGCTGGGCTTTCCAGAGGACGCCACCTGCGACCTCGTACTGACCCGGGAGAAGAGGAAACCTTCCAAACCTAGACCAGAAGAAGCGGGGGCGCCATCAGTGGATGAGGGCGTCGCAGATGCGGGAAATAAACCTGCAAATCTGAATCGTCGGAGGAGGTTGAACGACGATCTATGTCGACAGAGCTCCAGAGGCCTTGCCAGTCCGCGAAACCAGAGAGCGGTCGACCAACCGCACCACGCACAACCCAATCCCCGACCGCGCCGAGCCCAGAGAAGAGGGGAGGAAGGGAGAAGGCGGCGCAGGGAAACCCTAGCCGAGGGGAGCTCTCGTTCGACGCCCCTTACGGGCTCATCTTCTGTCAAAGACCATATGGCACTTTGTTGTATCCTTACCGAAGGATAAATGTTTCAAAGAGAGTTTATTTTCCAAAACATCCCATTGAATCCTCTAGATATATTTATCCTCTACTAAATAATAATGAAGTTTTATGACAAAATATTATTTCCATTATTTATTTGGGAAACCCAATGGTTATTCATGAAATTATTATTTTCAAATACTTTATGAAACTCATTCCATATCATGGGTTTATTTCATCACTACTATTGATGTATGTTCTCTTTCTATGTGGAATGCATGACTGTGATCATTTTATGATATGATTACAGAGCCTAGAATTATATAGACATCTAATTAATTATTTTGTCTTATATATCTAATTATATTACGTGTATTATTTGGGAAAATTATTCTACCTTTATTAATAATTATTATGCTATGATTTAAGCACATAGGTTATGTGCGAAAATGATGATAACTTTGTTCACAACTATGTGTGGTATTTGAATACTAAGTTATGATGTTCCACTATTATGAATATTCTATATTTCATTCCTTTAGCAAATGATTATATCATGATTATGATTATTATACTATTATTATGATTTGATGATGATTATGCCCACCCATTTTCTACTAATTCATATCATGTATTCCTCCCATGACATTCCTCCTATAACCAAGCTTCTAGATCACCCATTTATTTGATGTATATCATAAAGTTATTACATGAACTATATATAATTTGATATTTTTTAGGAGGATAAAAATATATAATTAAATAATGTTTATGTTATATTATGTACAAGTGATGTATGAGCCTAATTTTCCCAAGATACTAAACCTTTGGATCCTAGATTGCATCACCATTATGTTTTTTATCATAAAATTAAGGTAATAGTCATGTAACAAAATGTTGGGTCACCATAGTTTTTATCATAGTGTTCTTTAGATAATTTTGGAATTAGTATTAAAAAATGACAGTGAACATTATAAGGTTACGTCTAAGTATTGATAAAAAACTTATGTTTTGGTAAAGTAAAAGTGTGGGTGGTTTCTAAGAAAGGAAATCCATGTCTGGATACTAAACTAGATGTAGATCTAGAAACGATGTACCTTGGGTTAATGAAATAAAAATAGAGGATTTGGTATTAACTCGATCGCCACCTGGTTCATGATAAAGAGGCCTTTATATACACTTTTTTTGAATCTCTCAGTGCATATACTTCAATTAATCAAAAATTCTATAAAAACTATTATGAAGGATATATATCTTATGAAATCCCTTATTTTAATGTTAAAAAAGGATTAAATTACATAATCATAGAAGAATAATTTAGGAAAAAGGATAAACATAGGGATCCTATAAGATATGACTTTAGAATTAATTTTCACATAAGAATATATTATTTACTCTTTCTTGTTTGACTTATGCTTGTTCAAACATTTTTTATTTTAGAAAATGGTGGAAACTATGAGTGTAATGACCCAAACATTCATTAATGAAAATTACTCTTGATCTAATTAAATGTATTATTATGTAAAAATTTTATATAACATATACACTTCTTTGGTTTTATGATTTTGAATTTCAAAATACCATTAATAATTGATACCATTTATAATATAGCCATTGAATAGTGATCACATGATTAGTATAAATATAGGACTCTAACAAATCTAATTTACTCAAACAAAGGTAGCGATGACCTCATTTACTAGAATTGATCCATATGAAGCACATTTTTTGGAGCTTGGAAAGGAGGTACCGTCACTGGGATTCGCTCTTGACCAAGGCCAAGCCGATCTTCAACACTTTATGCTTGAACGGAACTACCTACAAGAGAAGTGGAAGTTGATAGAGATTATCTCCCGAGCGATGATATCTGAGCCACCCCAAGAGTCTATCACCATCGTATACCTTACCCTTAGGTCATATGTGGGTGTTATAAGGGGTTATATAAGAATACCCTAACACTATGATTTTTTTCATTATTTTTATATATAATAAAGAATATACATAAATATTATTTGTGTTATTTTGTAAATAGTTTTTAAAGAAAAAATAGTATTTTTTAGTTAATATTCAATTAAGACATCTATTTTTATGAATTAATTTATTTTTGAATTAAATAATATTTTAATAAATTATTATTACTAAATTATTTTTTTATTAAATATAAATGATCGTATAATTTTTATGAATACAATTCTAATTTTTATTATGGTTTGAAACTTGTTTTTTCAAAAACCCATGAATTTTCTATAAATGTCAGTTTTTATTTTAAAAGTAAAAAATTTAATATTTAGAGAATTATTTATACAAAATGAAAATTATTTTTGGAATCAGTATTTTAAAATTATCCAACGGTGAATTTTTCATAATTTTTTGAGACAGTCAAATTTTTGGGTAAAAATTAAATACCGTTTAAATATATAATGTGTTTTATGATATCATAATGACCCAATAGTGATGTAATAAAATACTATAAATGATATTTTCGACCAATATATATTTTATCTTTAAAATAATGTGATTTTATATTTGTTTGAATAATTTTATGGTGCCTTAATAGACCCTCCAAGACTTATAAATCATTTTAACATTATAAATTGATTTCCTTGAGAGTGTGACTCACCTCCACATAATCAAGCCTAATATTTTAATAAGTTTGGAAATTTTCCTTATAAAATAATTTTTTCCACTCCATTTTTTCAAAAACCATGGGCAAAAACCATGGTATGGTTTGTGGTTTTGATTAGTTTAATGTGTAGTGTCCAAAACATAAATAATAATAAATTCCATCTCTTTTCCTATATAAACCCACCCAAGATTCCACTTCCTCTTCACTCAAAACCATTGGATCTCAACCAACCTCAGATCTAATCTCTATATAATCCTCCCAAGGTGCCCCAACCTCCCAATAATCCTCTCTCAATCCACTCTTAATCCTTTGAGATCACACTTCCAAGTAAGGGATTTCTTCCTCTCTCGTTTTGTCCAAATTTCTTTATGTTTTTATACCCTTTTATCTTCAATTAATAATGTTGGGGTATGATTTAGAACCTCCCAAAAAAAATTCCTCTGTATTTTTTAATGATGATAGATCTTTTTATCTCTCAGTAATTCCTCCCATGTACACCTCTTACCATGCCGAATTCCATAAGGGATCCTCTCTCTCATTCCTTATTTATGTCCATGCTTCCTTATTTATTATGCACTTTTATTTTCAAGTAAAAATGTTGGGGTATTATTTCAAAACAACCCTATAATTCCCTCCTTATTTTTGAATTATGATGGATCCCTTTACTCTCATTAAATCCTCCCATGTACACTTGTTACCATGCCAAAATTTCGTAAGGAATTTCTCTCTTCTCATTTACTTTCAATAAATTCTTTTGTATTATGAATATAAATTCCATTTCATATATTGGGACATGTATCTATATGAACCCCTTACTGTCCATTTCAGGTACATATTATTATAAACCCATTTCACTCTCATTAACCATTTTTATGAATTCTTAGGTCACACTGTAATGCTGCCGAAATTGTACAGCGATTTTCCAAGTCAAAGTCATTGTGTAGTGAATACCATTCCCATTTCTTTATCAAGGATATTAAAATTTATGCACATTTACTTATTGATTATATAGTTTCATGTATAAATTATACATTAATTTATCGTGGAACAAATGATGATGTTTTATGAATCCATGTTATATGATCCGTGTGGCACACTTATGCATGAAATTAAATGATTAAGAAGGGTGTGCCCTAATAGCACTCCAATGCATTGGGTAAAGATTTGTATCATGATAAGTCAAGTGAAATGAGGGTTTACTCATGCTAATTCAAGTAAAATGATTGTTTAATCATGCTATATGTGCAATGATCCTTGGATCATGCAAATATCATGTTAAATGTTGATGCCACATTTCCATGTTATGATAATCATGCTATATCATTATTTTATGTTAATGTTTATCTTATGTTTCATTGATATTGCTATTTCCTAACATGTACTATATTCTTCATGTAATTCCTTTTTTACTCCCTTATAGGGCTTTATAGCTCACCATTTTCTTATGCATGTCCTTAGTTCATCCCATGCAATGCTAAGTAGAAAATAATGTTGTCATGTAAAAAAAGCTTTCCATAAAGCTGTTGGGTTTTATGTTCTATCTTTTTATGTAATGTTCCTAATTTCCCAAGACACTAGACCTCTCAATCCTTAGAGTTGTATTAAGTGAATTTTTATGTAATAAATCATGTTTATGTGTGTAATAAAGATAAGAGTTGTTATAATTGGTATCAGAGGATAAGTTTAGTTATTTTTGGGATTCGGATTAGAAAAACCAAGTGAAAGCCTTAGGTATAAGACGAAGTATAATAAAAACATCCCTAAATTTTGGCGAGTATTGATTATTTGGTTTATTAATAAAATTCATCCCTGTCTGGATACGAGTAGGTAGAGGCGGCTCTGACACAAATGTATCTAGGGGTAAAACCCAAAAACAGCACTTTGAGCTGGACTCGAACAAGAACTGGTGCATGATAACGGGCCTTACTGCACTCTTGGTTAAGATACTACCGGGGGATATTCTTTGATAAATTCATGAGTTTAGTATAAACCATTATTAATGGAAATTTTTTTCTCTAATAATATATATTGGGAAGTAGATCATGGATAACATAGATTGAAGCCTATAAGTTCATAAGTTAAGGAAATAAATGTAATTTATATGTTATCCTTTTTTTTTTCATTGGATTCCCCTTTATGTGTTTAACTATTTAAGATACACATCCCTATGTTTATATTTGATAGAGTAGAACCATGATAAAAAAGTTTAAGGTAGGGTTATCTTCCATAATTCTTCACATTATTTTATATCCCGAAAGATTAGTAGAACAATCCCAGCACCACCATAAATCATGGAAGTAAAGATATGAGTGAGAACGAAAAATGGGGAATCATTGAATCCAATGAATATAACTACTCCCCTATAATAATTTTTGAATTTTACTTCCCATTGAACCTTGTCATACTTCTTTTGGTGTAATTTTATACAATTCTTGGCATGGATTGGCTTTCCTTATATAGATCCAACATAAAATGTTGTGAGAGGAAAATCACTCTCCATATGGAAAATCAACCCCCAATTATGTACAAGTTCAAGGAGGAGGATGAATCTTATTTTACACCATCATCTCAGACATGTATATTACTACCCTTTGAGAAAGTGTATCTTGATCATATGATTGAGACTTAGGAAGTAATCATCCTCAAAGACATGCTAATTTTGAGGGAATTTGCTAAAGTGTTTCCTGAAAAATTGCTTGGTCTTCCTCCTAGAATAGATGTTTAATTCCTAATTGATCTTATACCTAGGGCATTTCCAATATTTAAGACTCCATATAGAATGGTTGTTGTAGAGCTTGAGAAGATTAAGAACCAACTCTAGGAGAATCGAGATAAAGGTTTTATATTCCCAAGTGCTTCACCATGGGGTGTAACAGTCCTCTTCGTCATGTAGAAGGATGGGTCAATGTGTCTTTGCATTGATTATCATGATCTCAACAAAATCCTGATAAAGAAAAAGTATCCTCTTCCACAAATAGATGATTTGTTCGATTAGCTACGTGGAGCATGATACTTCTCCAAGATGGATTTGTTGTTGTGATATTACCAAGTAACGGTGAAGAAGGAGGTTATCCCCAAGACTGCTTTTCATACAAGATACAGGCACTATGAATTCATAGTAATGCCTTTCAGATTGACTAATTCTCTAGAAATATTCATGTACTTGATGAATAGAGTTTTTAGATATTACCTCGAAAAATTTGTGGTAGTCTTTATAGATAATATTCTAATATACTCCAAAACAAAGGAGGATCATGAGGAGAATCTAAGAACTATACTAGAGACCTTAAGAAAGGAGAAGCTCTATGAAAAGTATAGCAAGTGTGAGTTCTAGTTGAAGGAGGTGTCATTATTGGGTCATATCATCACAAGCAATGGGATATCTGTGGATCCATCTAAGATAACTATAATTGAGGGATGGATGAGGCTAGATTTCATAATAGATATTTGTAGCTTCCCAGGGTTAGCTGGATATTATCCCTAATTTATGAGAAATTTCTCATGATTTCCAAACCCTCTTACTAAGCTAACATGGAAGGGAGTCATGTTTTCATGGAATGATGAATTCGAATAGAGATTCAAGGAGTTGAAAATGAGGCTTATCACTGCTCCCATGCTCACACTAACCACAAGTGGAGAAATTTTTGTAGTATTTATTGATGCTTTGAAGAAGGTCACGAGATGTGTGTTGATTCAAAATGAAAAATTCATTACCTATGCTTCAAGTCAATTGAAAGTTCTTGAGAAAAACTATCCAACACATGATATGAAGTTGGATGCAGTAATATTCTCTTTAAAAATTTGGAAAAATTACCTATTTGGGGAGAATTGTGAAATATATACGGACCACAAAACCCTCAAGTATATATTCACATCTAAAGATTTGAACATGCGCTAATGTAGATGGTTAGATCTAATCAAAGACCATGACTGCTCAATCCATTACCACCCTGGAAAAGAGAACAAGGTGACAGATTCTTTATGTAAAAAAGGACCATCAATTATATCATTGATGAGAATTGAAAAAGGATCCAATCTTCTTAGATTTTATGAAGATTGACATTGGAATAATAAATAAAGGAACATCATCAATCCTTTCACAAATGATTTCTCAACCATCTCTTTTGTGAAGGTCAAAGGATTCTCAAAAGGACGATGTGGGAATTCAGAAGAAAGAGGATACTATCAGAAAATGGAAATCCTCATAGATCAATGTTAATGAAGAAGGAATTGTGAGATTTGGTTCAAGACTATGTATTCCATAAAGTCTGGAGTTAAAATATAACTTTTGGATGATGCACATAGCTCGAATTTCTCCATTCACCTTGGAAACACAAAGATGTATCTAGATCTCCAAGAGAATTATTGGTGGGATAAAAAGAAGTAGGAGATCATTGAGTATACATAAAATTGCCTGATATGTCAAAAAGTGAAGGCTGAGAAGCAGATTTCTAAGGGTATAATGCAACCATTACCCTTACTATTATGGAAATAGGAGAAAATCACTATAGAATTCATCACCAAACATCCGAATACATCAAAAAGAGACAATGTTATCTGGGTTGTTATAGATCATCTTACAAAGGATGCATACTTCATTGCAATTTGAGAGGATTTATAATTGGATCAAATAGCACAGATATATATCATAAAATTGTTAAGGGTGCCTGGAGTACCACTATCTATTGTATCCGATCGATATACACGATTCACCTCTACATTTTGTAAGAGTCTTCAACATGCTTTGAAAATTGAGCTGAACATTATTATGACTTATCATCCTCAAACTGATGGCCAATCTGAGCAAACTATTCAAACACTTGAGGAAATGTTGAGGGAATGGTCAATGGACTTCAAAGAAGGATGGGATCAAAATCATTCTCTGGTTGAGTTCTCTTACAATAACAGTTTCGACTCCAGCATCCAAATGGCTTCTTATGAAGCCTTTTATGGGAAGAGGTGCATAACACCAGCATGTTGGAATGAATTTGGGGAGAAAAAACTCCTAGTTCCATAAATTGTCGAAGAAATAGTGGATAAGGTTAAGACCGTCTAGTAGCACATTAATGTTGTCGAGAGTCGACAAAAGAGTTATACTAAAAATCATCGAAAAGACCTAGAGTTTTATGTCAGCGACATGGTATTCCTCTTCATATCACCGTGGAAGAGGGATATGATATTTGGGAATAAGGGAAATCTTAGTCCAAGGTACATTGTCCCTTTTTAGATCCTTGATCTCATTAGAGCAGTGGACTATAGACTAGCACTCCCACTAAACTTATCTCAAGTACATGATGTATTGCATGTATCACACTTGAGGAAGTAAATACCTGACCCATCACATATACTAAATCTAGAGGTGGTACCATTGGAGAATGACCTCTCCTATGAAGAGAAGCTGGTGAAGATCTTAGATCATAGAGAAAAAGGTCTACCAAATAAGACAACGCCCATTGTCATGGTGTTGTTGTGAAACCACATGATGGAAGAGGAGATGTGGGAATCATAGGAAGTGATGAAGAAGAGTTTCCATCATCTGTCTTATTATTGGAAAAGTAAATTTTAAGGGAGAAATTTATTAAGGGATGAAGATTTTAACGACTCAAACTTTCATTCATGGAAATTAATCTTGATCTAATTAAATGTCTTATTATTTAAAATGGTTATATAACATATGAACTTCTTCGGTTTTATGATTTTGGATTTCGAAATACCTTTAAAAATTGTTTACATTGCTAATATAGCTATTGACCAGTCATCACATGACTAGTATAAATATAAGTCTCCAATAAATCCAATTTACTTAGAAAAAGGAAGTGATGACCTCATCCAGCAGAATTTCTCCATACGAAGCCCATTTGTTGGAGCTCAGAAAGGAGGTAGCATAACTTGGATTCACTCTTGACCAGACCCAATATGATCTTAAATATATTAAGCTTGAAAAGAACCACATATGGGAGAAGTGGAAGTTGATAGAGATTACCACCCGAGCGATGTTATTCGAGCCACCCCAAGAGTTTCTCACCATCACACAACTTACCCTTAGGTCATATACTGGTGTTATAAGTGGTTATGCAACAAGACCCTAGAACTATGATTATGTGCATTTTTTTATATATAATAAATAATATACATTCATTTTATTATTTTTATTTTGTAAATAGTTTTCAAAGAACAAATAGTATTTTTTAGTTAATATTTAATTAAGAAATATATTTTAATGAATTCATGGATTTTTGAATTAAATAATATTTTAATAAAATATTATTACTAAATTAATTTTTATTACATATAAATGATCATATAATTTTTATGAATACTGTTGTGATTTTTCTTATGGTTTGAAACATGTTTTTTCCAAAACCCATGAATTTTCGATAAATGTAGGCTTTTATATTAAAAGTAAAAATTCACTTATTTATAAAATTATTTAGATAAAATGAATATTATTTTTTGAATCAGGACATCTAAATTATCCAATGGTGAATTTTTCATAATTTTCTGAGGCAGTCAAATATTTGGGTAAAAATTAAATACGGTTTAAATATATAATGTGTTTTATGACATCATAATAACCAAATAGTGATGTAATAAAATACTATAACTGATATGTTCATACAATATATGTTTTATATTTATAATAATGTGATTTTACATTTGTTTGATTAATTTTATGCTTCCTTAGTGGACCCTCCAAGACTTATAAAGCGTTTCAACTTTTTAAATTGATTTCCTTGAGTGTGACTCACCTCCACATAAGAAAGTATAATATTTTAATAATATCAGACATTGGCCATATAAAAATTATTTTTCCCACTCCCCTTTTTCAAAAATCATTGGTAAAAATAATGGGATGGTTTGTGGTTTTTATTTGTTTAATGTGTAGTGTCCAAAACCAAAATAATAAAGAATTCCCTCTCTTTTCCTATATAAACCCACCCAAGATCTCACTTCCTCTTCACTAAAACCTTTTTAGATCGACTTAACTCTACCCTCACCACTCTATAATCCTCCCAAGGTGCCCCAATCTCTCAATAAGCCTCTCTTTATCCTATCCCAAGCCTTTGGGATCACACTTCCAAGTAAGAGATTTCTACCTCTCTCATTTTTGCCCAAATTTCATTATCTTGTTATACCCTTTTATTTTCTATTAAAAATGACGAGTTATGATTTAGAACCACCCAAATACTTCCCTCATGTTTTAATTATTAGATACCTATTTCCCTCTCATTAATGACTCCAATGTAAACTTGTTACCATGCCACAATTTGGTATGGGATCCTTACTCTCCTTCATTCCTTATTTATGTCCAAGTTTCCTTATATTGTTATGAACTTTCTTTTCAATTACACATTTTGGGGTATGATTTAAAATCTTCCATAAACATAACTCCTTATGTTTTAATTATGAGAGACCACTTTATTTCTAATTATTTTCTCCCATGTACACTAGTTACCATGCCGAAATTTCGTAAGGAATTTCTCTGTTCTCATTTACATTGAAGAAATTATTTTGTATTATGAATCTAAATTCCATTAAATATTTTGGGAAATGTATCTATATGACTCCATTACTTTTCATTTCATGTAAAAATTACGACAAAACCCTTTCTCTCTCATCAACCATTTTTATAAATTCTTATGTCTCGTTGTTATGCTGCCGAAATTGCACTGTGATTTTCCAAACCAAAGTCATTGTGTGGTGAATACCATGCCCATTTTTCTATCAAGGATATTCACCTTTATCAACATTTACTTATTTATTTTATATTTTCATGTATGAATTCCACATTACTTTATCATGGAATAAATGATGATGTTTTATGAATCCATGTTATATGATCCTTGTGGCACGCTTATGCATGAAATGAAATGATTAAGAAGGGTCTGCCCAGATAGCACTCCAATGAATTGGGTAAATATTAGTATAATGATACATCAAGTTAAATGAGGTTTTAATCAAGATAATTCAAGTTCAATGGGGTTTTACTCATGATACATGTTCAATAATCGTTAGATCATACTAATATCTTGTTATATGTTGGTTCCACATTTCTATATTATGATAATCATGCAATATCATGCCTTTATGTTCATGTTTCTCTTATGCTCCATTGATATGAATATTTCCTAACATGTACTATATTATTCATGTTATGTCTTTTTTACTCTCTTACTGGGCTTTATATCTCACCCTTTTCTTATTCATGTCCTTGGGTTATCTGATGCAGTACTATGTACAAAGGAATGTTGTCATATAAAAGAAGTTTTCAAAAAAGATGTCGAGTTTTATGTTCTATGTTGTTATGTAATGTTCCTAATTTTTCTAAAAACTAGACCTCTGGATCATTAGAGTTGTCATAAGTGCATGTTTATGTAATAAATCATTATTATGTGTGTAATAAATAGAAGGGTTGTTATAAGGATAAACCAAAAGAACAACCTGTGTGAGGGAAAATTAAATGATTGACCAAACAACATTCCCAATAAAATGGGAGGTGGTGTTCAAAACATAATGATGATGCTTATCCAAATATCTCTTTCTATGAATAATAACCTAACCTTGTATAACATACACTTTCCCCAAATAAAGAGAAACATGACATCAATCCCTTTATGCGGAAATGACTGTTGATGTTTAATATATATTTCAATCCACTTTTCAAAAAACAGTGCGTTAACTCGATGGAAATGATATTTTCTATGGTCAAATTTTTTATGAAGGAGAAAATCACATTGGCTATCTATAATTTAGATGGTGTGGTTGATCAATGGTGTGATTTAATAAACAACAAAATGATGAAGGATTAAATGAAAGAAATAGAGTGGGAATATTTTAGGAATGTATGTATTAATAAGTATTTCCCTTCAAATAATTGAACAAATATGGATAGATAATTCTTATAGTTTATGAAAAATGGGGTGAATCTATCAAAACTTATGATACAAATTTCATTACGCTCAAAAGATAGACTTTAGGTTTTTTTATCAACAATGGTAGAAAAATAAAGAGGTTCTTTAGTGGTTTAAAACCACACCTCCAAAAGGATATAGCTATCCCAAACATTAGGAGTTATGAATAAGTAGTTTGATGTTATCTCAAAGTAGAGATTCAGTTTGGATAATGGTCCCATAACTATGAAGATAAGAAAGAAATATGGGGTTTCAAGCTGGAAGATCAAATGAAAAAGGATGAAACCAGATCTAACCACCAATATTTCAGAATTATTGGATGAATCATCATGGGAATTTCTTATAAGGGATAATGAAATTCTTAAAGTGTGGGAGAGAAATACACCATGATCGTTATTATAAAAGAGACATGAAGAAGTAAACCAACGTGATCGAGGAAAGGAATGCACCACCCAATGCACCACCAATAGTATAATGCTAAAAATATAGGTAGAGGGGTACTATACAAGTTAGTGAACTAAAAACTAGGTAATAAAGGGTAATCAACATCAGAAACCACTAAATCTGGATGAGCAAGGTAAATCTTATGAAATAACTACCGCTAAGGTGGAAAATAAAAATGAAGATGTAAAAGTTACACTTCCTATTAATTTGATAATGAAACATGTTTTATTTGATTAAATTTTTATTCAATCCTTTACATCTTGAAATTTTTATGAATCACAGACATGATAAATTAAGGTAGATACATCTATATAAAAATTAGTAGTGTGATCGGTGAAACCCAAGTGTTAGAAACTTCTACTATTATCAGGTGTGGATGATTCCTCTAATGAATATTAAAATCCTCTCCTAAGTGGAATTTGATTCTATACTGGCATGTATTGGAACTCATTATATATACTGACTGAATGGCCTGAAGGCCTAATTTTTTTTTCATTTTTGGATAAACCCCCTTTTAAAGGTAAAGGGGGAAAACCTCACAGACTTCAATGACATAGATATAAACAAAACCCAAAGGTCAAAAGGGCTACAATCATCCCGAAACCAGACACAAATGGAATACCCCTCCCCAGTGTCATCATAATTATGGAAAGCCTCCACCATTGCGTGAGTGCTAAACAAGATGTCTCATGCAGTAATGCATGAGCCCGGTACTAATTGAAACACTATACCCTCTCAAACTTCTGAATCTGAATAACCATACACGGTGAAAGCTACCTTCTCTGATCCTCTTACAAAGCATTTCCTTGTAGAATGTCTGAAAGAAGCAACCCCTGAACCCTTCTTCTATTGAAATCATTATGCAATTCTTACTCTAAACCTCCAAATGAAACCATTCCGAAAAACATTCCACAATATCAAAGATAAACTATATCTCAAGACCTCCTTCACCAAAACGCATTAATTTTATCTTTTACCAAAGCCAATCCTCCAAAACAGAACAATCAAACAAATCACCATAAAACAAAAATGAAGATTCCTCCCAACCAACCGTAGAATCATCCAAAATAGATCATCAGTAGCAGAATCCAAACAGACTAGTACCATCACACGAATAGTAGTAAGAACACCTCCAAAATAAAAAAAATGCAGACAACAATCAAGGATCAACAATCCATCAATGCATTAACAATGATAGCTCTTTTACTTACACCTCCACTGGTCCACAACCATAACTCCTCACCAAACCAGAATCGCACATCAGCTCACATCCAAACCAGAAAAAAAACCAAGGAATTAAAAAACATCACCCAAATTCCAGTCACCCGAGGACATGCTAAAAGAAAGGTTCTGCCACAAGCTAGAACTGCTCCTGTCTTCGCATTCAAAGCTACACTCAACACCACAGCAGACCTCCCAATCACACCCATAGCCGACATGAAAATGGGTCTACGACCCATAGACCGTAGTATTGGTACACGACCCTTGGATCTTCACCACACCGCCATGGGAAACCCTAGCCAATTCGGAGGCTAGGGCATAAAGATGGTAGAAATGATGAAAAAGAAGGATTCCCACGAAGCTACAACACCACCAATGGTTGAGAATTCACACACAATGAGTGCGACGGGCATAAGCGTCGAGAGAGAAGCCACCACCGACCTGAGGCGGAGAAGAGGGAGGTAGCGACAGGAGGCAAAACCTAGCGATAAGAGCCCTTTACGAGCGCATATCTCTATCATCTTACACCTCATTATATATAAAAAAAATCAATTATCTAGAAAATAAAGTATATTTCTATATTTTGAATCATCCCACACTTTTAAAAATGCAAAGAATATCATGAATCTCTTTTGGGAGATCTATCAACAATGAGGTTGTGGATACCCAACGAAGAAGCATACCTTGTCCAAATGGTTAAGATAAATAAAAGCGTCAACGTTGATGAAATTACCATTTTAAGGGAATACAATAATGTATTTCCTAAAGAGTTACCCAATATTCTCATTGATCGTGATGTATATTTCTCAATAGAAATTATACATTAGGCCACTCTTATCCAAATCCCCCTATAGGATAGCCCTGCTAAAATTGTTAGAGTTAAAGAAGTTAACGAATGATTATTTTAAAAATGGTTTCATACACCCTTATCTAACTCTTTTGGGTGGGCCAATACTCTTTGTCAAAAAAAGGAAGGATCAATGAGGTTTTTTATCGATTATTGAGAGATAAAAAATATCACTATAAATAACAAGTATGCCTTGCTAAGGGTTACTGAATGGTTTTTCAACTATGAGAAGACCGGTTCTTATCAAAGGTGGATATTTTTTTAGTATATCATCAACTGAAGGTAAGGAAGGATGATTTTTAGAATACAACCTTTTATATAAGATATAAACAAAATGAGTTGATATTTATTCCCTTTATACATTCTAATTACCCTAAAATATTTGTGGATTTAATGAATAGAATATTTTTAGATGACCTTAAATTTTTTTGTAATATTTATTGATTTTCTTCTCATTTAATCTATAAATAAAGATGAATATGAATAGTATTTGAGGATTTTTTTGATGACATTAGTAAACGAGAAAATGTACACTATGTATGGCGAGTGTCACTTTTAGATACAGAATGCACATTATTAGGGGACACTATCTCAAGTGATGGAATTTCTGTGAACCCAACAAAGATGAATGAAATTTAGAAATGGATCGGACCCTAAAGTGTCCCAAAAATTAAGAGTTTTATTTTCTTATCTGGGTACTACTGATGTTTAGTGAGAAATTTCTCATGGTTTTCTAAACCGATAACTATGTTAATATGGAATGTGGTTAAGCATATTTGGATGTAAAAATGTGAGGAAATCCTTAAGGATCTTGAGAAGAGGATAATAAATATTCCTATACTCACATTACCACATATTAAAGAATCTTTTTTGATATAAAGTGATTTTGAAAATAAGTTAGTGGGTTTATTTCTAATGTAAAATGATAAGGTGATAACCTATTCATCACAACTGCTGAATATCCATGAGTAAAACTACCTTTCAGATGATCTAGAGTTAGAAGCTGTTATCTTCTCCTTGATGACTTGGATACACTACCTATATGGTGAGAAGTGGTACCTATATACATATTACTAGAGTATAAAGTATAAATTTACATATAAAGAGAAAAACATGAATAGAATAAGTAGGTTAGAGATGATAAAGTACTACTATTGATATATTCACTAGTTTTATGAAAAGGTGAACAAAGTAGATAATGCTCATAGAATAACATAATCTTCTTGTCTATTCATGATGTGGATTGAGAAAGAAGCTATCTTCATAGATATGAAAAGAATGTATCTAGAAATAATAAAAGTTTGGAATACATAAAACTTGGCTAAAATGATTTCACAACCATCCATCCAAGAGAAGATAAATAAAGCACAAAGGGATGCTGAGAAGCTGCAAAATATGGTGTAAGAAGTAAAGGAGGGGAACCTTCATGAATTGCAAATCAATAAAGATGGATTCATTCATTTTTAACTACACATTGTGTGTCTTCATCACATAAGATAAAGAAATAGATATTGAATAATGCACATAGATTATCATTCTCCATCCATCCTTGATGTACCATGATGTATTGTGATCTTCAAGAGGACTTATGGTGGGAGGACATGAAAAAAGATATTTATAAGTACACCTCAATGTTATTGGTATATAAATATGTTAAAAAAGAATTATATAAGTTCAATGGGGATTATGCAATCGTTTCCCATACCTGCATGGAAATAGGAGAACATTACCATGGATTTTTTTCATTGGTCTTCCAAAGAAATCCAAAGGAAATAACATGACATGGATTTTGGTGGATCTACTCACCAATACTGATCACTTAATCTACATTAATGAAGATTTATCTCTTAAATAATTTCAACGATATAAAAATGGTGGTGAGGCTACATGGGGAACCACATTAAGTACTTATTTATGATGATCCAAGGTTCACTTTTAAATAATTGAGAAGGTTTAAACATGATCTAAACACTGAATTTAATTTTATTATAACCTATAACCCCCAATCTGATGGATAATATTAAGATAAAATTTAGACACTTGAGGAGATGTTGAGATATTTATCAATGTAATTTAAATATGTATAGGATCAAAATGTATCATTATTTGAGTTCTCATACAACAACTTCCACTTGAGAATTAAAATTGATCCATATAAATATCTATATGGGAAGAAATATAGAACTCATAATTTTTGGGATGAAGTTTGTTAATGAAATCTATTTGGATATTATCTTGCATAAGATATGGTGGAAAAGGTTCAATGGATCCAATAGTATATAAAATTTACTTAAATTAAGTAGAAGAGTGATGTTGGAAACCATCCAAGGGAATAATGGTAGTGGGACAAAAAAAAATAGAAAATAATAAAAATCAAATTAGAAAATCTGGATGCTTCTAATCTGCCAGAATCGTGACCCCCACAAATAACACTATAGAAAAGAAACATAATATTAGTAAACCAAACAAAGTTTTATAAAAAGAAAACATATAACCTTGGGAATAATGGTAGTGAATTTTTATTGAAATAAAGATGTGGTATTTATACTAAGTAATGTGATAGTTGTAATTGTAATGTGATCATTAGGTATAGTAACATGACTATTGGGAATTGTAACATGACAATTGGAAATAGTAACCTAGTTTTTGGAATAATAATTTGAAATTTTAATAATATAATATAATATAAATAATATTTATCAGGAGTAATTGAATAAAATACAAATATTATAATTCCATAAAAAATATCAAGATTAAAAACTCAATGAAAATATAAGCATATTTTTAGTAAAATGTATTGTAGAGTATTAAATAAAAATAAAAACATTTTATATTAAAAATTAAAATTACCGATGTTAGAAAATTATTTTGATAAAATTAATTTTGTTTTTAGAATAATAAAATTTAAATTGTATAAGGGTGCCATTTATAAATATTCTGAAATATAATAATTTTTTAGTGAATAGTAAAAGTATTTTTTTTCGAACTGATGTATTTTAAATTACATCATTATTGATATAATAATTTCCTTATCAATTATAGAAATTTTTTATAAGACGAGAACATATTTAATATGATTAATGATAAATTTAAATTCAATATTTTTTTAAAACCTTAAAATTATTTTCTAAAGGAAGAAGTCAAAAATATCACATTAAAATAATATTTTTCCATTTTCCCACCATTCCTTTTGGTTAAACTAATAAATTTAGATTATAAAGTTTTTTAATGTATTATAATAATTACATTTAATTAAAATATATTTTATAAAGTCAAAAATATTACTACTAAATGGTTTACCTTGGTTATAATATTTTATTCAATATTATGTCTCAAAAATACCCTTCTCCTCAAGTATTAATAACCCCTCACCCATCCCATGGAAATCCACTTAACATCCACATAAAAAATTAAAATTTATTCCAAATCACATCTCTTAAGAATATTATCATCCTTAGTTATGTTATGAAGTATACCAAATCCATGCATCAAATTATTTTAGTGCCATAGAAGATAAGCTACACCGAGAAAAGAGTAAGTTTTTAACAACTTCCCTTCTCACCTTCTTATTCTCTTACTTATTTCCCTTTTACTTTCATATTCATATATTCTAATATTAATTCATAAGTATGGTAAATTTACATTAATGATTTAACATACTATAATAATTATATTTAGGGTGTATTTATATTTTATACTTCTCTTTCTTCATCTTTAGACAATGTCCCGTTTTAGGTTGGTTAAACACCGATGACGATGCTTCCAATAATTATATTATCACTGAACTTATAGATGGTGATAATAAATTATTTATGATATATAAATTTATAAATATATTTATTTTAAGATTCTATAATTTATTCTACTTAGGTAAAAATTATGTTGAATAAAAATAGAAAAAAAGAAACAAAACAAGATATTTTTAGGAAAATATGATATAAAAATTTTTCATTGTTAACAAAGGGAATTTAGGAATGGAATAAAATGATTATAATTGATCAAGAGTGAAAATTTTAAAATAATTAAATTCTGGTTCCATATTTTAATAATCTTGAGTTTATTATTTTGGGGGTGGAAAAGAGATGAAATATAATGGGATTTAAGGTAATGAGATTCCCAAACCCAAGTCCTTATTTTTTGATATCTCTTATTTACCATTTTTTCTTCATTTTTATTCCACTAATATCTTTAAAATTTACTTTTAATATTATTTACCTTATTTTTTGGGATATATACAAGTATTTACCTTGTCTAAATAATTTATATGCTAAATAAAAAAAAGTTTCAAAGAGACTTTACTTTCGAAAACACCGTATTGAATCCTCATGAGTTATTTCTTATTAAATAAAGAATAAAGATGTTTTATGACAAATTATGATTTACCTTATTCATTTAGGAACCCAAAATTTTATTCATTATAGTATTCTTTACAAAGTATTTTTAAAACCTATTCTTTTTTATGGTTTTATTTCATGAATGTGATTGATATATGTTTTCTTGCCATCTGGAATTCGTGATTATGTCAATTCTATGATGTGAAGGGTTGTATTATAATTATATGTACCTAAAATTTATTGGAAAATGTGATTAATCTCATGATATTATGCCTATTATGTTTTAAAATGATGACATATTTGTTTAAAATTATGATTTTATGATTTGTACAGATATTTTATACATGAACATGATATTAGATTTCATGACAACTATGTGTGGTATTTGAACACTATGTTATGATGTTTCGTTGTTATACATATTCTACATTAAATTCGATATCAAAAGTTTCCCACATGATTGTGATGATGATGCTATTCTTATGATATGATGTTGATTATTCTTACCCTTGTACTATTGATTCATGTCCCTTATTCCTCCCATTATATTTCTCACCTTAATAGGATTTTAGATCACCCCTTTGTTTGATGGATATACTCAGGTGATTACAAAAAATTAAGAGTACATGGGGGATTTTTTATGGATAAAGAATAATTATTTAAATAATGTTTACATTTTATTATGTACAAGTGATGTATGAGCCTTATTTTACCAACAATACCACATCTTTGGATCGGTATCACTATTATATTGTTTATATTAAAAAATATGTAATATTAATGTAAGAATAAACTGGGATGCTATAAAAATTTATGAATTCAAGAATTTTATTTTGATAAAATAGACATTATTTTTGAATTTATCATTTCATGATTTTCTTAAGTTGAATTTTTGGGATTTTTCTAACAATGTTTTTTATGTGAAAATGTGAAAATTATGATTTCTCGGGTACCATGATTTTGATGATATCATTATGATGTAAGAATTACATAAAAATTCATGAAATAATTTCTACAATGGAAAATTCATTTAAAGAGTATAATATTGAGTTTAAATATATTAATTAGAGTTTTTAGATATATACATGAAATTTTTGAACCATAATTATATTTTTCTTTAATAATACATATTTTTGGATTCAATACATTAAAATAAGTGGTTTGAAGATTATTATTAGTTTTATAATGATTAAATGGTCAAGTAATCATATTTTTTATCATTAATTAGTTCAAAAATTCTTTGAAATTAATTCAATTCAAAAGTGATTTTCTTAAATATTAAAACAAACAATGTTTTAATCTTAAATCACCCATATACTCAAGTATAAATACCTCTCCCGTTTCTCTTGGAAAACCACTTCCCATTCACTTTAACTCGACCAATCCAAAAAAAAATACCTCCCCAAAATCTCTGTAGATGTCCTAGTGGTTTTTGTCTCCCCAACAAAAAACCTTGAAGTATTAAGGTGTAATGAAAAATAGATTTTACAAAGAAGAGGATTTAGTGAACATACCTGGATTATCAGACTCAATGTAACCGATTTTATTTAAAAACCTTCATTTAAATGTCCCATATTGTTCTTATGGATATTTAATTTCCATATCCATTTTTATTAAAAACTACAAGGTTTTTATTTTTATACTCAAATGGATGTTTAAAGTCATTTTAAACTATATTTTTCATTCATTATTGTGGTTTAGTAAAGTATCATTTTAAAAATTTTAAAAAAGTTATTTTTTAAAAAGTGTTAAAGGAATCTTGTTGATATATGTGAAAAAAACATTTATTTACCTCATGAATATTATTATTGAAGAATATTTTTATAAATATTTTATGGTTTTTCAAATAAAACATTTTCTATTTCATCAAGAAAAATTTTTATATAAGAGTTTTCAATGAAAAAATATTTAGTGTTATTTAAACAAGAATACTGAATTTTTTTCTCTATATGGTTTAAATAGAATATTTTTTGGGATTATATTTTGGAAATGAAATATTTTATGTGTTTTAGGTATGTGATGGTTTATTAACATTTCTATGATGATGGGTGAGATTCATATATTTCATGATGTTGGGTGATCCTGATATAGCTCTCCAATGAATTGGGTAATGATTTTTTCCTCTAGATAATTATATTGGAATTAACTGTGTAGGTTACTTCATTTGTAAGGGTTATTGTAAGGGTTATATTAAGATGATTTTACATGGAACCTAAATGAATTTTCTATGTCGGTAAAATAATTTCTATGAATGCATTTTGACTTTACAATGAATTAAAATGAGTCTATGTTTTAAATGAGTTTATCTACCTTTTATGGGTGAAACATATGATTTTAAAGACAAAGTGTTTAATTTTTTTTGATATTTCTTATGAAATACCCATGATTATAGAATTTCCTTAATTCTTAATAATGAAATATTTTATGAAAATATTTGGTAAATTTAGATGATTTCTTGTGTATATAAACAAAAAAATTTCATAGTTTTTTATGTAAAAATGGAAAAAGATTCTTATGGATTTGATAGTATTTAAAAAGGTATAACCGGTTCCTTCCCTTTCCATATCCTTTATTTATGTATTTATTCTCATCATAAGTTTTCAATTGTTTTTTATAGGTATTATAGAATATTATGAACTACATTTTGTTCTATATTTCTGTTATGGGGAACTATATTTAATGAAGAAAATCTGTTCTGAATAAAACACGTGTTTAAATTTAAGAATTATATTTTTGTGTAAAAAATCGGTTTTTTTGTAAAATTTTCTAATTTTTTTCTAAGGGAATAATATGTAAGAGTTTTTTTATAATTCTCTAAAACTATAAACCTAATTGATAATGGTAATATAATATAATTCAATCATTTCTTATAATTTATTAATTATAGGTTGTTAACAGCAAAGGGTAATTACAATTGGTATCAAATAAAGGCTTAGATAACTTTGGAGGTTCAGATACTATTAAGAAAAGAAATTTAAGGGATGTTAATCTATGGATTAAATTATCATGATAAAAAATTGATGGATTACATGTTTCTTCATCTAATATGTGTCTGTTTCAGAATGGTTTTATACAATGGAAAGAGAGTGACTGAAGTAGAACAAAATAATGAGGATAAAATACTTATTAATAAGAAACATGTAATGGTTGTAATTGGATTAGATTATTTTGTAATTATATTAAATTAGTTTACATAAAAAATTAATGGTAGTGCCTGTAATAACCTGAAATTTTTAATTATATTTGTTTCCTAATTTTGTGTATTATTTTATTTTATAATGAACAAAACTATTTCCATTAATTAATGAAGTAGGTATAATAACAATGAGACCGTTGGGTTTCGACTGGTATATGACCATTGGTCAACATGACCATTGGAAACTATAATATTAATGCTGTGTTTTTATAAATATGGTTATCTAGGTTAATTAATACAGAAAGAAGATTGAATGGCCTCATCCAGTAGACTCGAGCCATATGAAGCTCATCTGTCGGAGCTTGGGAAGGAGGTAGCATCACTGGGCTTTTCTCTGGACCAAACCCAAGCCAAACTTCAACGTATGAATCTTGAATGAAATCGCCTAAGGGAGAAGTTCAACCTGAGAGAAATCACCACTCGAGAAATGTTGTTTGAACCACCCCCAGATTCTATCACCATAGCACACCTAACACTTAGGTCTTATGCAGGTGTTATAAAGGGCTATGTATCGAGACCTTAGCTGCTTTGTGTAATCCTTTTATATAAATAATTTTTTTTATTTCTTCTTATGGAAAAGTTTGTGAATTTCAAATATCCAGATAAATATAGGATGCTTATTATTTATGAATTTAGGAAAAAGGGTATTTTAAAATATTTTTGTATTCATTAAATAATTAATAATGTGAAATGATTTTCAAAAAATGGTCTTCTATAGTTATGATCAGTGAGAAATTTAGATTCTAATAAGATCAACTTGGGTTTTAGTTAATAGTAAAGTAGGAATAGTAACATACCCATATGAATAGTAATTAATAGTGATTTGAACAAAAAAATAGAAACTTCACCCATAAATGTATAAATACATTTAGACATCTTAAAAGTGAAAAAATGATCAAAGTTTAAGTTTTTGTATTTTTTTATGCCATAAATATTTTATTTAAAATTTTATAATAAATTTAATAACTTAAAATGGAAATTATTCTACATAAAATTTAATCATAAATTGTTACTTTATTGTCTTATGGTTGTATGATAATTTTATGGGACCTTGATTACTTTTTTAAGGTGTTACAAAATGAGTTAAAGTTCCAAAGTTGTATTTTTGGAATAAATAATGATTTTATTTAAAAAATAAATTAAAAATAATTTGAAAATAATTTTCATTAAATGAACTTCATTTTTGATTTTAGATCATTGATATTAGGTTAGGGTGAATTTTTGGGTTTTTTCAGAAATAGTTGAATATTCAGTAAATTGTAAAAATGCAGTTTTGAGTTTCGGGTGTTTAATGACATCATTAATGATGTAATAATGATGTAAGATTTTGGGTCGACTTATGAATAGTTATATATACTATGATTCATCCCAAGTGGCCAATACCATGGGCAAATACCATGGGCAAGCCCATAGTTTTTCAAATAGCATCGATGAGGTGTCCCTTGGAAATTAATAATTTATTCAATCACTTTCCCTATAAATACCAAGCCATTTACCTCATTCATTTCATTCCAAAATCATCCTTAAAAAATTTATGGTATCCTTACCTCCCAATGAGTCCTCCCAAGGTCCCCTCAAGCCTCCCAAGGTCCCGAACATCAAGCTTTCAAAGTTACTCTTCAAAGTAATGGATCATTTCACCCTCCTCTTTTGAGTCACGAATTCCTTTATGTTGTATCTTATAGTTTCCATCTATTTATGTTGAGGGTATGTTCTTATATGGTCTTATTACTGTCCAATTTATTTCAAAATTGTGATATATTCTTTCCGATTTCATCAATTTGTTTTCTGAATTTTTAAGTGACGCTGTTAGGTTGTCGAATTTCTCGTAAAAGAAATCGCATCTTTTCTTTCCTTTCAAGTTTCCTCTTCTTCTGGTATGTCATTCAAATATCCATACCATGTTCTTACCTCCATTTTATTCTATATTATTTTAATATTATTTATTTATGAGTGGGTTACCCTTGTGCCCTATCTTTTTATTATTTTCTAAAACCATGTTATATAGTCGTTATGCTGTAGAAATTTCGCATCAAAATTTCTATATATTTCTCTCATGAAATTATCTTGTTTATTTATGTGAATACCCAGAACTATTTCGTTTCTATGGGTGTTCACAAATATATAGAAAGGATATATTTTATTCTTGAATGGACATATATATAACCCTCACTCCATTTCAATGAGTTATAAATGATATAATGATCTTATTTTTAAGAACTTTTAAAATTTCCCGATTTTGACATGAAACCCATTTCTTTTATTCTATATGGGTTATTTATGAAATTTTTGCTTATGATATATGTGGATCACATGAAAATAAAGGAATATTAACGGTGGGACCTGATATCTCTCCAATGCATTGGGTAAATAATTAATCTCTAGAGATGACAAGTTTTACGATACCTTGGTGAATAACCTTGGTAATTTTTATGACCTTGGGGATGGACCTTGGTGATATGTTCATGAATGTCTAAATGAAATTTTGTAGCCACATATTCAAGTTATTATTCAAGTTCTTTTAATTATGATATTCCAATACTTTCATTGCTTATATCCATATGTTTTTTTATTCATGTTCTTATTGATGTCACAAGTAAACTGATTTCCTTGTTTACCTTTACTAGGAATTATGCTCACCCTTTCCTTTAAATGTATGTCTCCAGGTTATGAGATGTAGTAATTGTACTTAGTAGGAACTTATGATGAATTCGTACAAGTGTATTAGGAGAATGTTTATGTTTTTTCATGTATTATGTTCTAGATTTCCAAGACACTAGACTTTAAAGATCTTCTGTTTGTAAAATGTAATGAAAAGTTATGTAATAAAAAGGTGGGATGCCATAGTTGGTATCAAAGGATAGTTCAGTTATTTATGGAAATTAGGATATGAAAAATTTAGGAAAAATCCTATAGAAATGTTTAAATATAGGAAAACTTCCTGGTATTTTGGTGAATATTGAGTAAGTGGTTTATCAAACAAATACATCCCTGTATGGATACGAGCAATTAGAGGTGGCTCTGGAATAGATGTAAATAGGGGTAAAACCAGAAAACACTGCTTTGAGCTAGACTCGAATGGAAACTGGTGCACCACAATTGGACTTGCTTCACTCTTAGTTACGACACTCCCAAGGAATATGTTTGGTTAATCACAAGCTTTTTATAAATCATTATAAATGAATTATAGAGAAATGTAATTGTTTATGCATGAAGTTCTTTATAGTTAAAATATTTGTAAATGAAATAAGTTTATCACTATGGTTTTATTATTTTATAAAATGGTAGGCAATATGAGGAACCATGAAAATGGTGACCGGAATAGACCATGAGATGTCGGCCCTCCAATGGAAGCCGAAATAGAAACATTCATGTGAATGATGAACCAACTGACTCAAGTTATGGGATATAACTTTAATCAAGCTGAGAGACCGATCTCACCGTGAAGGGAACAAAATCCTGTTGAGTCCTTTATACATTAATGACCACCAACCTTTAGTGGATCGATTGACCCATTTATTATTGAGTAGTGGATCAACTCCATCGAAAAGATCTTTTCTGTGCTTTGCTATTCAGAGTAAGAGAAGGCCACCCTGGCCGTCTATCGCTTAGAAGGGGAAGATGATTAGTGGTGGGAAATGATTAAAAACACAAGGAAAAGAGTGGAAGTTGAAGATTTGGAGTGAGAAGAGTTTAGAGGGATATTTTTCAGTAAGCATTTCCCTCATTCCATGAGAACAAGAATGGAGAAAGAGTTTCTTAAGCTTAAGTAGAAGGAGAACGAATATTCTGGAAGCTATGAGATTAACTTCACCCGACTTTCACGATATACCTCTAGCTTTGTCATGGATCCAAATGGAATGGTTGATAGATTCTTCGGTGGACTGAGACCTCATCTTTGGATGAATCTAGCCAACCAAGATTATGACAGCTATGAGGAGATCGTGCAGAGTGTGATGAAAGTCGAACTGGAGTTTGGTGAGACGCAGTGGTCTCATAAATCAAGTAACAAAAAGAGATCGATGGACCCCAGCTTAGGGAGGACCTTTGATCAGGGAAGAGGAGGCAAGCAATTGCAATGTCCCACATGTAATAAATGTGGGAATAAGAATTCGTGGAACTGCTTACTCGAGAGCAGGAAATACTAAAAGTGTGGAAGAGATGTCCATATTGCGAGGAATTGTCGTAGTGAGGTGAAACCTCAACTTCAAAACACTAATGACAAGGAGAAGATGGAGTAGGCCCTACCTGACATCCAGTGCTTTAAGTGTGGACAACTTGGGCACTTTTCCAATCACTGTCCAAATCTGAGGGCAGCGGTGGGGAACCACCATCAGCCTCGAAAAGGCCAAGGGAGGAAGGTCGTGCTTTTTTTATCACGACATCTGAAGTTGAAGCTCCAAATGATGTGGTAGTAGGTACTCTTGTTGTTCTCTCAAAGCCAGCAAGTACTTTGTTTGATTCTGGTTCTACACATTCCTTTATTTCCTCCAGGTTTGTAAAGAATTTAGAATCAACTGCAAACTTTCTAAAAGTAGAGTTATCAGTCAAGACTCCTGGTGGGATTATCCAAGCATCATCAGTGTTTAGAAACTCTAGTATTTACTTTAGTGAGAAAAATATTATCAAAAACCGAGTAGTCATTCCCATGCTGGAATTCAACATTATACTAGGGATGGACTAGCTCTCAAAGTATAATACTAATATCAAATATAGAAGTAAGGAAATCACAGTAGTCTTGAATGAAAAACCTATAGTTATCTTCCAAGGAGAGATATCTCAACCTGATATTTGTCTAGAAGAACCTCCTATATCATTCGTTATGGAATTTATCAGTGAAGAAGAAGAAGGATATGATAGTTTGAGGACAAAAAATGTACCCATAGTCCAAGAATACATTGACTTATTTCCTGAGGAGTTGCCTGCACCTCCCTCAGAAAGAGAGGTAGAGTTCTCTATTGAACTCATACCTGGACCTCATCCAATATCAAAGAGCCCATATAGGATGTAAAATTTGGAACTGGAGAAATTAAAGAAACAACTCCAAGATCTTTTGGAGAAAGGATTTATCTGACCGAGTGTGTCTCCTTGGGGAGCACCTGTTCTCTTTGTGAATAAGAAGGATGGATCAATGCATCTATGCATTGATTATAGAGAACTAAACGGAATCACAATAAAGAACAAGTACCCTCTTCCAAGAATTGATAACTTATTTGACCAACTTCATGGGGCTCAATTATTCTCTAAGATTGATCTTTGATCTGGTTATCATCAATTGAGGGTAAAGAAAGAAGATATCCCAAAAACTACATTCTGATCAAGATATGGGCATTATGAGTTTGTTGATATGCCTTTTGGACTGACTAATGAACCTTCTATTTTTATGGATTTGATGAATAAAGTCATTAAAGACTACCTTGATAACATTGTGGTAGTTTTTATTGATGATATTCTGATATATTACAAAATTCTTGAGGAGCACGAGGATCATCTAAGGGTTATTTAACAAACTCTACAAAAGGAGAGACTTTTTGGAAAGTTTAGTAAATGTGAATTCTATTTACAACAAGTTTCTTTCTTGGGGCACATTGTTACCAATTAAAGAATCACAGTTGACCCTATAAAGAGAAAAGTTGTAGAGGAGTGGCCTCATCATATAATAATAACTAAGATTCATAGTTTCCTTAGATCAGCATGATATTATAAAAGGTTTGTGAAAAACATTTCATGACTTTTTAATCCATTAACCAAGTTAACTCGAAAAGGGGTCAAGTTCATCTGGACAAAGGAGTGTGAGGAAATTTTACAAGAGCTGAAGAAGAGATTGGTTACTGCACCTGTGTTAACTCTTCCCTTAAGTGGAGAAGGATTTGTTATTTTTAGTGATGAATTTATGAAAGGTATTGGGTGTGTACTCATGAAAAATGACAAGGTCATTGCTTATGCATCTCGACAATTGAATAATCATGAGAAAAATTATCCAACACATGATTTGGAGCTGGCTGCGGTCATTTTTTCTCTGAAGATATGGAGGTACTATCTTTATGGGGAGAAATGTGATATATACACAGACCATCAATGTTTGAAGTATATTTTCACACAAAAGGAATTGGACATGAGACAAAGGAGATGGTTGGAGCTTCTTAAAGACTATGATTGTTCAATTCATTATCATCTCGGAAGAGAAAACAAAGATACATATGCATTAAGCATGAAAGACCCAGTTGTTCATTCCATGATGAGAATTCAAAAAGATCCTTTGATCAATGACCTAGTAAAGTTGGACATGGAATTATAAAGGAAGGGATATCATCAACCCTAATCCAAATGATTTCTCAAATGTCATTACTAGAGAAGATCAAGAAATCTCAGAAAGAAGATACTTTGTTATAGAAGATGTTTGAGGCTATAAAGGATGTGAATTTTCCTGAGTTCAATACTAATCAAGAAGGTGTACTGAAATTTCATACAAGACTATGTGTTCCATCTATTCCAGAAATAAATAAGGAGCTAATGGATGAAGCTCATAGCTCAACTTTCTCTATACATCCTGGTATCCCGAAAATGTATAGGGACCTTCATGATCATTATTGGTGGGATAATATGAAAAGGGAGATTTCTGACTACACTTCAAGATTCCTGGTATGTCAGTAAGTGAAGGAAGAGCAACAACTTCCTACACGGTTATTGGAACCACAACCCATACCGGCATTGAAGTGGGACAAGATCACTATGGACTTCGTCATTGGTCTCCTGATAACTTCAAAAGAAGTAACGTGATATGGTTTATTGTGGATTGTCTCACCAAGACTACCCATTTTATCTCCATTCAGAAATATTTCTCTCTTGATCAACTTGCTAGGATTTATGTGAAGGAATTGGTAAGGCTGCATGGAGTTCCACTTTCTATCGTATCTGATCGTGATCCAAGGTTCACATAAAAATTATATAGAATTCTTCAACAAGATCTGAGCACTGAGTTGAATTTCAGTACAACCTATCACCCCCATTTGATGGACAATCTGAAAGGAATATTCAAACCCTTAAGGACATTCTAAGAACTTGATCAATAGAATTTAAAGGTGGATGGGATTAACATATCTCTTTAGTCTAGTTCTCTTACAACAATAACTTCCACTAGAGCATTCATATGGCACATTATGAAGCTCTATATTGGAAGTGATGTAAGAAATCTTACTTATTGGGATGAGGCTGGTGAGAGAAAGCTTCTTGGGCCTGATCTTGTGCAAGAGATGATAGGAAAGGTCCATGCCATCCAAAAACACATTAAGGCTACCTAGAGTCGACAAAAGAGCTATGCCAACAACTGTCGAAGGGACTTGGAGTTTGATGTTGGTGATAAAGTCTTCCTTCAGATTTCAACTTGGAAGATATTCATGAGGTTTGGGAAGAAAGGGAAGCTCAGCCCTAGGTACATTGGCCCCTATGAAATCCTTTATCGTGTGGGAGTAGTGGCCTATCAGCTTGCACTTCCTCCAAATATAGCCCAAGTTTATGATGTCTTCCATGTATATCTATTGAGGAAGTACATACCTGAACCTTCACATGTACTAAATCCAGAGGTGGTACAATTGGAACATGACCTCTATTATGAGGAGTAGCCGGTGGAGATATTGGATCGTAGAGACAAGATTCTATGCAACAAGACTACCCACCTTGTTAAGGTGTTGTGGAGGAACCAAAAATGTGAAGAATCCATGTGGGAACTGGAGGATTCCATGAGATATAAGTACCCAGACCTTTTCCCATCGGAGGGTACGAGATAAAATTTAGGGGAAAAAATATTTTAAGGGGGGAAGAATGTAACGACCCGAAATTTTTAATTATATTTTTTTCCTAATTTTGTGTGTTATTTTATTTTATAATGAACAAAACTATTTCCATTAATTAATTAAGTAGGTATAATTAAAATGAGACCATTGGGTTTCGACTGTTATATGACCATTGGTCAATATGACCGTTAGAAACTATAATCTTAATGTTGTGTTTTTATAAATACAGTTATCTTGGTTAATTAATATAGACTCATCCAGTAGACTTGAGTCATATGAATCCCATCTTTCGGAGCTTGGGAAGGAGGTAGCATCACTGGGCTTTACTCTGGACCAATCCCAAGCCGAACTTCAATGTATGAAGCTTGAATGGAATTGCCTAAGAAATAAGTTCAAGCTGATAGAAATCACCTCTCGGGCAATGTTGTCTGAGCCACCCCAAGATTCTATCATCATAGCACACCTAACACTTAGGTCCTATGCTGGTGTTGTAAGGGGCTGTGTATCGAGTCCTTAGCTGCTTTGTGTAATCCTTTTATATAAATAAAAAAATTTATTTCTTCTTATGGAAAAGTTTGGGAATTTCAAATATCCGGATAAATATAGGATGTGTATTATTGATGAATCTAGGAAAAAATGTATTATAAAATATTTTTGTATTCATAAAATAATTAATAATGTGAAATTATTTTCAAAAAATTATCTTCTACAGTTGTGATTAGTGAGAAATTTAGAGTCTAATAGTATCAACTTGGTTTTTAGTGAATAGTAAAGTAGGAATAGTAACATACCCATATGAATAGTAATAAATAGTAATTTGACCAAAAAAATAGAAACTTCAGCCATAAATGTATAAATACATTTTAGACATCTTAAAAGTGAAAAAACGACCGTAGTTTAAGTTTTGGTATTTTTTTATGACATAAATATTTTATTTAAATTTTTATAATAACTTTAATAATTTAAAATGGAAATTTATCATCATAAAATTTAATCATAAATTGTTACTTTATTGTCTTATGGTTATACGATAATTTTATGAGACCTTTATTACTTTTTTAAGGTGTTACAAAATGAGTTATAGTTTTAAAGTTTTATTTTTTGAATAAATAATGATTTTATTTAAAAATTAAATTTAAAATATTTAAAAAATTATTTTCATGAAATGGACTTCATTTTTGATTTCAGAGCATCGATATTAGGTTAGGGTGAATGTTTGGGTTTTTTTTCTAAAATAGTTGAATTTTTAGCAAATAGTAAAAATGCAGTTTTGAGTTTCAGGTGTTTAATGACATCATTAATGATGTAATAATGATGTAAGATTTCTGTTCGACTTATTAATAGTGATATATTCTATGAGGTGTCCCAAGTGTCCAATACCATGGGAAAATTCCATGGGAAATCCCATGGTTTTCCAAATACCACCGATGAGGTGTCCCTTGGAAAATAATAATTTATTCACTCACTTTCCCTATAAATACCAAGCCATTTCCCTCATTAATTTCATTCCAAAATCATCCTCAATGAATTTCAGGTCTCCTTACCTCCCAAGGAGTCCTCCCAAGGTTCTATTAAGTCTCCCAAGGTCCTGAACATCACTCTTTTGAAGTTACTCTTCAAGATAAGGGATCCTTTCACCCTCCTCTTTTGAGTCATGAATTCCTTTATGTTGTATCTTCTAGTTTCCATCTTTTTATGTTGAGGGTATGTTTTTATATGTTCTTATTACTTTCCATTTTATGTCCAAATTATTAGATACCCTTTTTCTCTCATCAATTTGTTTTCTGAATTTTTAAGTGACGTCGTTAGGTTGCAGAATTTCTCGTAAAAGAAATCGCATCTTCTCTTTCCTTTCAAGTTTCCTTTTCTTGTGGTATGTCATTAAAATATCCATATCATGTTCTTACCTTCATGTTATTCTGTATTTATATTGTAATATTAGTTATTTATGAGTGGTTTACCCTTGTACCCTCTCTTTTTATTATTTTCTAAAACCATGTTATATAGCTGTTATGCTGCAGAAATTTGGCCTCAAAATTTCTATCACTTTCTCTCATGAAATTATCTTGTTTATTTATGTGAATACCCAGACCTATTTCGTTTCTATGGGTGTTCATAAATATATAAAAAGGATATATTTTATTCTGTAATGGACATACAGATAACCCTAACTCCCTTTCCATGGGTTATAAATGATATAATGATCTTATTTTTAAGAACTTTTAAAACGTCATGATTTTGAAATGAAAGCCATTTATTTTATTCTATATGGGTTATTTATAAAATTATTTCTTATGATATATGTGGATCATATTAAAATAAAGACATATTATGGGTTCACCTTGATAGTTATCCAATGGATTGGGTAAATAATTAACTTCTAGTGCTGACAAGTTTTACGATACCTTGGCGAATAGCCTTGGTAATTTTTATGACTTTGGGGATGGACCTTGGTGATATGTTCATGAAGGTATAAATGAAATGTTGTAGCCACATATTCAAGTTATGATTCATGTTCCTTTCATTATGATATTACTATACTTCCATTACTTATGTCCTTGTGTTTTTTTATTCAAGTTCTTATTAATGTCACAAGTAAACTGATTCCCTTATTTACCCTTATTGGGCCTTCTGCTCACCCATTCTTTTAAATATATGTATCTAGGTTTTGAGATAAAGTAAATGTACTTAGGATGAACTTACGATGAAGTATTAAAAGTGGATTATAATAATGTTTTATGTTTTTTTCATGTATTATGTTCCTGATTGCTAAGACACTAGACTTTAAAGATCCTCTGTTTGTAAAATGTAATGAAAAGTTATGTAATAAAAAGGCGGGATACCATAGTACCTATGATATAGAGAGACCAAATTCTTTTTTAGAAGAACATCTATTATGGATCATTTCATGGAACAAGACCCTCTATCATTTGGTGTATCTTCTAAACTTATGGTAGTAAAAGGATGGATCAATTGTCCAGAAAAGATATTCAATGTTTTGGGTTTTTCTAAACATCAAAATGAAATTTTTATCATTTATCATTTTGAAGGAGAATCCGAGCATGTGTGGATAATGGTTATGAATTATAAGGAGAAATATGATATTTATTTCCAAGAGTTGATGACATTTTAGGATATTTTCATTGGGAATTATTGGTCTATGGTTATTCTCCCTTGAATAGAAAGGAAATTTTTGGAGCTGAATAAAAAAAGAGAAGGAATCAATTTACAACTATAAAGAAAACATTAAAATATTATCTTGGAATGAAAAAATTTTATTCCAATCCATCATTGTAAAAAAAAGGTATTACTCAGGATTGAAACCATTTTTTTGAAGAGATTTGGACTCTTATAAATTTTAAATTTATAAGAAAGTTGTTAAGTTTACTGTTATGGTCAGGATAGTTTTTTTTTGAATTTGATAAGAAAAATGATAGGAAGAATTATATGCAGAATGAAATGGGAATGAATTATTTTGATGAAATTTGAAGGCAAGAGGAATAAATTTCAATCTCATGATAAGTGTGGTAAGAAGCATCCTGTGGAGTGTCTTACAAATTCTGGAACATTTTTTTAATGTGTTATGTCAAGAAACATGTCTCATGATTGAAAAGAAAAGAATATTTTTTATGTTAAAACCAATTATGATAAGATGGGATTGATATGTTTTAAATGTCATAATATAGGCCATAATATTAATGCATATATGTAGAAAATATAGAATTATGAGAATTATGAAGACCATAAGCAGTAGTTTGTGGAAAAGTCATTCAAGAATACCTCGGGAAATAAAATATCATGGAATTAAATGGTGATAGGTAAATTTCTTGTTTACTTAGATTATTCCAATTTCTTGTTGTATTTGGGGTCTATATATTATTTTATTTATTGGGACTTTTCTAGTAAAATAATAAAATACCCTCAAGAAATGGAGATATAACTATCGATAAAAATTATAAATAGAAGTATTAAATATACAATGATTTATAAGAATATCCATATGATTGTCTTCAGAATGGGTTTTCATAAAAGTATTATTTTATTTCCCAAAGTCAATTTTGATGTTATTTTGGATTTCAATTATCTCTCTCTTTATCATGATATGATAGATTACAAAGCTAAGTAAATTATATTCAATTTGAATAGTGAATTTGAATTTTTATATAACAATGAATTCAAACATTTCAAAACATATTGAGAAGATATGAATCTAATTAAACACTCCAATTAAAGTTATTTTTCAGATATTTTCCAAGAAAGGGAAGTTGTTTAGATTAGTGATGTGCCTATTGTAAATGAATATTTGAATTTACTTCTTGATGTTTTTTATAGGGTTATTCTTGATAAGGAGATTGGATTAACTATTCTTTTAGTTCTAGAATATAAAACAATTTCAAAACCCCATTTTCAAATGAATCCATTATATTTTTGGGAATTGAGAAGGTAGTTACACGAGTTACTTGATAAGTATGCAGAATAATCCTTATATGTATATTTACACATATAAATGACTTATTTTCATGGTTGTGTATATTAATGACATTATGGTTTATTAGAAATGTTTTTTGGAACATGAAATACATATAAGGATTATTCTGAATATTTTAAAAGAAAATAAGTTTAATGGACAATTAAATAAATATGGGGTTTGGTTATATAATATTTATTTCCAGGGACATATTATTTTTAAAGATAAATAAACTATAGACCCTACAAAATCTAAAGTTGTATAAGAATTTCCAAGACCTACAAATGTCATTAAGATTTAATGTTTTCTTAGATTATAATGAAACTATCATTAGGTAGTTGAAATTTGTTCTCATTTATCTATCCCACTAACCAATTTCACTCAAAAATGAGTTAAATTCATGTTGAGAAAAGTTTGAGATTAATATTTCAAGTAATTGAAAATAATATTGGTTAATTTTATAGTGTTATCCTTTCTATCAAGACATAAATATTTTTTTATTTATAGTGATGATTCATAAAAAGGCCTTTTGTTTTGGATGAAAAATGACTATGTAATTTTCTATGAATCACTCCAATATAAACCACATAAATAGAATTATCCACTATATGAACGTGAGATGACTAAAGCTGTTTTTGCGGTAAAAAATTTGAGGTATTTTTTGTTGGAGGAAAATATGATATATATACTAAAAATAAAATTTCAAAGCATATATTCAATTAAAAGAGGTGAATATGAGAAAAGGAAGATGAATTGAACTAATAAAGGATTATGATTTCATGTTTCATTATCATCTATATAAATCCAACAAGGTATCATATAGAATGTCCTGAAAATATAATTCATTATTATCTACATTATATTTGGAACATTATCCATTGTTTAGTAATGTTTGTTTGACCAAACATGTTAAATACCTTGAGAGGGGCCTGAATTTGGGTTGGAAAATTAAAACAAATTCCCATTTTTGGATCTTGTTTCAGTATTAAGAAACACTCTTATCTCTTCTTCCCATAATAGTAATTAAATAGAATTTAAAACAAGCACATGTCCTAATAATTTTACTTGGTTCACCCTCACTAGGCTACATACAAGAAGTATACAATGACAATGAACCAATTTACCAAATCCACTAACATGCAATAATTTTAGAAATTTTGAATCTAGATGACTTTCCCTAATGGAACTACCAATTACACATTGAAAGCTCAGTGCCCTCTTGACTAAATTATTCTCAATGATACTTCAGAGGGTTTTTCAATTAATTATATGAATCAATATTTTTTACATCCATTTGATGCATCATGAGTCTCAACATTAATCTACATATTTAATATCAACTTATCGTAAACATTTCTTAGAAATTCCATCTCATTCATTAAACTTCTTACCTTCACGAAACTTTTTCACAAATGTTACGAAAATTTTACAACACTTATGAAAATTTTATGTTTAATAATGGAACTCTATATTTTTTCAAAAACTTTTTATTTTTCTTTTTGGAACTCCAACTTTCACAAAACCATTGGTTTTTCATAAAACTCATTTGGTAAAAAAGATACAAGTAATTTTCTTATACAATATATGTTTATGTTGGTAATTATTGTAAGAAATAACTTTACACAACTCTTAAAAAATATTAGATCCCTTCACTAGTAGAACCAGAGGTTTCAGTTTTGGTCTTTAAACTTTGGGTTTTTAGAAACTAAGGTTACTAGAAATGAAAGAAACTATTAGTGTTGGTTTCTGTTAAAACCGACATTAAAAATTCTTCAGATTTACCTTTAACATAATTTTTTTACAAAACCATCATTAAAGGTAATAAATGATCCATTTAATGTATGTTTTATAGAAAATTGATATTAATGGTGACAAAAACCCATTTAACGTCTGTTTTATTGAAAATCTGTGTTAAAAGTGTTCAAAAAAAACCTTGGAATCCTAAAACCCTCATTTTTTAAAACCAAAATATTCAAAATCGTCCTTCTATCAACACTCTATGGAACTTGATGATGCGAAATCACCACTTTCAATTAATTTTTATTATCATTTCGTATTTTTTCTCCTCAATGTTCCAACCTTCATCTTTCTATCATAATCCTTGAAATTATTCGGTCTATAGAAGCCATATTCTAGTTGACCCAAAACAATGGTTCAAGGTTTTTTTAAGTTCTTATCCTTAATGTTTTCAATTTTTTTCCTAAATGTTATATAATTTTTTATATTGCCACTGACTTTGAGTGAGTTCATCAAAATTGAGGATCTATTTTGCAATATCAACCATCAAATTTTGTAAGTTAAGTTTTTTGAAGATAAATTAACTATCTATTTGTTATAAATTTTATTAATACATTCCTTTTTTTATAGGAATTTTATAATCAATTATAATTTTTTTAAAAAAAAATTTAATTTCGTAATTTTTTTGTGATTTTAATTTTCCCCATAATTGTTTTTGCTTAAAACTGTTTGTATTCATTATTGTTTATATTTATTATTATTTTGAATATAATTTTTTATGGTTGAAATAGTTTTTTTTCAATTTTTATTTCATTTATATATATTTTTGTCATTATAATGAATTTTGATTAAATTTTTTTATTGTAACTTTTTTCACATTTAAATTGTTTTTAATACATAAATTATATGTTAAAAATTTAGGCATGTTTATATTATCTATTTTTATAAATTCTTATCACATGTATTTATATTTTTCAATGATATGTTTTGATAATTTTGTATAATTATTTTTGATCAAATAGTTATCATTAAATGGTTAAATGATTATTTTGATTATATGTTTCTATGTTTTATATTTATCTATTTTTATATATTTTGAAATTTTTATATGTTTTAATATATTAACATTTTATATTTTGATCTTAATTATTTAATGGATTAAAATTAGAAATTTTCTTGAAGAACCACTGATGAATATAGAAAATGAGTTTATGATTTATTGTAATTTTCTAAACCAAATATTTAAAAAAAATATATGATTTTCTCTCCTTGAATTATGTGTTTGGATATGAAAAAGTTAAATATCATCTGATTTTGTATGCTTTTAACCATAGTTATTAACATTTGATCTAACATGATGATATATCATGAAATTAAACATATAATGTTTAAGAAAATAGTTAGCATGAGATAGAGGATCATATTGGGGAATTAATTCATAATGTATGACTTATTGAAAAAATCCAATATTGAATGATTTTATAAAGATTCTGAAGAACCATTAATCGAAGGTTTCACTAAATTTACAGTTTTATTAGCAGTTTGGAGATAAGTTAACTTGAAAATAAGAAATTGTTGGATTGATGAAAATTTTCCTGAATTTATTGAACTTTTAAAAGAGCTACTTCCAAAAGGAAATAAGCTTCCCAATTTCAATTATGACTTAAAGAAAATATTATGTCTATGGGATTAGGGTATAGAAAGATACATGCATTCCCTTATGATTTTGAGTTATATAAGAATGAATTTTAATGTTTATGAAAATTTCCTAAATATAGGTGATCAAAATATAATATAGATGTAAAATTCAACTTTGATTCATTCTTAGTTATAAATACCAAACCTCACACTAAATTAATTTGGTATCATACTATAATTTGAAGTTTTAAGTGACTATTTGAAAATTCAAATGATGAAAAAATGTTAATATGAAATATAAATGAGTGCAAATTTTATGGAAACTTTCTTCACCCAGCTGATTAACCTCAAAAGAAGTGATTTTATAAAAAATGATGATTTTGGAAGTGAAGCTAGAAATCAAAGAATATGAATTTACAGAACATATCGGAGTCCTCGTAGCCAATATAGTTCATTGCCTATTTTTTGGTAGTTTAAAAATATATCCCATATATATATATATATATGAAAAAAGTATACTATGATGAGATTGATGTTTTTTTGGACCAAAATAGCTATAAAATGATATTTTTGTGTATCTTTAACAAATTGTTTATGATTTAAAATTTATATGGATAATAAGTGTTATAATTTTTGATGTATATAAGAAAGAGTATTTTATTTTTCTTTCTATGATAATGTTCACTATAAATGAATTTCCTATATAGGGAATATTATCTAGATATAGTGTTAATAGACATAAATCAAGTCCAATTTATGTAGAAGATACTTCATATTATCAATTTCATAATGGAAGAATGATAGTGTACGTGGTAAATTGAATATGTTTCATGAATGGATCATCCTAATTGTAGAGTAAAAAAGGTAATTTAATGGTTTATAGAAATATAATATCCTCCACCCCATAACCATTGTCAGTAGTAGAATATTATGAAAAGGTGAGAAATATTGATTTCACATTTAGATAGAAATGATTTTCTGGTTATGAAAAAATATTTTGAAGAAACAATCTATATTGTATGAACTACCTTATTAGATATTTTTAGAGATAAAAAATAACATTGACATTATGTATATTGAAAAAAATATTTATGATGGTTTTATTGGAAATTTTTTATACATAAAAGGAAAAAAATATGGATTGTATACTAGATTGTACTTGATATCAATGTAAATACATATGGAGCTAGCTCCCATTATGAAAGTAAACTAAACATATTTACCTTCGGCGTGTTGTACACTAATCAAGACCAATAAGTTCAATTTTTTCCATTTTCTACATGGTATTAAAGTACCCAATGGATATCAATAAAACATAAATAATTTGGTTCCATAGAAGGATTTTAAATTTATATGTATGAAATCTCATGATTATAATGTATTGATGAAAAAAATACTACCAATATCACTGTGTGGTGTATTTTTGATAAATATTAGAAATTCTATCACCATGTGATGTTATTTTTTCAAATCCATTTATTTAAAATCCATTTATCCTAAAAAAATTGATGTGTTGGACAATGAATCTTGTAACGTCCTAGAATCAGATGCCACTGAAAGGTGCCCCAAGTCCATTTGGACATAAGGACGTAAGAGCATCACCCCAAATTCTAGAGGCTGCCGACTAGTAGTGAGGAACTAGGTGAGTCAGTGGGGAGACTATTCCCCCATTACTTGAGTGTATCACAACAAAAATATCATTCAAGTAGCAAAATCAATAATATAATAAGATAACAAAAATACACATTTAATGAATGGTAGTATAAACAAATCCAAAAGACATTCTATATATAAAACGATGTTAAATGTCACATGTTTCTATAAAATATCCAAAATAGGAATACAAGAAAGATGTAAAATATAGATAAAAAGTACAAAAATAATCCCAAAAGTATCCCAATAGCATTATAAACTTCATCTTGGTCCCATGCTCTCTTTTTATCAGCATAAAATCAAGTACTAAGAGGAGTAAACTTTCCATTATCATTACCAACAATAATATAATTTATTTGGATCCAAAAATGTGACTCAAATTAGGTGATAGATATAATCCCAATAAGAAATCCCCAATGTCTATTCCAATCATTCGGTGAATATATATAGCAGGCAGTGTGTAATGAGTAAAGAAGTAAACAAGGATAACTCGAAAGTAAACATCTTTTATGAGAAGGTATCCATTTAATATCCCTTACATTTAATTCATATTCATTTAACAATTCAATTAAATTGAATTTATAAGTCATGAGATCCTAGTCAGGCCTAAAATCCACCGTGTAACTAGAAGCACAATAGATTTCTTATATGGGCATATAAAAATTACAATTCAAGACCAACTCTAAGATTATGCATTGGATTGGAGACACGTCATATGCCATTTTAATTCATTTAGTACCTAAGTCCATCCCTGAAATTCCTAATATGGAATTCCATTATCACCCAAGGTATAATATCAACCAACACACTATAAGCATATCCTGAGAGAATCTCAAAGGAACCCAATATCACTCTAGGTGAGGTATAATGTCACTTCCAATCGAGTTAGTCTTTTGCAGTCCATGAAGGGAGCTCATGTATCACCGATGACATAAATAGTCAACCCCCCTTGAGTATTTCCATGGAATTATAATATGAATTTAGATATCACTCGGTATATAAGTCAAGTCTAAAGGATTTTCTCCATGGAATCCCTCATTTCGATCCATATATCGCTCATGGAATATATAGGTTTAAGCTATTGAGTCCGTTTATGGAATTCTAATGTGGATCCACGTATCATACAATGTGTAGATAATCATTAGGACCAAGATTCTATCAACGACATTCCAATCTAGATCTATGTATCACCCTTTTATATTACTCATTTATTCAATTCCATTTCAATTATACAATTCATTAAACATACCATGATAAAAACTAAAGGCAGTTAATATAATTCACCTCAAAATGGTGACTCAAGCAAGGAACAACCTAAAAGGATTGGATTTTCATATACTCATGTGGTCATAACATGATAATGAGCTTCCCATTCTTAATCAGTCCATCACATAGCATGGCCTCAACATAACTCACAATGGTGAGCAATTCAAAGTCCATTCAAATACTCACATGTCCATTTTTAATATAACAAGACTAACAAGCCTATCAAGCTATCACATGGATTAGTTATTATACAAAACACATGGGAAGATCAATGATTTGAAAATTTCAAGCCAATTGCATCCATTCATATCATAGACTATACTTTACTCACATGGCCAAGGAAAATAGACTTTTAACAACAAAGGTATATATGGGTCAAGGGGAAAGTCATCCATCACATACCCTTAATTAATTTCATTTAAAATTGAATTAATAAATCAATTAATCAATTTGATTTATTTACATATTCACAAATGACATCCCATGATCAAGGGGTAAAAGCACACCTCATAAGAATCCAAAGCCAAAATCCATAATGGGTCATTTCAAGATAACACACCCATGGGTTGGTTATTATTAAATGTATAAAACATATAATAAGAATTATCAAGACCATTCAATTAACTAAAACATGAATTGAAATAATAGGGTTCCATTTCATTTTTGTTGACACCCAGAAATTGGGCGTGTGACACGAAAACATATATAAACAGCCTTAGTTTAGGTGAAAGGCTTGAGACCACACACCTTAGGTCTGTGCTTGATAGCTCATTGAGTATCAATCTATCATTCATCCCTGATATGGAGAAATTTGAAGAACATATGAAGAACAATAAATTAGGGCACGGAGGACTAAATCCAAAGAGCAGAAATAATATCCTAAAATATCATGAATTAATAAAAAGGAATCAATGACTTACTATTTCAGATCTGATAATATGAACTACATTTGAATAATAGGTTGTATAGAGAAGCAATCTAAATTCCTAGATTATGCTCAAGGTTGATAGCTCACATAGTTTCTCTTTTATGTGAAATTAAAGAGAAATAGGTTTTATGTTATAAAATATTTCTGGGAAAAATCATCATTTTATCCAAAAAAAACTAGGCTGCAGGGTTTAGGCAAACAATTTGTTAGACCATGGGTCAAGTCGCACTGTCTAATGTAGGAGGAAGGGGCACTCACATGGTTCCCCCACATGGTTTACTAACCATTCATAAACCGTGTTAAATGCCTCTATTAAGATCTGGTAAAAAATTTAGAGCTTTCTACACAGCTGTGTGGCCCTACTTGCACTATTTACACTAACCATGAAACCACCTCTTTTCACCCAAAACATGGGTTTTGGGCTCCAGACAAGCTCTGTACACCCCAGAGACCTCTGTGAGCTCAACAGGAACTCACATTAGGCAATATTTATGCAATTAAACTTATAATTGATAGAAAAAATAAATGAATTCCTTAAAGAATAGCCGTATTCTTACAAACAACCCCCTAAAATAATTTTTTCCCAAAATTTCCCACTCAAGGGTGATCATGAATATCTGAGAACAAATCCAACCACTGTGGTCACACATCAGCCTCCCACTGCTAGGTCTCGTCTTTCACCCAACCATGCTACCATTTCACCCATACTAAGGTAATGGTGCAACAACCCGACCCCAGTTACCCAGAGTCAGTGCATTATTTTAATACATTAGCATGATTATAAGGAATCATGTCCTGAAGGACTGATTGGTTTAGCAGTCTTGGAAAATAGATTACATACATGAATGTTACAATACAATTTCTAACATAAAACACAACATTAATTATCTATTTAGAACACCATAATTTCCCTAGATTCACCATGTATATCAAACATAATACACTTCTTAGAATCTTGGGAAAATAAAACCTAAGAAAGGGGTGAGCTCAAACACTCAGTAAGAGTAAGCAATACATCGGAAGATAACATAATCATTAGGCATAGTGAATAATTGAAAACAAATGCCTTTAAAAAAAATAAACATGAACTCTTTATGGAAAAAATATTAGTTGAGTAAATAATTCCATAATAAAACATAGTCATGGGTATTCTACTAGTCTAATAACCACATGAACCATCAATAATATTTTCATAATGAGGGAATTTATAATGCAGGACATTCTGAAACATTTTTTCAAGGCCTCATCCAAGATGTCTAAAAATTGTTAAGGGCCTCGACCAAAAGCATATATCAAATTGGGAAAGGCCTCATCCAATTACACATCTAATTGTCTCATGAGACCTACTGATGCACCAAGGAGCTATAGTGGGCTCCACCTGTCACTTACTAAGTCCAATACATTCCTCATATGAAAAGGTTAAAAAAACATACACATTAATATTAAAACTAGCATATGAAATGTCAATACTTTAACTATAAACCATAAATGGTATAAAAATAACACATCCATAGTCAAACATATCATAAAACCTTAAATACAATATGGAAGATTTGTATCATAATAAATAAACTCCAAACAAGTGTAAAATTTATCAATGGATGTTGACATAGATGAAATTGATAATATTTGAGAGAAATATCTCTTTATATTTTGAAATCATTTAAGAGTCACATAATTATAAAGGAAGTCATTTAAAATCAATTTTTGAATCAAAGTGTCCCATACCACTTTGAAACTTTTTAAATAAATTAACTTTTTAAAACAATAATGTCAATATAAATAAATCCTTACAACCATTTTGAAAACATGGACATTAATTAGAAATATTTAGAAGAATAAATATCTAAAACATTTTAAATGATGTTTTAGTTGTAGATTAACTTATAAGTAATCCTTTTAAAAACTCTTTTATGAAACCTGGACATGGATAATAAATATGTCACAGTAAAAACATACACATAAACAATCTCAGATAATAATGAGATTAAGGATTTAACCCTTACCTTGTACTTTTACTTCATCGAGGGTACATTAACCTCCTGTATAATAGTTAAATCATTGTTATTAAATTATACAAGAACTACATACATAAATATTATATCATATATGATCTTCTAATATTTCTTTATTAATAATATTTTAGTAGTATCATTATTTCGAGTGTTAACTGATTCATTTTCCTATATATGCTTGGTTACGTAAGCCATGTTTTTTATGGATATGATGTATTTGATTCATATCATAAATGATATTAAGTTTTTAAAAATTATTTTTAATCATAAAATGAAAATTATTCTTGAATGATTATTATGGGGAATGAATCTCATCACGTTCGTGGAGACGGTAATCTGTTCGTATGCACGAGCGACAATATAGTTATATTGATGGTGAAATCATATGTAATTGGATGTTATATCATATATATAGAATAATTAACATGTTATATTTATTATTTACATTATTTATAGTCATTATTATACTCATTCTAATAATTAAGTGTTTGAATAAAAAACTACACCACGACGTAGAGACGATAAGCCATACGTACGTACATATGGTGACTTTGTCATTTATAGGATTGATAGAATAATGAATATGGTTGAACCATATTTATAACAACATCACTTTATGTATAAGGTAATGAATTTATCATTTGGGTATGGAAACAACAAAGAAAGAGGAAGTGGAAGAAGAAAGGAACTTGAAAGAGGGTGGTGAAATTATTACCTCTTCTTCGGGTGTTTCCTTTTGAGTTGATCAGAAGGGCTCCTTAGGTTGGATTTATGATCAAAGTAATGAATCTAGGTATAATTGAGGGTGGTTGGGAGGATATTTGATCAGGTTTTGGCTGATCCAAATGGCTTTGGAGGTGTGATTTTGAGAGAAGGGGAAGTACCCTTTTATAAGAGAGGTGAGGGTCACTTTAGGAAAACATTGAAATATTATTTTATTATACAATCATATTCAGTTTATAATGGCTTCAAAATGATTTATTTCGATGCTATGGTGGGTATGGGTCGAAATACTCTAATCCAATACGTTTTAGATAGGTTTATGTCACCATATTAACCTTATCTATTACATTTAACTCTGTTAAATAGTTTAACTTTTACCATGTATTCTTGTATTATTATAATAAATGGTTAATAAACTTACTATAAAAATACAAGAGAACATCAAGTAGTTAATTATTGATATATCTATCCTTATATAATTCCTTTGGATTAACCTTATATTTTTAGTAATATTATATCAATTAATAATATAGTATTTGTTTTAAAAACTAATTTTGGTCAATTTTGACACTATTTGGTATTTTGTTTTTGTTAAAGACATAAAAGCGTGATTAATTTGAAAAAAAATAATTGAATCAAACCTAAAAAGTCACATTGACCTATAAAATTATGGGAATTCATCAAAAGTCTCATATTACATTAATTTGGATATTTATAATATCAATTAGTTTAATCTTTCATTAATAAGGTAATTACTATATCATCATTGTGTCATAAATAAATTAAATTATCTGAAATCTAAAAATTATAAATAAAATAAAATTATGTAGGAAATAGTTTTATCTTTATAATTAAAATTTATAGTCGAAATTATAACTTATATAATCCATTTTAATTTTTTTTTACTAAAAGATATATGTTTATGACATTTTTGTCTTTAATTAATATACACTGTCATTATCACTCTCAAGTGGCACCATGGGGTCCCAAAATCGACTCAAGGATTCCCATGGTCAGAATGTATCAACCAATAGGAATATGAAATATTTTAGGGTAATTTAATATCACTATAATAATATTTGTTTACCCTTATTTACCAGATTTACCCTTTAACCATGGTAAATAAAATATTTACTGAAGTAAATATTAATAATGTCTCAATATAAAAGTTACTTATTTACAAAATTTGGACCTCCTAATTCCAAATATGGAATCCATTTTTCCAAATTCAAAACATATAAGTGGAATAAATTAATTTAATATTAATTCCCATTGTCAAAATAAAAAGCGTGTTTTTAAGAAATAATAACTATCAAAAGATTGATACTTGTTTATGTCCAGTTTAAATGTGAAATTACATAAAATGACCTAAATTATATTAAATGATAAAAATATAATCTAAAGATACTTAAAAACCATTCAAATTTATAATTTTCCATCATAAATTATTTTGATTAAAAAATTTATTTTTAATTAATATTTAGTATTTTTCACTATTCAAAAAAAATTGAAAGTTTTTCGTAGAGTACCAAAAATTTATCCATACTAAATTTTTATGTTCTGATTCTAAATAATAATTTAATTTCATTAATTTTAATATATAAAAGTTTCTAATATTGGGTTTTATAAAAATTTCTCCATTAAAAGGCGTTAAAATTGCATTTTTTGAAAAATACTTTTTTTATTTGAAAAAATGAATTTGTTCTTATATTATGTCTAAGAAACTCATAATATGGATTCTAAAATTATATTTAGTATATAAAATTCAAAATTTAGTTAATACTATTCATAACCTCTTTTTGAAAGGCTAGTTTGGTAAGTCATGGTGCACTTCAACTCGATGTTGCATGTAGCGCAAGTTATTGAATTTATTTGAAGAGATAATGTACTATGAAATCTTGGGGTGTTAAAAATGGACCAACCTCGACGACCCTTTATTCTACCATCCACAATACATATAAGTTTCTCCTAAAAATAATTAACTACTTGTAACTTGACATCCTTGGGATAAAATGCATGAGACAGGTCTGAATAGTAGTGTCACTACTGATAAACATGGAAGACGTTGTGCATAGCCCAATACCTCTAAGATAACTACAACATATAGGCTACTAAACCGAATCTTTCCAAAATATTGAATGGCTTGACATATCTCATCGAAAGCTTACCATGTATCCTGAATCTCTTATGTCCCAACCTTGGTGAAACATGTAGAAAAACTCGATCCCCAACCTCAAAATATTGAGGTCACATGTTGTGATTAGTGTATGATTTTGGATGAGACTGTGAAGTAGCCATATGCTTTCGAATAAACTTCAATTATTTTTCGGTCTCCTACACAATACATAGTCCCATTATAGAAGACTCTCTGGCCTCCATCCAATACAGGGGTGATCAACATATCTTAATAGACAAAGACTCATATAGAACAATCTGAATAGTATCTTGAAAGATATTATTTTAGGAGAACTAAATCAGAGGTATATGCCTCTCCCAAGAGCACTAAAAAACTATGATTCCTGATCAAAACATGTTCTCAAGAATCTTAATAATGCACTTTGATTGGTCATCTGTCCGGGGGTGGTATGCCATTTTCAGAAGTAACTGAGTACCCAATACCCACTGTAGACTTTTCCAGAACAGAGAAGTAATTCAAGGATCCCTATTTGAAATGATAGAATGTGAGACCCCAAGTAGGCATACCATCTCATGGATATACAACCTCCCAAGCTCATCAACTGAAAAACGCCTCCAATATCTCAATGTGTGTACAACTGTCACTAAATCAAGATTGTTTGTTGGGTAATTCCTCTTATAAGGCCTCAAGTTCCGAGACACATATGAAACGACTAGATCCCCCTACAAAAGAACTGCTCCCATCCTGATACATGATTCACCACATTACATATTATAAATCCTGGCTGGATCTAGAAAAATCAATATTGGTGTTGAATTCAATCTCTTTTTCAGCTCATAAAAGGCTGTATCATAGGAATATGACCACACATACTTCACACCCTTTTTAGTCAATCCATTCAACAACATTGCTATGCGTGAGAAGTATTTTATAAAACATATGTTGTAACCAGCTATCCTAAAGAAAATTCATACCTCAATGAAATTCTTAGGTTGATCCCTAGAGACTAAAACTATCACCTTCTCTGGGTCCACTGATACTTCTGTCTCTATGATGATATGACACATGAATTCAATCGGATCCATCTAGAAATAGCACTTTGTGAGATTATCATATAACTGATGCTCCCTTAGAGTATTCAAAATGATCTCAATATGGGATCATATTTGTGTCATTATTTAGAATACTCCATTATATCATCCCCAAAAACCACCAAAAATTAATTGAGATAATGATGGAACACTTAGTTCATCAATTATTTGAAGAAAGTGGGTGCATTTGTGATACTGAACAACATAACCAAATACTCATATAGACCGTAAATACTCTAAAAGGATGTTCAATGAATATCTGATGGCTTACCATACACCAGATGGTAACTATATCTCAAATCAATCTTTGAGAAGACCCAATATCCTTAGAGAAGGTCAAGGACATCATCTATCTGTAGTAGAGGATACCGGTAATTAACCGTCAACTGGTTCAACAATCAGTAATCCACACATATCCTAAGGGTACCTTATTCCTTTTGAAAAAAAGGACTAGAGAGGGCCATTGAGAAGTATTGGGTTAGATTAATTCATTTTCCTATAATTCCTTGAGACGCCTCTTGATCTATTGTATCTCAGTAGTAGTTATCCAATAAGGAGGAATGGATACAGGTGAAGCTCCTGGAACTATCTTGATAGAGAACTCTACCTCTCTCATTGGAGGTAATCCTAGGAAGTCGTATGGGATGGCGTATATGAAATGATCAACAAATAGATGGAATTACACCTTACATGTTCCATGATCATCCAGATTTAAACAGACAATCAAGGCATTAATCCCACCCATCTAAAAATTTTGTGGTCTAGCTTGACTTGACTGGACATCCAATTCACCCTTGTGCATAAAGTCACTACCCTCTGGTGATGTGAAATTAACCCTCCAAATATAGAATTCAACATAAGATCGATAAGCTATGATCCAATATATCCCAAGTATGACCTGAAACCCCATCATCTCGAGGACATAGAGGTTCCAAAAAAAGTGATTCCCACCAATATCTGGGGGGAACTCCCTACATCAACATACACCCTCTGTTCTGATCCCCAACATAGTGTATAGTGTCATAACTCCCTCAAAAATATAAACACTAATCCCAAGGCTCTCAACAATGGGCATAGATATAAAACTATGTGAACCCCCTGTATCAAATTGTGTAGAAACTAAAGTAGAACCTACTAGAATAGTATCCATGACATTAGATGGTCTGAGATCCTTCTCTTGTTGGGTCCATTTCACTACATATAACATTCTTGAATTTTGCCCTATGATACTATTTAGGTACCCTGAAAAGATCCACCCTACTTTCACTACCCAACTGGTGTCTGAATACCATGGTGGCAACCACCACCTCAGCCTGATCAGCCTGCTATATTTCAACTCCCTTCCTGGGGAGAAGATTCTGACCCTAATCTTGAATTTAGAGTCATTGCAGACCCTCTCTCACTGGCTGCTGGTGGAAACATTCTACATAAGTGTTGTATATGGCCCATCTTTCCATAGGAATGAAACTTGACTAGGTCTATCATACACTATGGGCTCATATGTCCCATCCTACCACACTGGTAGCACCTCACCTGGATACCTGAATACATGTTCTAAATGTTAGTATCACCACATGAATGTTTATTACGATGCTTCCTACTACCGGTTGATGTATTACCATACTAATTCATTGAACCACTATCACTCACTCCCCCAGATTCCCTTAGGTTATGCTATGTGATTTGTTATTGATTCACTATCCCAGATACTATAGTCAACTGGAAGAAATTAACCTACGATCGAATGTCATACCAGAGACCATCCTCGAATCGCCCCTCTTTATACAAATCATCATTAATCAGAACATGTGTGAATAGTTTGAGTTTAGTAAAACGAGTCAAGTAATCCACAAATGATAGCATGTCCTACTCCAGATGCATAAACTTCCGGGCTTAATTGACCATCAAAATCTTAGGATATGAGTATTCATATAAGGCTAACTAAAAATATATCCAATCCATTTCTTGAGGATGTTTTTTTTTGAGTGATAACATCCCACCATCTCTTGGAGGAGTCAAAGAGCATATACGAAGTGAGCTTGACCCTCCTCTCAAAAAAAACATATCAAGATGTTCAATGATAGAAATCATGTCCTATATCCCTGACATGGAAGCCTATGGTCATATATCCCATGAAAATGTGGGTGGATTCTTCTACCATAACACTCATGTCAACTCATCCATAGATGTGGCAGGATGCGCTTCTCCCTAAAAGGTCTGCATGAAGGGAATAAATTTTTCATGGAACTATGTGTTAGAAACCACATCTGATTCACCAGTTGGTTCCTCAGCTAGAACAACTTGAGGATCCACTAGTAGTTCATGTCCCACTACCTCCATATTTTGATCATTTCCACCCTCCTCGCATACAACTGTGGGTCTTCATGGTGTTATATCTCTATAATGACAAACACATGCCTCACTTCATGACCATTCTTATAGTTCACATCTAAAAAGTGTAGATAAAAATATAGGATAGGTACAATCCCTCCTATTAGATTACACCCCTCTTCATACCCTTCGTGATAGGTCTGTGTGATAAACATATCACACAAAAAGTGAGATAAACTACTGAAAGACAACTACTAAGGTCGGTTCTGGTCAAGTTCTCTACTGCTTGATATTTTAGTTTCACTTGTTTTCATATTTATCTCATTTCAAACTAATTTCACATTAAAATTCATTGAATAGATACTCATTTCATGTTTATCAAATCCCTTTTATAAGGGTAAACCAATGGTATTCTGAATTCCAATCCAGGGGGGGATAAACTCTTGAAGGATTAAAGCTTGGCATGCACCTATCACACATCACAACACACTTCACCGTAAGGTTGAATCATGATCCTCCAAATTCCGATCCACAATGGAACATACACCCCAGGGACCAAATATTGTTTCCCATCTATTTCACACCATAATACACCCCAATATACCTAACACAATAGCACGCATATGTATCACATAACCTATCACAACAACATGAAATCAGTAATACATCTTATATGGAATGGCATAATGCATTGTATGTGAAATCTAGAAGGTTCCAATATGCTGAATGAGATGGAATACCCTCATCTCATCAGTTTGAAATATAATGGAACCAAAATTCATATCAACAATAACAACATAAATCATGTGAATCACCCAATGGAGGAATCAAATCAACTGTAACAGTCAAAATCTATAAAAAAAAATTCAATTTGAGGCAATTTGGAATTTTCCTTTATGTGGCTTAGGTATGCCTGAGAACAGATCATTGGAAATTTCATATTTGTTCCCATACATTATATTATCACTAAATAGTATTGAAAACCAGAAAAGAACCTCCTATAATAACAATTTGTAACATCCTGGACCTGAATTCCACTGAAAGGTGCCCTGATTCTAGTTTGACACATGGCCTCAAGAACATCACCCCAAATGCCAAAGGATACTGACTAGCAGTGAGGGCCTAGGTGAGTTAATGTAGAGACTATTCCCACATTACCAAATTGTATCATAGTAGAAATTTCATGAAAGTAGCGTAAGAAGTAATATTGTTAGATAACAAAAATAAATAGTGGAAGACTGATAGTATAAACAAAGGAAAAAATACATCTGGTATACAAAACGATGTTACGTGTCACATTTTTCTATTAAATATAAAAAATAGGAATACAAGATAGATGTACAATATATATAACAAAAGTAAAAAAAGTAGCCTAAAAGTATCCTAATAGAATCACAAGCCTCAGCTTGGTCTCATTATCTCATGCTCCTTAGTATAAAATCATGTACCTGTAGGAGGGTTCTTACCCTTATCATTATCTGCAATCATATAATCTATTTGGGTCCAAAAATGTGACCCAAACAGGGTATGAAATATAATCCCAGTAGGTAACCACCCGAGGTCTGTTCCAATCAGTCATGGAATATATATAGCAGATAGTGTCCAATGAGTAACGAAGTTAACATGGAGAAATCAAAAGTAAACATCCTTTATGTGCATATACTAATTTAATATCCATTACATTTAAATTCATATTCATTTAAAAATTCAGTTATTTTGAATTTAGAAGTCTATAGACCTAGATCAAGCCAAGAATCCCTTATGTAACTAGAAGCACAATAGATGCCTTAGAATGTCATCTAAACAATACAAGTCCAGACTAACTCAAAGCTTGTGCTTTGGCTTGGAGACGCATCCTATGTCATTTTATTTAATTTTATTCCTTAATAACCTATGTTTGTCCTATAAATTCCTATTTTAGAATTAATGTGTCACTCTATGTATAATATCAACCAACACCCTACAATCCCATCCCTAGTGAACGTCAAAGGAACTCGGTATCACTCTAGGTGAGGTATAATGTCACTACCAATCGGTTCTGTCCTCAACAGCCCACTAAGGGAGGCCCAGTATCACCCATGGGATAAATATTCAATGCCTCTTGAGCCCATCCATGGAATTATAATATGAATTCATGTATCCCTCTGCATATAAATCAATCCTCTAAGAGTACAACCATGTAATATCTCATTTGGATCCATGTATCACTCGTGACATATATAGGTTTAAGCCATTGAGTCCATCCTTGACATTCTATATTGAATCCACATATCACCCATGTAGTATATACTCAATAAGAACAAGTGTATGTCCATAAAATTTTTATCTGAGTCCAAGTATCACCCTTTCCTATTAATCATATAATCAATTACATTTTATTTCATCAAGTCATTAAACATGATATGGTCAAAACTAAAGGCATTCATTATAACAAACCTCAAAAGGGAGACTCACACAGGTACCAATCTCAAAGGATTTACCTTTTATCTACTCACATGATCATAACATGATAATGATCTTACCATTCTTAATAAATCCACCACATAGCATGGTATCAACATAACTCACAAGGGATAAAATTCAAAGACCATTCAAATACACCCATGGCCATTTTAAATATAACAATCCTAACAAGATTATCTAGCTATCACATGTATTGGTTATCATATAAATCACATGGAAAAGTAAATGATTAGAACAATTCAATCCAATTTCATCCATTCATTCTATAGCCCCTACATTACTCACATTGTCAAGGAAAACATTATTTTAACAAAAAAGGCATAAATTGGTAAAGGGTAAAGTCATCCATCCACAAACCTTAATTAATTTAAATTAAAATTCAGTTAATAAATCAATTAGTCAATTCGATTTATATACCAAGTCACAAATGGCATCCAATTATCAAGGATAAAAAATCATGTCTCGTAGGCATCCAAAGCCAAAAGCCATAAAGGGTAATTTCAAGGAAACTCACCCATGGGTGGTTCTTATTCAAGGTATACAACCTATAAAAAAAATTAGATAGCCTATTAAATTACCTAAAACATGATTGGAAATAATATGTTTTAATTTCATTTTTTTACACTCTGAAATTGGGAACACGACATGAAGACATATATAAATGGCACAAATTTAAGTGAAAGGAAAGAGTACACTGACCATAGGTCTATGCTTGATAGATCATACAATATCAAGATATTATTCAGCCCAGATCAAGAGAAATATGAAGAATAGAAAAAGAAAAATAAATTAGGGAATAATATCCTAAATCCAAATAGTTCAACTGATATCCAGAAATATCAAGAATTTCTAAAAAGGAATCGAGGACTTACCCTTTTAGATCCGATGAGATGAACTGCATTTGAATATGAGGTCAGATAGAGAAGGGATATAAATTATATGATTTGGATCAAGGGGGAGATCTCACATAGTTTTCCATTTCTATGAAATATTGGAGAAATAAGTTTAATGTTATAAAAAATTTTAGCAAAAATCATCATTTTACACAAAACACTAGGTCGCATGGTTTTGGAACATGGTTTTTAAAACCATGAACCAAGCCGCACGGTTGACTATAGGAGGAAGGGGAGATCTTATGGTTACCCCACATGTCTTACTAACTATGAGAAAGCTATGTGAAATTCCTATATTATATCTGATAAAAATGCAAACCTAGCTGCACGACCATGCAACCCTACCCGCACGGTTTACACTAATAGTACTGACTCTTATTTTCATCTAGAACTTGGGTTCCGGGATCCAGACTAGCCATAGACACCCCAGAGCCCTCTGTGGACTCAATGAAAACTCACATTAGGCCATATTAAAGAAATTAAACTGAATATTGATAGGAAAAAAGATATGCGTACCTAAAAGAAGAACTAGGTTCTTACAAATATACCCTTATACTTTGTCAACTATAAATGTTTTTCCAACCAATATTTTTTGTTATAACGGTTCATCTGAAGATTAATTTGGTGTGAGAGATAATAATATGTGGGACTTTTTAGTAAAATTGCACATATCTGTTAAATGATACATGAAAATTTAAATGGGAAATGTTAAAAATACTCATCACTCAGAGGCCTCTAATTTTAAAAAATATATATCAAAAGAGGCGATTTAGTTATATATTGATTATTTTTATGAATTGGAGCACATTGGTATTCCTATATCTCAAAATTTGAGAAGTGATCGTGAAGGTAGATGGATTTTTGGATTAATGGTAAAGTTAATTGCCCAAGATGAAGTAATGTAGACACATTTTTACATATTGAACATCATAGATATGGTATAACCATATATATCATCACAGATTATAAGATTGGAGGTATGATATCTGAAAATAAATGAAAAATTATTAATTATTGAGCATAAAGATACATTTTTTGCATGTATTGAAAATAGAGTTAAAATAGATTTATCTTCATCAACAACATTGAAATGGTTGGGAGGGGACTATATCTTAATGTGATCGCATGGTCTAGTTTTATTATTAATTGTAACACATTTTACACAAAAAAAATAGGATGAACAGACTAGTATTCAAAATAGCGGGGTAATGGTCAACACTAAAGCATTTCATTTTTTGAGTGAAAATAATGAAAACCCAATTTCAGCATCAACAACATATTTTAGAGTTGATATAGATATATGGGAAATTGATTATACTAATTTTTTTGTAACAATGTTTGAGTGTAACAAAGTTGATAGTAATTATAGTGTGAAACATGATGATTATTGATTTATACTCATAGATTTTAAAACATTTAGTTGCAAAGAAGAATCATTTATCATGAAGACACATGAAAAGTAAATATTTTATGTCACTATCCCATCAAATTATCAGTGATCTATCATTTTGCAAGGGAAATAATTTATTTGGGTGATGATAATGATGATGATGTCATCGATTTATGTGATGTTTCTTTATATATTACATGATTTATGGATGATAACAATGATTATATTACAGACATATTTCTTGTTATCTGAAATGATCGCATTGAAGGTATATGAGAAAAAACTATGTTTCTCATCTAATAATTAAAGAAATTATTTATATTTTATTTATTTTTGAAATTTATAGATGTAAATACTCTATTATTATATTTTGAAGTCTAATCCAATATATATTGATTATTTGAATGTTTTTAATTTTATATTCAATACTTCCGATTAATCATTTTTTTATTGAATCCCCAATGAACGTCATTATGTTTTGGGTAAATTTATGTGTATAAAAAAATTATAGTAACAGTGATATTTGAATTTATAAATATTGATCATTTTTTTCAAATTTGAAATAATGTTTATATTAATTAGTTTTTATTACATTTTTTTGGTGAATCATGAAATCATTATTATTCAGGAAACTTAATCACGTGTGGAACTATTTTTTTAAATTCATATTTTTGTATTCATTATTTTTTTATATTCACTTTTCAAATAATATACATTTACACAAAATATCATTACATTCAACAATTTAAATGACAAACATAGAGGAAGAGGATCATTTATTAAGGTATGTGTATATTTTTTTTCATATTATTAAACATTCAATAATGAAATTATTTTAGGAAATTGAACTTTTAATTCATAAAAAATTATTTGCAGGACTATTGGTAAGCCTCCTATGATGGAGTATTATTTTTCTTATCTAGAAAATATGATTCCTAGAATTTGTAGATATAGGATTATATATTTACCTAAAATTTGACTTGATCATGGAGAAGATGGGATACATATTAATTTTTATGGTAATAAGAACACAACTAACCCAAATTAAATAAATTTAAGAGTTATTTCGGCATGGAGAACCATTATAGGATTAAAATTTTATATCCAAATTCAATTTCCATAGATACAATGTAGAAAGGGAAGTTGTGGGAGTACTTAATGGTAAAATATATCAACTAATTTATTTTATCTCATTATTTGAATATTATATATTTCATATGACTAATTACTGATGAAATTTAAATTTCATGGAACAAAAGATATTATGAAAACATGTCTATCTTTAGTGGGTTTTACTAGAAAAATTGTTGAACAAAATTGAAAAATAAATATTTTTTTGTAATGTTACAGAATGAAAAACTATGTCTCATATATAAGTAATTAAATATAGATACATAAACTAAAATTTTCTCCAACGAAAAAGATGAAGTATTTATGGTATGATAATTATTTTACAGCATAAAATTCCTTATATATTACTTGATTACTTAATCATTTATTTTTAAGTAACAATAATCAATGATATCTCACTAGATGTCCAATTTATGATTGTTTACCCCCATACATTATCATATGGAGTGTATCATTTACTAGAGGGGAAAATTATTGTATAACATTTTGATACATGAAAAGATATGTAAAGACCCGTAAAATTCAAGGGAAATTTTTTTTATTAATTTTTTTTGGGATTTTACAAGAACGCGGTTTCTGACGGCACTTGATTCTGAGGCCCGGTGTGCCCGAAATTTCTATCTGAAGTTTAGCTCGGGTACATTCAGTGAACGAACGAGCGGGAATTCCTAACTTTTGAACCAGTGATCGGAATCGAATTTCGAGGGCACCGATGGAACCGCAACGCCGGTAATTTCTTAATAATACCTTTTCCGGAGTTGCGTTTTCACGGGTGAAGTTGTTAAAATTTGTGAAAGTTAAAATAAAATTTAAACGACAAATTTTATTTATCTTTCTAAGTGTTTAACCTTTGGGTGGAAGTTTGGTAACCACCCAACTTCCCATGGGAGGTTATGAGGCCGGTGGGGCCCACACGAAACCCACCCCTTCATATTCTCTAACCCCCCTCAAATCACCATTAATTTTTGACAACTTATGTTAATTAATTAAGCGAGTTAAATGTGAATGTTTGAAATTAAAATTCTTAGGTTATGTTAATAAAATAAGTGTTGAACTTATTTTATTTTGTTAGAATTCTGGTTGTGGGAGCCTTTGGGGAGAAAAAGAGAGGTCTTGAGGATTCTTCGTTCTTTGATGAAGAACGCGAAGAATGCACCGCCGCCGACGAAGAATGCCGACCTCCGACGGCGGAAGACGGCGAGAGACGCCTTCCTCTGAGATCACCTAACACCAACGACATTCCTTCCGTGATGCTTTCTTCCGTGATGATCCTCTTCTTCCGCGACGGTTAATTCTGCGATGAACTCTCATTCGACGACAACGTTGAGGTAGGGGTTTATGTGTTTTTATTTGTGAAATCTTCCGTCATCTATCCTCGTTCATTTGGACCACTTGATATCGTTTAACGGGAGGGGTCCGGACCGCACAAACACGGCCGAACCTCCTCCCTTATTATTATTTGTTGTTGAGGTTCGAAGGAAAGTGACGCGGTGCCGTTGCACCACGCGGGAACGAGCGTCAAGGATGCGCGGCGTCGTCGCGCCGCGCATTTTAAAATTGAACCAAGCCGCGACGCCATCACGCCGCGCCGGAAAAACACGAAGACACAGCGGCCGGAGTGGGGCCACGGCGGAGGGGTGCGGCGCCGTCGCGCCGCGCCGGACGGACCAAGGCCGCGGTGGAGCAGGGGAAATGGCGGCCGAAATCGGGCCGCCGGCGTCGGAGCTGGGGGGACCGGCCTTGCCGGTCCCGTGGTGGCAGAAGCTAGCCGGCCGGAGCGGGCCGGCCAGACAGGGAGGAGCCGGGGGTTCAAAACCCCCGACTGTCCAGACGTGAGCGGCCCCATTATGGGGACGCGGTTACTACAAGCGGGGGGGTAGCCCCCCCCCCCCCCCCCCCCCCCCCCCGCATTCCGAACGGCTTGGCCGTTCTGACGAGCCACCTCGCCAGCACGCCGGACCGCCAGCGCGTCGGGCCGCGCCCAGGCAGGGCTGGGCCACGCCCAACAGGCCGGACCCAGACCCGGTTCGGGCCGACCCTAGGGGTATCGGGCCGGGTCGGACCGGGCCCGAACCCCCTAATACCGAACCTCTTTTGGTCTGTTGCCCATAACTTGAGATGCGGACTTCCGATCGATGCACCGTCAGCTGCGATGCGATCCTTGGATAGAGTCAGTCATTTCAGTATATTACACTCAAGGTTTCGGAGAACTTTGGGTTCGGCCGGGTTGGTTCGTACACGAAACCAACCGGGCCCTCGGAGCAGAAACGATTATAACTTGAGTTCTGGATGTTCGATTGGCGTTCCATAAACTTTGATGGATTCCTATGAGTGAGATGGACATTTTAGCCTACTCTGCTCGAGGTTTGGATGTAGTTGGAGTACGGTCGAGTTGGTTTTGACTTAAAAACCAACCGGGTCCCCTAGGACGAAAAAGCCAATAACTCTCAGACTGAGCGTCCGATTGACGCGCCGTCTGGGACGTTGAGTTCCTGTTGACGATACAAAACTTTTGGATACATAAACTCCAGACTATGTGTTAGTTGATGTATCAGCCCTTCGGCTCATGGAGCGGACCCTCCCGAATGAGCTTGCTGTGTGTGGGAACCCTAGAGCTGGCTGCGACTACGACGACGATGACGACTGTGCAGGAATCGTCCGTGGATTCGACGGAGATGACTACAACACTCAGCGATCCTACGTGGATCAGTGCTACCGATCCTGTGTGGGTCCGATCCTGTGTGGGTCAGCGCTCAGCGGTCCTGTGTGGGCCAACGCCTACAGATCCTGTGTGGGTCCGATCCTGTGTGGGTCATTGCGGGGGTTAGTTACCTATCGATCCTTTGTGGGTCATTGCGGGGGTTAGTTACCTATCGATCCTTTGTGGGTCATTGCGGGGGTTAGTACCTATCGATCCTGTGTGGTTCCGATGACTTAGATGAATCCGTGGCAATATCTAATCATCTCTATCGTCTTACAAAGAAGTATACCTATGTGAAATGAATCTTTACTTTCAATTCTTATCTTCGATAAGATTGACTTGTTATCCTGTGTGGATTATGTTATGCTTTCCTGTGTGGATTGGGTTGTGTTTCCTGTGTGGACTGGGTTGTACTTGGGCTCGGATGTTGGAGCCGAACGAGAATTGATGACTTAGGTATATGTATGGGCATATACCTAAGTGGTGACGGATGTTACTTCGTGATTGTATCTTCCTTTGTGGATTATTTTTTGTGGATTCTGGGAGACCTTCGGGGGTCTCGGGGTCCCTACCGAGTAACTTATACTCACACCTCCACGATCTATGCCTGCACCACATTCTGTTGGTTGCAGACGACAGACATCGCTGATCCTGGTTGAGGTACGAGGAGCAGGACGGTACCCGAAGGTGGATCATTGGGCGGGACGTACACGGAGCGGACGACTAGACCCGAGGAACTGTGGAGGCTATCTATACCCACCCTTCAGGTGGGACTTCCAGTGGACGAATCGAGGCTGTGGCTTTACTTTCGATTTCTATTTTCCCTTTCCAGTTGTACTTTACTTTCAGTTTGGGTTTGTATTCTGGACCACTTAATGTTGTACCCAGTTTTTTCTTAGTGTTTAATTCTACTGGTTGCTTGCTCTGTGGTGTTTGTTTACTTTACAAAGGAAATGCCTTCCATTTTTTATCAGGAATTACGCCTTGGTGCTAGTCGCCAGCCTCTGGCCTATGGAAGGAAGGCTTGGGATAGTCACGGCACGGGCCCCAAGGACGGGTCGTGACAAATTGGTATCAGAGGAGTTTAGTTCTACCACAGAACTTTGGGCTCTGATCTTTTTCTATGTGAAGCAATAGTGTTAAGCGTATTGGGTGTGGTTATTAGTCAAGGGAGTCCAGTGTTGGTGCGGCAGCTGACGTATCCGTACACCAGGACCCTGACTTCTGATTATGGACTTAATGCACGAAAACATTGATTGCATGTGTGTTTCAAGTTTTCTTTGTGATTACTTTGTGTCAGCTCACTAGGTATATTGTTCTGACCATGGCGCACCTGTCTCTTTTCAGGATGGCCCCACGATGGTAGCCAGCTAGGGTTCTGAGAGTTGTGCGTAACGACAGCCCACCGAGCGACAAGGCCTCGGTACAGGGCCCTTTGCCAGCAGAGGCACCGACGGTACCTCTACCCACCGAGCCACCGATGCTACTAGCCCCAACCGCTGACGATGCATGTCGCCTTAGTGCACTGCACGAGTTTCAGCACTAGTGACCGCCCAGGTTCCACGGAGAGACGGACCCCCAGGCAGCCGAGGATTTGCTGGAGGCAGTTGTACGAGTTTTCAGGTTAGTGAGGACACCAGCAGACCTCATGTTGATCCTCGCAGCGAGCCTACTGCACGCGGCAGCAGGCAGATGGTGGAGCTTGATTCTCCAGGTTCACGATGAGGCATCTCTCCTCTGGACGGACTTTGAGATCCTCTTTCGCTCGGAGTTTGTCCTAGCCACCCTCCGTGCGGTGCGCATTCAAGAGATTCTTCAGCTGCGGCAGGGCAGCTTGACGGTCGCCCAGTACTCGGCGATATTTATCAATCTCTCACATTACTCGATAGACATGGTACGAGACCCATTCTTCCGGGCCCAGACCTTCGAGCAGGGATTAAGGCAGGAGATCAGGGCATCACTGATCTCATTCATCATTTCGACACAGGCAGGAGTACTGGAGCGAGCCCTTCTGATCGAGAGCTTCCTTGCTGAGCCTGCATCAGCAGCGAGACCTACCGCAGGGCGGCACATAGCAGATTCTTCTGCAGCAGGCAGTCGACGGATGACTCATGGGTCCAGGCAGACCAGACCCTCAGGCAGATGACCTCAGGACACTTGCTCAGTAGTGTGGGGCACACAGCGTGGATCCAGTCTTTCGAGAGGCAGACAGTGCTACACATGTGGCGGGCAGGGTCACATGGCTCGTGACTGCCCGACCCGCCATGCAGAGGATCAGCAGACGGTTGAGGGACCACCCAGGCAGAGGCAAAGGGTCAACCGTGGCGGTCCACAGGGAGCAGTCGGACGAGGAAGAGGAGCTGGCCGAGCAGCAGGTGGTGGGCGACGCTTTGAGGCTCTACCACCACCACCACCAGGAGGTCCACCCCGACCACAGGGAGCTGGCGGGTAGAGACAGGCACAACTTTAGGCAGCGGAGGCCTACGACCACGACGCGCCCGAAATGATTCGAGGTACTATCTGTGTCTATTCCACCCTTGCTGCAGTTCTTATAGACACAAGACCGAGTCATTCTTTCATAGCCGCTACCCTTGTTCGGAGCTCGGAGATTCCGACGGAGCCGTTGGCTCGATCCTTACGGCTAGAGACTCCTACGGGAGCAGAATCGAAAATTACGCACTGGTGCCAGCAGTGTGAGATTACTCTAGGAGGTTAGAGCTTTGGCTGGGATCTTCTTGTAGCGACGTCGAGGCCTTACGACTTCATCTTGGGCATGGATTGGTTATCTACAGTCCATGATCATAACGAATGTATTAGGCACAAGGTGCGATGTGTACCCACCGATCGGAGCAGGTTCACCTTCACCAGTGAGAAGGGAGCCTTTTCAGCATAGGACGGACTTCTGCAGAGGAGAGGACATCCCATCACTCATTAGTTGGCTAGCCTCATCCTAGGAGCAGTTGACGTGCGAAGTCCTGGTTTTCCTGCAGTGGTGGATCGGTATGCGGACGTTTTCCCCGATGACGTTCCAGGACTACCTCCTCGCAGAGAGGTAGAATTTTATATTGACCTGTACCCCGGGACAACCCCGATATCCACTCCAGCATATCGGATGGCCCCCGCTAAGCTTCGAGAGCTACGGGTACAGTTAGAGGACTTGCAGGGTAAGGGATTCATCCGACCCAGTGTTTCACCCTGGGCTTCCCCGATATTGTTCGCCAAGAAGGAGGATGGGAGCTTGAGACTTTGTGTCGACTATCGTCGCCTGAACCAGGTGACAGTGAGGAACAAGTATCCACTATCGAGGATTAATGAACTCTTCGATCAGCTCAAGGGAGCACAGTGGTTCTTGAAGATAGACCTCAGGTCAGGATATCATCAGCTCAGAGTTCAGGATGAGGACGTGCAGAAGACGGCCTTCAGGTGTCGGTATGGCCACTCTGAGTTCTTGGTTATGCCATTCGGCATAACCAATTCTCTAGTAGTGTTCATGGCCCTCATGAACAGGATCTTTCAGCCATACCTCGATCGATTTGTTGTGGTCTTAATCGACGACATTTTGATATACTCGACGACTGAGGAGGAGCACGCCTACCACTTGCGGGTTGTACTAGACACACTCTGAGAGCACCATCTTTATGGAAATCTCTCGAAGTGTTAGTTCTGGATACGTGAGGTCCACTTCTTGGGACACGTCATCTTTGAGGCGGGAGTTGCGGTGGATCCTGCGAAGATCGAGGCAGTGCTATCTTGGGATCCACCCAGGAGCGTGACGGAGGTGCATAGTTTCTTGGGACTAGCTGGATACTATCGGTGATTTGTGCCAGACTTCTCCAGAGTTGTGGCACCACTCTCAGCTTTAACGAAGAAGGGGAAACCCTTTGTGTGGTCAGAAAGATGTCAGCAGAGCTTCTAGGAGCTGAGATAGAGATTGACCAGTGCGCCTATCTTGAGGCTTCTGGAGGAGGGAGTTGGGTACGTAGTTTACTGCGATGCATCAGGGACCAGACTCGGATGTGTCATGATGCAGGAACGGGATGTGATCACCTATGGATCACATCAGTTGAGGCAACATGAGCAGAACTACGCTACCCATGACCTGGAATTATCAGTAGTTGCCTTTTCTCTGAAGATGTGGCGACACTATCTGATGGGCGAGCGCTTTACAATCTATTCTGACCACCAGAGTCTCAGGTACATCTTCTTGCAGAAGGACCTGAACCTGAGATAGCGGTGATGGCTCGAGTTCCTCCAGGACTATGAATTTGAGCTAGTCTATACTCCTGGGAAGAGAAACGTAGTAGCCAATGCTCTCAGCAGGAGGACGAGCATTCAGCTACTTGGGGAGGCGACAGAGCAGCTAGCCGCTTTGCAGATATGCTTCATGGATAGAGATGGAGTAACCTTCCTTCAGTCACTCACAGTCACTCCTCCACTACTACAGCGGGTCAGAGAGGCACAACGTGGGGACGCCGATTGTGAGATGCGGCGTGCACAGATATCCTCAGGATAGGCACCTGATGGATTCTCCATGGGAGGAGAGCACGACGTCCTTTTCAGAGGACGTACCTTGGTACCGGTTTCTTTACGGGAGGAGGTGCTGAGAGAGTTTCACACTTCTTCTTTGGCGGTACATCCTGGAGTGGTGAAGATGTACCAGGATCTCAGACGACAGCGCTGGTGGCCGGGCATAAAGAAGGTTGTGGCAGAGTTCGTTTCTTGATGCCTCACCTGCCAGTAGGTGAAGGCAGAGCACCAGGTACCAGCAGGCTTGGTACAGCCCTTGGAGGTCCCTGAGTGGAAGTGGTACGGGATATCTATGGACTTCGTGACTGGACTTCCATGCACTTCCAGAGGTCACGACTCCATTTGGGTGGTTGTCGACCGACTCACCATGTCGGCACACTTATTACCCATCAGAGAACATGGCTCAGTGGAGAGCTTGGGACGTCTCTACGTTCAGGAGATTGTACGGCTTCATGGTGTTCCATCATCTATCGTCTCCGATCGATATGCTCTCTTTACTTCCCGACTTTGGAAGGGGTTGTAGGAGGCATTCGGGATGCAGCTACGTCTGAGTACCGCCTTTCACCCTCAGACAGATGGTCAGACGGAGAGGACCATTCAGACTCTCGAGGACATGCTTCGCGCATGTGTCCTCGACTTTGGTCGTCGCTGGGAGGACCACCTACCCTTGGTGGAGTTCGCGTACAACAACAGCTACCACTCCACCATCAGGATTGCACCATATGAGGCGTTGTACGGCCGACCTTGCAGGTCACCTCTGTGCTGGAAAGACCCTGGGGAGTCAGCACTTGTGGGACCAGAGATAGTCCAGGCCATGATGGAGAAGGTCCAGGTCATCTAGGAGCGGATGAGGACAGCTCAGAGCCGGCATAAGTCTTATGCTGATAGGAGGCGGAGGCCACTAGAGTTTGAGGATGGCGACCACGTCTTCTTGCGGGTCTCACCTTGACGTGGTATACAGAGATTTGGCCGAGGCGGCAAGTTGTCTCCATGCTTCATCGGACCATTCCAGGTCCTCAACAGGATTAGAGAGGTGGATTATCTCCTGGCTCTACCACCTCAGTTGCACCGAGTGCACGACGTCTTCCAAGTATCTCAGCTGAGGAGATACGTGCATGACCCAACGCATATCATTGACCATGGGGAGCTAGACATAGATGATGGGGAAAATTTTGCGGAGGTCCCAGTGGAGATCGAGGATCAACAAGAGAGGGTCCTATGTGGTAGGTCGATTCCTCTAGTGCGCATCAGATGGCAGCACGAGAACCTCTAGGAGAGCACTTGGGAGCGGGAGGCTCAGATGCGTGCTCAGTACCCACATTTGTTTCCCTAGTTTTGATGTATCTTTACGGGGACGTAAATCCTTGAGGTGGGAGTAATGTAAAGACCTGTAAAATTCAAGTGGAATTTTTTTTCTTAATTTTCTTTGGGATTTTACAAGAACGCGGTTTCTGACGGCACTTGATTCCGAGGCCCAGTGTGCCCGAAATTTCTATCCGAAGTTTAGCTCGGGTACGTTTAGTGAACGAACGAGTGAGAATTCCTAACTTCTGAACTGGTTCTTGGAATCAAATTTTGAGGGCACCGATGGAACCGCAGCACCGGTAATTGCTTAGGAACACCTTTTCCGGAGTTTCATTTTCACGGGTGAAGTTGTTAAAATTTGTGGAAGTTAAAATAAAATTTAAAGGAAAAATTTTATTTATCTTTCTAAGTGTTTAACCTTTGGGTGGAAGTTGGGTAACCACCCAACTTCCCATGAGAGGTTATGAGGCCGGTGGGGCCCACACGAACCCCACCCCTTCATATTCTCTAACCCCCCTCAACTAACCATTAATTTTTGACAATTTATGTTAATTAATTAAGTGAGTTAAATGTGAATGTTTGAAATTCAAATGCTTAGGTTATGTTAATAAAATAAGTGTTGAACTTATTTTATTTTGTTGGAATTCTGGTTGTGGGAGCCTTTGGGGAGAAAAAGAGAGGTCTTGAGGATTCTTTGTTCTTCGACGAAGAACGCGAAGAACGCACCGCCGCTGACGAAGAACGCCGACCTCCGATGGTGGACGACGGCAAGAGACGCCTTCCTCGGAGATCACCTAACGCCAACGACGTTCCTTCCGTGACATTTTCTTCCGAGACAATACCCTTCTTCCGCGAAGGTTAATTCCGTGACGAACTCTCGTTCGACGACAACGTTGGTTGTGGTGTGTTAGAACTCGATGTTGCGTACAACACACGCTATCACATTACTCAAAGAGAAGCGTACCGTAGAAGCTTGGGGTGTTACATTCTCCCCTCCTTCAAATAATTTCATCCTCAAAATTTCCAGAATACTACCGCAAGAAAAGACTCGGGTGGTTCTTCATCATAAGTTCCTCGGGTTCCCACGTTGCCTCTTCCATCTTATGGTTTCTCCACAAAACTTTTACCAGACGCTTCGTCCGGTTTCTCAGTACTTGTTCTCTCATATGAAGAATCTTGACGGGCTCTTCGCAATAAGACAGATCGAGTTCCAGTTATAATTCCTTATAAGTGAGTACATGCATTGGGTCAGGCATGTATTTCCTCAACAGAGATACGTGGAACACATCGTGAACTTTGGAGAGACTTGGCGGCATTGCCAATCGGTAAGCTACAACACCAATTAGTTCTAGAATTTCGAAAGGTCCGATGTACCTGGGACTCAATTTACCTTTCTTACCAAAACGTATGACTCCCTTCCATGGAGATACCTTCAGGAAAACATGATCACTAACTTGAAATTCCAAATCCTTCCTTCGATTATCGGTATAGCTCTTCTGCCTACTTTGAGCTGCTTTGATGTGATTTTGGATTACCTTCACCTTTTCTATCGTTTCCTCCACCAGTTCTAGACCTACAAGTTTTTTTTCACCAACGTCATCCCAACAAGTTGGTGTGCGACATCTCTTTCCGTATAACGCTTCATATGGTGCCATCTGAATACTCGAATGGAAGCTATTGTTATAGGAAAATTCTACCAGAGGTAAATACTGATCCCACATACCCTGAAAGTTAAGTGAGAAGGATCTCAACATGTCTTCTAAGGTTTGAATAGTCTGTTCTGATTGTCCGTCTGTCTGAGGGTGGTAGGCAGTGCTTAAATGAAGTTCAGTATCCAGGGATTTCTGAAGACTCTTCCAGAATCTTAAAGTAAAACGGGGATCACAATCAGAAAAAATCAATAGGGGTACTCCATGAAGTCTCACAACTTCATTAATATATAGTCTTTCTAGACGTTTCAGTGGTAGATCTTCTCTTATAGCAAGAAAATGTGCTGAATTGGTAAGACGATCAACAATAAACCATATTGCATCATTCCTTCTAGGAGTCTTTGGTATCCCCATGACAAAGTCCATCGTAATATTGTCCCATTTCCACTTTGGTATGGGAAGAGGTTGCATGACTCCTCCAGGGTGTTGCCTTCCAGCTTTCACTTGTTGACAAACCATACATCTTGACACAAAATCAGCAATCTCTCTCTTCTTGTTGTCCCACCAAAAATGTTCCTTCAAATCTCTATACATTTTGGTGCTCCCAGGGTGTATAGAGAAATTGGAACTATGAGCATCATCCAGAAATTCCTTTTTTAGATCAGGTATATCGGGAACACAAAGTCTCTTCCCAAATTTCAAAATTCCATCTTCATACACAAAGTCTCTCAATCTCCCATCATTCATAGCTCTAATATTCTTTTGAAATTCTTCATCATTGGTCTGAGAACTATTAATCCTTTCTAGTAAAGATGGTTTGGAAACCATTTGAAAAATAATTGGTGTTTCTCCTTCCCTGGTTATTCGCATGTCCATCTTCACTAGATCCATGAAAATTGGATCCCTTTAAATTCTCATATTGTTCAAAACTCCATGGTCTTTTCTGCTCAAAGCATCTGCCACCCTGTTTTCCTTCCCCGGGTGGTAGTGTATCGTGCAATCATAATCCTTGAGTAATTCAAGCCATCTCCTTTGCCTCATGTTGAGTTCTTTTTGTGAGAAAATATACTTCAAACTCTTGTGATCAGTATAAATCTCACATTTTTAACCATAGAGGTAGTTCCTCCATATCTTCAAAGAAAATATCATAGCTGCTAAGTCGAGATCATGAGTAGGATAGTTTTGTTCGTGAATTTTCAACTATCGCGATGCATAGGAAATAACCCTGTCATTCTGCATAAGGACACAACCAAGTCCTTTCTTCGATGCATCACTATAAATAACGAACCCATCATTCCCCGATGGTAGAGTCAATATAGAAGCATTGACTAATCTTCTCTTCAGTTCTTCGAAACATTCTTCACACTCTTTTGTCCAAACAAATTTAACCCCTTTACGTGTGAGCTTCATTAATGGGTTAGCCAATCGGGAAAAATTCTGGACGAAACGTCGATAATAACCTGATAAACCAATAAAACTACATACCTCAGTTATACTCATCGGTGCTGGATATTCTTGGATTGCCTTAGTCTTAGAAGGATCAACAGATATTCCATATTTAGAGACAATATGGCCAAGAAAAGAAATCTCCTGAAGCCAGAATTCACACTTGCTAAACTTCCCATATAATTCATGTCTTCTCAGAGTCTTCAAGATAATGCGCAAGTGATTCTCATGATCTTCGTAGATTTTTGAGTATAAAAAGATATCATCAATAAATACCACCACAAATTCATCGAGATATTCCTTGAAAACTCTATTCATCAGATCCATGAATACAGAGGGTGCATTAGTCAATCCAAAAGGCATTACAGTAAACTCGTAATGCCCGTACCTGGTTCGAAATGCTGTCTTAGGAATGTCTTCCTTCTTTACACACAACTGATGGTATCCAGATCGAAGGTCAATCTTTGAAAAGTATTGAGCTCCATGCAGTTGGTCAAATAAATCATCAATGCGAGGTAGGGGATCCTTGTTCTTTATCGTTATAGCATTGATATCCCTGTAGTCAATACATAACCTCATAGATCCATCTTTATTTTTAACAAAAAGAACAGGGGCTCCCCATGGAGAAACACTAGGGTGAATAAATCCTTTATTACTAAATTCCTCTAGTTTTTTCTTTAGTTCAACTAATTATACAGTGTCCATTCTATAAGGGGTCTTCGATATAGGCCTTGATCCAGGAATTAAATCAATGGAAAACTCAACTTCTCGTTCTGGAGGATGTCCAGGTAAATCTTCCGGAAATACATCTACAAATTCTTTCACAACAGGTACATCCTCTATTTGAACATTACTTTCCTCACCCATAGTTATTTCATTCTCTTCCTCCCCAATAACTGAATTTAGTTGAGCTACTGGGGGTGGATCTAGATAAGAATTAGGTAGTGACGATTCTGCTCTAAAGATAAGGTGTTCCTTATCATCATCATCAAGAATCGTAACCTCTTTCTTCTTACAATAAATCTTCACATCATAGTCCGAAATCCAGTCCATACCGAGGATTATATCAAACTCAATCATATGTATGATGACGAGATCAGCAGATAAAGAACATTTATGTGCTCTAATGGGGACTGATTCACAAAACTTTGTTGCAATGATACTTCCGTTAGGAGTTTTAACTAACAACTCACTTGTTAAATAAAATTGGAAACATCTAATTTTCTTAGAAAACTGGGAAGATATGAAACAATGTGATGATCCAGAATCAAATAATGCATTTGCTAAACTTGAGGAAACCATTAAATTACCTGCCACCACGTCTTTCGAAGCTTCTACCTCAGCAGTAGTGATACCATAAGCTTGGCCTTGATCCATTGTCCTTTTCTGAGGTAAGTTCTACTGACTCTTAGGACATTCATTTGCATAATTCCCTATCTCCCTGCAATTGTAGCACTGAACATTGGTAGTTTCCTTCTTCCCCTTTCAATCACGAGCTTGGTGGACTTTTTTCACCACACTTGTAACAGACTCCTGTTCCCTTCAAGCAAGTACCGGGGTGTTTCTTACCACATTTACCACAGGATGGATATTCAACCTTTCCCTTCTTCCCATTATTTCCATTCTCAGATTGATTAGTAGGCCTCTTCTTCTCTTGCTTTTCTTTAAAGTAATAAGACTTAGAGAATTCCTTTTCGGTCTTGATAGCACATGAGACAATGTCTTCGTACGATGAAAAGGATTGTGAGACTAATGCTCGACGGAGAAATGGTTTTTACCCATCAAAGAAATGATCAATCTTACTTCTTGGGTTACGTATATAATCTCTAGCATACCTTGCTAACCTTGTAAAGTTAGCCTCATACTTTGTGACATTCTCATCCTCCTTCTGTCTCAGACTCAGAAATTGCCTTTCCATATCTGCTCGATGGTCGCGAGGAAAGTATTTTTCTAAAAACAGATCTTTGAACTCCCTCCATTACATATTTGATACTTCATCATCTTCCTTCATGTTTTGAATCAATGACCACCATTGATCAGCATCTCTAGTGAGGCGGTAAACTGCCATGATAACTTTTTCCCTTTCACTACTCCCCAAAGCCTGAAATATTTTCTCCAGGGAAAATATCCATTGCTCAGCTACTAAGGTATTTTTACTCCCATTGAACGTTGGTGGTTGTTGCCTCATGAATCGATCTAACATTTATCCTCCACGCTGCGGATCAGGGTGCTCCATACGGGTAAGGTTATTATTCATAACCTGAGTGAGTTGTCCCAGTATGGTGATTAGCTGATCGACACCAGTTGCATCACCAGCTCCACTATAATTATCTTGAGCAGGAGGGAAATCCCTACATGGAGTGCGTGCATTGATATAGTTTCCATTTCTTCCACTAGGTGCCATTTCTAAACAATGGCATAAACTAGATCAGTTTATGAATCAAAATACATAATCCCATACTTATAAAACACTTAACATAAATTGAACTATTTATGGATATAATCCATAATCATAAAAATGTTTTCTTTGAGGAAGTATATACTCATAAACCCTTTATAATTATTTGTAAAGAAAATGAGAGTTATCCTAAGCATATCTCCCGGGAGTGTCGTAACCAAGAGTGCAGCAAGGCCCGTTGTCGTGCACCAGTTCCCGTTCAAGTCTAGCTCAAAGCGGTGTTTTCGGGTTTTACCCCTAGGTACATCTGTGCCAGAGCCGCCTCTACCTACTCGTATCCAGATAGGGATGTATTCCTCAGAAAACTCACAAAATCTCTACAATACCAAAATTCTAGAAAGTTCTTCTATACTAATCCTCAAAGTTCATCTTAGGTCTACGTGCTCTAATCAGAGTTTATCTAAATCTAGATTCCAAGGTTTGTACTAAACTTCCTCTGATACCAACTGTAACGCCCCGACCCCAGTTACCTAGAGTCGGTGCATTATTACACAACATTGGCATGATCACAAGAAATATCAAATCTTGAAAGACCGATTGGTTTAGTAGCCTTGGAAACACTAGATATATTCATAAGTCTTACATTACATCATAAAGTGAAAAACTACTACAACAACATATTGTCTCCATATTCCACACTCATATCCCCACATAATATCCCTGCAGGTCATTCATAATTCACTTCTTCACTTCTTGGGAAAAATAAAACATAGAAAAGGGGTGATCTCAAATGCCCAGTAAGGATAACAATATAGCGGAAACTTTCATAAATAAGAATAAACATTTAAGGCAATGTATAACTAAAACAAAAGCCTTTTAAACTTGAACTTCAACATAGTATGGCAAAAGTAAAATAAAATAATTCCATTTACTTATTCACATGGATATTCTACTAATCGAATAATCACATGCAATATCAATAACCACTTTCATAATGAAGGAATGCATAATGCCAGACTATCATAACCACATAGCCAAGGCCTCGTGCCAAGACTACAAATACGATTTTGCCAAGGCCTTGCGCCAAGACACCAGTTTGTCTCATGAGACCTACCGATGCATCGAGGAGCTATAGCGGGCTCCACCCATCACATATTAAGTCCAATGCATTCCCATATGAAAAGGTTTAAACATAACATAAACATCCGTATTAAAACTAGCATAAGAAATGTCAATACTTTCACCATAAACTATGAATGGTATAAAAATAGCACATCCATAGTCAAACATATCACAAAACCTTCAATACAATATAGAAGTTTTGTATCATAATAAATCAACTTCAAATAAGCGTAAAATCCATCAAAGGATGTTGACATAGATGAAATCAAAATTCTTTTTAGAGAAATATCTCTTTCTATTTTGAAATAATTTAAGAGTCATATATTTATAAAATAAAACATTTTCTTTGAAAATATTCTTATAAGCTTGTATGGAAAGCTTCAACAATTTTATAATGGCGGAAAATAACTGCACCTGCCGTATAAGTTAAAAAAACATTCTTACCTTAATTCTGTCGAAAAGGTTAAAAAGCACCTTGTTTGGAAAACGACAGAAAGATTCCTTTATAAAACTCTTATAAAAATTCAAACAAGGGTATAAATGAATTTAACCCATATTATTTTAAATAGTAAAAATGGTTTGAAATACATTTTTAAAAAACATGGATGTGGATGATAAAGAGATCCCAGTAGATTATTACGTATAAACAACCTCGGATAATGAAGAGATTGTGAAATAACCCTTACCTTGTACTTTTCCTTGGTTGGGGTAGGTTAACCTCCTGTATAATGGTGAAATAATTTTTATTAAATTATAAAAGAATCATATACATTAATATGATATCATATATGATCTTTTAACATTGATTTGTTAATAATATCTTAGTATTATCGTTGTTTCGGGTGTTAACTTACTCGTTTTCTTTTATATGTTTTGTTACGTAAGCCATGTTTGTAATGGATAGGTTGTATATTATTCATATCTAGAAGGATATCAAGTCTTTAAACATCATTTTTAAATCATCAAATGATAATTATACTTGAATGGATACGATGGAGAATGAATCTCATCGCGTTCGTGGAGACGGTAGTCCGTACGTACGCACGAGCGACAATATCATTCTTTTGATATTAAAATAATATATAAATGAATATTATATCATATATAAAGAATCATTAACATGTTATATTTATTATTTACATGAGTTACACATCATTATTATACCCATCCAAATAATAATATATTGAATAACAATTACACCACGACGTGGAGACGGTAAGCCGTACGTACGCACGTATGGTGACATGTTATTCAAAAGGTGGATAGAATACTGAATATGGTTGTACCATATTTATAATAACATCATAGTATATATATTATACTGGAGTTATTATTTTATAATGGTAATAACAAAGGAATAAGAAGTGGAAGAAGAAAGGAACATGGAAAAGGGTGGTGAAATCATTATCTCTTCTTGGGGTTCTTCCTTTTGATTTGATCAAAAGTGCTCCTTAGGTTGGCATTCTGATCCAAATAAGGCCTCTAGGATGTATTTAGGGAAGTTGGGGAAGTATTTGGTCAGAGTTTGGCCGAACCAAAAGGCTTTGAAGGTGTGAAGAAATGAGAAGGAGGAGTGCCAATTTATAAGAGGGGTGAGGGGCACCTTTGGAAAAGCTAGAAATATTAATTTATAATAAATTCATATTTGGTTTCTAATGGCTCAAAAGTTGATTATTTAAATGTTAAGGTGGGTATAGGTCTAAATCCACTCAACCAATAGAATTTAGACAAGTTTGGGTCATTATATTAACCTTATCTTTAAGTATTAACTCTAAGTTAATTAGTTTCACTTTTACAATGTCTCTTTGTATTTTTATATTATATGGTTAATAAACTTACCATATACATACAAGAGACCCCCAAGTGGTACATTAATGATGAACCTATCATGATATAAGTCTCTTGGCCGAACCTTAGATTTTTAGGAATTTAATATCAATTAATAATATAATATTTGTTTTAAAAACTCTTTTATGTCAATTTTGACACTATTCAATAGTTGATTTTTGTGAAACTCATAACAGAATCATTACTTTGAAAAAGTCAATTAAATCAATCCTAATATGTCATATTATCCTAGAAAATTAGTTTAATTCATTAAAAGTCTCAAATTATATTTATTTGGGTATTTATAATATCAATTATTTTAATTTTTCACTATTATTGTAATTACTGCATCATCATTGTGTCATAAATAAATTAAATTATTTAATGTCTAAAAATTATAAATAAAATATCATTATGTATGAAATTTTATTATATTTCTAATGAAGATTTACAATTGAATTTATCTTATGTATAACCCTATATTAAAAATGTTTTAGTAAATAAACTTTGATTTTAACTCTTTTAACTCTTCTTTCAATTAAATAATAATAAATGTCCTAATCTATTCCAAGTGGACCTAAATGATAATATTTTATTCCTAAGGTTGTTTTTGGTCGAGATACACTTGTCCAGTAGAATTAGGACATGTGTTAGGGTAATATTAATATCATTTTAACCTTAATTACCCTATTTACTTTTAACTGTGGTAAATAAAATTAAAAAGTTACTATTCACCAAAAATTATTTTCATCTCATTGAACCACATTTCACTTCTTGATATTAACCGTGTCTCTCAGATTTTCGAAATTCCATTCACAGAAGCGGTAAAATTAAGTTTTATGAAAAATTCAGTTTTTTTAACTACCACTTAGTAGTTTCACTATTCATCAAAAATTGAAGTTTTTCAGAACAATGCCAAAATTTCACCCTGAGCTATAATTGATATTACAAATTAAAAAATGATGTCTATTTTACAAAATTCCAAAAATATAATTTGCATTAATTAATTTGATAATTAATTCCCACCGTCACAACAAATAGTGTGTTTTTAAGAAACACTATATACCAAAAGATTGACAATTGTTTAGGTCCAATTTCAAAGTGAAATTAATTCTAATGAACACCATTGGATAAAATGGTAAAAATATATTCTAATTATACTTTAAAACCACTCAATAATATAATTTATCACTATAAATTATTTTGATTAAAAAAGTTGTTTTTAAGTATTTTTCACTATTCATAAAAATTGGAAGTTCTCAGAAAAATACCAAAAAATCATCTTAGGATAATTTCGATATTCCGAAACAAAAAATGAAGTCCATTTTGAAATATAAAATATATATAATTTCAAAAAGTAGGTATTACTATTCATAACGGCTAGTTTGATTGGTTGTGGTGTGTTAGAACTCGATGTTGCGTACAACACAAGATATCGCATTATTCAAAGAGAAGCGTACCGTATAAGCTTGGGGTGTTACATCTTATGAGTCAATATGATGTTGGTTTAAATCTATTTTATGTACCTTCTAATTCTTTAATACATAGGGTGGACAAACTATGTATAACAATCAGGATGTTCCAAATTCTTATGGAACCTATGGTAACATTCTTACATCTATGTTTTTCTTGTCATGTTCTAAATGTTGTAATGAATGTATGGAGTTCGGTTAAATCATTGAACCATGTGATGTTTTTTAAGGTGTCAGGTCATCTATGGAGTTGAGTGACCTATGATTTAAATAATCAACTATGTCTCAAAGAATTGGAGTACTTCAAAAAGAATAAGGTGTGTTGGCATGCTGTTCGGTTTGGTTTTTGCCCTCTTTATGATTGTTATGACATAATGAGTGTGCTTGAGAGGAGAATCAAATGTATGTTTTATGTGAATATGATATAGATAACATATTAGTGGCTGATATATCTCTAATTTTGATAACTAGGACACTCCAAAGGTGGGGAGAATCTTGTCATTTTTGTTAAACATGTGTCCTTCCCGGTAGAATGAACACAACCTAAGATGTCAATTGAAAAATGGAATTTTTTTCTAGAATTTATTTTGATCTCTCAGGACTTAAATCTCTTCAGTTATTGCTTGGAAATATGACTTTGATATGGTTGGTTGTGTATGAAACCATTAAGAAACATCATTCCTCTTGGAGGACTTCTAAGGTCAAGCCCAAACAATCACATAATTTCTCAGGTTTAAAATGCATTATGATCGGTTTTGATCACACGACAATGGGGTGTTTTTTGAGGCAACATAAATGTGTGATCGACAATGTTATGATAAGTGTGTAACCTGATATTCTTACTGCTCCTCAATGAGGAGTTGATGTTGTCTCCTATGGACCAGACTTGTTCGGTTGTTCTGAAGTGGTAAATGTGATGAATGAATCATCTTTATTATATTATGAATTCTTTATGATTAATGGGTCATATTTATTATATCATGTTTCTGTAATCTTACACTATCGTATATTTTTTGTAGGCACATTGTGATATACATGGATTAAATCTAGATCACATTACCGAGGAACACACCTCAGTATGTTAAGGGTTTGAATGAGTTTTTAGATTTTGAAATTTCTAATCGATCTGTTGAAGGGAGAATAGGATGTCCATGTCCTAAATGTAAATTTAGAACATGGTTGAAGAGAGATGAAGTTTATGACCATTTAATACTAAAGAAATTCCCTGGTCAATATTTGTGTTGGATTTGGAATGGAGAATCGAACAATACAGAAAGATTGAGAACTGATGTTAATCCACAGAATGAGGTCCCAAGTTTGGAGATAACGGAAAATGAAATGAAAAACCTTATAAATTATGCATTCGGCACTGCAAGACACCACTATCAGCATCAAAATATATCAGAACCAGAATAGGGTGCTACAAATTGCAACATGACAAGTGATGTTTTTGAGACTGTAACACAAGCAGATCAAGATTGGAACATATCGTTGGATCCTATTCTTGATTCTGTAGAGCCAAATTTAAGGGAAAACTTAACTAAGGAAAATGCGTTTCATGATTTATTTGACGATGGAAATCAAGATCTGTATAGTGGGTGTTTGAAATATTCAAAGCTTTTATTTCTGCTAAAGTTGTACCATATCAAATGTCTATGTGGAATTACAAATAAGGCAATGTCCATGATATTGGAATTAATTCATAATGCATTTCATGAAGCAAAAGTCCCATAATATTTTTATGACATGAAAAAAGTTTTTAACAATCTTGGTCTGAATTATACAAAAATACATGCGTGTCCCAATGATTGTATGCTTTATTAAGGAGAGGATTCAAGTAGACGGAATTGAAAGAAATGTTCTTCTTCTAGATGGAAGTCAAAGGGTGATATTGGAAGTCTGACTAAACATAATTTCATGGAGAAGAATAAAATGAACACACCTACAAAGGTTTTGTGTTACTTTCCTTTGAAGCCGCGATTTCAAAGATTATTCATGTCATCAAAAACCGCCAAACACATGAAGTGGAATTCTGTAGAAAATAAAAATGATGGGTTAATGAGACATCCATGAGATTCCCAATCGTGGAATAAATTTGATTCATTACATCCATATTTCTCAGTTGATCCTAGGAATGTTCGATTGGGATTGGCTGCCGATGGATTCAACCCATTTAGGACTTTGAGTACCAGTTATAGCATTTGGCCAGTTGTTTTGAACCCTTATAATCTACCTCCGTTTATGTGTATAAAACAAACATCTTTTATCATTTCAATGATTATTCCTAGAAAATAAATGACTGGAACTGATATTGATGTATACTTACATCCTTTGATTGAAGAATTGTAGGAGTTATGGAGTAACGGTGTTGAGACATTTGATGTTTCTTCTAAAATAATGTTCAAAATTCATGCTGATTTACTGTGGCCCATTAGTGACTTCCCTGGTCTTGGAAATTTATCTGGTTGGAAAACTTATACTGGTTTGGATTGTCCCGTTTGTAACTATGATTTTGAGCCCAAACGACTACCTCACAGTAGAAAATGGTGATTCTTATGCCATTGAAGATTTCTCGACGCATCTCTTAGATTTTGGCTAAAAAAATAAAAATTAAATGGTTTCATTGATCATAGACCACCTCCAAAGTTGTTAACCGGTTCTGAAATATTGTCACAGCTTGAAAATGTTGAAACAGAATTTGGGAAGGTTCATCATTTGAATGATAGAGGAAAACAGGTCCGAAGTGCATCGTCAAGTGAAATCAGAATGCAACAATGGAAGAAAAAAAGTATATTCTTCAAACTTCCGTATTGGGAATTTAATTTGTTGCTCCACAATCTTGATGTGATTCATATTGAGAAGAATGTCTGTGATAATTTGATTTTCACATTACTTAATGAGCATAGAAAGTCTATGGATCATCTCAATGCTCGCAAAGACTTACAAGTAACGAACATAAAATGCGATCTCTAGCCGGATGAGAATGAAAAGTATGCTTTGGCCATTTTTGCAATGAAAATTGGGGATAAAGATATGTTACTTTGAATTTTAATGAATGTGAAGGTATCTGATGGGTATTCGAGTAACATATTGATGTGTGTTGACTTGAAGAATCGTAAGTTACATGGATTGAAAAGTCACAATTCACATATTTTATTACAACAGTTACTTCCATTGGAATTGCGTACGTTATTACTTGAAAATGTTACTGCTGTTGTACTCCAATTCTGAACATTTTTCAGGCAATTATGTGAGAAATCTTTACATCCATTTCAGCTTGACAACCTCCAGGGGAGGTTAGTATTGACCCTTTTTTCAATGGATATGATCTTTCCTCCATCGTTTTTTACTGTCATGATGCATTTAACTGTGCATTTGGTTGAGGAAGAAAAATTAGGAGGCCCTGTTCATTATCGATGGATGTATCCAATTGAGAGGTATTTTATTTATATTTTTACAGTTAAGTAAACAATTTTTGGCATTAAATAAATGTATAATATTATTATTTTATTTCACAGATATCTTGGTCATTTGAAAGCATACGTGAGAAATAAAGCTCAATCAGAAGGCTCTATTGCTGAAGGCTATTTGGCCGAGGAGAGTATTAAATTTTGTTCCAGATATTTGGATGATATTGAGACAAGATTTAATTGAGTTGGACATGTTTATGACACGTCAACTCAATTTAAAATGCATCATAAATCAAAAATACTTCCTGATATTGGCCGATCAGTTGGGAGGACCTCAAATGTGACACTGACAGTATTGGAATTATTACAGGCATATAGATATGTGCTACAGAATAGTGAAATTGCAGATCCATTTATTTAAGAGTTGATGATACAAACAAAGAGATGAATGAGAGGTTGAACACGAAATGAGAAAGATAAAACGAAAGCTGTGAATAAAGAGCTTGTAGAATGGTTTGCACCACGTGTAAGTTCATAAATATTGCAATAAATACAAATATTAGTTCGACACATACAATTTGTAAATATATTAAATTATATTTCTTTTTTCAGATCATGAATACTGATACTCGAGCATACTAGTCAGAATATTTGAAGTTTCTTTCTAGAGGTCCTATAAAACAAGTTAGAAAGTTCGACGCTTATAATGTGAATGGCTTTAGATTTCGTACAGTCGATCGAGAAGTGGGTTTGAAAACACAGAATAGTGGTATATTTACATTTTCTGAAGTGGGATACTATGGAAATCTGCATGATATTATTTAATTAAACTACCATGGGTATTTTTCTGTTGTTTTATTCAAATGAAAATGGGTCGATATTATCAGAGGTGTTAAAAGAGATTCATTGAAATTTACTTCTGTAAAATTCTCTCGCTTGATGGATGTTGGTGATCGTGAAATGCATGATCCATATATCTGAGAATTGCAAGAAAAAATGGTATATTATGTGAACGATGTTGTGGATGAAGGTTGGAGTGTAGTTACTCATGTAATACAAAGATATTTGTATGATATGGGTAATGAAGTGGAATATTTGACCTCTGAAATTGAATGTCTTCAACAACAGGAAGCAAAATTATTTGTCCATTGTGATATTGAAAATATTAGTTTTACAAGGATGAATGAAGTGGATGAAGCAATGGAGCAGGAAAACGACATGATTGAAGGGGAAAATGATTGCATGTATAGTTATTCATTCATCCAGCAACCACTTGTTTCATTTCTGTAGTCATTCATTATCATTTTTATATATATTTTGTTTGTTAGTACTGGGCATCTATTATCATTTTTAATATTTTTTTCTGCATAATTTTATTGAAATATGTATTCTGATCTTAATTTTATTTGATTAAATGACAAGAATGCCAAGGAGGAAGCGGTATACTATTTCATCTAGTTCTACAATGAATGACGATCCATCTGGATCACTTCCCATGGAATCTAAGGCACCAGTTGCCTACACCCCTGCACCATCTCCCCCTGCACCATCTCTCACACCATCTGAGAGTGTCCCATTAGAGGCTGAGTCATCGAATCCCCCTTTAGGTGCCTCAATAGTTGGGCAGTGACACTCCCCTTCCAGTTCATCCCGGACATATAGGAGGGTCACAATCATAGATATAAATTTTAATTAAATAAATTTATTGCATTTTGTTTATACTAATTGTTTTCTCATTGAAGATGAAAAAATGCAACCATGGAGAAACACTTAAAAATTTCAGATATTTGGAATATGAATGGCCAGAAGATAGTCATGCCATTTGATTCTTATGTTGTCCCTACGGATGATGCCGCAAGGTTACTTGGCCAGATTATAGGCCAGCTGGCAGCGGAGCCCATTTCCCTTCCTATTTCATATGATGATTGGAGATATATGCCTCCAAACTGGAAAAATGAATTTTTTGATACTCAAATAAAGGTAATTTTATTACATTATGGTTTAATTGAATGTCATGTTACTAATATGTTCAAAATGAATTTCTGTATACAGATGTTCTTCCACTTTACCATTGCTGATGTGATAGCACAGAAGTGGACTTTGAAAAATCTTGGTAAAAAATGGAAGGATTTCAAATGGATATTGTGGTGTGATGTCAACGATACTTCGTTGACCATGGAACAAATGTATGATAAGCTACCCAGTTTAGTACCGAAAGAGCAGTGGAAATTTTTTGTTGATAGACATCGTGATGAGAAGCGGATGGTATTGAAATATATATTATTATATTATCCTCATTTTACATTTATACATGTATATGAAGAGGAGATGACATTAGATACATTACTGTTAAATTTAATTTTATTTATTTCAGGATCTCTCAAGACAGAATGCATTAAACCGATCTAATCAAGTCATCCCTCACACCACGGGCTCAAAAAGCTTTTCTAGAACCCGAATGTCATCAGTAATATTTTAATTAGTTTAAAAATTTATAAGAAAATATTATCTGTTTAATATATTGAATTTTTGACTTATCTTTTCTTAATGCAGTCATAGAGTTTAGGGCACAAGGCATCCCGAACTGAACTATAGTTGGATGTTCACAAAAAATCAAATGGTTGTTTTGTTAATGAGCATGCCAAAGAAGTTGGGGTATGCAGTCAATTTTTTATTATAATAACTTATTACAAGTTTTTACTATGTTAATATTTATTGATATTTGATTTATTAGTAAAAATTAAAGAACTATGGGATGCCAATCCTGGGAATTCCTACTCAGTCTCTCAGGATGACCGGGTTGCTAATGTCCTTGGGAAGGATCATCCTGGTAGAGTGCGTGGGATGGGTTTGGGACCCATACCATCTGAGGTCTTTGGCAGGCCACCAGGGATTCTAGCCGCATATACTCCTGGTTATAGTCAGCCTGTAACTGATGATTCTCATAGGGATATTTCTTCTCTATGATCCACAGTTCAAAACCAGGGGGCTCAGATATCCGCTATGCAGAAAGCATTGACTAATTTATATTAGCAGATGAGCAGATATTCCCCCGGTGGTAGTGCACCGAGTGGTGCTGAGTAGGTAAATCACAAAAAATAAAAATCATTTAGTTTGCAAACTTTTATTGGTTTTAAGTTAAATTATAAATATACAACAATATTTAATTTTCAATATAATGTTCTTACAAGTGTCAGCAGGAAGTGGAGATGGAGGTGGAGAGGGTGACGATGCATCATCGGACCATGAGTAGTTGTACTGTTGATGTGTTGAAAAAATATGAGAATGGTTGGTTTGTATATATAACATTTTTGGCACATAGTTTCCACCAAACATTTCCATGTCCTAACATTTTCTTGATTTCTCATGTTTCCTTTTATGCATTTTATTGATTTCTGATGTTTCCTTTTATGTCTTTATTTCTTAAGTGTAGTATACATCATTCCATTTAGGCCTGTGTTTGAATTGGTAGTTGAGATTTTGGATGACTAACGAGTGATCCTTTAGTTATTTTGTTCTGGTTATATAAATTGGCACACAGTAGGCAATATAGAGACCAAACACAAGAGGATGATGGGAATGTGGTTTATCCTAATCATGTGATACAAATCATATACTAAGAAGGTTGTCTTTTTCATACGGTCGGGAACCATGTTTTTTCTAGATAATTGTAATATGTTGAATCATTTCATGCCAACTTTATCTGCTGAGGATCTTATGTCCACCGGGGGATTCAAGGGTGGGATGGTATACACCATCCAATTGTAGTTCAATGGTTTTTGGCTGATTACAATTACTGTGATATCAACAAGGCCCTTACAATTACTGAGATATCAACAAGGCCCTTATTACGCCAACAAGGACCAATGTACAGTGGGTGTGCAATTGTCCAATTAGACCATAAGTGTGGGAATTCCAACTACACCCAATCTATCAGCAATTGATACTCTCTCAAATATTATCCCTATATTAGATCCATTAACCTCAATCCCCAAAACCCATAAGAAACATGATGAGGTGAAAACCTATATTTGTAAGCACATACATTTGGTGTAGAAGTGTGACATTTTGAAATATTTTTAAACCATCTCATCCAAGATCTCAATCCTTGACGCTCTCTATCCCTCAAAACTTCTCAATGAGACACTTGTTGGGTCCCTCTAGGGTCACCAAAAGATTGATATAGAAGTCACAATGCCCATTTTTTATTAATGAAAAACCACTCTAGCTGAATTTTATGACACTATATCATTCATATAATAAGATCAATAATAACATATTTAGGAATATATCATACACTTGTATGTTTTATGAAGAATTTAAAATGTAAAAATTCAATGGTATCTAGTTGAAAATTAATCTTATTCATTTATGAATCCATTAAAATTTGGGGTATAATGAGGATAATTTATCATCGATAAATCTGACCTTTCATGTGTATGATAAGAGCGAGCAGAGGCCCCTTATATTGATCAACCTGAAATCCAAAACTAGTGAACCAGTGTCCAATGCTGATATATCAACAAGGCCCTTAAAATTACTGAGATATCAACAAGGCCCTTATTACAGAAGCAAGGCCCAATGTATGGTGTATCTAGTTGAATGTAGAGGTTATAGGAGTTTGGGTCAAGTCTTGAACATCTTAAAAACTTTTCCACAAGTTCCTCCTAGGGGGATAATATCTTCACATATTCCACATTATTATGTGGGTCCTCTTAATATTTAGTAGGTATGTAGCTATAATACCACATACTGGTGAGGCCAAGGTGTTAGTCGATGTAGTTGATACTGGGCTCAAGAATTAATATGCATGAAATGTGATCCCACTCAGAATAGTCAGGTTGTAGCATAGAGCCATGGTATGGGGAAACTAAATGATTTTCAACATATTATAGGGTGCATAATTCATATTTATCTATTGTTTGAGGTACTAATCTAGTAACCTCTACTATATATTCTACATTATTTGACACAAGTGCATCACACAATGTTATATTTGATACATTTATAGATATTCTGGTCCTTGATATAGTGTATTTATGTGTCATTAAGCATCTCTAAATCTCATTGGTTATTCGATCAATGATTTCTCATCGATGGAATTATTTTCCCCATCAGATAGGAATTTTTTTTTATATAGAATTCATTCTTTCCCATCATGTAAGTGTATGATGTCATTATTACAATGGATTTCATGCTTCCCTATAGATTTATTTTTGATTATCACCACTATAGAATTATGTTCAAAAAACCATATGGAGGTCGAAATATCTAAAGGGGAGAATGGGATTTCCATGAATATCGAGAAGGACACCATCATTGGGGTCCAAGTAGAGTGAAAACCAAAATTTTAAGTGTTCTGTTAGATAATCAGTGGTTACAACCAGCTATTTTCCATCTTATGGCCAATTATTTTTATGATGTCTCATGTTTAATCATGTTGGGGATACCATGAATGATAGAGCAAGAAATAACATTTTAGTTGTTTGTATGATTCCTCCTATTCCATTTTCTTGGTTGGTTTGTTTTTCAGGGCAGTGGTGTAGTAGAAGCAGAACTGCATTTTTTTTTCTGGCCAGCATTTAGCGGCGGTTTTAACCGCCGCTAATGGTTTACCAGTAATACATTAGCGGCGGTTAATACCGCCACTAAACGTAATCGATATTTTACTAAGCAGTGGTTATAACCACCGCTACATCACGCTTGCATTTTGCGGCGGTTTTAACCGCCGCCGCAAAGATGCATCACACGCCTGAATTTTTCGGCGGTTGTAACTGCCGATAATGAAATAAAATCTGGTGCCTGTAAAACCACCGCTAAATGTAAAGACCTGGAAATTTCATGGAAATTTTTTTCTTAATTTTCTTTGGAATTTTACAAGAACGCAGTTTCTGACGGTGCCTGATTCCGAGGCCCGGTGTGCCCGGAATAATTTTATGAAGTTTGGCTCGGGTACGTTCAGTGAACGGACGAGCGGGTTTTTCTAACTTTTGAACCGGTGCTCGGAATCGAATTCCGAGGGCACCGATGGAACCGTAGCGCCAGTAATTGTTTAGGAACGCCATTTCCGGAGTTGCGTTTTCATGAGAGAAGATGATAAAAATTGTGGAAGTTTAATTTATAAATTAACTACAATTTTTATTTTCTTTTAGTGGTTTAAGGCTTTGGGTGGAAGTTGGGTAACTACCCAAATTCCCAAGAGAGGTTATGAGGGTGGTGGGGCCCACACGAACCTCACCCCTTCATATTCTTCAACCCCCCTCAACTCACCATTAACTCTTGATAACTTAAACATTAATAACTTATGTTATTAATTAAGTGAGTTAAGTGTGGCTTTTTAAATTTCAAACTCTTGAAATTCAAAAGTTATATTATGTTAATAAAATAAGAGGTGAGCTTATTTTATTTTGGGTTAGTTTCTTGTGGTGGAGTCTTGGGGAGAAAAAGGCTAAGGATTGAAGAGTTTCTTAATATCCTTCATCGAAGAATGCGAAGAACGTGAAGAACACCTGATTCCTCGGAGGTCGATGTCTCCTTCTGCGACGCCGACGACGTCTTCTTTCGCGACGTCTCTTTCCGCGACGAATCCTCGTTCGACGAACCTCCGTTCAAGAAATGTCGAGGTAGGGAATTGTTTGTGAATATTAATGAACCCCATGTTACTTTCTTCTAAATCAAAGAACGCGGATCAACTAAACATCAAGTTAATCCGCGAAGAATATGTTGCGGGTTGGGAATTCTTGTTTGCGGGAAAACTGTAGGGGTTTATTTATTTAATTTGTTCATGATTATTACCTTGACGTTCTTCATGAAATATGACCAATTTTTATCAATTAACGAGAGGGGGCCAGACCGCACAAACACGGCGGACCCTCCTCCTTATCCATGTTGGTTTCTTTTGTGGATTGAAACAGGAATAGCGTGGTGCCGTCGCATCGCGCGGAATCGTGCGACAAGGAATGCGCGGCGTCGTCGCGCCGCACCATGAAAACGAACAAGGATGCGATGCCGTCGTGCCGCGTTAGAGAAACCCGAAGACATCCGCGGATGGAGTCGGGCCACGACGAAGGGGCACGACACCATCGCGTCGCGCCGGAGAACCACGAGGACGGCGTGTTTTGTTGATTGATGTGGGGATTGACGGGTGACGAAAAACGGGTCCGCAAGGTTAATTTGATACTTCCGCAGTAAAGTTCGAGACCCGAGATGAATGCTGGCATAGACGGTTTTGAAAACGGTCCACCGAAGCAACTCTGGTGGCCTGCGGAAAACCAGGAGGCGCGGCGCCGCCGGAGACCGGGGGCGGCGGCCGGAGCCGTCCGGCCGCCAGGAGGCGGTGGCGCCCAAGCGCGCCGCCGAAGGAATCAACCGTCGCGACTTTCCACAGCGGTGCGGAAAGAGGGATCCCGCGGCCGCGCGGGATCCCGGAGGATTGGCGGCGGCGCAGAGCGTCGCCAGGAGGCGGTGGCGACTGGGGGAGGCGGTCGGAGCCGTCTGGCCGCCAGGAGGCGGCGGAGCCCGAGCGCGTCGCCGGAGGAATCAACCGCCGTGGCAAGCCGCGGCGGTGCGGCACGGGGGATCCCGCGGCCGCACGGGATCCCGGAGGATTGGCGGCGGCACAAACCGCCGCCAGCTTCAATCAACGGCGAGCCCCCCCCCCCCCCCCCCCGCTCTGCGGCTTCCTCTCGGCGACGCTGGCCGGTCGGGCCGGGCTGCACTAGCCGGGCCGGGCCACGCCCGGATGGGCCGGACCCGGACCCGGGCGTGTCGACCCGGTTCGGGCCGACCCAAGGGGGATTGGGCCTGGCAGGGCCGGGCCCAGATCCCCCATTTCGGTTTGTTTCCGATCGAACACCCATAACTTGGGCTACGGGCCTCCGAACGACGCGCCGTCAGCGGCGATGAGATCCTTGGATCGAGACTGTCGTTTTGGTTTACTACACCCAACGTTTCGGAATACTTTGAGTTAGGCCGGGTTGGTTCGTACACGAAACCATCCGGGCCCTCAGAGCGGAAACACTCATATCTTGAGCTCCGGACGTCCGATTGATGTGTCGTCAGCTTTGATGCTTTCCCCTAAACGAGACAGATCTTTTGGCTTACTCCACTCGAGGTTTGGATTCCATCGGAGTACGGTCGGGTTGGTTCGCTCATGAAACCAATCGGGCCCCTAGAACGAAAAGGCCAATAACTCACAGACCGGGCGTCCGATTGATGCGCCGTATGTCTCATTGAATTCCTCTTGATGAGACGGAACTTTTGGCATAATTCGCCCAAGTTTTGGATGCAGTTGGATTGTGGCCGGGTTGGATTGCACCCAAAATCCAACCGGGCCCCTGGAACGGAAAAGCTGATATCTTTCAGAGTGGATGTCCATTTGACGAACCGTCTGCGGCGTTGGTGATCACGTTGAGAAACAGTTCCTTTGAGTATACCCTATGAGAGTTCGGGGTACATTTGAGATACGGCCGGGTTGGTTTGCTCACAAAACCAACCGGGCCCCTGGGACGAAAAGGCTAATAACTCACAGACCGGGTGTCCGATTGACGCGCCGTCTGTTGCATTGAGAACCCTATGATGAGGTGGTACTTTGAGATACTTCTTCATGGGACTTTGAGATACTTGGTGTATCGACCTGTAGCTCGTGCAGCGGACCCTCCCGGAGACGAGCGTACGGAGTACGAAGACCGTGTAGCCGGCTGAGACCTGACGACTGCTTGACCGACTCGACTTGGAGTGAGTCGACTAGCCCAGTGGACGGAGCGCCCGATATTTGGTGACTGACCCACGACGGACGGAGCTCCCTGTAGTTGGCCGCAGACCCGCGGTACTCGGCAGGAGGAGTACCTCTGTAGGTTATTAGGGAGAGCGCCTGGTATTTGGAGACAGACCCACAGCAGACGGAGCGCCCGGTAGTTGGCCGCAGACCCGCGGTACTCGACAGGAGGAGTACCTCAGCAGTCTTAGGTTAGTGAGCAGTACCTCGGAGTTGTGACATGACCACTGTACACTCCAGAGACAGAGCTCTTCAGCAGTTACGGTTTCGATAATGAAAATCCTGGTTTGAGCTGAGTCTTTGACCTTTTGTTTTACCTCAGGATTGAGATGGGTCACTTGATAACTTAGGTATATGTATGGGAATATACCTGGGTAGTGGTTATCCGTTGATTTCATAACCCTTGTGTGTCCTCATGATTGAGATGGGTTACTTGATAAATTAGGTATATGTATGGGCATATACCAAAGTATAGGTTATCTGTTGAGATCTTCTTTGTGGTTATCCTTGTTGGTTTTAGTGAGACCTTGAGGGTCTCGGGGTCCCTACTGAGTATCGTTATACTCACCCATGCACGGGCTATGTCCGCACCTCGTTGTGTTGGTTGCAGATGACGGGCAGTGCTGACGGAGGCCGAGTGTTCGAGGACTAGACGGTACCCGAAGGTGGATTACATGACGAGTCAGTACCCGGAGGTGGACTACACGACGAGTCAGTATCCGGAGATGGACTTCACGGCGAGACGACACTCGGAGGAGGTTGACGGGCGGGAGCGTTGTGGTGGCTATCTGTACCTACCCTTCAGGTGGGATCCGTGGTGGACGATCCAGGAGCTGCGCCATCTGTACCTACCCTTCAGGTAGGATCTGAGGAGGAAGAACCAAGAGCCACTTCCGTCCTTCCAGCTATTGTCTTTTTCTGTTGTACTTTGTTCAGTTGTAGTTGTAATTTCTTTTGGGTTTGTATTCTGGCCCTTTTACCTTTCAGCACTTCTCTTTGTACATAGTGTTTTACTTCCGCTTATACTCTGTGGTGTTTTGTTTTCTTTTATAAAGGCAATTCCTTCCCAGTTTTCGGGATTTACGCCGTTGGTGCTAGTCTCCAGCCCCTGGTCTATGGAAGGCGGGCTTGGGGTAGTCACGGCACGGGCCCCGAGGACGGGTCGTGACACTAAATTTACGAAAACCTCCGCGAAATGAGGCACTTATGACACTTTCCTTAAACCGTCGTGAAATGGATAAAACCACCGCTAATAGATTGTCGACAACCAGTTTAGTGGTGCTTTCTGTAAACCCCTTCAAAACAATATAGTGGCGGTTTAAACCACTACTATATGAAAAAAAATGCTGCCAATAGGCCGGGTTGGTTCGTACACGAAACCATCCGGGCCCTCGGAGCGGAAACACTCATATCTTGAGCTCCGGACGTCCGATTGATATGCCGTCGACTTTGATGCTTTCCCCTAAACGAGACGGATCTTTTGGATTACTCCTCCCGAGGTTTGGATGCCATCGGAGTACGGTCGGGTTGATTCGCTCACGAAACCAATCGGGTCCCTGGAACGAAAAAGCCAATAACTCACAGACCGGGCGTCTGATTGACGCGCCGTATGTCTCATTGAATTCCTCTTAATGAGACGGAACTTTTGGCATACTTCGCCCGAGTTTTGGATGCAGTTGGATAGTGGCCGGGTTGGATTGCACCCGAAATCCAACCGGGCCCCTGGAACGGAAAAGTTGATATCTTTCAGACTGGACGTCCGTTTGACGAAACCATCCGGGCCCTCGGAGCGGAAACACTCATATCTTGAGCTCCGGACGTCCGATTGATGTGCCGTCGACTTTGATGCTTTCCCCTAAACGAGATGGATCTTTTGGATTACTCCACCCGAGGTTTGGATGCCATCGGAGTACGGTCGGGTTGGTTCGCTCACGAAACCAATCGGGCCCCTGGAACGAAAAGGCCAATAACTCACAGACCGGGCGTCCGATTGACGCGCCGTATGTCTCATTGAATTCCTCTTAATGAGACGGAACTTTTGGCATACTTCTCCTGAGTTTTGGATGCAGTTGGATAGTGGCCGGGTTGGATTGCACCCAAAATCCAACCGGGCCCCTAGAACGGAAAAGTTGATATCTTTCAGACTGGACGTCCGTTTGACGAACCGTCTGCGGCGTTGGTGATCACAATGAGAAATGGTTCCTTTGAGTATACCCTATGAGAGTTCTGGGTACAGTTGAGATACGGCTGAGTTGGTTCGCTCATGAAACCAACCGGGCCCCTGGGACGAAAAGGCTAATAACTCACAGACCGGGTGTCCGATTGACGTGCCGTCTGTTGCGTTGAGAACCCTATGACGAGCCGGTCCTTTGAGATACTTCTTCGCGGGACTTTGAGATACTTGGTGTATCGACGTGTAGCTCGTGGAGCGGACCCTCCCGGAGACGAGCGTACAGAGTACAGAGACCGTGTAGCCGGGTGAGACCTGACGACTGCTTGACCGACTCGACTTGGAGTGAGTCGACTAGCCCAGTGGACGGAGTGCCCGGTATTTGGCGACTGACCCACGGCGGACGGAGCGCCTGGTAGTTGGCCGCAGACCCGCGGTACTCGGTAGGAGGAGTACCTCTGTAGGTTATTAGGGGGAGCGCCCTGTATTTGGCAACAGACCCACAGCGGACGGAGCGCCCGGTAGTTGGCCGCAGACCCACGGTACTCGACAGGAGGAGTACCTCAGCAGTCTTAGGTTAGTGAGCAGTACCTCAGAGTCGTGACATGAGCACTGTACACTCCAGAGACAGAGCTCTTCAGCAGTTACGGTTTCGATAATGAAAATCCTGGTTTGAGCTGAGTCTTTGACCTTTATGTTTACTTCATGATTGAGATGGGTCACTTGATAACTTAGGTATATGTATGGGCATATACCTGGGTAGTGTTTATCCGTTGATTTCATAACCCTTGTGTTTCCTCATGATTGAGATGGGTTACTTGATAACTTAGGTATATGTATGGGCATATACCTAAGTAGAGGTTATCTGTTGAGATATTATTTGTGGTTATCCTTGTTGGTTTTAGTGAGACCTTGAGGGTCTCGGGGTCCCTACTGAGTATCGTTATACTCACCCCTGCACGGGCTATGCCTGCACCTCGTTGTGTTGGTTGCAGACGATGTGCAGTGCTGATGGAGGCCGAGTGTTCGAGGACTAGACGGTACCCAGAGGTGGACTACACGATGAGTCAGTACTCGAAGGTGGACTACACGACGAGTCAGTATCTGAAGGTGGACTTCACGGCGAGAAGACACTCGGAGGAGGTTGACGGGCGAGAGCGTTGTGGTGGATATCTGTACCTATCTTTCAGGTGGGATCCGTGGTGGATGATCTAGGTGTTGCACCGTCTGTACCTACCCTTTAGGTAGGATCTGAGGAGGACGACCCAGGAGCTGCTTCCGTCCTTCCAGCTGTTGTCTTTTTCTGTTGTACTTTGTTCAGTTGTAGTTGTACTTTCTTTTGGGTTTGTATTCTGGCCCTTTTACCTTTCATCACTTCTCTTTGTACATAGTTTTTCACTTCCGCTTGTACTCTGTGGTGTTTTGTTTACTTTTATAAAGGCAATGCCTTCCCAGTTATCGAGATTTACGCCTTTGGTGCTAGTCGCCAGCCCCTGGACTATGGAAGGCGGATTTGGGGTAGTCACGACACGGGCCCCGAGGATGGGTCGTGACACTAAATTTACGAAAACCTCCGCGAAATGAGGCACTTATGACACTTTCCTTAAACCGTCGTGAAATGGATAAAACCACCGCTAATAGATTGTCGACAACCAGTTTAGTGGTGCTTTCTGTAAACCCCTGCAAAACAATATAGTGGCGGTTTAAACCACTACTATATGAAAAAAATCGCTGCCAATAGGTGGGTTTCTTGTAGTGGCTTCTGAGAAATTTTCATTTTGAGGATTTTAAAGAAAATGGATTTTGATCATTATTTTTATTAGAAGACATAAAATGTTTCTTCATATGGGTTAAAAATTATATTTTAGTATATTTTATGATAGAGATAAAATATTATATGTTTTTATGTATTTTATGGTCATTGTACATTTTTTATAATGTTGGTGAGACAGATATAGCATAGGATGATGGAAGAGCCTCATATAGCTCTTTAATTCACTAGGTGGGGATTTTTTTCTAGGGAAAATTATATTGGAATAAACTGAGTAAGTTATTCCTTTTTTAATGGTTCTTATAATGGTTACTATAGAGGATTTATAAGGGTTAAATAAATATTAAATCCCAATGTACCTACCTGAATTTTCTATGCTTGTAAAGGAGATTTGATATATGTGTTTTGATTTTATAAGTTAAGAAAACGAGCTTATGTGTAATGAATTTTTTTTGACCCTTTAAGGGTAAAGGTTATGTTTTTTTAATTAAATGGGTTTTCATGGAATTGAATGTTACTTATGAAATACTGATGATTATTATGTTTCTTTCATTCTTAATTATGAAATTTTTTATGTTTTTTGGTATTAGAGATGATTTTATGAGTAAGTAAATAAATATTTTAGCTCAAATTTTATTATGTAAAAGGGTAATATTTATTAAGAATTTCATATTTTTACAAATGGGATAATGGGTTACTTTTCCTTTCTATGTCCATTATTGATCTTATTTGTTCTCATATCATGTTTTAAAATATTTTGGACAGGTATTATCAATGAGTAGGAACTATTTAAAGGTCCATATTTCTTCTATGGGGATTTATCCTAAAAGAAGAACCCATGTTTTTAATTAAACACCTGTTCAAATTTAAGAATACCATTTTTATGGAAAATGGACATTGAGTGGAAGTATCCAATTTATTTTGTAAGGGATTGAAACGTATGAGTTTTTCAGATTATCCAAAACTCTAAACCTAAAATATCATAGGAATTTAAGATAATTAAACCATGCAAGATATATGAAACCAAGCGAAATTGGAAAGGAAGAATACTGAAATTCACATACCTTACACATTAGTATACATTGTTTCCTATTATATTTTTGAAGATGGTCACTAAGGAATAATTAAATGATTCTTTCCTCTATGGTTTATCAACTAGCTACACTGATCACTATTCATATGAGTGGGGTCCTTCCATCATCCATGACATATTAGTGCCTCTGTCATTAATGAGGTTGAATGACTAGGCCTCAGGTAGGCAACTCTCATCAAGATCTTAAGTAAGAATCTTTCATGTGGCTTTTAATTCATGCATTTTTTCACATTGTTTTCGTTATTTTTAATGTATATTTAATGATAAAATATTATTTAATTGGTTAATTTCTATATTTTGGATTATTATTTATTTATTATATAATTAATATTTTTTTTGTTAAAATGATCAATTTAACAGGTTAATAACATTAGTGGTAGATTTTTTTTATTTTATTAGTTTATTCATTTTAAACTTTCACATAAAATAATAATTTTAAAATATTATAATTAAATATTTGTTTTTATTTTACTTTATTTCATTAATACATTTTTTAATTAAATTTTTAGTATTTTGATTTTATTTTTACATATTTTATTTCTAATATTAAAGACCTCTTATGTAGAATAATACATCGATATAAAAGAATTTATCTACCCATGTAAAATGTTTTTATGTTCTGATTCCAGTTAGAAAAATGGTTCAGATGCAATGTAAGATAATTTCATCCATTGGAAATTAACTATCCAAATTGAATAGGAAGAGTAATATAACTGATATTGTCCAATTTAACTAAGAAAGATCATGGAATGAGGGAGCCAAAGACACTGGTGAATCAGTAAATAGAGGTCGATTATGTCTTTATTTCAACGAGTTTGATGAGGTTGCAACTAAGAATTTTTTAAACTGGGTGAGAGAATATAAATAAAGAACTAATTAGGGTCAAAGATACCAAAATCAATGAGCCCCATAAAGGTGATGATATTGGGACTAGAGTTCAATATATGTGTTGTCGAGCCAGCAGAAGCCGAGGCATGTATTTAGATAACTGAGATCAACACTGCACCATATCTATTGTTATTCGACTGAACATGATGCCAGTTAGTGATGGGGATCTAAGGTGGTGATTTTGTCAACAAACCTGAGGATAAATCCACTTGATTAAGATCCATAGGTTGAGGATGACCAACATCGTGCCAGACTAGTTTTCTAGATGAATAATTTGAGCTGGGTTATGAGATTTTTCATTATAAAGATGAATGAAATTGATCATTTTAAATCTATTAAACTCGATGGTTCCATCCATAGAATTAAATATTCATGTGTATTAATCACCAAATACACCGATGAACCAAAGTTAATGAAGATCTAAGAAAGAGGAAATAGATTATAACCAAGGATACATGTGAAGAAGGTCATGAGACGATGTCGATAGATGACTTGGTTATGTTTAATTTGAAACCATTTCCATGTATGAATAGGATTCCATGGATGAAAAAGAATTGATTATGTTTTGGTTTATAAGATCAAATATTAGGGCTGTGGAAAAAAACCAAATTGGTAGATGGAAACTCGGTTATTTGGGTTCAGTGATGAAGGATCAGTTATACTGATCACTTTTTATGCAGATGAGAAATTATTTTTTGCTACAATATTTTTTGTCATTGTGCAGGTTAAAAATTATGAAAAGGGACTACAATTTTTATGTGTTCTTTGGTTATGAGGATGTTGAGAGTGCATGCTAAGCACCTGATGAAATTCTTGAATGATGTTCCATCAAAGATCTCGGATGATGTGTTGGGTTTTGATAGTTTTCAGTCATTTAATGAGATGGTGATTTTTATGGATGTGTTTTTTCACGTGCAAAGGATTCAATTCAAGTGAAGGATGTCACATAGCAGTATTTTGTTTTTTGCTTTCTTCATTTATTTTTTTAAATAGTTCATCATGCTTGGAGTTATAGGATACCCCCATCTTTCTATAATTTTATTTTCCCTCTCTTCTATCTCTCTTTATTCATATTATCTCCCTACTATATTTTCTCTAGTTTGTAAAAAAAAATTGTATGTTTTCTTTCTCCTTATATAATATTCTACATTCGAACATAGAGGAATAACTAATGGACCTAGTTCTAGGAGGTGATGCTCATCGTTGCATGAAGATCAAATATCTATTTTGATTTTTGGAATCTTCTTTGCTCTTAGAAAATTACAATCGTGAATTGAGGTGTTGAGACAACACAATTTCTTATACGTATGGTTTTATACTATCAACTTCTTATTCATTTTTTCTCTTAATATTTTGTCTACTAAAATGATTTTTTTGGAGAGGTTGTGTGATTTTGTGACCTAGTGAAAATCACCTTTTCATGGGGAGTGATCCTGTACAAATTTGATTTGACATAGGAATGCTTTTTACATTTTAGTAGAGCGCTCATGAGTGGGAGGATATCTTGTATGTATTCATTTGGTTTTGGAAGAGTGAGAGGTGCATGTATCGGGAGATCGAGTGTGAGTTGTGTGTAGTTCAGTTTCAAAAGTTTAATTCCTTGGATCTATGATAGGAAATAGAATGAATCAACATGGATCTGGTTCTTTATTTCTAACTTTTCTTTTTATTTTTCTTTCTTTTTATCTTCCATGTTTTTTCCATTCTAATTTTCTTTTCAACCACTAAAAACTATCATTTTATGTTTTCTTTTACTACTTTTTATATTGATTAGATGAAAAATGATTTTAGAATTATCACTAGGATAGACACAATACCACCAAGAGACTGACCCCTGGGTTAGCCACTACTCAATATATAGGGAATTATAAATTTATTCTTGATAATTTAAACGGTAGTCTATAAATCTCTATCCCATAAGATATTTGTGCGTACTTTATAAAATTCTAAAAGATGTTTCTTAAAATAGAACACATTAACTCATAAATTATAATGCATGAGTTAATACCTCAATCATATTATCCATATCATTCATGGAACTACCTTTCATTACATATTTTGTAATTCTTCACTTAATGATAGGTAATGTGAGTGGTTCACTCAAACAATAAATGATAACCATCATGAGTATGGCACCCGATATCTTTTATAATCATTAATTTACGAATTATTAAATAATGTCACACATAATTTAATCCCAAATGATTTAAATTCCTCTTGTATTTGAATAATTAGATACATAACACTATAACATGCAATAGTGATATAATAATTTTACTTAAAAAATACTATAGAATTCCATTAATTTATTTTCAACATAAAAAATAGCATGACATGACCAAGGGTGTACATAAAACAAGGATGAGATATAATCCCAAATAAGGAAATAATAAAAGATTAACATGATAAAAGTGATGCATGATATTCATTTTCATATCAAGGTGACATAAAAGGTGTGAGAATTATAAAAATAAACATCTATACATGATATAACGTGATAACAACAACAAAACATATGAATTTGGAAATAACAAAAAACATGACATCATAAACATAAGTCAAGGGTAACCTATGAGATATTATAATATAGTGTGCTTAGGATAAACTTCCATGAACCATAAATGGTATCTCTTAAGATAAAAAAATTACCAAATGCATTGGAGGGGTATATAATATCAGGCCCAACTGTCTCATTCATATAATGCACATCAATTTGTGTGTCACATAGATCATACAAAATAGGAAAAAATTTCATCACATTTAATCCCATTATTAAGAATTTTGGGAAACATACATGGAAGTACATAATAAATTAAGGATATTTACATTTAGTTGAATAACTTAGAGTGGAAATAGGTATGGGTATTCATTACATAAATGTATGGAATAGAAAATCACCAGATAATTTTGACAGCATAACTGGTGTACATAAAAGTTCATGGTATGGTTTAATGAGAGTGATATATGGTATTAAATTACTTATAAATAATAATTATGGTAAAATGGATGTACAAAAATACATTAAAATATGAACAATTTTAAATTAAATGACATAATACAAAGAAAGTTATTGAATAAAGAGGAGAGAATTCCTTACCATGAGAGGGAACATCTAAAAGCTTGATAGGATCTTCTAAATTGATTCAGAACACATCAAAAGGGATATATAGATATATAGGTATGGTAAATTAATTATAAATGGGTTTATAGCATAGAGGAGTGGGTGGATGGGTGGGTGTTTATAGTGAAAGAGATGTAAATTCATTATTAATGTATAAACATAAGTTTTGAAGTCTATATAATAGAATAATAAAAACCACAAATATTAACATGGTTTTTAACACATAATATTAACAAGAGGAGTGATTTTAAGTATTTTATATGTCCTTGAACCTAATTTATTTAAATAATACCTTTAGTGATTTGGAAGTGATTCATCTTTATAAAGAATTTATTTTATAACCATAAAATATAATATCAATTTTTGATGATTAATTAAAGGTTCATTAAATTAATCAAATAAATTATAAAACACATTATTTTTAAGGGGAATATTTTTTTTATGGATTAATTTTATATAATTAATTAAATCACTTTTGGTCAACTATGATGTCATAATACGGACACTAGATTTATACCTTATATAATTATTACCTAAAAAATTGGCAGTTTTAAAAAATTATGAAAAATTAACCATTATATAATTTTGAAATGATTATTTTAAAAATTATAGTTATTTTACCAAATTTAATTTTCAAATATGAGAATTTTACCTTTTATATAAAAAATATTATTTACTGGAAAATAATAGTTTTTAAAACACGAAAAACTTTCTGACCCTTAGAAAAATTATATTGGAATTCATTAAATTTTATTTTCATTTATAGTTAAAAGAAATATTATTTAATAATAATATTTTATTCAAATAATATTAATTTTAAAAATTCATGAATTTATCAAGATAATGTCTAAATTGAAACTGTATATTTCCCAAAAATACATTTTTTTCTCCATTTCAAAATCTAAATTTTACTAAACTCATTATCTGATCATTTATAAAGTAATAATAAAAAGGGATAAATACAATCAACATTTTATTTAATAGAAAATATATAAATCTATTTTGTTAGGGTCTAGATACTTGACCCCTTATTACACCAGCATATAGCTAAAGGGTAATCTGTACGATGGTTGTGATTTCTTGGGGTGGTTTTGTGAACATTGTTTGGGTCGTGATTCTGATAAACTTGAACATATTTGGTAAATAGTTTTTCTCATGTCATATTTATGGAATCTTGGATCAATATTAGTGATGGGAAAATATCAATGTTGTTATATCCCTTGGAAGATCCGATAAATGGCACAAATATGTTATGATCCTATTGGGCAAAAACATCGCTTTTTATATCTATGTCAACTATAATTTATTATAACCATTAATATATACTAATCTTAATGGTTACTATACATCAACTATATTATCAAAGGTTGTGATTTTTAATGGTTTTCAAATAATAGAGGTTATATTTTATAATGGTCTAGAATAACCATAGTTGTGTGTGTGTTTTCTATAACTACATTACTTTAGGAGTCATTTAATTATTAAAAAAGGGAATTTAATTTATAAATGTGTAGGTCATTAAATTATTCCCCCCTTCATAAGTTTATCCCTAAAATTTTCATTTTATACACTAAAAAAGATAAGGGTACTATTGTTACATCACTTCTTCTCATTCCCATATCGCCTCTTCAAACTTGTTGTTCTTTCACAACACTTTGACCAAGTGAGTTGTCTTGTATAATAGAACTTTGTATCTATAATCTAAGATATTCATCAAATTCTCATCGTATTAATGATAATTCTCTAAAGGTACCACCTCTGGATTCATTACATATGAGGGGTCTAGTATGCACCTACTTAAGAGCGATACATGGAAAAAATTTGTAATTAGGATATTTTATGTTGGAGTACTAGTTGATAGAACATAGATCTCATGTGATTATGGGTATTAAAGGGGACAATGTATCTTGTACTAAGATCTCCCTTATTTACAAACCTCATGACTTTATTCCCTGGATATATACAAAGGACCGCATTATCTCCAACCTCAAAATCCATGTGTCATCGATGAATTTATTCACAGATTCCCTATAAAAAGTGTGTTTATTTCAAGTTACATGGACTAGTTTAAACATTCTTTATCATATCTTGGATTAGACAAGTTTCTATATTCTTTCTCTTTGTAGCTTCATCCCAGCATGTTGGATTCTGACAGTTCATCAAATACAGAACCTCATAAGGTGCTATTTAAATACTAGAATAGAAAATGTCGCTATATGAAAATTGCACTAATGGAAGTTATTGATCCCAATATCCTTTGAAATACCTTAATTATAACCTCACATATTCTCTATATTTTCATGGGTTCTATACGACCGACCATCCGTTTGAGGGTGATAAGATGTAACAATACTCAACTCTATATTCGAAACATTCTGAAGGCTTCTCTAGAACGTTGAGGTAAGCCTCAGATTTAGATCAGATACAATGGATAGTGGAACACCATACAGTCATACCACTTCACTTATGCATATCTTAAAAACTTATTCAAGAGATAAATATGATTTGATAGCAATGAAATGCACTGACTTTGTAAGGTGATCGACTACCACTAATATGGTGTTAATGCTTTATATTTATTAGGGAGTCTTATGAAAAAGTCAATGGTTATGTTTTCCCAATTCCATACTAGTATGGGAAATGGTTTCATCATAACCATTGAATATTGTCATTTATCCTTGGATTGTTTTCATACTAAGAATAAAGATATAAATTCTACAATCTCCCACTTCATGTAATTCCACCAGAAGTTTTTCTTCTAATCTCTATAAATCATAGTGCTTTATAGATGAATAGGAAAGGATGATATATTAAAGTCATCTAGAAGTTACCCCTTTAGATCTGGGTTTTATGGGACACACATCTGGGTTCCAAACCTTATAACTCCATCTTTAGTATAGTCGAACTCTGGAATATTAGCTAACATTTTCTATAGAATCTTATTGTCTTATTGGGACTCCTTAATCCTATCAATAATGGATGATTTAGTAGTTATTTGACTATGTTAGAACAAAAATCCTTTTATTATTCCCATTTACATCCTCTTTATTTCTAGGAATATTGGACCCCTTTCAATCATCAACATAGATAGGTTTGAAGGATCCTTTCCAATCATATTATATTTCAATTTGTTCTTCATCGCACGATGGCAATGGACTGAAAAATCATAATTCTTGATCACCTCTATCCACATTCATTGTTGAATTTTGAGCTCTTATGTGAATATATAATTTAGGATTTTATGATCTATATATATGTCACAATTTTACGTATAGAGATAATGTCACAAGATCATCAATAAAAAGATCATTGTTTCCAATTCTAGATCATATGTTTGGTAGTTCTACTCATGGATCTTTAATTGGTAGGAGGAATATGATATCACTTTATCATATTACATGATTAAACAACCCATTAAATTTTTGGACACATCGCATTAGATCAAAAATCATTCCCCATTAGTTTGAAATATGAGTACAGGTGTAGTGATTAGCTAATTTTCTAACTCTTTAATGTTATCCTCCCATTGACTAGCCTAGAAAAACTTCACTCCCATTCGAGTTATATTTGTTAGTGGGATTGAAAATCATGATAATTTATTCACAAATCAATGATAGTACACAGCTAATCTGAGGAAACTATATATCTCCATCATAGATGTCGCACTGGGACATCCATAAATTTCCTATATTTTAAGGATCCATTCATATTCTTTTACTGGTGATAAAATTCCCTAATAATATTAATTTATCCATAAAAACTCACATATAAATTTTTCTTTTTTAAGGACATCATTACAAAATTAAAATAATAATCATGTTTTTTATTTGATTGGGAGTATATATGATTATCAACAACAAAGAATTCAAATTTTTTTAAGGTAATCCAAATTGACTATATTAATTATTTCCATGGTTACAGTTAGAAAAGTAGTGAGTCTAAATAGAATCACTATGAAATCAAAATGCCTATACATTGTACAAAAATCAGTCATGAGTATATCCCCCTTCTTCTCCTTTACTTGATAATATCCTGATCAAAGATACACCTTAGATAATTACTAGGATCCATTTGGATGATCAGATAATTCATCAACATATTTCAAATGATACTTGTTCATTATTGGGATTTTGTTGAGCTCATGATAATCTATTTATATTTTCATTTCCCTATCCCCTTTCTTGATTTAAAATAATGGTGCACTCCTTGGTGAAACACTTGGGTATATAAACACTTTATCGATATTATCTTTATTTTCTTATTCAAATCTTTAATTTCATAATTGCCTATTCTCTAATGAGTCCTGGATATTTTCAAATTACTGAGTATAATCTTGATTGATAAATCAACCCCATGGCTTAGAGGAAGACTTGGAAATTATTTTGGAAACATATAACCATATACCCTTATAATGGGAATGTCTTAAAGGATAATCTTTTACTTAGTATCAATCAATTGAGATATATATTCTTTATTATATGGAAATGGCATCCATGTTTGATATGATGATGATACTAATGGAGATTCATCCACATCCTTTTAGTTGTATAGAACCAGAGGGTGATTTATGATATAGAGGGTACTTTTCTTCTCCCAGAAATTTATGTTGGATCTATATAAGGAAATGAAATATATAACCATAATTTAATTGCATTCAACTTAAGGGATTATCATGAGGTTCACTAGGTTTTTCACCCTATGAATATGAATAGGGGACAAGTAATATAATTAGTATGCAATAATTTCCACAAATTGTTCTTTTCATAGATAGATCTATTTTTTTGAGGTGGTGTTTGAATAGTTGTACTATAATTTAGAAAGATGAAATAATGTATAGAACTATAGTCAAATAGAATAATTGAAGTTCATTAATAAATGACAGAACAACCTTTCACTATTTGATCATGGTTCTGAAAATTTACATCATCCATAGTAGACCCAGGGATGAGAATTTTAAAACTATTAAACTTATAATGGTAAAATATGAAAATAGAAGGGATAACCCAAAAATGATATATATTCCTTAACTTATGAATCTATAGTTTTCAATCTAAGTAAACCATGGTCTATTTAATCACATAAAATTTTATGGGCATTTTTATTCCCTTTATAATGATTCATAAAGATATTATGAATTTATCAAATGTAACACCCTAAGACTTTATAATATTTTCATTTTAGAATTAATTTAAATTTTTTGTTATCTTTATTTATACTTAACACTATGTTATTATTAATCTATACACAACATTGAGTTATCATTTGTTACACACAAGACCAAGTTTTACATCCTTTTAATAGTGAACCTTTTTTAAAACTAAATTTGGAAACTTTTATAAATTTATTTTTCAAAAAAAAAACTTTTTTTTGAATTCAAAATGTGAAAATTATCTTAGGTGTAAATTTTGGTAGTTTTTTGAAAAGCTCCATTTTTTGATGAATAATGAAAAATACTAGATTTTTATTGAATTTTTTTTTAAAAATTATTAATAATAAATTATATTTTATATTGGGTTTAAATTATAAATAAATCAATTATATATCTACTATTACAATTAAAGTCATTGAATCTATTTTTATTTTGAATTTGGATATAAAATCTAAAATTACATTTCAACATTTTCACTTTAAAAAAATTTCTTTCTTATCACATCTATAGGATTAGCTTCATACTTAATTTTTTCTCTAATGTGAATTGTATTTCCAAAAATGGATATAAATTGATAGAATCAATATAATATTTTTAGTCTAACAATATAAACATAGTTTTTGAACAAAACCATTAGTAAAAGTAATTAATGTTAATTACAATGATTAAGTTATAAATTAGTTCACTTAGTGGTAAATCATTAAACATAAATGGGAAATGACCTAGAAATTTATCCAAAAGCTACTTGATTACCATATTTAGTCCATATCCCCTCTTGGGTTTAATTTTATGAGTTAGTGGGATAATATTCCAAGAAAGTGGCCTATATAATAAGTCAGGTAAGGAGAATGAGTTTTTTTCATCATATTAATTTATATATATTTTTTAGGGATGAATCTTTTATATAAACTGGTTATGAAATGATAATTGAGTAATTATTTTTTTAAATAATTAACTAAAATAAATGATACTTAAAATATTAAAAGTGAAGTAAATTGATTGAATTATTGAATTTAATTATATTTTAGATGAATATATCTTTATAAAAAACTATAAATTTAATATATTTAAATTCCATAATTGTCTTGATATTTTTAAATTTAAATTATTTAAATAATTTCAAAATTTACCTTAATTTCATTTTATAAAAAATTATATTTTAATTAATGATTAAAAATTTACAAAAAATACTATATTCTGAAAATTTATTTTTAAATGTTGATAAATATAAAATATTTTCTATTTATGGGAAATTTTTTCATTTATAATAAACATATTGACCCCTAAATAGTAAAAAAATTATTAGCACAGTTCGGGTTCTAATTGTGTTTTTGTGCATTACATGCGCTTGTTTTAAAATTAATTTCCAACACAAAATAGTTTTTAATTTTTTAGATTTGATATAATTTTTATAATTTAGTGGATATATATTTTCTAATAATTATAACTTTAATTTAGTCTTAATGGTCAAAATTATTAGGTTAGATAACTAGTTTCCTTAATAAAAACCAAAATGGTATAAGTGGGAAAACTAGATTTTAAAGAACAAAAATTATAAAAATGCTCTTATTTTTGTGTGGTGGAAATTTATCTTGAACATAATTCCCATTTAATCAATTATTTGTACATTTTTTAAGGACATGAGGTAAGGGAGAACTCCCAATGGTGTTCAACTTTTGGTATTTACAAGAATGACCCCCCACCCGCACTATAAGAAGGCATTCAATAATACACTTCCTCACAACTATTAAACCACTTTGGATCATAAAAAATATTCCCAAATAAGCTCCCTACATCCCTAACTAGAAACTATATTACTATATTTGGTATGAAATAAAACCAAGGATGTATTTTTGTATAAACCAAAATGATTTACCCAAAAAAGAGGAAACATTGGTTAATGATCACTATTTTTTTATTTCTTTTAAAAACCATTAAAATTTTCATATTACATGATTATATAAAAAAAATCAGTATACTAAATATATGTATATTATTTATATTATTATTTTACCTATAATTACACACACTTCCATCAAATGGGTAAAAAAAAATTTTCGTGTACAGAAAACTACCGCCTCACGAAACAATGTCATTCGTTTTCTCCTTTATTACCTCTCATGGTTGAGAATTATGATGGAATTTTTTTTATATTATAGATATATAATATTAATGATGTATTGATACTTCTAGAATTTTTATATACACATAACTTCATGATTTAAATTCTGTGTAAATATGATAATAATGTCTGTGGGTGTGTGGACTACTGCATCCTCCAAGCGATGTGATACGTTCACACATTACTTGCAATGTATTAATGATGGTTTTATCCTTATATATGTGGAATAAATGAAATATATATTATATTAGAGACATAATTAAAATTTTTAAAGATAATATATCATTTTCTTTAAAACCTTTTCACACACTAAAAAAATGATAATGACATTCGTAGAGATACAGACTATCGCTTCCTCGACGTGATGTGATTCTTTTTAAATCATAAGAGTTGTCTATATAAGTATGATGAGATAATATGGTATTTATTATATAATTATAATTTTATAAAGATAAATTTTACTTACCTTCTTTCCATAATGATCATCAAAAATAGGGAATGTTACTCATGCATACATACAACCTTCAGTCTCCATGATTGTAACATTGGTTCATTTTCCTAACCATGTCTCATTATTAGTTTTAAAAAAATAATTTATGTATAAGTATTATAATTATTTCATGATTATTATTCTAGATATTATTTTATAATGAAACATTTGACCATAGTTGACCTACCAAAGTCGTTATGGACACATTAACCAAATATGGTCAAAACACCCGACATAAAATTAATTGTTTAAGTAGTTATTTAAAACATTTTAATAAATGAAATAAAATTAATGAAAAATTGGAAAAAGGTTTTTATTAAAGAAAATAATTAACATAATTTTATTATTTAAGAATATAAATATACATGTGAAAAATCTAACACAAGGTAAGAGATTTCATCTCAATTTAAATTTCATTGAGGCTTTTTTGTTATTATAAACCAATTCAATTTAATGTAGTGTATATACTATTTATTTTACATTTAATATCATTATTAACTCATAATTCATGTTATTTTATTTTTCACTTTTAACTATCTCATCCATGGGGTTTTTAATGGAAAATTACAAAAAGGTAAAAGTTATCTTTGCAATATAACATTATTTTGGGATTATAATTTTTTTCTTAAAACAATCACTTTATTATGATCATTATTATTATACATTAATTTTATATTAAATATCCATATTATCATGAAATGGATATTATTTTTCTCTAAACTCTATACCATTTTTATATATGGTGTTTACATTGACTATTATTTGACTAACAGTGGAATAATTGATAAATCTATATATTTTACTCAATATATATATTTGATGAGGCATGTTGTTCATTAACTATATAAATTATTCGATATATGAGGAATTATTTGGACATGAAATATATGGGTTGGGGACCAGTTAATGAAATACCCTCAATGCATCAGTTGTCTCATAAGATGAAATTAGTTGGTGACAAACCCTTTATGTTTGTTTCCAAGAAGAATAGATGAGTTTTTACGCATATATTTAAACTGTATTTTGAAAGGTATTGATACTAGTTTTCCAGAACATCTTTTAAAAGGTATTGATATCAAAGGTATCATGTTCCTAGGAAACATTACATCCAATAAAAAAAATTATTTCATTTATTAGTTTGTTATTGTTATCCATGATATTTTTTTCTTTGCAATTATCTATAGATGCATTTTATTCTTATATCATTGATTAAAATTCATTTTTTTCAATTATTTTCCTTTCTATATTTATTATTCTCATTTATTTATTATTTAATATTCTATTATTTTCCCTTACTGAGAATTTGGGTCACCCTTATTTTTTTCCTTTCCCCGTATTATGAAGAGGAATCATTTGAATGAGTTTCAAGGATGTAGTTTATTGGATTTTATAATTTATTATATTTCATTTTCTACTTCCCAATGTGAAATTGATACCATGTATGTAATATGGTTTTTTAATTATTATAATGTTTTGGTCCTTCATGATTTTATTCCTTGTAATCATGGTGAGTTAATAAAGTAAGGCGTCGACTCCAGGTTTCTCAGGTCGGAGATATGCATTTGGTATCTAGGGAAGTTTAGTATAAAACTTGGAAACTAGATTTAGGAAAACATAGATTAGATAAAATAATGCCATGATATAATTTAAGGATTATTATAGAAGAACATACCAAAGAAACCATGTTTATGATTATGAGATTAGTTACACATAATGTTTTAAATTTATGTTAAGTATTTTACTAGTTTTGGGATTATACATTATGTCTCATTATGATATGATCTAATTTAGTGTATGTATTCATTTAGAAAATATATATAGTAGAATTAATATTTACCTCATTAATGCACATCATCCAAATTGTATGAAGTGTCATAACATTTATGATCTTAAGAAAATATTTTGAAGGGAACTAATATCCCAAGAATTATCATCATATGGGGAAATAGTATTTTGTGCTAATGATACTGAAAAATAATTCATAAATTATTATGGATTCAGATGAAATAATGAGAATAGTACGAATACTGGGAAAAATATATATTAAGGAATGAAGAGAAATATTTATTTTCTCACAAGTGATAATTGTTGAAAGAAACACCCTAGTACTTTCTTGAAAGTAATGGGAGTGTTCTACAAGTGGGGAGAGAAAGGTTACTGTGCTTATGATTTTGTGGGTAAGAATTAGGTTATCGATGTATAATTCTTTGACTATAGAGATATAGAACACTACACAAATCAATTTCTCCATCATCAAAGGAATATACCCTAAAATACGCTAATGGATCATAGTCAAGATTATTCTACAACCAAAAATGAAGAAGAATGATTAATATGATTGTGTTTGGATACAAGAATTTTTTCATTTGTGTATTTTTTTAGTAAGGTACAGGTCATTATTATTTTTAAATATATAAAGACTATACATTAGTACAATTTCATAATGGATTTGAGATCACTTGTGGAATGGTACTGATGACTAAGAAAAGTGATTCGGTGATAAGTTAAACTTCTCGCAAAAAACATGGATGACGGAATGATATCCCTTAATATGATTCTCTCATTTTTCTGTAGTGTTTCTCAGTATATTTTCATGGATCTCTTTGAGGGATATTGAAATTTCATTCAGATTTCTAGTCTTTTATCAAGATCAATCATTGATTTATTTTCCTGTTGGTCTGTTGGAACTCAAATGGGATGTTATTTCTAGATCTAGTGACTTTTATTGGAAATTTATGATGTTATTTGTAGGTATAGACTCATGAGGAATGTGTCACTTTGTTTCTAGTCAACACAAGTTTTGATGCTTTATATATTGGAATGGTTGGTGTATTTATCAAACAGATCATTTCTCATGGAAAACATAAATTTTATTGTTAAATACTTTGATTTTGGAATATTAAAATGGCTGGTTGGATGTTGTTACAAGATAAATTTAATTCCATGATTTTTAATTGATCTTTGGTGGCAATGAGAAAATGTTTTCAAAATGGAATTCCTTTTAAAACAAGATTTCATGTAAATGATGTGTTTAATAAAATTCCAAAAATATTGTTTTCAATTGGAAATGGGTTTTTAGGAATAGAAGTTGTGTGTTATCATAATAAAAATGTTTTATGAAAATGATGTTCCTAGATTCACTATGCCATCTATAGAGTGACTTTGGTTGTCCTGCTATCACAATATCCATTTTCATCCCATTTTCACATTATTAGTATACATTAGTTGGATTAATTTTATACATTCCAATTTTTTTTATATGAATGGATTTACTTAGTTATTTCTATTTATTTTTTCCAACATGTTTTACCTCCATGTTCTTAAGGAATTTGATAGAGATTGGTGTCAAAAAGGAAAATAAATTTAATATTTTATGGAAATGTGTCTTCATAATAACTAATTTAGAATTTTTTTATAAATCTAAAACTAATGGTTTCATGATCAACTAATTTTTATAGATTATTTCCTTTTATCAAACTATATTTTAGTGCTGACACCCTAAAATTTCTATTAAGAATTTGTAGACATAGTTTTGTAATAAATAGGTAAATGGAATGGTATCATGTCTAATAGAGAATCCTCTTGGTGGGTATTGCCTTCATAGTGGATTGGGATAGTGGTGATGAGTTTTCACATAAGGACTTAGCTTTTAATAGTTATGTTCTTGTTTTGGTTTAGCATTTTGGATTATTTGATATGACTCATGGTTGTGTATCTTTTATTCTATAGTGTACTATGACTATTTACCATTATATTATTATATATTAGTCATATTCTGTTATCTTTCATGGTGAATTTTTTCCCATGGACTTACTTCTTTGATACCCTTGTTCTTTTCACTAGCTCTTAGAAATTGGGAATATGCTTCGGGCCTTGTATTGATCTAGCTCAGGTGACATATCAGGTTGACCTGGGTTAGTACTTTACACTATCAAACTCTAATCTTGGATGGTAAGAAAGTGAGCCAAAATGGTATTTCAATCAATAATTTCCCATATAGTGTATTGTAATCTTACTATTATTGGAATCCCTACCAAAAAATACCTCGATATGCAATCCTATTTCCACTATTGGTTCGCAAGATTTTAAGTCAAATATATTGGAACCTGGTTCTATACATTCACCTTCTAATAGGCGAGGCTTCGATAGAAAAACATAGAACAAAACTATCTCATTCCTTCCCACCAAAAACAATGATTATAGGTCCTGGTATATGATTTCCACTCCAATATGTACTAAAAAGGGTGAGGTATGGAACTCCCTCATCACCTCCTCACACAACAGAACCAAAAAACCCTTCTTCCATGAAAAAAGATGTTGTTCTCACCACCATAAAAAAACTATATGGTGAAATTGTCGATGATATCTAGTCATGATGAACTTCACAATCATTGTATCCCAATTGAGTCTCTTCCAAATGCTTGATAAGTAGTGGAGTCACCACCATTAACTAGGGATAATTTGTACCTATATCTTCTACTAGGGGTAGATATAAAGAGGCCAACTTATCTGATACCTCCTTCACTATAAGATATTGAGATTTTATACTAAGGGAATATACCAGAATATTTCCTTTCACTATAGAATATGATTTTTAGAAGTTTTAGTACTACACTAACTCTAACTTATTCATTTTTCTAATTTTGAGGTCTATCTATTAAAATATATAACTAAGACTATGAGGTTAAAATAAAACTAAAAACCACTCACCTAAAAATAATACCTCTACATCTTCAAGGAAAAAACCACCTCTTCCAATTCTATGTCATGGGTCATGTAATTCTGTTAATGGGATATCAACAACCTAGACTTGTAAGTAAATAGTATTTACCTCTATATCAGCATTTTCCCGATCCCATATCTATATGCATCAAAACACACCACATACTCAACACCCTCTTCTAGATGCATCAATATTAGAGAACTAATTAACCTTTATCATTACACAATGAAGTATTTTAACATCTCTTGATCCAAGGAAAAGACTACTGCTTAGTTTCGAGGTATCCAAAGGAACCAAAATACTAGAAAATTATGCCACAAACCCTTGATAGTACCTAGAAAAACCAAGAAAATATTATACCTTAGACATTAACTTTATAGTGTCCCTAGATATCACTAGTTTTATCTTTTTATATTACCTAACCACATAGTTCTCAGATATGTAATTCCTCAAAAAGTGTACCTATTTATTTTAGAATAGATTCTTTGGGAGTATGCCTTATAGTTAATTCTCCTGGAGTAATCTGAGGACCATCATAAAATTCTACCTATGATCCTAGTCTAACATAGAGTAAATGAAAATTTTGTCAATAAATACAACTATTAATCGATACAAAAAAGTCTAAAATATCTAGATCCTAAGTCTCATAATTATAATGGGTGAATTCATCACACCAAATAGAATCAATAAGAACTCATAATTCCCATAGAAGAACTATAATATTATTTTCAAAATTTACTCCCCATGAACAGACAACTAAAGATAGCGAGATGTGAGTTTTATCTTCAAGAACCATATTTCACATTTCAGATAGTCTAAGTGGTTTTCAATCCTTGTAAAATGGTACATGTTGTTATTTTTCACTTGGTTCATGTGATGATAATCAATGAATTTCCTTAAGATACTATCCTTCTTCTTAGTGAATAGTACCAGATCTACCAAGGAGGACACTCTGGGTTTGATGAAACCCTTATTTTGAAGTTACTCCAATAGAACCCATAACTTCTATAGCTCAGTAGGGGTCATCTGATATAATTCAAAAGATATCAAAGTGGTATCAAGGGGAAATTCAATGCAGAATTCATTCTACCACAACCGAGGTAATAAAAAAACATATTTTGGGAAGGAATCCATGTATTTTATCCACTAATTGTAGAATCTATATATCTTAATATCCTAATTCATTAATGTAAAAACATTTGAAATTATAAGAGAGAGTATAAATCTTCTTTCTCCCAATCCCAACTTGTTCCACCAATAAGTCCTTATCTCTAATAAAGAAGAGTCTCGTCCCATCTACACACATTCATTTAACTCTCATATGGTGATAGTCTATCTGATTATATATAATAGATAACTAGTATATACCCAAAATGATGTTTAAAAAATTATGACAACAAAGAAGTTCTTGATGAATCTCTCTCCACTAAGACTTATCTCACAATATTTGTATATGTGTGAAATAATAGGATCAATTCCCATATGAATCTCTTGCCATAAATGATGGGATAAAGGATCTATGTTAATATAAAGATCTTTAATAATGGGTAAGGTGATAAATAAACAAATTTCACATATTTATACAAGTACCAGCTATAAATTATAGAAGTTTTATATCATACCCTGAATCATAACATGTTCTACCAGATCATATCCCTATATAGCATGTAACTTAACACACCCTTGTCCACCATCCCTAAAATAATTTCTTGGACCACCTGTGATGGCGGTGGAATTATTTCATATAATATTTCATCTATAGATCCACCTATGGATCCATTATCCCCTTTGTTAGTACTGACTCCCTGGGATTTGTAACGGAAACCTATAGGAGATCCCTAATCATGAAATTACCTCTATCGTAAAGGTTCATCCACTATCTAAACACCGTATATAGCACACTAGGTAATTAAATCATGATCTATGTGAAACTACACAAAATAATAACAACACTATATATCTCTTGGTTGACTAGATCCTTCATTAGATCCATATCCATATGATCCTAGAGATTGATATCATTTTCATAAAGACCCCATGCACCAAGAACAAAATGTATGATGTCTTCTAGATGTAGAAGGTGCCTCTACTCCATGATTTTATCTTACAATGTGATATATTTGATGATCTTATTCTAGGAATTTATATTTCACCGAGTATTGGTTTATCACCTTGACATATGTGGTAATTTATAGAGAGACCATGATAGATCACATGTCCGTGTAGAGGCCCTACTCTAATTTTTTGCCTAGAAGTATCCATAATACACCATATAAAGGGAGTATTGAATGAGGTTTGTGAACCTCAAAACCTATTATATAGTAGATAAATCACTTGTATGCTACTCTAGAATCTCTTAAATTATCACAAAACACATGGTAAAGGGATTTTACTCATCATGGAGGAAGTGTTGAAACATAGTCCATACGAGTGTCCCCTCATCTTGGTTCAATGTGACAAGACCCCACTAGCACCCTGCTGCTTCATTCAGAAGACGATTCATGAAATAAGACATCTTATTTATAGAGTTAAATATGAGTTGAGATAATTTGAGATAAAAACTAAAGAATATCATCTGTTTCTAGAGGTTCTAGCTCATTGTAAAACTCGAGTACTCTCTAAATCTGAAAACATCATAGTCCACTCATCATGTGCACATCATTATCATTGACTACAAGAACAATCAACTACATTACTAAAATAAATAAATAATCATGGACTACTTGAGCTGGGTCCACGTATTGCTCAATGGGTGGAACCACTACTCATTTCATTCCTAGAGTGATCACCTAATCAACATATCCCAACATCAAATCCCCATCCCTCAACTAGTCATCATCACAACCCTATCTTGGTATCATAGTTGATTGTCATTGTGCATGAATCCTAGAAGACAACTAGAAATACCATGGTTAGAAGAGTATATTTGTAGATATGAATCAAGAAGTTCATGGAAGTTGACTTCCCATTCCAATATTATGCATATACCACTCGTTACCCTATATCTTGTGCCACAATACTATGTGTTCATAAGTAGTATATCATAGTCTTAGTGCACGGATACATTAGTAGCCACTCAATCATTCGGTTCCCCAACATGAAAGATTAACTTGAGAAACCTTAACACTATTTCTATATGTTCTCATACCAATACTCACAAAAAATATAACACCAATCACCATCCCTAGGATATACCACTCTGACACCACTTTGTTATAAATTGATGAACCAGGGGCCCATCTGGACTTGTAGTAAGTCAAGAGTGACACCCCAATCCTTTATCTAATTGGATTTGGGAAAGAGGATTCCACTCAGATATCATATCATATATGGGGGAGGCCTTGTCCTAATAAACTAGAACACACACACACACCTCCAAGTACAACATAGCTACGGATGATAAATTAAATTATTCTAACCCAAGAGGAATCAAATAAATGTAATAATATCTAGAACCCCAATAGTGTATAAATATAAATATATTCAAGGTATGAAGGGGAAAATATACATCTAACTAGAAATAAATGGATTCCCATACTAATAGAGAATGGGTAGGGAGATACCTACACACAAACACCAAAGATGACTGCAACATGTGATCCATATCACCTTGTACAACTAAGCTTCACAAATACCAAGCCTACCAATGTCCCCATCTAACTATCTTCCATGTATATAACACATTACATATGTAGGAAAATCCCATCAAGGGGTGGGTATATACATAACAAGTAGTATTCCATAGAAACCAAATGGGAAATAAATTAAGATAAATAGTCAGATCAACCCATAAGACATGGGGGGACCGGTTTGGGCTTGGAGTCCTTAAGGCATTCAGGCCACCTCAAGTCCTTCAGGCCACATGAATTTTCCCCAAAAAAACTCTACAAAAAAAGATGCAGCCCTAGAGGAGGATTTAGAGTAGGCGCACTCACTAGAGTAGAACCAATGGATTTGGAAGATTGAGAGGGTATGGTTACACCATCGGGACCATCCTGTGCTTGCATGGGAAGCTTAGCCAGACAACCAGGTAAAGGTGGAAAGCTACCATCATGATTCAGATGCTGGGGAGGGGAATGTCCTTGTAGTTATAGTCTGGTTAAATTCCCTAAGAACTTCAGCTCCTGTAATGTCTCTTAAGCCTACGGGTCCTGTAATCACTAAGCCTACATGCCTTGTAAGGGTTCCCCCTCATCCCTTGAAAGGGGGTTATCAAAAATCAATAAAAATGGAGGCCTTTTAGACCATTCAGGAGGGGTAAGCATGATGTTTAAAACCTAACCTTTAATTAATTGGGAATGAATAGTAAAAACCAATTTATATAATAATAATATAAATTAAATAAATACTGCTTTTAATATGAATCAAATTCAATTTGTATAGATAAAATGACTAATAAGATCATCTTAAGCTTAGAATTGTATAATTTTAAAATAATTAACTTTTATGAACTAGAAATTTTTATTAAAAGAAACTTATCATTAATTTATGGTAATATATATTGATATGAATATTTTTTAGACTGATTATTAAATGATATGAAACAATAATAAGAATATATTGTGTTCAAAAGAGTCATTTCTCTGATAAAAATTTTTCATTATATTTTATAATTGTGATTATAAGTTAAATTTAAAATTTTTTGAATTTTATTTGAAAAAATGAACATTATTTTTGGATTAATGATAGAAATATTTTCTTAAGATAAATTTTTTGTATTTTTTTTGAAAAGATTGATTTTATTGTGAATAGTGTAACATACCATTTTTTACGAATACCATGATTTAATGACAATGTTATTATGTAATTGTTTCATAAAAATTGGTTAAAATTTTTCTACATTAAATGTGTATTTTTTAATTGATATTGAATATTTATAATTATTTATTCTAGTTTAAAAAACTATATCCTACATTTTAGAACATAAGTTGTATTTTTCTCAAGAAATTATTTTCAACGAATTGTTGAATTATTATTCTAAAATTATGTTTTTACACATATTAAATGAATAAAAAAAAATATTTCACATTTGGAATAATTTGTTCCAGATTATGTAATAATATATGTTTTAGTTTTATACATTACGTATAAATTACTTAGGTAAAAACTAGTTACCTCGCTAAGGGTAAAGTAGATTTAAAATTGTTTAACCAAGAATAAAATAATAAAACATGTTAAATAATGTGTTATAATTTTTTTAGACCTTTAACGACTTTATATCTTCTTCACTCAATTATTTATCAATTATTGGGCAACATTACTTGAGAGTGACTTCATATTACTAAACAGTTATGGGTATTTACAAAAAATGTTGTTCTCACCATTTATAAAAGGTGCCCCTAACCACCCCTTCAAGAAAACTCTAAAATTATAACTTCCTCCAAAAATTAAACCTTATATAATTCACCTATAATCCTATTTCACTCCATTAAGGTTATTTTTATAATATATTGGCCAATGTGCACTATTTATAGGAATTATTTCAAGATGAAGTTCAAAAGATCAATAGATGTACTTCTCACTCACTAATCTTTTTTCCTTCCTTGTCTTGTTTCCATTACACTTATATTTCCCATTATGAAATTATGAAATCATTATTACCTATATAATGGAAGAAAATTATGTTAATTGTAAATACATTATCTTTTTCTCCCCTCTCTCTAAAGAAAGTGAAAACTTCAATCGTGTGTATGTGGAAACTACTGCCTCTATAAAGAAATGTTGCTCATTTTCCATCACCAACATACACATGGGTTATTAATTTGGAATTTAATAAATTAATATGATATTTATATAATTTTTTAGGTTCTAAAATAATGAACCATATTTTATATTTCTCTAATTTTTTGGAAAATGAAATCATCATTCATGCGTACGTGGGGACTACCACCTTTATGGAACAATTTATTACATCTATCATTATCTACTTTCATGGATTGTTATAATATTTGGTTTAAGGGATACATATTATGTTTAATAAATTTTTATGGTTTTGTAAAGATAAATTGCATAACCTATTCACAATATGAGAAATAAAAACTTTGGTAAATTCAATTGTGAAAAAGACCACTCTAAGAGTAAAAAAACATTTCTTCATACTATGTAATAACTTAATATAGGTTTTAATATTCTTCAGTTCATTTAAAATTTTAATATATAAAAATAATTAACACTAAATAAGCTCATTAATATTCTATAATAATGTTATTACCACTAAATCGTATCATAATCATCCAATAATCATGGTGTATTCTTATTTGGGTCAGTTTAACAAAAAACATGAACAATGATAAAAAAAATTATATCATGGATGAATCTAGGAATTTTATTTTTTTATGATTTATCATATTAATAATTAAATAATTTAATTATTTATAATTTTGAAATTTTAATATAAATATGTTGCTCTTTATTTAAGAAAACATTGTTCATTTGCTAAGAAACACCAGAACAAGCTCATTGTTGATTTCATCTGTAAGGATCATAACCAAAAATACCTTAGAATGAAATTATAACATTATAAATAATTATGAAACATATATTATAATACCTTCTAAAATATTTTAATGATTAAAATTTTGAAAATAATGAATATCAACATTGTTTTCACAAAGCTTGTTGAAAATGATCAAAATTAATAACGCTAGATATTGAAAACAAGTAATGAATAACTATAATTCATATATAGAATGATTATAAATGAAGAGTGTAAATGGAAAAATATGATTTTGGATATGATATTAGTTATTAATATAACTATTTTTTATAAAAGAGGTTAAAATGCATTCGTGGAACCCAGGATAAATGGTTAGGCTTTTCATGGTCTCAATTCTGATTATTTGAGACATAATACATTTTATACATCATGTTTTCCTTATATAGTGTATTTTCTACCCATGGATGTTTTTTTATTTTATTTTACTTTATTTTTCATTTGATATAATAATACAATTAATATTAACTTCTTCAAATGGCTATTGATACACCCCCCTATATTAAAGATCTTTGGTAACTCAAATTTCATTTATTGAGTTATGATTGTTCTCTTAGACTCATTTAATATAAGTTGGGTACATTATACCCATGACTATATTATATCATTTTATTCTATGGATCTACATTACTGCAGTTTAAATCCTTTTCAAATATTTCTTACCTTATAGTGTATGTTTCGTACAAAAGATATCGATTGCTTAAACCTCATTTCATTGAGTTATAAAGTTTTTATTTAAAATTATTCTCCTGTGATTGAGTTATACCACCCTAATATTTTATTATACAGTATTTTTAAACCAATTTTGGAAAATGAATTATCAAAACAAAAAAAAGGTTTTATTTCTCTTTTTTAAAATGTCAATTTTCATCAATAGAAATTTAAATGTTTTAAATATTTCCTTTCATAATCAAATGTTTTATATTAGGATCCACGTTTATTAGTGACTATTTTATTTAATTTTTATGTATCAATTATTTGGGATTATTTTTCAAAATTAATTTTTTTGTAAATCATTTAGTTCATATTTTTCGAAAGTTACTTTTTGAAATAACATGTGTGTTTTTATTTTACATCAATGTTAAAAATGTATTCGAGAATCTCCTTAAGTTTTCACTTACATTATCATTTTCATATTCAAAAGTATTTACAATAATGGTATTGATGTTAAATTATTTATCTTATGATATATATACATATATAATTTTCTAGACTCAATTCTTGGTATCAAACAATTTGATTCATTAAATCTTCTTTTATAATACCATTTAAAGAATTCTTTTTCAATGTTTTTTTCATCTATGTAAATATAATTTTGAGTTTCCTTTACTAAACTATGTATATGATCTTTTGAAACCATATACATACTTTATATATGTATAATATTAAATGTTTATTTCTATTAAAAATGATCCATCACTACTCTTGTCTTTCCTATCCATCAATTGTATATAGGCATGATTTTTCTATCAATACCATTCCACTATGAATGTTATATTTCCTATTTATTGGATGGGTATTCACCTGGATACATATACATATATAAATTGTAAGAAATTATTTTTTAAACTTTACACCTATTTATATATACAATTATAGTTGAAGGAATATTACTAAGTTAATTATTCTATTGATAGGGAAACATTTTGACATTGTGTATGTTTGTTATCCTAGAACAAATTATTAATGAAAATGTTGATCATGTATTGTTTAATTAGTATCTCATATAATGAATTTATTTTACATAAACTTGTGATGGGTGTGTTTTGATATTATATAGCTCTTCAATGCATCATTAGGTTCATTAGACAAATATGGTTGGGTATTTGGTGTATGCCATCCCACTTTTGTAAGATGTCTTAATTGTGGCCCTATTGATAAGAATTATAACATGGATACGAACTAGATGACTAGAATGATGTGTTGGTTTATGAATTCATAGTATAATCAATATGTTCGAAATTATGATTCCATCACCCCAAATTGTATTATTATTATCAATGTGATCGATTTATTTTTATTACATTCCATTGATTTATTATGCACTCAATTTCTGTTGATTATAGAATTATGATGATTATTTATTCCTACCATAATATTTATGCTAGTTTTATTCATTGATTTATTTATTTGTGTGTTTTACCTTATTGAGGATTTTATCTTTCCACTTCTTATTTTTAAATTTCCCAAGATTATAAATAAAATTATTGCATATGATGTGACTTGAAGAATAAAATGTATGGGGGATCTGTGGGTTGTGATGATTTATTTGGTTTAACCTGTACTTAGTATTATGGGGGTAAAATGTAAATTGTATTAGATTTATTAGTTAATTTTGTTTCTAAACTCTATAATCCTATATACCTAAATGTTATTTGCAATGTATGTTTTTTCTTTATGTCAAGTATGTATTGTAAACTTATGTCTAAGAATATACAATTCGCATCAGAGAAGAGTTTAGATAAATTTGGAGATTATGAGTTTTGTTGAGGATAATTTAAGGTTAAATTAGTTTGGATTGATCATATTTTCATGGTTATATATAACAATTTAAGATAAAATATGATTTAATTTTAAGGTAATAATGTATGTTTTACATATGGATTCAGATAAGAGAACTTTAGTGAAAATCCCTTGGTTCTGCCTAAGTATAGGATTGTATCATGAATTTTTGGTAAACTATTGAGTATTTCGTTTTCCTAGAAATTATATCCTTCTCAAGATACTGGAAACTGGATGCAGTGTAGATGCATCTAGGGGTAATCACCCTTATAAAGGATGATTGAGCATTAAATTGATCTTCACTCTGGTATAACGTGAATGGAATTTTGACTAATCTCCTAGAAAAAAAATCTATGTGGATATTATTTAGTTGGTCATATTCTCTTTAATAACCATTATGAAGTATTTATTTCCTATTTAATTCATGTTATTAGGTTAAGAAGTATGATAAAAAAACAAATAAATAGTAACTTTGGTTGAACATAGAATGAAATCATTTGAGGTATAGATGATATATGATAAACCAAGAGTAAAATAGGTTGAACTAAAAGAATTATATGATTAAATGATAGTGTGATAAATTAGGATATATTATGGTAAATTTTCATGATTCTATTATGATGTTATTTTTTCCCCACTTATGTTAACCCCTTTTGATTTTAATAATAGATGGAGCTAGATAGAACCAAGTTAACAAGGTTTTTGAGAGAAATGTAGTGACTATCTCAATGACCAAACAATAGAATTGGGAGCTAGAATGTGAAATATAATTATTATGACAAACTAACTATAAAAATTTTGATTAATAAAATTAACATAGTTTAAATAATAAACAATCCAAATAAGAGAGGGAAAGAGTCTCATGGGAGTTCAGGGGATAAAGATGATGAAGGAATGATGATTAAATTTCCTTCAAGTCAAAGTTGAGGAATGAATCAAAAGGAAAATTTCCATAAATGTATAGATATATGTTATATGTTTGGAGATAAAGTTCCTCAAATTCAAAGGTTGAATGTAAAGATTGAATCTATAAATATCAGTGGCTTCAATTATAAGGGAGTTGGCTATTATGCGACTCAATGTCATAATCCAGGGGCGAGTGAGGGAAATAGGCCTCAACAACCATGAAAACAAGGAAAATGCTATAAAACTAAAAAATATATAGAATATATGTATTTTTGACTCTATATTTTCCAATGTTTTATGACATGAATGTTTTTTCCAACTATTAGATATTGAGTTAAAAATAAAAACACATGGTCGTGTGATTATTATAAAATCATTATTAAAATATGTGTGAAGTTATTCCTTATAGACCTAGATTTTATTATAATTGTATAATTTTATGTTTATGTAGGAGTGGTTAATCTCCCTTTATAAAGGGATCATAATTTTTTATATATAGATAAATCTCACTCAACATCAAAAACATTCCCATGATCATCTAGCTGTGTATGGTTAATTATAAGTTCCATATATAAATTACTCTAATATTATGAGTCAAATTATGATGATATAATTTATTTAATGGGATTAATTTAATACTAGAAGATTTTAATATATTGTTACATTTAAATAATTCAAGGTTTTTGATAGCTTACACCACACACAATACTGAACATGAATGAAATTGTGATATATTTTGATAAAATATAAATATTTAAGAATGGATATTAAATCCTATCCATTAAACTAATATGAATAAACATAATTAACAAAATTATGAAATATTTATATAAATAAAATAAATACAACATTTAATGTGAATGAAATTAAATTGGTATAGCTAAAATGACTAATAAGATAATTTTAAGCTTAAAACTATATTTTTTCAAGGAAAATTCTTTTTATGTGCTATGATTTTTTATTACAAAAAGCAAATAATTATATTATGGAAATATATATTGATATCAATAATTAATTAACAACAATGAGTAACTAATATGAAATAATTATAATAATAGATTATGTTCTAAAGAGTCATTTCCTCTATAAAAACGATTTTTTAATATATTTTATAATTTTATTAAAAAGTTAAATTTCAAAATTTTAAAATTTCTAATTTGGAAAAATGAGCATTATTTTTGGATTCATTATAGGAATATTTTATTATGAATATTTTTTGGATTTTTTCAAAATGGTTAGTTTCATGGTGAAAAGTTAAATATTAGGTTTTTACAAATACTTGATTTAAATGCATTATTAGTATGTAATCATGTTATATAAATTTGTTAGAAAAGCATATATATATATATATTATAAGTTAAATTATATATCTAAATATATTTATTCTTGTTTACAAACCTATATCCAATATTTTATAACTTAACTAATATTTTTTTCAAGAAATTATATTTTAATATAATATACATTTATTATTTTAAAAATAATATTTATCACTATTATTAATTAAATTAACTAAAATGGATTTCAAATTTAGAATAATTATTTCCAAATTAAATAATATGTTAAATTTTATTTTTATCCATAAAGGATAAATTACTTAGGTAAAAACTAGTTACTACAGTAAGAGTAAATTAGGGTTAAAAGCTTTTGGCCTAGTGACAAAGTGAAAAACATGTTTAAAAAATGTGTTATAATGTGTGTTTCAGTAATTTATCTATATTATATCATCCTCAATCCATTATTTATCAATTTTTGAGCCAATTTTTTTGAGAGTTACTTCCCATTACTAAAATGTTAAAGGCATTTACAAAACTTTCATTCTCACCACTTATAAAATGGGTCTCTGACCACACCTTCAAGACCGTTGTAAAAACTATATTTCCTCATAAAAATAGACCCTATTTACATATAAAATAATCATATTTCACTCTCTTAAAATTATTGTCAAAGGATAATGTCCAAATTCCTCTTTTTCTAAGAAGTACTTCAAGAAGAAGTTCAAAATATCAAATTAGGTACTTCTCACTCCTTAATACTTTTAATTATCCATAATTTTTCATTTAAAATTATATCACCCATTATGAAATGATAAAATAAGTTTTATATATATACTAATATGTTTTTATTTTTATTATATATAAATTATCTATTGTTCCCCTCTCCCTTAAGAAAAGTCAAAATCTTAATCGTGCATACATGCAGACTACCACCCCCAAGACATAGTGTGTTTTGTTTTCCTTAAACACCATACAATGATGGTCCGAATTTAGAATTTAATATATAATTATGATATTTATAAAAAAAATTATCTTCTAAAATAATGAACAGTATTATACATTTCTCCCATTCCTTGGATAATGAAATCATCATCCATTCGTACGTGCAGACTACCTCATCTAGGTAATGTTGTATTTCGTCTTTCATTACCACCATTCATGTATGGTTATAATATAATTTTAAAGGTATAAATATGTTTTTTATGAAATTATTAATGTTATATAATGAGAATTTTGATAACCTATTAAAAACATGAGCAATAAACAACAATGGAAAATTCAACCAACTAAAAGAACATTCTAATAGAGAAAAATTATTTCTTCAAAATTTGTAATAACTTAATATGGATTATATTTTCTATTTATTATTATTTAAAATTATGATATATCACACAAATAAACAATAAATAAGGTCCTCAATCTTATGGTATAATTATATTAAAACAAAATGATACCATAATAATCCATTAATTTTGGTATGTTATTGTTTGGGCCAGTTTAGTGCTCTAAATTTATATCATGAATGAATATGGTTATTTAATTTATAGTATATAAATTAGTAAATAATTACTTTTTGAAAGTTTTGGAATGTAAATATAAATATGTAACTCATTATTTAATAAAACACATTTCATTCGCTAAGAAACACCAAAACATGGTCATTGTCGATTTCATTTTTAAGGATAATAACAAAAATATCCCATAGAGTGAACTTATAAAATTATTTAAATATAAAACATCAATTATAGTACCTTTTATAATTTGGTAAAGTTGAACTTTTTAACCAGAATGAACAAAAACACCATTTTTAATAAACTGGTTCCAAATGATCAAGATTACTTACATGAGATATTTAAAATAGCAAATAACTAATTTGACTCCACATACACAATGATTATAAATAAAGATAATAAATTGAAAATATATTATCAGGATTATGAGAAAATTTATTATCATTGATATATATTTTATATAGGAGGATAGAGTGCATTCATAGAATCATAGATAAATGGTAAGGGCTTTCTTCGTCTTAATTTTTATTCTTTGACACATAATAAATATTATGCACCATTGTTTTCCTTATATAGTGTATTTAATTCCCATGGATATATGTTATTCATATTTTTATTTTTATTTAATTATTTATAATAATCCAAAATCAGATTCTCCTATTTTAATGGCTATTGATTCAATAGTTTTCCCGATAGTAATTATTTTTTGGTAACTCAACTTTCATTCAATGAGTTATGATCATTCTCTAGAAATTATTTAACATAAGATTTTTAAATTCTACCCTTGATTTTATTATCTAATTTTTATCATTGGATTTAAATTCCAACGTCACAAATCCTTTTATAATATTTCTTACCTTATTGAGTATGTTTTTTGTATAGGACATTGAAAGCTCCATTCACCACTCTTTGAGTTATAAATTTTTTTCTTAAACATTGTTCTTCTGTGATTGGGTTTTCCCACTAAAGTATTCTATTATATGTTATTTTATAATCCTCATTTGTAAAATAAAATTTTAATACAAATAATGTTTTATTACTCTTTTTATAGTGTGGTTTTTCAACAATTACAATTTTTAACTATTAAAACGGTTCTTTTCATAATCAAATGTTTTATCTTTGGTTCCAAACATCATATAGAAAAAATTATGCGATTTAAATGTCTCTATTATTGGATATTTTTTAAAAATTAAAATTATTCGAAATAAATCACATTACCTTTTCAAAAATTACTTTATAAAATAAAATGTAAGTTTTTATTTTACATTAATGTTATTTTTTAAAATATTTGATGTTTTCACCAATAATTTACTTTACATATTAATAAGAATATACACTCATGGGATTTGTTATACATGAATTATCCACTCATGAATAAATATATATATATATATATATATATATATATATAATTTGGGTGATTGAACTTATGGTATCAAACAATTTGATTCATTTCCATTCTTGTGTGATACCAACCGAAATATTATTTAACAAGTTTGTTTTTCATGACTATCAACATGCTTATGAGTTTCATTTAGTACACTAGGGGTATGTTCTTTTTCAACCATAAAAAATCATTTTATATATTTACTTTGAAATTTTCATTTCTATCACAATAATGATCCATCGCTATTTTTGTCAAACCTATCCATCGGTTGTGTATAAGATTTATTATCCTTTCAATGCCTTTCCCATATGAATACCCTATTTTTGATATTGTTGATGGATATTCACCTAAATTAAAATACACTGATCAATTGGGGGATGTTTTTTTTCTAATCTATATACTAATTTTTAAATATTTTGATAGTTAATAGATACTTACTAAGAATTATATTCTATTGATCATGGATTGTTTTGACCTTCTGTATATTTGTTATCCCAACATGGATGACTATTGGAAAATTTGATCCTGTATTATTCAATCATTATCACATATAATTAATTGATTTGAATTAAATAATTTATGGGTGGGGATCAACATTATATATCCCCTCGATGCATTAGTAATTCTCATGATACAAAAATATTTGGACATTTAGTTTATGCATGCCAAATTCAACAAGGTGTGTTGATAATGATCTTAATGAGAATAAGGATGTATTGGATATGTCCATGATAGAATGAATTATTTATCAGCTGATTCCATGATGGTAATATCATTATGGCATGTATTATGCATTTCATCATGAATAATTTAATTATTTTTATCCATGTGATCTATTTATTTTCATTGTTTTCCATGGATATATTATGAACTCAGTTTTAGATGATTATGGATTTTTTATGCCTAATTATTCCCACAAAAATATTTATGCCATATTTATGCTTCTATTTTTTCAATTTTATGTTTTCCATTTCTGAGAATTTGATTTCTACCCTTATTATGTTTCCATTTTCCCTGGTTATGATGAAAATTATTACACACATGTGTCAGGGATTTGTGGGAGATATTGAGGAATATTTATGGTTACTTGTTAGTAGAATCATGGGATGGGTATTTCCATTTGATTTGATTTATTTGTTAATGATGTGACATAACTCTCTAAATATATAAATGTAAAAATGTTGTTTGGGTTGTAATAGATACAATAATCATTATTTATTTATTAATTAAGGACCGTTACATCTAGGATTTCACAATTGATATCAAAGTGAGTATGTAACGTTTGTGTTTATCAAACTGTTCTTAGGTCTGAAATTCTGAGTTACTATAGAATATATCTTCATGTTTATTCTAAGGATGATGAGAATATCTAGATCTTCAAGCATCAGTGTTGTCTTGATGTTAGCATCCCAACACAATTCTCACAAGATCAACTATGAAGGAACCATGCGTCAGCAATGGAATGACATAGTCAAGGGGGTGCTTAACCATATCTTATATTCACTCATTGAAAAGGGGTTTCTACTCCAAAAATATAATTCCCATTCCCCATGTTTATTATTAAGGGGGTTATTATTCTACCTGAAGATAAAATAGGAGACCCACATCCTGACCTAAACATGTCATCATGGGGGTTTCTAGCATCGATGTCACTCAAAAGATCACACTTGAGTTTCAAAATCATCTAATAATGTGGTAATAATTAAAAATCTCACTCCATATCACAATTTATCTATGATATCAAAACAAAGGTCTACATTTTATTCAATGTATAATTATAAATAGGATGCACTACCCTTGGGTCTGATTCTGATCCCCAAATAAGGAGATATGGAAGGTAGAACATGTGAAGAAGATTACATGATGTGTATCTTAGAGTAAATGTGGTTTAATACCATTTCAAGATATGTACATGTCTAAATTCATAACATGGCATGTGATAATCCATATAATCTATGTGTTTCCTAGGAAGATAGTGTGCGGGACCGGTCGGGGTATCGAGAATGTACCCCTTATACTCAAGTTGGGTTGATAGGTAGGATTACATGGCATATAGGCTCACCACATGGTTGTGTCATATCTTACTCAGCTAAAAACCCTAGCTACCACAAAAAAGGAAATACATGACATGTTCTCTTCTAGAACACATAATGTGAAGATAGGAATTTCATAGATAGTAAATCCTTATTCCCTAGAACGTAGTACATCTACCATCAATCTCACCAATTCCAATAGAATCTATTATTTATCATGCATGATACATCACCATAATCCTTGAAAAAGGATCCACCATAACTGTTAATCAATTTTCATCACCTTCTTTGTCAGAACAAGAGTCCTCATTGAAGTTTTTCACTCCTGAACACCCAATATCTTAAAATCAAATCAATTACCTATATATAACTCATTTAGGAATTCATAACGATAATCACATATACTTAAATCTTCACATGTGTTATCAATTGTAACAACATGAATCCAAGGGTTCGATCACGTCCCAAACTAGGCCAACCATGGTAAAACTGCCACTCAAAACATAACTAGTAGGGAAGAATATAAATAATAGTTGGAGAAAGCCAAACAAAAATCAAAGTGAATATCAACATTCGCCTACCTGGATTTTTTCAAAAATAATCATTATGAAAAAAATAGGTTTGGGTCCATTTAGAATAATTAAACTCAAACTAAAATTGGATTGTAAATTATAAGGGCCATGAAAATTCAGGTAGTAATCAGTTATTTATAGATATTAATAAATTCCATGCTATAAATCATAAAATATAGGAAAAAAACATAAATTAAAAAGTCTTAACTCGATGTTGGATTGATCATTGGATAAGAACCATTCAATATTGATTCCAATGTTTTTCTCCTTGATGCACATTTTTCAATTAACTGTTTCCTCGATTGCCTTGAGAATTCAATATGAAAGAGTGCTCTCCCCTCTCTCATAAATATCCCAATTTTATGTTGCCACCCATAGTGATCTACCATATTGGGGAATAAATAAAAGAAATCCCTTATGTAAAATATTAATATAAAAAAGAAATTAAACCTTAAATTTATTTAATTTATTCAACATATCTTTTGGTGATGGCAGTCTAAAGTGGACCCTATATGAATAGAAAATATATTTCAACTGGGGTAAATCCCATATTCTAAATCCAACAATATTCTTAAATTCCCCATCCAAGCCTCCAATCAATAGGAATTCCATTAATTTTGAAGATATGTTTTCACATGGTTTAATATATTTAATATTTATAATATATCATTTTTGGGGGACCTAAAATACCTATAAAACATCACATACTGTTAATGAGAACCTATATATATATATATGTCTAAAGGGTATAAATATTTAAATCAGATTCATTATATTAGGAATCATTTCAAATGATGAATATTTTTTTGTGATTTATTATGGAATGACTAGTATATATTTTCTCAATCATGTTGTGTGTTGATCACGTTGTACATAAATAAGGAAGTAAAGGCTTTTAACCCTTTTTGTATTATAAAATCATTCTTATTTAGTGGTATATTTTCTAAATAATTTTTAGTTTTATCATGTAAGGAATGATACCGGTGGATAAATCATGTGAAAAGTTTTATTTTTAATTTTCATGAATTTCTAAGTAATATTATTGAATGGAAAGGTATTATGATATCCTGAAATTAATTCAAAGAAATTTATAAAAGGTCAGGATGTGATATTTGATTACTTGTTTCCCTAAGGATCTTATATATCATAATAATAAAAAATTCATAAACTATAAATTAACTTTATAAATGTTATATAATGTGGGGTGATTGTTCTCATTGATGTTTTATATTTTCTTGATTATGTTTTTTTGTTGTGATTGAGTTTATGGAATCAACTTCCATAAAAGTATAATCATTTATAGTTGGTAATAATTTTTTTTTGAAATTTGAATTTTTTGATGATGTTATTTTTATCCATGATTAATTCATATAAAATAATGATGAAAAAGTTATTGATGTTGTGTTTGGTTATTGGTTTTACTAGGATTGGTTATATTGACTTTTTTGAGATATGTGTGGAAGTGACTGGGAGTTTGTTTTTCTTGGTTTGGGTGCTAGGATGTGTTAGAAGAGGTGATATTGTTGGTTTCCATGGTTTTCATTAGATGTAGTTATTATTAATGTGGGAACAATGGTATGGATGATTTTTTTTGGGATTGGGAAGTGTTTTGTGGTTATAGTGGTGGTTGTTGATGTAGTGGTTGATGAATTATGGTATGTTCTGGAAATGGTATTGTTGTAAGTTATGCAGAAGTTAGATGATTTAGTGGAAATTTTGGTTTGAGGTTTGATAGGAAATGGACATTGGGATTTGTTTCCATGGTAGGAATAAGGTGAAGTATGTGATGTGATAATGGTGGAATGATATTGTTTTTGATAAGGAGTGGTGGTATAGATGTGTGGAATATTGTGGGGGTGATCTAGTTGGGGATAATAGTGAACAACATTATGTGATTTTTTTTCTCTATGACGTTGATGTGATTTTTGTGATTTAGTTTGACTTTATTCTTATTTTGTTAATAGATATTTCATAAAAATGTTATTGAGATGATGGACATGTAAAGGATAAATGATTGTGTTAGTATTGAGCATTACTAAAATTTTAGTTATAGAAGGTACTAAAGTTCTTCAATAGAGTATCTATCCCTGATGATAAGGATTGGTTGGAAGAGTTTGAGTCTTCCATTGGGTTGGTGAAGAATCTTGATTGATTATGAGTTTCTTTGGAATATGTCTTGTTTCAGATGGTTTCTTAATGATGGAAGGAGGTAAAGCATGGTAACCTAGAGAGAATGGATTGGGGGAATTTAATGAATTATTCATGAAGTATTTCTTTTAATTAGTTTAAATAAATGAGCATATGAATGATATTAAATAGATTATATGGGTTATTAAAATACATACGTCTTTTTTTTACTTTTTTGTGGTTTTGATTAGTTAGTTTCCCCATTTTCTTCATTGTGAGAGGTAACATCCTGAACATTTCAATTATTCCTTGAGGTCAACGATTCCGATATCGATCAGGCCTCTCTAGTTTTTGACTTGGAAAGTGATGTGATATTGGGAAGAGGTCATGGAGAAAGATTAATATATGATGGAGGGTTCTATTGGTAAAGACCCAGAAATTCCAAGAAATTTTTTTTCTCTTAATTTTCTTTGGAATTTTACAAGAACACAATTTCTGGCGGCACCTGATTCCGAGGCCCGGTGTACCCGGAATCAATTTCCAAAGTTCAGGCTCGGGTACGTTCAGTGAACGAACGAGCTGGTTTTTCTAAATTTTGAACCGGTGCTCGGAATCGAATTCCGAGGCAACCGATGGAATCGCAGCGCCGATATTTTCTTAGAAACGCCTTTTCCGGAGTTGCGTTTGCTCGGGTGTGGTTTTTAGTTTTTGGGGTTAAGTTAAGAAATAAAATAAAGTGGTGCGACAAATTTATTTTATTTCACTTAAGCCACTTAAAGACACTTAAGCTGAGTTGAAGCGGATAGGGTGGAACCCAAAATATCCTACCCACTTGGTAGGATATCTGTGTGGTGGGGCCCACACGAGCCCCACCATTTATTTTCCTCTAAGTAACGCACCCGCGAAAACCCTTTTTTAATGAAAGTCAACCGGTGCGTTTTCTTAAATTCTTAACGCCCCTATTAATTGGGAAGTTAAGTCGTTACCATTAATTCATCGAATTAATGGTTCGTTTCTTAAGTTTGTTTTTTGTTTGTTGGCATAAGAATAAAATAAGACCAACACATGTGGGTGGTTGGTTGAGAGGATTTGGAGAAACTCTAAGCTCTTCATCCTCCTTCACGAAGAACGCGGAGAATGTGAAGAACGCGAAGAACGCCGAACCCCCCCCCCCAGAGATCGATGACGCGATGCCGTGTACCGCGACGCCGACGATTCTCCTTCCGTGACGTTTCTTCTGCGACGATCCTTCCCCGCGACAATCTTCGATCATCAATCGATTGAGGTAGGGGATTGAGGTTATTTTAATTTACTTTGTGGATTTTATCCTCAACATGGGTTTAATTGGTACAATTAAATCTATGTGTTTTCTTTAACCCTCGGAGATCGTCGACGTGACGCCGTGTACCGCAACGACGCGACGCCCCTTCCGCGACGCGACAATCCTCTTCTTCCGCGTCGGTCAACTCCGCGAAGGACTCACGTTCGAAGACTACGACGAGGTAGGGGTTTATTCTTTTAAATATTTGTGATTTATACCAGCGGCGTATGATTAAAATTGTTGTGAGACTTTTAAAACCACTAACGCGGTGGGTGCGAACCAACGAACAAGTCCGAACCCACCGCCCTTTTCGTTCTTGGTGTGCGGAATGGCAGACGACGTCAAAACAAGCCGCACGGGCGAAGTGAGGTCCTCGTAGTGAAGGAAGGATCCCGGGACGGCCTTTGGAAAAGACGGCATGAAATTCCGACCACCGGAACTCGTCCGGTGGTCCGCGAAGCAGCCCGCCGATGCGCCTTGACGGCACGGCGGCGCCGGCGGCAGGAGGCGGCGGCGCCCGGCGCGCCGCCGGAAGGAACCATCGCGGCTAAAGCCACGACGGTAGCACGCAATCCCGCGATCGCGCGGGACCAGAGAAAGACGGAACGCGGCGGCCCGGCCACGTCCGCTGGCAAGGGCGGCCCCACGCGGGGCCACAGTTCCCTCACACGGGGGCAGCACGCCCCCCGCTCCGCTCGGCCGTAATCGGGCGAGCCGACCCGCCTGGCGGCCGGGCCGGGTCGCGCCCAGGCCGGGCCGGACAGAGCCAGCCGGGTCGGACCCGGGTCGGGTCGACCCGGTTCGGACCGACCCAGGGGGGTAGGGCTGGGTCGGTCCGGGCCCAGACCCCCCGTTTTCGGACCTCTTTCGGTATTTTGCTATATATCTTGGGCTACGCACATCCGATCGACGCACCGTCAGCGGCGATGTAGTCCTTGGATCGAGATGGTCGTTTAGACATATCGTACTCAAGGTTTCAGAATGCTTTGGGTTCAACCGGGTTGGTTCGTACACGAAACCAACCGGGCCCTCGGAGCGGAAACACTAATAACTTGAGTTCCAAACGTCCGATTGACGTGCCGTCGACTTTGTTGGATTCCTCTTGATGAGACAGAACTTTTGGCATACTTCTCCAGTGATTTGGATGTAGTTGGATAGTGGCCGGGTTGGATTGCACCCGAAATCCAACCGGGCCCCTGGAACGGAAAAGCCGATAACTTTCAGACTGGACGCCCGTTTGACGAACCATCAACGACGATGGTGATCACGTGGAGAAACAGTCCTTATGAGTATGCCCTATGAGAGTTCGGGGTACAGTTGAGATATAGCCGGGTTGGTTCGCACACGAAACCAACCGGGCCCCGAGGACGAAAAGGCTAGTAACTCACAGACCGGGCGTCCGATTGACGCGCCGTCTGTTGCGTTGAGACCCCTGTGATGAGGCGGTCCTTTGAGATATTTCTTCATGGAACTTTGTGATACTTGTAGTATCGAACAGTAGCTCGTGGAGCGGACCCTCCCGGAGACGAGCGTGCGAAGTACGGAGACCGTGTAGCCGGTTGAGACCTGACGACTTCTTGACCGATCGACTCGGTGTGTTTCGGATAGCCCAGTGGGGAGCGCTTGGTTGTAGAGGCAGACCCACGGCGGAGGAGCGGTTGGGTGTAGCGGCAGACCCGCGGTACTCAACAGAAGGAGTAACTCTGGAGGCTATGAGGGGGAGCGGTTGGTTGTAGCGGCAAACCCACGGCGGAGGAGCGCTTGGTTGTAGCGGCAGACCCGCGGTACTCAACAGAAGGAGTACCTCTGGAGGCTATGAGGGGAAGTGCTTGGTTGTAGCGGCAAACCCATGGTGGGAAGCGCTTGGTTGTAGCAGCAGGCCCACAGTACTCGATAGGAGAGGTAGCTCAGCAGTCTTAGGTTAGTGAGCAGTACCTTGGAGTCGTGACAGGACCACTGTACACTCCACAGACTGGGCTCTTCAGCAATTATGGTTTCGATAATGAAAATCCTGGTTTGAGCTGAGTCTATGAACTTTGTATTTACCTCTTGATTGAGATGGGTCACATGATAACTTAGGTGTATGTATGGGAATATACCTGGGTAGTGGTTATCCGTTGATTTCATGACCTTTGTGTTTACCTCTTGATTGAGATGGGTTACTTGATAACTTAGGTATATGTATGGGCATATACCTAAGTAGAGGTTATCTAATGAGATCTTCTTGGTGGTTGTCCTAGTTGGTTTTAGTGAGACCTTGAGGGTCTCAGGGTCCCTACTGAGTATTGTTATACTCACCCCTGCACGGGCTATGCCCGCACCTCGTTGGGTTGGTTATAGATGACGGACTGTGCTGACGGAGGCTAAGTGTTCGAGGACTGGAAGATACCCGGAGGTGGACTACATGACGAGTCAGTATCCGGAGGTGGACTTCACGGCGAGACGACACTCGGAGGAGGTTGACGGGAAAGAGAATTGTGGAGGCTATCTGTACCTACCCTTCAGGTAAGATCCGTGGTGGACGATCCAGGAGCTGCGCCATCTGTACCTACCCTTCAGGTAGGACCTGAGGAGGACGACCCAGGAGCCGCTTCCGTTCTTCCAGCTGTTGTCTTTTTCTGTTGTACTTTTGTTCAATTGTAGTTGTACTTTCAGTTGGGTTTGTATTATGGCCCATTTACTTTTCAGCACTTCTCTTTGTACTTAGTATTTTACTTCCTCTAGTTCTATGTGGGGTTTTGTTTACTTTTATAAAGGAAATGCCTTCCCAATCATCGGGATTTATGCCTTTCGTGCTAGTCACCAGCCCCTAGCCTATGGAAGACGGGCTTGGGGTAGTCACGGCACGGGCCCCAAGGACGGGTCGTGACAATTGGTATCAAAGGGTTTCGGTTCTACCGTAGAACTCTGGACTCTGATCTTTTTCTATGTGAAGCAATAGTGTTGAGAGTATTGAGTGCAGTTATCAGTCCAGGGAGTCCAGTGTTGGTGCGGCGGCCAACGTATTCGTACACCAGGACCTTGACTTCTGATTTCTGACTTAATACACGAAAACATTGATTTTGTGTGTGTTTCCATATGTTTTTAAAAGTCATCTCAACCAGGTCAGCTCACCAGGTATAATCGTTTGACTGTGTCACGTTGTTTCTTTCAGGATGCCTTTTCACGGACGACCAGCTAGAGCCCAGAGGGATGTGTGTACTGACAGCCTGTCGAGCGACGAGGCTTCTGTACAGGGCCCTCTTGCAGTTGAGGCACCAGTGGAGGCACCAGCGGTACTAACATATGTTGGGCCACCGATTCCACCAGCCCCAGCAGTGGGAGATGCACGCCACTTGAGCATGCTGCACGAGTTCTAGCGCCAGAGGCCACCCAGGTTCCGGGGAGAGACAGACTCGCAGGCGGCTGAGGATTGGCTGGAGGCAGTGGTGAGAGTCTTCAGACTAGTGGGGACGCCTGCAGACTTCATGGTGATCTTTGCTGCCAGCCTTCTTCAGGCAGCAGCAGGCAGGTGGTGGAGCCACTTGTTCCAGTTTTGTGATGAGATGACCTTCACAGGGGAAGACTTCAAGACCTTCTTCAGGGTGGAGTTTGTGCCAGTAGCTCTACACCCCAAGCATGTACAGGAGCTGCTTCCTTTGCCGCAGGATTTTTGATCAGTAGCCGAGTCATCTATGGGCAGTATAAAGATGATGCAGAGGTCCAAGAGGAGCAGAGACAGTCGTACGAGGAGTAGGAAGTGTTATAAATGCGATCGGAAGGGCCACATGGCACGTGACTGTCCGACCCCCCGCACAGTCGATCCGCAGGCTTTAGAGGAGCCACCGAGGTGGAAGCAGCGACATGTACTTGAGCAATAGCCGAGCAGTGGAAAAGGCAATAGAGCTCCGGGAGCAGGTGGACAGGAGTGAAACTAGTGGATACATCCCTTGTACTTCTAGTTCCATGTTTCTATTGTTTTTGTGTCTTTGTACTATGATCTGCAATAATAAAAAAAACACTTATCTTTGTTTGCTTTCCTGTCCTTTTGTTTGGTTGATACTGAGTGGTCCAGGTTAAGACTATTGACTTGACCCTCACTTTCGAGATTTCTACTGGAGGAGACCCAGTGAACTCACACTGATGCCAACAGTGTGACTCGACCCTTGGAGACGAGAGTGACAGTTGGATCTCTTGGTAGTTACGTCAAGGCCTTACGACGTCATCCATGGCATGAATGAATCATTCATGTCAGGATTGACTATATTAGGCAATGGGCGTGGTTCATCTAGGGGATGAGACCGATTTTCTCTTTTCGGAAAAGGAGAAATTTTAGCAGCTCTTTCAGATTGTAGGCAAGGAAGGTGCAAATCATCGAGGAACGGATGAAGACTGCACCGTGCAGTAAGAAACGGGAAACCGGCGCCAGTCTTAGAGACTCGGGCGTGTTAAATGTTTCAATAAGAGGAAGCTTAAAGGTGAGATGATTCTGCGAAGCAGCAGATGTAGAGGTAGAGCTAGGAGAGCAGCATGAGATGGTGTACGTTTTAAAATGCTACAACCACCCTCCTTAGTTGTCCCCGCCAGGCTCAGGGAGCTGGAGGGCGGGGGAAGAGAGTAGCTGCATGCGGTCACGGAGAGTGACCCAATGGCTCTAAGAATGATTCGAGGGACAGTCTGTGTTCACTAATAGCTACTGTAGTAACAAACGTTGATACGAATCATTCCTTCCTTCCACGAATCTTGTCCAAGACCTAGAGTTTCCGGTAAGTCGTAGACTTGACCCTCACGTCTGGAGATACCTTGGGAGAAGACTCGATAATTACACTTACGCCGAAAGTGTGGTCAGAAACTCTAGGCGAGAGTTTCGGTTGGAATCTCTTGGTGACAGCGTCGAGGCCTTACGATGTTGGTTTGAGTATGGACTGGGCAATCACAGTTCATACACATATTGACAGTATTAGGAAAAAATGTTGTGGTTTAACTACGACGTCAGGATGAGTTTTCCTTGGTCGGAGAAAAGGAAACCCCAGGAAGCACAGGATAAACTCATGCAAAGGAGGGTGTGAATGATCACTCTTGAGTCGGTCAACCTTACCCTCGTGGTAGCAGTCGTTTTGAGTTTCAGTTCTAACAGGAATTGGAGACCTCCAGAGTTCGAGGATGACGATCACGTCCTTATACGGGTCTCACCTTGACGAGGTTTACGGAGATGTGGTCGAGGCGACAAGTTATCTCCGAAGTTCAACGGACCATTCTATGTCCTCAACTGGGTAGGCGAGATAGTTTACCGCTTGACCCATCCACCTCAGTTTCACCAGGTGCACGATGACTTCCACATATCTCAACTGAGGGGATACGTGCGTGATCCTTCACATATCATCGACCATGGGGAGCTAGACTTTGGTGATGGGGTGAATTTCACGGAGGTTCTAGTAGGAATCGAGGTTCGACAGGAGCGGATTCTACGAGGATGGTCGATTCCTCGGGTGTGCTTTCACTGGCAGTACGAGAACCTCCAGGTGATCACATGGGAGCAGAAGGCTCATATGCATGCTCAGTACCGCGTTTGTATCCCTAGTTTGTGTTAAAGCTTTACGGGGACGTAAATCCCTGAGGTGGGAGTAATGTAAAGACCCGTAAATTTCAAGAATTTTTTTTTCTTAATTTTCTTTGGAATTTTACGAGAACGCAGTTCCTGACGGCGCCTGATTCCGAGGCCCGATGTGCCCAGAATCAATTCCCGAAGTTCAGGCTCAGGTACGTTCAGTGAACGAACGAGTGGGTTTTTCTAACTAATGAACCGGTGCTCGGAATCGAATTCCGAGGGAACTGATGGAATCACATCGCCGGTATTTGCTTAGAAACACCTTTTCCAGAGTTGCGTTTTCTCAGGTGTGGTTTTTAGTTTTTGGGGTTAAGTTAAGAAATAAAATGAAGTGGTGCGACAACTTTATTTTATTTCACTTAAGCCACTTAAAGCCACTTAAGCTAAGTTGAAGCAGATAGGGTGGAACCCAAAATATCCTACCCACTTGGTAGGATATTTGTTAGGTGGGGCCTGCATGAGCCCCACCGTTTATTTTCCTCTAAGTAACACACCTGCGAAAACCCCTTTTTAATGAAAGTCAACCGGTGTGTTTTCTTAAATTCTTAACGCCCCTATTAATTGGGTAGTTAAGTTGTTACCATTAATTCATCGAATTAATGGTTCGTTTCTTAACTTTGTTTCTCGTTTGTTGGCATAAGAATAAAATAAGACCAACACATGTGGGTGGCTGGTTGAGAGGATTTGGAGAAACTCTAAGTTCTTCATCCTCCTTCACAAAGAACGTGAAGAATGCAAAGAACACCGAACCCCCCGGAGATCGACGACGCGACGCCGTGTACCGCGATGCCGAAGATTCTCCTTCCGCGACGTTTCTTCCGCGACGACCCTTCCCCCCCGACAATCTTCGATCATAAATCGATTGAGGTAGGGGATTGCGGTTCTTTTAATTTCATTTATGGATTTTATCCTCAACATGGGTTTAATTGGTACAATTAAATCTATGTGTTTTCTTTAACCCTCAGAGATCGTCGACGCGACTCCGTGTACCGCGACGACGCGATGCACCTTCCGCGACGCGACGATCCTCTTCTTCTGCATCAGTCAACTCCGTGAAGAACTCACGTTCGACGACTACGACGAGGTAGGGGTTGATTCTTTTAAATATTTGTGATTTATACCCGTGGCGTATGACTAAAATAGTTGTGATACTTTTAAAACCGCTAACGTGGAGGGTGCGGACCAACAAACAAGTCCGAACCCACCGCCCTTTTCGTTCTTGGTGTGCGGAATGACAGACGATGTCAAAATAAGTCGCACGGGCGAAATGAGGTCCTCGCAGTGAAGGACGGATCTTGGGAGGGCCTTTGGCGAAGACAACATAAAATTCCGACCACCAGAACTCGTCCAGTGGTCCGTGGAGCAGCCCGCTGGTGCGCCTCGCCGGCATGGCGGCAGGAGGCGGCGACGCCCGGCGCGCCGTCGGAAGGAACCGCCGCGGATGAAGCCGCGGCGGCAGCACGTGGTCCCACGACCGCGCGGGACCGGAGGAGGATGGGACGCGGCGGCCCAGCCGCGTCCGATGGCAAGGGCGGCCCCACGCAGTGCCGCGGTTCCCTCACGCGGGGGCAGCACGGCCCCCGCTCCGCTCGGCCATAACCGGCCGAGCCGACCCGCCTGGCGGCCGGACCGGGTCAGACCCGGACCCGGGTCGGGTCGACCCGGTTTGGGCCGACCCAGGGGGGTTGGGTCGGGTCGGTCCGGGCCCAGACCCCCCGTTTTCGGACCTCTTTCAGTCTTTTGCTCATATCATGGGATACAGACCTTCGATCGACGCAAAGTCAGCGGCGATGTGATCCTTGGATCGAGATGGTCATTTCGACATATTTCACTCAAGGTTTCGGAATGCTTTGGGTTCGACGGGGTTGGTTCGTGCACGAAACCAACCGGGCCCTCTGAGCGGAAACGCTCATAACTTGAGCTCCAGACGTCAGATTGACGTGTCGTCGACTTTGTTGGATTCCTCTTGATGAGACGGAACTTTTGGCATACTTAGCCAGTGATTTTGATGCAGTTGGATAGTGGCCAGGTTGGATTGCACCTGAAATCCAACTGGGCCCCTGGAACGGAAAAGCTGATAACTTTCAGACTAGACGTCTGTTTGACGAACCGTCAGCGGCGATGGTGATCACGTGGAGAAACGGTCCTTATGATTATACCCTATGAGAGTTCGGGGTACAGTTGAGATACGGCCGGGTTGGTTCGCACACGAAACCAACCGGGCCTCGGGGACGAAAAGGCTAGTAACTCACAGACTGGGCGTCCGATTGACGCACCGTCTATTGTGTTGAGACCCCTGTGATGAGGCGGTCCTTTGAGATACTTATTCGTGGAAATTTGTGATACTTGTAGTATCGACCAGTAGCTCATGGAGCGAACCCTCCCGGAGATGAGCGTGCGCAGTACGGAGACCGTGTAGCCGGCTGAGACCTGACGACTGCTTGACCGATCGACTCGGTGTGTTTAGGATAGCCCAGTGGGGAGCACTTGGTTGTATCGGCAGACCCACGGCGGAGGAGCGCTTGGTTGTAGCGGCAGACCCGCGGTACTCAACAGAATGAGTACCTCTGGAGGCTATGAGGGGGAGCGCTTGGTTGTAGCGGCAGACCCACAGAGGAGGAGCGCTTGGTTGTAGCGGCAGACTCGCGGTACTCAACAGAAGGAGTACCTCTAGAGGCTATGAGGGGAAGCGCCTGGTTGTAGCGGCAGACCCATGGTGGGAAGCGCTTGGTAGCAGCAGCAGGCCCACAGTATTTGACAAGAGGATTACCTCAGTAGTCTTAGGTTAGTGAGCAGTACCTCGGAGTCGTGACAGGACCACTGTACACTCCAGAGACAGGGCTCTTCAGCAATTACGGTTTCGATAATGAAAATCCTGGTTTGAGCTGAGTCTATGACCTTTGTGTTTACCTCTTGATTGAGATGGGTCACATGATAACTTAGGTGTATGTATGGGCATATACCTGGGTAGTGGTTTTCCATTGATTTTATGACCTTTGTGTTTACCTCTTAATTGAGATGGGTTACTTGATAACTTAGGTATATGTATGGGCATATACCTAAGTAGAGGTTATTTGATGAGATCTTCTTGGTGGTTATCCTTGTTGGTTTTAGTGAGACCTTGAGGGTCTCGGGGTCCCTACTGAGTATCTTTATACTCACCGCTGTACGGGCTATGCCCGCACCTCGTTGTGTTGGTTGCAGACGACGGACAGTGCTGACGGAGGCCGAGTGTTCGGGGACTGGACGGTACCCGGAGGTGGACTGCACGACGAGTCAGTATCTGGAGGTGGACTTCACAGAGAGACGACACTTGGAGGAGGTTGACGGGCAAGAGCGTTGTGGAGTCTATCTGTACCTACCCTTCAGGTAGGATCCGTGGTGGAAGATCCAGGAGCTGCGCCATCTGTACCTACCCTTCAGGTAGGACCCGAGGAGGACGACCCAGGAGCCGCTTCCGTTCTTCCAGCTGTTGTCTTTTTCTGTTTTATTTTTGTTCAGTTGTAGTTGTACTTTCAGTTGGGTTTGTATTCTGGCCCATTTACTTTTCATCACTTCTCTTTGTACTTAGTATTTTACTTCCGCTTGTTCTCTATGATGTTTTGTTTACTTTTATAAAGGCAATGCCTTCCCAGTCATCGGGATTTACGCCTTTGGTGCTAGTCGCCAGCCCCTGGCCTATGGAAGGCGGGCTTGGGGTAGTCACGACACGGGCCCCGAGGACGGGTCGTGACACTATTGAAGTTCCATTTTGAGTGGTTTGGAATGTCTATATGAATGATCTCAGTTATGGGGCTTAGAGTTTGCAGAAGGGGAGATATTGAGGAGATCTTCTAGATCTAGTGAACAAATTATCACCCTAGGGATGAAAATATCAGGTTTTCCTATCTCTGTATGGATCTTCTATTTCTAATTTAATTTTTAGGGAATCATCAGTATGTATTCCATAAGATTCAACATTTTTCGTATTCATTAATAGAGAGTTAGTAGCAGAAATATTTTTTGTAGAACTAATCCTTTCAATAAAACTGTTGGGATAGATTTAACTCATTTTGAATTTTCTATTTTTTATCATTTAAAATTTTATATAATTTTGTTTTTATTTTAAATTAATTAATATATTTATCAAAATATTTTAAATGGGAATAAGGATTGTTTTCAAAGGGGGAAACTATTTTGAATTAGGGTTTTGGTGAAAGTACCTGATGGGGAGTTGATTGTGGGTAGGAGTATTTAGTGCTACATTCTATCGGTGGAGGAATTATTTTTTTAGTGTGATATCCAATGGTTGTGGTTATTTTTATGTATTTTTATAATTTATGTAGTTACGGTTTTGACCATTCATAGGGTATTATTATTTCATTCGTTCAGTTTGGGTGGTATCTTCCTCTAGTGGATAAGCATTATTTTATCCTTATCTGATATCAGTTTTGATTCAAGAATAAATTTATAGGTATCTAATAAAATATTCCATACATTCATGTACCATTACATTGATTATTTTGAGTGTTGGATGTATTGGGAGGAGGTTGGAGGACATATAGTGCTGATGGAGATTTGATTTTAGGAGGGAACACAAGGTTGCAACATAAACATTCTAGTCATGGGTCATGGTGTAAGAGGTTTAGTTTTAGTGGAGGTTTGGATCTATCATTTTAGTATCATGTAGTTGAGGAGGATCTTGGGGCTTGATGATGTGATTCCCTATTTAGTGATGGTGCAGGGAGATTCATCATGATGTACTGGGATGTTTCATAGAACAAAGGTAATCAATGAATAGAATGACTCTTATAATGTTCACATGAATCCTATGAGGTTTCCCTTGACAATTTATTTTTTATGAAATGAGGGTTGAGTTCATAACGATATGTGTCTTAGTAGTGGTGGGATTTTTTTCCATAGATGAGCCTCATGATGAAACTATGTTGATCACGACACATAGCCTATGGGACAAGATTTGATCATTCTACATGAATTAGATACACAATATAACATTTAGGGTCTCAGAGTGATCTATATTTAATTTTATCAAATTTTAATGTTTTACTGAGCCTTTTATTATTGGATATTTAAGAGATTCATGACTTCATTTTCAGGATCAGTTTGATTCGGCATAGCCACAATGCGACCATGACAAGTCATGTTGCAACACACTATTTTTCAGCAAGATATAAACTAGAAAACAAATTTTTTTCTATATATTTCCTTTTATTTCTCCCAAAATTCATGTGAACCAAAGAATAATTTTATGTTCCTTTGAGTATCATTTGGATAGACTAATCTATTAGCTTTGGATGATGATTCGTTGTGATTCGAGGTGAGTTTCTTCTACATTATTCTTTTCTCTCTCCCTCTTCCTTTTTCATGGATGGGTTTTGTTATTTGTTGGAATAGGTTTTGATGGGGGATCAAAATGGTTTGGGTATTTTGGTGGATCCTATCACATATTTCTATTTTTTGGGTCGTTCTGTTCATCTTCTACATGATTTCATAGAGAACATAAAAGCAATAGTTGAAGTTAGATATTTCTAGAATCGTCATCTATCATCTGGAATAATATGATTGGTTAGCTTGTTGTGAACCCTTCTAAATATGATACCATTTTAATATTTAATATTTTTTGGAAGTGTTTTTTTGTTTAATAGGGAAATGGAATAATATATGGTAATCACTCTTTAAAGAAGAATAAAATTAATGGAATTTGTCAAATTTACTAAGCAGATAATTGAAATGGAAAAGAAAGACACATGTGTTTATGATTTTACATGCTACATGCAACATGTTAAATATTAATGATTTATTTTTTATATTGTAACATCCTTTTTCAACTATCGTTAAAGAAAATTGTTACCAAAATGAGTGAAAAAAACACTTAAAGATGATAGAAGAATAAGTGGTTACTAAAATTTGGAATCAATGAAACCACTATTGTTAAAGACTGTTATGGTTGATTTTGTGATTGTTATGATATGGGGTAAACCTTTTTGGATTAAAATGATGATGGTAAAGAGGGTTTTTATGTTACATGTTTTTTTGTATCTTTCCTTCAATGTAATAAACTAGTTATAAACAATAATGGTAATATGTAATTGATGAGAGAAGTGGAAATTTGGATCGAATGGTTATAACATGATAAATTAAATATATCATGAAAGAAATGATTAATTTGGAAGTTAGTGTTGGTAGTTGTCTTTTATTTTGGATTATATTGAATATTGATTAACTATTAATGATCCATATATGTGAAATAACAGAAATAAATTTTATGAAATATGAATGAAAAACATGAAATGGGGATTAGGTTGATGAATGCCATCGCATGGGTGAATGAATGACATGATAAATATAAATAGGTTGGAAAACGATAATTAGGGGCATAGTAAATATGTATATATTATTAGGTATTTATTATGTTATTTGTTTTCTTGATGCTTGGTTGTGATATTGATGGTGATATATTAGTTGTGAAAACAATTCCATTAATGTGTGATTTCTCTGTTATTTTGATAAAATTATGGAAGTGGTTGTGGGTAGACGATGTGAAAAATAATGGATGAGGTTGTGGATATTTATGGGTTATAATGGATCTTCGTTAGTTCACATTTACAGATTTTAATTTGTCTTAGCTGGTTTATATTCATTCATATGATGTGGAGGATGTATATATGTGATTATGGTAGGGGGATACACGAAAGGATGAGGGAATGAGGTTGATTACCATTTTGTTTATATTAACCTACTAAAATGGTGTAGGGAAGGTGAATATGTTATGGGTATAATGATATGATGATGTGGAAAAAATAGTGGGGGTCATGTGTGGTAGGAGGAGGGAATGATATTAATGTGCTTTATGTTCCCAATATCATACTATTATGGAATGTGACATGCAGTTGGGATGTGGATGTGTGGTTGTGGTAGTGTATTGATGAAAAATTGAGAATTTAATACCAATGGGAGGTTAGGGAAGGAAGGGATGTGGTATAACCCACATTAGGTGTGATGTGAGTGTATTGATTAATGTCAACATGAGATGTTTGACCCTATGGGAGGTTGGGGTGGGTAGGTATGCACACAAATCATATGTGACTTGGTATGTTAGAGGTATACGTGTTCTGGTGAATAGTGTTAAAGGGATTGATATTAGTGATGTGTTATTGATGGTTTTTCATTCTCTTATCCTTGATCAGTTGGTGAGTGGAGGTATTACTAGCTTACTACCGATTTCAGTTGGACAAGGCCTTGAATAAAAAGGTTAGAGTAATAGTGAATTTCCTAACCCTTTTAATTGGATCATATTGAATATTCTTATAGAGTTTATGATATTTATTTGTTTTTGGTTAAGGAATTGGGTTTGGTTGTTGGTTTCTAAAATGGTTGATGTTGTAATGGTAATTATAGGAATGAGTGGTAAATGATATGGGATGGGAAGTTCAGTGATTATGTTCCATGATATTATATATTCTTATACTGATAGTTTTTTTTCTTAGTTGATATAATTGTTCCTTAATATTGCACATTTATTTCACATAATAGGGAATTTTTTTAGTTGGATGATCATGCTGAGTAATCCTAAGTTCTACCTTCACCACTTTTTTCTAAGTGTTTATAGGATAGGCCGACATGGATTATGTTATTGTTCTGGTAGCTTGGATAATTTTTTAGAGGTCTTCTTGTGTGTGATTTCTTGATGCTATTTATTGGCATATAAGTAACATTTTTGTTATGGGAATTTATTTTATGGACTGAAAATTATTTGATAATTTTATTATTCTAGAGATTTCATAATGGTAATTCCACCCATATTCTTACATTATATACTCAGTGCTAGTTACTAACCTATTTTATTTTAGAGGTGGGTCTTTTGGGACACTCTCACCTTTCTTGAAGGCCAAGTGGGTACCAATGAGGGAGGATAATGAAAATAATTGTGATATTTATGAATCATATCCCCAATTCAAAACTCCATGAACATATTCAAACTCCATAACTTCAAAAAGGAAAATGTTATTACGTAAACTTCTATTTTCATCTTAAAACTCTTCTATGTTTAACACCATCATCCTTGAAACCCCATTCATCAATATTTTCCCTTGAAATATCTTTGAAAATATTATAACTATTTATATTATTACTTACAAGAACATCCTAAACTATTTTATAATATAGTTAAATTCAATATATTATTTAAACTAAATGTAAATATTTTAATTTTTCTTTACCTACATACCCTACAACATTTTTTAGGATATCAATATTTTTTTTGTATTTTAAGAAGAATAATACTTTACGAAATAATGATAATAAATTTCATATTATTTTTAAATATAACCTCTAATTTTTTTTACTTATACATATCTTAATATATTTATGAAATTCATGGGAAATACTATCAATTTTAGTATATTATATTTTTATTTGATAGATATGAACTTATCTATGATTAAACATACTCCCAATTTCTTATTAGACACTATATTTAATTTAGAATATCTAGATAGAAACAAAAAATAACTTATATCAGGAAATAAAATTTATTTCATATTAGTAGGAATATTTAAGAAATAAATCATTTTTCAACATCACATATAGTATTCTCTCTGTTTAGGTAATCTCCCCCTGAAAATAAGACTATTTCTCAAAATATTCAATTTTTGGGTGTCGGGAAAATTTTCCCTCATATTTTTATAAATATCCAAAAAACACGTAATCATAGTTAATTTATTTAATCATTTTATTCATTTTCATTTCATTTTAAATAATATAATGAATCAGAACCATTTTAAATTCAATTAATCATCTCATTTTGTTCATAATAAATCTTTATTGATTAACAAATTTATTATCATATAAGATAAATGGGATTAAGTACACATACTCAAATATGATCACTCTAATATTGAAAAAATAAAATACTTTTCATCAAAATATATGATATAGTAACTCTTTTCTTAATCACTTGAATGAAATTTATAGGCTCTTTCTATTCATCCCATGTTTTGATCTCTTATATATTAAAAAATCTTGTAATGTATGAATTTGGTATCATATACATTTAAAAAAAGGGACATGATTTATATTACATTGATACCTAATATAGACATTACATAGAGTCTGTAAAACTCTTTTAAATATTCTTAACTATTCCATCCTAAGGAATCATTAATCCTATTTCCCGATAACTCCAAGTTATAATGACATTAATTGGAGACTCGTAGAAACATTATTGGACACTCCAAGTATATACAATGTTCATCCATTCTCAACACTTGATAATATCATGTAAAAATTTCATTGAATTCATTCACGTCATCATAACATTAGAATACATGGAAATAATACGAATTCCTTAACAAGAACACACCTTATAAGAAATCCCCAATCTCACCAATTCTTTAGTGAACTCAATCATATTGAGTATCATTTGAAATGCCAAATAATAACAAGTATATGACACTAAAATTACCTATATAATTTTTCATCAAACTCCTTTCAAACCCTAAGTGAATCATTCTATGATTCTCAAATGAATCTAGATTCATCAGTTTAACAACTTCAAAAATTAGTTACTTAGAAAGGTGTTTCTATAACACATGTAATTTCTTATTTAATTTAAGAACACTTATGAAGTTACCAGTCTTATGGGTTTCTTAGATAAGGCCTCTCATTCATAAGGGTTAATCTGAAAGTTATGTTTGATGATGGTGATGTTAATATCTACAGGTGAAATTTTTTAGATGATTATAATGTTTCATTTCCATTTAATAAGTAATTTTATTAAATAGTATCCCATTAAAATAATGACTCATTTTTAAATCCATTATATCCATTAGTATCCCCTGATCCTTATTTCACTAAACAATGATTCTTATATGGAATTTATCTCACCACTTATATATTTTGGTAGGGAATCATCCCAATCATAATAATTATAATTCTTGGATAGTTAAGAAAATAAAATCTTTATCAAAATCCATTATATGGATTCAGTCAACTCTATTCCTCTAGTATCCATACCATTTTGGTTTCCCAGATAAGTGTAAACCAAAGAAAATTCCCAAAAAAGGTCTTTAACCATTAGGATAACTATAAAACTTTCTTTCCTTACAAAGGATAATCTAGGGTCACCCAACTATGGAATGAAATTATCAAGGTCGATGATTAAGGTTTGGTTAAGTACCAATTTGGAAGGAATATAATACTTATTAGGTAAAATCATATTTAATCTCGTAGTTTTATCTAATGTTATTCCCTATATGTATGCATTATTCTGATGATTTATTTTGGATTTTTATTCACTCCATGAAGCCAATATGTTCAAAACAAATTGATGTGTAAAACTTCTCAGAACCCATAAGTTTGTGTTACTCACCCAAAAAATAGAATCCAAACATATTTAAACTTATCCAAATACATCAAATTTATACGTTACATGAACTTTTCTTGTAAAGTCTTAGAATTATTATAAATTGAAATTCTAAACAAAAGTAATCCTAGAGCCACAAATAACAACCACCCACTACATTGAACAAAAACATTTATCAATGAAATTATCTTTTTATAATTATTACATATAGTATAATCACATAATATCACATGAATAACACAATATAAACTTTATTAATGAATAATTAAGGAAATAAAAGGAATTTCTAGAAGTTAAGAAACATAGACCAAAGGAATATTAATTTGAAATTTGGAATAAAAACATGACTCTTATAAATAGAAAACTGGATAATTGAATAGTAACATCACCAAAAAAATTATAAATAATATTTATCCATCTTATAAGTGACAATATGATATAATTATATCATATTATAAGAAAATAAATATTTTAAAATTTATTAAATAAGTGTTAGTATTTTTGTAAGTCATAAATATCCAATTGCAATTTTATAAATTATTCAACAATTTAAAAGATAATTTATTTTCATAAAATTTATTTGTAAATTATTATTTTGATGTTTAATAATTATAAGAAAATTTTATGAGATCTTAGTTTATTTTTTAATGTGATATAAAAGAAATTTTAATTTTAAAATCAATATTTTCCAAGTAAATGGTAATTTTAATTAAAATTATGATTTCTCATATTTTAAAAATTAATATCATAAAATGTAGTTCATTTTTGAATTCTAAACCCAAAAAAAGGGTTAGGGTGAATTTTTTGATTTTTCTAAAATACTTGATTTTTTAGTGAATAGTGAAATATGGAAATTTTTAATATATGTAAATAAGTGAATTTTTGAGTCATGATTGAGACTTGGATGATGTAAGTGACCATTAGTTCGAATTAACATGGAATAATTACTTTATTTAGTCTAAAAAATCATCACTATTACTTTTATGTAGAAAATTAATAAAATAATGAGTAAAATAATGAGAAAACATCCATCTCCTCCATTATAAATACCACCCCTCACAACCTCTTCTCCTCACAACCGTTATTCCTTGAGAATTGTCAAAATTATGATCAAATCTCTTCTCAATCCCCTTACCCACGTCCAGTAGAATTTTACTTAATAAAATACCAATACCAATCCCCTAAGGAGGTTCTCAATGAGAAGGAATCAAGAGAGAAAAACCCTCTTACTTTTCTTTTAATTTATTTTCAAGTTCACTTCTTTTTTATCATCTACCCACTTACCCATGTACAAGTGGTAGTAAAAAGACATTATCTTACATATATTGGAATATTATCTTGTTGATGGAATAATTCTTCATCAAATCTCTTCTCCTATCTTTTTTATTTTAATAATGAAAACATTTTCTATGTGGTGCCGATCTACCACCTTCTAGGACAACATGCTCTTATATTTCAATTACACCTTCAAGTATGGTAATGAAACAATTTTTATGGTTGAAACATATTATAATATAATTATTATATCTTATATAATGTTATGGAATCATTTTTAACACATGATATTAATTTATAAAACAAAATGAGTTGGTTGTGATCAAAAACCGCCAAAATAAACCCAAACGAATATCACTAACTATTTATCTAATGATTCATCCTAATTTCATAAAAAAAACTAATATATAATACCAATTTAACCTATTTAAGATAATTAATAGAAAATGAGTTAAATTCTAGATAATTAACCCCACTTTATTCGACCTTTCATTCATGTATACTAGTAAGACGATCATGAAAACCTAGGAAACCAATGCTCCTAAACGATGAAATTGAACCTCTTTACCAATAAAAAGTCCATAAATTGACTTAGTAAAGTTATAATAAATAAAATAAATGTATAAAGTGTTATGTAATTATTATTTAATGAATCTAATTTTATTATATTGGACATCAAGACCAAGTGAAGATCTCTTTCAGACTTAAGGTAAGGGATTCTACCCGAACCACCATTCTTCATTCAGGTTACTCTTTATCTGTTTTTACCAAAATGAAAATACATATTATTTTTATGTACATATTATAAATATTGTTTATAAATTCAAAAATAATGTATGAAGATCCATTCATCCTTATTTTTTATGGATATACATGTTTTTATAAGGTCCCCTACACAATTCTCCCCGATAATCAAGCAAGATTTAAGGGAATATCCCAAATTCATACCCAATTTAAATTGAACTATATAATATATTTTAACCCACCAATATTTTTCTAAAATAAATAATATTATTATGAAAAATTTCTTGGTTCACTTCTGATTTTATATAAAATATTATTCTCTTTTTTTTCTTTAAATGCTCTTTATTATTTTCATTAAACTGCACTAAAATGTATTAATTCTAATGATTCTTAAATACTTTGTTTACATGTTATCACTTCAGTTTGACATCACTAAAAAAGATATATGCCTATTTTACTTTATCAATTTCTATGTATGATTTAATTCCTTTATTTCATGGAAACTTTTATGATACACCCATTTATTATGCTTCATGACATGATTATGATACCCAATTCTTTCCATGGGTAACCCTTATGTTTATGTTTGATTGCTTATGTATGATCATTTACATGGAAAACATATTTATAAACATGTTATGATTGATGTTCCTAGATAGTTCTACAATTAATTTGGAAATGTTTAGTCTCATGACATTTTATGTGTAGTGGTCTTGGTGGTCAGCCCTGACTCAAGCTCCATGTGCAACGGTCTTGGTGGTTAGCCTTGACTCATGCTCCTCTTTGTTAAATAAGCCTTGACTAGTTCTAAATCCATTTTTTATGATTCTTCCACATTACAATGAATCTATGATTATATGATCACATGTTATGATTCATTATATTTAATCATGTTCCATGCCTTTTTATATCATTCTGTTATGCCTTCTAACCCATGTGCTAAGCTTTATTCTTATGTTCATTTCCGTAGTGGGATTTTAGATTGTCTTTTTTTTCATGTTATCCATAGGTTATCCTATTATGATGCAATGCCTCAATATAAGTAAGGATCTATTTATTAATATTAAATAAAATATGTTCTTATTTTGGAATCAGGATTTTTAATTATGTACCTAATATCTAAGACAATAAAATTTACAATAATTGGATTTAATTTGAGGTTTAATTATGCCTAAAATCATGTAATGATATATGTAAAGTCTTGGATCACTATAGTTTGTATCATAGAAATTTTTTTAGTTATTTTGGAGATTAGGAATAGAGCACTTTAGTATGAACATTAGGGATAAGAATAAGTCTATGTGGACATCACTAAATTTTGGTGAGTATGGGGTAAGTGGTTTATCAATAAAATACATCCCTGTCTAGAAACTTCATATAGAAAAGGCCTCCCAAGATTAGTGGATCTTCGGATACCCTCCTTTATTAATAGTGTATTAACTCTATTTAAAGGATATTATATGTCCTCTATTGCTTAGAAGTAGTTAAATTTGTGCTGGTGGGATATTATTTTGATGGAGAAGCTGATCAGTGTCAGAAACTGGTCAAAAATACAATTTCTAAGGAGGAAATGACTTCCATGGATTGGGTGGAATTCAATAAAATGTTTTTCAATAAATATTTTCCCTGAAACCTCTGTCTAAAGATGAAAAGAGAGTTCCTAGGATTTAAGCAAAATGAAGATGAGTATATCATGTTGTATGAAACAAATTTTACAGGTCTTGAAAGATACACCTCTGGGTTTTTCATGACCACTTAATTCAAGGTGGATCTCTTCTTTAGTGGAATCAACCTAAGTCTATGAAAGTGATTGGATATTCAAGACTTTAACAGATGTAAAGATATTGTCTGTTGTGCCTTCAAGGTTGAAAAGGAGACCGAAGACTCTCACTGGTCTCATGGGCCTGGTGAAAAAAAGTGGAAAATGGAGTTTAATATTGCTAGATCAGAAAATAAATCCCATGATAGAAATAAGACTGAATATCCCATGTGTCAAAATTGTTGGAAGAAGCATCATGAGAACTATCTAAATGGAACCAGGAAATTCTTAAAATGTGGAAGAATGTGGTATATAGATAATAACTATGAAACAGACATGAATAATTCCACTAATGTGGAAGAATAAAGTAAGGTTCAGATCTGTACTCAGCCTATAGTGTAGTGTTTAAACTACAAGGAACAATGGAATTTCGGAAACCAATGCCCTAAACCTAGGGTTGTTAGAGGAATTCAAAAACAACCTCCACAGAACAAGGAAGATAATATTTTATCACTAATGTTGTAGTGTAGCTGGACAATGACGTGGTTATAGGTATTTAGGTTATTCATTCAAGAATAGAGAACAAGCTATTTGATTCTCGTTCAACACATTCTTTCATATCTTAAAAGTTTAGTAGAACTATTCAAACACCACTTAAAAGTATGGAGGTTGGGTTTTCTGTGAAAATATCTAATGGGTCATTTATTTCATCCAATGTACATAAATCCTCCCTAATTTATGTTTGTGGGCTAACCCACCAAGAAAATATTGTCTTACTTCCTTTGGTGGATTTTGATGATATTTTGGGAATGTATTGGCTATCTTTATACAAATCCAACTTAAACTATCTGGAAAGGGATATCACTCTTCACATCCCTAAGCATCCTCAAATTCTTTACAAATGTAAGGAGGTAGATAAATATAATTAAGAATAATCATCTCAAGTGTGGATATTAAGGCCTTATGAGAAAACATATATTTCTCAAATGGTTGAGATAAAGGCGATGATCATGCTTGATGGATTTCCCATCGTGAGGGATTACACTAATGTATTCCCTGAAGAATTTCTTTATCTTCCACCCAAATGAGAGGTTGATTTCTCAATTGAACTTAATCTTGGATCTCTTCCTATATCAAATACAACTTATATAATGATCATCATTGATATAGAATAATTAATGAATAAATTATAGGAGAATCTAGAAAAGGGTTTTTATACACCAGAGTGCTTCACCATGGGGCGCATCAGCCCTATTTTTCAAGAATAAGGATGGATAAATGAACCTCTATGTTTATTATTTTAAAATCAATAAAATAACAATAAATATAAATTATTTCCATCCTCTAATAGATGAATTTTTTGATCATATATGTGGGGATATTTTTTTCTCAAAGGTGGACCTCCGGTTGAGATATCACTAATTAAAGGTGAAAAAAAAGATATTCTCAAGATTGACTTTAGAAAAAGTTATGGAAACAATAATATTTTAGTGATTCTCATTGGACACAATAATTATCCCACAATATTAATAGACTTAATTAATATATTCTTTAGGGATTACCTCCACAAATTTGTGGTAGTCTTTATTGATGAAGTTCTGATATACTCCAAGAGTAAGGGGTAACATGATGAGAATTTACATACAGTGATGCAGACTTTGTGAAGGAAGAAATTCTATGAAAAGTATAGTAAATGTGAGTTCTAGATGGAGGAAGTATAATTCTTGGGGAATTTTATTACCAGAAAAGGGATATCTATGGACCCTTCCAAGATAAAAGCAATCGAGTGGTGGCCCAGACACAGTTCTGTAACAGAGATCCATTATTTCCATGGCCTAACTGGGTATTACTGAAGATTTTTGAAGAAATCATCACAATTTTCATACCCAATAAACAATATTACCTATAAGTGAGTGATGTTTTTCTGGACTCAAGAATGTGAGGAAATCTTTAAGGAGCTCAAAAAGAGGCTTATCATTATGCCAATACTCACACTCTCGACAAGTGGAGAAATATTTGTGGTATACAATGATTCTTCCGGGAAATTTTTAAAATTTTAAATGATTAAAAATGATAAAGTGATAGCCTACACCATAAGGAAGTTGAAAATTCATGATTAAAACTATCCAACGCATGATTTGTAGTTAGCGACTTTGATCTTCGCATTGAAAATTTGGCAGCATTATCACAATGGGGAGAAGTGTGAGATATATACTGATCACAGGAGTCTCAAATATATATTAAAACATTATGAGACTAAGATGAGCCAGTGAATATGGTTAGATATCATCAAGGATTATGCCTGGTCAATCCACTACCATCCTAATAATCTAAATAATGTGTCAGATGCTCTAAGTAGAAAGAATCCTACATTTTTTTCAATGATAAAAATTTAGAAGAATCCAATATTATTAAACATAAAAAGGATTAACATTGAAATAATTAAGAGAGGAAAATCATGAATCCTTTTGGAAATTATTTCTCGACCATACCTTATGGATAAAATAGCATATTCTCAAATAAATAATGTGGAAATTCAGAAAAATGTGGATGCTATTAAGAATGGGAAATCCTCTGAGCTCAATATTTATGAGGATGAAGTTGTAATATTTTGGTCACGACTATGTGTACTATTTAATACATATATAAATAAATATATTATTAATAATGCACATAGCTCAACCTTTTCTATTCCCCAAGGGAGCACAAAGGTGTATCGAGATCTTCAGGAAAACTTTTGGTGGGACAATATGAAAAAAGAGATCATTGAATATATATAAATGTTCCTAGTATGTCAACAACTAAAGGTTGAAATGAAAAATTATAAAGTTTTGATGTAACCATTATCCATACCAACATGGAAGTGGGAGGACATCACCGTGGGATTTTTCACTGGACTTCCAAAGACATCCAAATAAAACAATTTCATATGGGTATTATCGATCATCTGACAAAGACATATAACTTTATCAAAATTCAAGAGTATTTATCACTAGATAAAATTGGATGGATATATATCAATTAATTAGTAAGGATCCATGGAATACCACTATATATATTATCCGACCGAGATCCGAGAATCACCTCAAAGTCTTGGAAGAGTCTCTAACATGCTCTAAGCATTGAGATGAACTTCAGTAAAACCTTTTGTCTTCAAAATTATGTCCAATATAACCAAACTATTCAGACAATAGAATAAATTTTTAGAGAATTTTCTATTTACTTAAAATGAGTATGGAACCAACATATGTGTGATGTCCCAGATCCAGATTCTACTTAACTGGTTCCTTGTACACGGTTGGCCATGTGGACTCAAGTGTATTTCCCCATATGCCATAGGTCGTCGACTAGAAGTGAGGGCCTAGGGTGTAATTGTGGGGAGTTTATCCCCTCATTGGTAGAGTGTAACACAGAATAATAATAATATTAAATAGAAGAATTATTAAACTTCATATAACTGACATAAATAGTGAAAGACAAAAAAAGAAAAATAATCAAGCATCATTCAATAAAAAAGATGATGTCACATGTCCCATGTTCTAGGGAAGTATCCAAACAAGTACACCGTAGTAATAAAAAATATATGTCTCAAAATCACAAAATAAACAAAGGAAAATAATAATCATCACAAGACACAACTTGGTCTCTTGATCTCTTTCTCCAAAACAACATCTCAAGTACCTATAGAAGGGTGCTTTCCCTTATCAACACCTGTAACAATATAATCTATTTTGGTCCCAAGAATGACACAAATAGGGCTTGAGAAATAAATCCTAGTAGGCAACCACTAAAGATCTATGGATATCTATAAGTGAACATGGGAAACAAGTAGTGTACAAAAATAAAAAGCAGCATACTAGGTAGCACTCAAAAGTAAACAATCCTACAATTCATGTTTTCCATTTTCAATCATTATGTTTAGTTAAACCTCCCAGTTATATTGAATTATATAAGAATCGAGATCTGTCCTAAGACTATTAATCCCCCATATAAAGAATACCCAACAAATACCTCATGATGCTATCTAAAAAATAAATTGAATACAGAATTCAAGCTTGTGCTTTGGATTGGAAGACACGTCATATATCATTCCATTTCAATAATTGATTCAATATATTTTCCATAGGAATAGAAAAACCCTAACCTCAGGCATAACCAAATCCTTTCCTTTGGGCCTAATAAATCCACACCAAAAATAATAAAAACTCCTCACCCACATGCATAACAAATCCTTTCCCATAGGAATAATAGATCCCTGCCCACAGGAATAAAAATTTCTTTCCCATAGGAATAAAAAATAAATTAGGGTCAATCATGGCATATCATCATTTCAGCATATTAAAAAACACATGTAAATTACACTATTACATGGTTAACATATAACAACTCAAGTGGAATCACACATATCAAGCAGCAAGTGAATTAAACTATCACAAGGATTAAATGATAATTAGCATATCATGGGGCAAGGGGAAATCGCTAATCCCAAACCCTTTAATCAAATAAATCACAATTTACATAAATTAAAATTTTATTATAAATTTAATTCATACTTAATCACCCAATAAGGGAAAAACAAGGCATGCATCATAAGAAACCTTAGAAAAACAGTCATAAATGGTCATTCCAATGGAACACCCCCACGAGGTGGTCCTAAATTAAACCAACAAACTCAAAAATTATTTAATTAATTTTATTCGGGGCCTAGTCAACATTAGGAAACAACAATAGTCAATTTACTTTCAATGTTACACATTAAACATGGGAGAATGAAAATACGGCACATAGAAATAACACGACATTGAGAAAAAGGCTAAAGACCACCTACCTCATCATAGTGCAACTCTCCTCATCCAATGTCAAGATATGATTCGACCTAGAATGGGGTAGATCTATAAAATGATAAAAAAGATCAACCTTAAATTACTATATTGATAGAATAAATCAGGAAGAAATCCTCAAGATGAATCGAGTACACAAAGAGATAATTTCAATGGACCTGACGGTGTTCGGATCGGAGATAGGATGATGAAATGAGAGGAAAAATCCAATATGGATTTTAACAGGTGCGCTGCTCATCGAACAAGGTTCGTTTTTTTCTATATAGAATAATAACATACTTCCTGACTTATTAATAAATTAAAAAATAATACATAGTGTGTACTTATAGGTACATGTCGTGTCCGTACAAATTATATCCCGACCATTACGTGGTCATGTACTGGAATTACATCATTTGTAGCCTTCCATACACGGTGTGTACCTGTATGTATATGATGTGTAGTTACCAGACACATCATGTAACAGACCTATATCCATCCCTTCAGCCACTTTTACCCTATTTTATTAAGTAAACACTAAAAAATAAAGATCCATACTTTAGATGAAGAACCATGTTCTTACAAAATCCCCCCTTAAAGCATTTTGTCCCTGAATTTCCCATCCAAGGGTGATGAAGAAAAAAGCGAGAACAACTCTGCCATTGTGATTACACATCGGACTCCCTCTCCCATGTCTCTTCTTTCACCCGGTCATGCTTCCACAACACCCATACCAAAGGAACATATCGACCACAATTAACCTTCCATCTATGATCCACAATACGAATAGGATGCTCCTAAAAGGATGCATCTTCCATCAACTTCACTTCCTAAGGCTGAAAGGTGTAAGAGAGGTCTAAAAAGTAATGTCACAATTAAGAAACATGGAAGACTTCATCCATAGTCCTGTACCTCTGAGGTAACTATAATCGATCGGCAAATGGACTGACCCTCTACATAATCTCAAATGGACCGACGTATCTTGATGAAATCTTAACCAGTCGCTTGATTCTATTGTGTCCCAACCTTGGTGCAACACACAAGAATAATTGATCCCTGAACATGAAAACCAGAGGTTTTCCATGGTGATCAGAATAATATTTATAATGAGACTGTGTAGTATTCATCCACTTCTAAATCAACTGGACCTGCACAGAAGTCTTCTGCATGAGGTGAGGTCCCTGTAAATCTACCCCACTCGCCTCCATCCAGCACAAGGGTGATCAGTAGAGCCAACCATACAAATACTCATAATTTTAGATCTCTATAGACTCCTAGAAACTATTATTGTAAGAAAATTCAAACATGGGAATATTCTTCTCCCAAGATCACCCAAAGTCTAGGACACATTCTTGCAGCATGTCCTCCAACACCTATATCATATGTTCTGATTGGATATGAGTCTGAGGGTGGTATGTTGTGCTCAAAATAAACTGAGTACCCAGTGCCCTATGAAAACTCTTCAAAAAACTAAACCTAAAATGGGTGTCCCTATCTAAAATTATAGAATGAGGGACCCCATGAAGTCGTACCACCTCATAAATATATAGATTCTCAAGATCATCAACACCAAAGGTCTCCTTGATCAGAAAGAAGTGAACGACCTTCATAAGTATGTTAATCACCACCCACACCATATCATTACCTCGGGGAGACCTTGGTAAACCTTTCATGAAAACCATCACAACATCATCCCATTTCCACTCTAGAATTGGTAACTGATGTAAATTATCTTCTAGACACTAATGTTTTGCCTTCACATACTAACAGGTGGAACACCTTGTAACAAATCAGCCACCTCTCACTTCATACCCAGCCACCAGTACTAATGGTTCCAGTCACGGTACATCTTGGTAACTCCGGGATGCACTCATCAAGTTGAATCATGATACTCCCGTATCGACTCATCACGTATGTCCACTGGAACCCAAACCCATCCATGGTTCCTCAAGATATCATCATCACCCACCGTCCAACCACGAGGTGGATCCTCACCTGCTACACTTTCCCATAGGACTAGGCCCTCATATTCAGATAGAAGTCTCATCCTCACTATGTCTAATAGGGTAGAAGTCACAACTAAAGAATAAATGAAAATTTGTCCCTGACTGTCATGCACCTCCAAATGCATCTTAGAGAACAATGTCATAAGTTTCCACTCGCTACTGGCCTCTTACACTACAAGCATCAGAGTCCTCTTACTTTGTGAATTATCCATTGCATTGCCTTTTCTAGGTGTTTAGGAATGCTCGAAGTCAAATGACTAAAGGTATTCAACCCACCATCACTGCCTCAGATGTAGATCGTGTTGAGTAAAGATGTACTTGATACTTCTGTGGTTTGTGTACACCACAAAATGATCTCCCAACAAGTAAGGTCTCCAATAGCATATGGCATGAAAAACTATGGCTAACTCGATATCGTGCATCAGATAGTACCTCTTATGTGGCCTCAACTGTCGAGACCTGTATGAAATGACTCAATCCCCTGGCATAAGCACTACACCCAGGCCAATAACTGATGTGTCGCAGAACATAGTATAACTCCTTCCTAGTTATAGAAAAATCAGTATCATTGTTGACTTTAATATCCCTTTCAACTCCTAAAAGGACATATGACATGAATCTAACCATACGTACTTCACACCGTTCTTTTTCAAGATCATCATCGACAATGTTAAGAATGATAAGTCCAATATAAAATGCCCATAGTTACCAGACATCCCTAGAAAACTATGCACCTCAATGATGTTCTTGGGATGCTCCCATGTAACTACTTCTCTTATCTTCTCTCGGTACACTGATACTCCTATCTTTGAGATGACGTGACCTAGGAAGTGAATATCATCCCTCTAGAAGTGGCACTTTGAGATCTTAGCATATCATTAATTCTCTATCAATGTACTAAAAATACTCTCAATATGGGTGGTATGTTCATATCGGGTATGAGAATACACCAAGATATCATCCATGAAAACAACCACAAAAGAATCCAAGTAAGAATGGACCACTTAGTTCATTAGTTCATGAAAACTACTGACACATTCGTGAGACTGAAGGGTATAGCCAAATACTCATATAGACTATACGTAAAACGAAATGTTGTTCAAGGTATACCTGAATATTGAACACATAAATGGTCGTAATTCGATTTCCAAGAACACTTAGACTCTTCAAAGCTGATAAAACATGTAATCTATTTATGGAAAGGGATATCAGTTTTTAACCACCAAATGGTTTAGTTTCTGATAGTCTACGCATAGTCTGAGGGTAAAATTTTCTTTCTTCACAAAAAAAGATTGCAAAACTCCATGGAGAAGTATTGGTTTGAATAAATCCATTTGCCTCTAAATACTCTAGCTGCCTATTGAGCTCTTGTAACTCTTTAATAGCCATCCTATAAGGAGGAATGGATACTGGTGAAACTCTTGGTACTACCTTGATCATGAACTCCACATATCTCTCCAGAGGTAACCCTGCAAATTCATCTGGGAAAACATCCTTGAAATGATCAACCAATAGAGGAAAAACTATATGATGTGTTCTCTGGTCATCCAGATATAAACTGTAAATATGTGTTGTTATCCCACTCAACCCATGATTATTGGGTCCTTCTCATCTCACCTAGATATCCCATTCACCCTTGTGTAGAAAGGATCCTCCCTCTTGTGATGTGAAACCCACCCTACAGTGATAGCAATCAACAAAGACCTAAAAGGACACTAGGCAATCCATTCCAAGGATGACATAAAATCTTTTCATATATAATACATAGAGATCCCAACCCAAGTGACACCCACCAACCTTAAGGGGGTACTCCTTACACTGATGCACACCTGCCATACTTATCTCTAACGGAGTGTCTAGCATCATATCATGACTGGAAGTGAAAAAACAGATCCCAAGTCTCTCTACAATGGGCATAGATATAAAACTATGTGAATCCCCTATATCAAAGAGTGCAAAAGGTAACATTAAAGTTACTATAATAGTATCTCTAATAGTAGAAGGTTCGAGATCCTGCCACTGCTGGGTCTATTTCACTTCAACAATTTGGCTTGTATCAAGGCCCTATAACACAGTCTGGATTCACTGAGATGATCCACTTTGTTGTCTATAAAAACATGGAGTCTAGATACCTCATCCACAACCACAAACTCACACTGAGCGTCCTAATGTATTCAAGTTCCCTGACTAGTGAAGAGCCATTAACCCTACTCCATGAATGTGGAGTTGGTTCAAAACCTCTCTCACTAGATGTTGGTGGAAATTCCCTATAGTAGCATTGCAGATGGCCCATCCTGCCGAAAGCTTGGCACTCAATTGGGTCCAGCTGGAATTTTGGTCTCATATTCCGAGCTCTTTCATACTAATAGCGCCTTGCCTAGCTACTGGAAGAAATTTTTTTGTTGCTCGTATCCCCGAGAGAAAACTCTATACGACGCTTCTTTCTCCTAGTTGAGACAGTACTAGATCTTGGTGTTGAACCACCTAAATTCGCACCTCCAGCTTCCCGCATATTATGTTCTATAATAAGTGCTTAATTCACGATGGAATATACAGAAGGAAATCTGAAAACATTCACCTATGACTGAATGTCCTCCCTGATACCATCCCCAAATCTCTTAGCCCTCGATTTCTTGTCACCCATCAGAATAGGTGAGAATCTCCAAAGATCAGTGAAATGGGTAGAGTATTCCATCACTAAATTAGTGCCCTGCTCTAGATGCATTAACTTCCATTCTCTATCATCCCTCAGTGTCTCAGGGAAATTTTAGTAATAGAAGACCATCTAAAAATATCCCCATGCCATGTTCCAATGATTCTCTATCTGAGTGATAATATCCCACCACCTCTCAGCTAGATCACACAGCATATAAGTCACGAGATTGACTCTCCTCTCCAAAGGCATCATTAGATGCTTGAAGATCATAATCATGGTCTCTAGCCATGACCCTCAAGCCTGTGGTCCAACATCCCATGAAAAGGTAGGAGGATGCTGCTTCTGGAATACTTGTGTCAGTTCTTCCATATATGAGGCAGTCAGTGGTACTCCCTATAAGGTCTTTATAAACCTCAAGATGCCTTCCAATAACTATGCATTCTGATCTGTGTCTGGTATTACAGATGGTGTCACAACTGGCACGATTGGAGGATCCTCTGATAGCCCATGGCCTAACACCTCTAGGTTATGCACATTTCCACTCTCCTAGTGTATAACTGGAGGTTGTTTTGGTGGCATCGCTCTATAAAGTCCAACACATACACATAAATATAAGATTTATTCATCAATGTAATGATATTAAGAGTGCATGAACTAAACAAGAGAATTAAAGCCTCTTATTTTCACAAAATAATAGTACATGGTGTGTAGGAATAATACATGGTGTGTACACCTAATCCCTTACATGGTCACATACTCATGCCATTCTGGGCATGTAAACACCCCAGGTACATAGGGTGTAGGGACTATACATGGAATTTATTTATAAACTCTAACATGGTCATGTAATTATACCTAGTGTGTTCATGTAATCTTCCTAGGTACACAGCTTTTCAGGATGAAACATGGCATGTACTCGTGTATTCCATCCTAGCTATATACTTTTACATGGCCAGAGCCACATGGGTCTTCCTAAGAAAAACTACCCGAGGTGTACTTAAGCTACACAACAAGTTCTGATCAAAACTCAATAACCCATTCTTTCTCTCCAACGGTTGGGGAAACCGTCATCTACTACATTGTTTGTACTCATAGTACACAGTGTGTACTTGGAAAAGATCTTTTCTTCCCTAAAAAGAGAACACATAACATGTGTTCTTAGGACCACACCCCGTTTTGTCTAGGATTCCAGATAGAAAGCCTCAGAAACTACCCTAGAACCCCTTTTTTTGAAAAATAAAGAAAAGGTGTGACAAATTCTGATCTATAGGGGCCCATAATCCTCCAAAATCAAAGCTTGGCATCCACATATAGCACATAACAACATAATTTGTATCCCATGGCTGTAAAATGATCCACCAAATTCCAATCTGATAGGGCCAATACTCCTCAGGAACCAATTTTTGATATCCATCCAATTCAATCATAAGACGTACCAATACACCTATCACAACTGCATACATATCTATCACAGTGTCAATCACAACATCATTCATATATATCACGACATCTATCAAAACATAATGCAATCATTAATTCTTTCTAAATGGCATGGAAGGTATGCATAGCCTACGATTTCTAATAAGTTCCTATTTTATGAATGAGATGAAATACCCTTATCTCATCGGGATTAAACAAAATAAAACCACAATGATATCAATAATAACATCCCAAAACAAGTTCATCCCCTAGCAGTGAAATCGAATCAACTCTAATAGCTCAAAATTCATAAATCACAATTCAATTTAAGGTAATTTGGCTTTCCCTATACATGGGGTTTCTACTTCCGAGCATAGCTAATTACCAAACTAAATTTCCTTCATATAAATTTATAATGTTTCCAAATAGTATGAAAAATCAAAAAATAAAACTCTTTTGATACCACTTTGTAACATCCTTGATCTGGATGCCACTCAATGGGTGCCTTGTACCCTGTTGGCCACATGGCCACAAGTGCATTTCACTAAATACTAGAGGCTACCCTCTAGCATCAATAGACTAGGGTGTGATAGTTAGTAAACTATTCCCTCATTGTTAGAGATTAACATAATAGAATAATAATATAAAATAGTGGAAGTGGTAAAAAATATATAACTGACATAAATAGAGGAATAATAATAAGAAAAATAACCAAGAATAATTCAATACCAAAGATTATTCATCATGTCACATGTTCTTGGAAAGAATCTAAACAAGTAAACTTCAGTAATAAATAATATATGTCTGAAAATTACAAAAGAAACAAAGGAATGTAAGTAGGATCTCAAGACACAGCTCATTCTTGTTCTCTCCTGCTCCTAAACAACATCTCAAGTACCTGTAGAAGGGTGTTTTCTCTTATCGACATTGGAAACAATATAATCTATTTCGGTCCAAATCATGACCCAAATAGGGTGTGAGAAATAAATCTCAGTAGAAAAACACCAAATATTTTTTCCTATCTGTTAGTGAACATGTGAAATATGTAGTGTATAGAAAGGAAAAGCAGTAAATTAGGAAACACTCAAATGTAAACAATCCTACTAGTCCTCTTTTCCATTTCCATTATTTATGTTCAGTTCAACCATATAGTTATATTTAATTATATAAGTCTAGAGATCTATATTAATACCATCAATCCCTTGAATAATGAATTCACAATAAATACCTCATAAGGATATCTAAATAAATATAGTGAAGACTGGTTCCAAGATTGTGCTTTGGCATAGAAGACACGTCATATATAATTCCATTTCAGTAATATATTCAACATCTTTCTTAGAGGAATAGAAAAAACCTACCCTCATGTATAACCAAATAATTTCCATCATTCCTAATGAATCCTATCAAATAGGCATAACAATTAATTTCCCACATGAATAAAAAATCCTTTCCCACATGAATAATAGATCCTTTTACATATGCATACAAATTATCACCCACTGGCATAACAAATCAATCAGGTTCAAGCCTGGTATATTAGAATTTCATCATATTAAACAAAACATGTAAATTAAACTGTTAAATTGATAACATATAAAAACTCATTTGGCATCACACATATCAAGAAGCAAGTGAATTAAACTATCACAAGGATTAAATGATAATTAGAATATCATGGGGAAATGGTCAATCACTAATCCCAACCCCTTTAATTAAATCAATCACAATTTACCACAATTTGAATTAAATTATAAATGTAATTCATACTTAGAAACCCAATAAGGGAAAAACAAGGCATACCTCAAAGGAAACTTCAGCCAAATAGTCGAAAATGGTCATTCTAAGGGAATGAACCCACAGGGTGACCCTAAATCAAACCAAAAAACTCAAACATGCTCTAATTAATTTTATTCATGACCTAATAATCATTAGGAAATAATAAGTGTCAATTTCCATTTAACATTATTCCCTAAACGTGGTATAATGGAAATACGACACATATAAATAACCATAAATTGAGCGAAAGACAAAAGACCACATACCTTTTCGTAGTATAAATCTCCTTGTTCAGCATTGTGTAACAGGCCTGCATCCATCCCCTAAACCTCTTTTCTAATATTTTCTTAAGTACAAACTGAAAAGGAAATATCCATACCTCAAAAGGAGGAATCAGATTCTTATAATATTCATATGTTTGAGTTATCTTACAACAATAATTTCTAGTCAAGCATCTAAATGGAACCATATGACACCCTTTATGGGAAAATATGAAGAATAATGTCTTACTAGGATTAAGTCAGTGAACATAAGTATCATGGACTTGAAATGGTCAAATTAATGGTGGAGAAGGTGAAAACCATTTAGCAACACATCAAGGCATCCAAAAGTCGACAAACGAGATATACATACAATCGTCGATGAGACATGTAGTTTAAGGTTAGATACATAGTATTCCTACAAATATCTCTAAGGAATAGGATCATGATATTTGGGAAGAAATGGAATCTTAAACCCAGGTAAATTAGCCCCTTAGAGATCCTTGATCATGTCTGAACTCCATCCAATCGACTAGAACTTCCATCGACCATGTCTCAAGTACATGATGTATTCCATGTATCCCTCTAGAATACGTACATACTAAATCCCTCACATGTACTTAATTCAATGGTGTTATAGTTGGAGAATGGCCTTTTTTACGAGAAATAGAAAGTGAAGATCTTGGATCATAACGATAATGTTCTATGAAACATTACTACTCACCTAGTCAAAGTACTATGTTGGAATCATAAGTACTAAGAGACAACATGGGAACTAGAGGAAGCGATGAAGGAAAAGTACCCACACCTATTTTCAACGTAGAATGTAAAAAAGAAATTTTGATGGTGAAATTTTATAAGGGGGTAGAATGTAATGACCCGAAAACATTTATCAATGAAATTTCATTATTATAATTATTTAATATTGTATAATCACAAAAAATAACATTAATAACACAATAAAAACTATAATAAACGTATAATTATTTAAATAAAATTCATTTTATAAGTTAGGGATCATATACCAAAGGAATAGTAACTTGACCTTTGGAATAGTAACACACCCCTTATAAATGGTAAATAGGATAATTGAATAGTAACCTCACCTATAAAGGTATAAAAAAATGTATCCATTTTATATGTGAAAATATGATATAATTATATTATAGAATCAGTAAATATATACTTTAAAAATTATTAATTGAGTGTTGATATTTTTATAAGTCATAAATATTTAATTACAATTTTATGAATAATATATTAATTTAAAAGAAAATTTAATTTCATAAAACGTATTCCTAAATTATTAAATCGATGAATTATTATTATAAGATAATTTTATGATGCCTTAGTAATTTTTTCAAAGTGATATAAAAGCAGTTATAATTTAAAAATATGTATTTTCCAAGTAAATGATGATTTTAATTAAAATTAAAATTTATCATATATAGAAAATTATTATCATAAAATGGACTTTATTTTTTAATTATACATGTTTAAAAATTGTTAGGGGAGATTTTTGATATTTTTCTAAAATACAAGAATTTTTTATGAATACTGAAATACAGTAATTTATAGATTTTATAAATGATTTTTTGAGTCATGATTAAGTCATGGATGATGTAAGTGGCCATTTGTTCTAATTAAAATGCACTAATTAATTTATTTAGTCTCATGAGTTGTCATTATTTCATGTCTTGAGAAAAAAATAAAAACATATTGAGTAAAATAATGAGAAAACACACTTCTCCATTATAAATACCACCCCTCACCACCTCTTCTCATAACACCTCTCAAGCCTTGATCTTTGTCAAAGTTATGATCAAGACTCCTAGAAATCCCCTTTTTCATGTTAAGGATATTTTTTCTTAATAAAATACCAAAATCAATCCCCTAAGTAGGTTCTCAAGAAGAAGGAATCAAGAGGAAAACCCTCTTCCTTTTCTTTTAATTTCTTATGAAGTTCATTTATTTTCTTTCCTTATCATCACATTAACTTATCCTAGTGGAATTAAAACTATATTAACTTAAAAATAATGTAATTTTATCAGGTATATCTAATAATTCTTCATCAAATCTCTTCTTATCTTTCTTTTATTTTAACTATGAAAACATTGTCTGTGACGCGCCGATTTACCACCTTTAGGAACGACGTGCTTTCGTATTTCAATTCCACATTTAAGTCTATCAAGAAAACCATTTTATGGTTGATCCATATTATAATATATTTTTATATCTTATTTAATGTTCTGGAATCTCTTTTTACACATTATATTAATTTATAAAAAAAATGAGTTCGTTGTGATCGAAAACTGCCAAAAATAAACCCAAATGATTATCATTAACTATTTATCTAATGATTCATCCTAATTCCATAAAAATGGTATATAATACCAATTTAAACTATGTTAGATAATTAATAACATATAATTTAAATTATTTAAAATTAACCCCACTTTATACAACCTTTTGTACATGTATACAAGTAAACTGATTATGAAAACCAAGGAAACCAATGCTCTTAAACGATGAAACTGAACCAAAAAATCCATCAAAAAGGACATAAATTAACTAAATAAATTTATAATAAATCAAATACATGTATAAAGGGTCCTTTATTTATTAATTAATTAATATAATTTCATTATCCATGACATTAATATCATGTTAAGATCACCTTCGGACTTAAGGTAATAGATTCTACCCGAACATCCATTATTCCTTTGGGTTACTCTTTCTCTCTTTTTACCCAAATAAATTTCAATTTTATATTAATTTTCACCTTATAAATTTTTTATATGTTCTAAAATCATGTATAAATATCCATCCATCCATATATTTTAGGTATATACATGTTTTTAAAAGGTTCCCTACTCAATTCTTCCTGATAAGCAAGCCCGATTTAAGAGAACTTCCTGACTTCTTACCCAATTTCAAGTAAAATATATAATTTTTTTTAATAAACCGTTATTTTTCAAAAATAAATCTTTTTATTATGAAAAAATTATTAGTTCATTTCATGTTTTATATAAAACATTATTCATTTTTTTTACTTTAAATTCTCTTTAATATTTTCCATAAATCGCACTAAAATGTTTTAGTTCTAAAGTTTCTTAAAACACTCTTCTTACATGTTATCACATTAGTTTGAATAAATAATAATTATCTATGGCTATTTTCTTTTATGAATGTCCATTTATTATTTAAATCATTACTTTCATGGAAACTTTTATGATACACCCATTTATTATAATTAATGACATGATTTTGATACCCAATTCTTTCTATGGGTAACCCTTATGATTATGCTTGATTGATTATGTATGATTATTTATGTGGAAGACTTATTAATGAACATTTTATTATAAGTTCATCGAAATATTTCTCCCATGAATTGGCTGATGTTTAGTCTCATGAGACGTTATGTTCAATGGTCTTAGAGGTTAGCCTTGACTCATGATCCATGTGAAACGGTCTTGGTGGTTGGCCATGACTCGTGATACTATATATCCAACGATCCTAGAATCATGCTAAGGTAATGTTTTATGTTTCCTCCACATTACTTTGAATACATAATTATATGATACCATGTTATGATTCCTTATATTTAATCATGTTCTGCACATTTTTATATCATTATGTTATGAAAACTAACCCATGTGATAAGCTTTATTCTTATCCTTATTTACTTACTGGGATTTTAGCTCATACCTTTTTAATGTTATACCCAATTTATCCTATGTTTATGTGAGTTCACAAAGGAATTTAGGATCTATTAATGAATATTAAATAAAATATGCTCTTATTTTGCAATCATGATGTTTAATTATGTACCTAATCCCAAGACACAAGACATTACAATCCTTGGATTTTAATTTGATGATTAATTATGCTTAAAATCATGTAATTATATGTGTTAAGTCATGGGTCACTATAACCACCATTTTATAATAAGGCATAAGCCACCAGGATAGTGGGAGGTTGGACCTAAAGTCCTTTTATCTAATGATACTATACGAAAGGGAGAATTCATTTAATCATATCTGTAAAACCTAATATGAATAAACGATATTCATAAAATAAATTAAATCAAATAACTTCAAATATAAATCAAGGCCAAGGTAGTTAAATAATAAATCTTATCTAATTGTACATTGAATGTAATGAAAGTTTTGATAATTTATAAGAACAAATTTAATAACTTAATCTAAATAATACCTTAATTAAAAATTAAAATAATTAATAACCATGAATAATTTAAGGAATTCTATTTAAATGATTGAACATTTAAAATATTTAAACATGAGATTACCATTTATGGAAAATTCACAAATAAAATATATTTATAAATACATTGTAATTTTATCTCATATTATGGAAATTCCATGATCTTAAATATAAACTCATTATATTCATTTCATAGTATGAACTTTTCTTCATTTTTGTTACATGAATGTTTTCTTTAAATATATTATATTTTATGAATTATAAAAAAATTTGAATCCAATTTTTACAATTTAATATTTTTACATAATCTAAATATCATATATTTAGCATTATTCAAACCATGTTAATATCAATTAAAAAAATTGTGATATTTTTCAAATAATATCTCAAAAAAACCCATTTTTTATTTGAACCATTTATATTAATTATATCCAATTCATGAATTAATATATAATTTGTATATTTTGGAATTATTTTTTAATTTAAAAACAATTTATAAATTACCTCTCATGACTAGTAAATAAACAATTTTTTTTAATTTATTAGACATTGCATATAATTTATAAAAGTTTTTTTAAAAAATTAACTGTTAATATTAAGGAATATTTATTAATAATTTTTTATTAATCATTTACATAATTAACTATAAAATCCCAATAATTAATAAATTTTTAAAATCTATAAATTATTAAATATCCCCAAAATAACTTTTAACATTTTATATATATAATTTAAAAATAATATATCCAATTCATAATTGAATATAAAAAAAATTATCTCTCAATATCATATTTTACGATTCAGTGGAAGTCATCAACTATGACTTATAGAGCATGGATCTATATGCTATGAATCATCCTTCATGACTGATAGAAATATCATAAAATATTGTATACCTTATATATAATGTTTTTTTATCCATAGAACTTTACAACATACATTTCTATCATTAAATACAACAAAAATTATATGTATGGTTTTTTTCTAATCATATTTTATGATATGTCAAGATATCATATATGGGATATTGTACTCTATTTTTATAAAACATGGAATGATAATAATATTTTTTGATATCCTAATATCGTATGTAAAAAAAATAAAATATGAGGATTTAAATTTTGTCTCAGATTATGATAACTTATACCACATACTATGATACAATACTCATATAACATTATAATGTTTCATTGTTATGATTGAAATATGATAAGTAATATGATTGTGATATTCATAATTTTATAAATGATTTAAAAAAATATAAAAACATGATAAGATCTAATATGACCATTGGGTTTCAAAGGGTAATAACAACAATTATTAGAGGTAATATAAAAAGTCAATAATCCAAAGACATTATAAAAACATAGGACATATAAAACCACATGAAGCAAGAAAAAATCAATACTAGAAATCACATAATTTACATCACAAATGTTGTTTCTTCAACATTTATAATTGATGATGATCACCAAGGAACAATCAAATGATTCTTTCCTCTATGGTGTGTCCACATGAAAAGCTAAATCTATCATCATTCAAGTGGGGTCCTTTTATCCTCCAAGGAATGCTGGTGCCTCAGGTGTAAAGTAGGTATAAGAAGTGAGCATCAGGTAGCAGACTATTTTCTAGTTATTAAGAAATCATAGACACCCCATCACTTGGTATTGGGAACTTTATAAAACCCTCGACGATGCACCTTAATAGTGAACAAATTAACTCACTCATTAATTCATGAGTTAATGGTTCAGAGAGATTTTCCATATAATGAATGATACTAACTTTTGTTACATATTATGTAACACATCACTTAATGATAGACAATGTGTAAGGATCACTCAAATGTTAACACTTAATGTTCAACCACTGAAACTGTCAAAGATATCATAATATATATTTCTTATGATATAGTTAAAATATTATAATACAATTTCATGATAAATATCATGATATGTCATTTCACATTTTTATGACATTCCCCATCATTATATATGATATTACAGTTATTTTTATGTTAGTGGTATAGAATATCACTTCATTCCCTAAGATTTACTTCTGCCATAAAATATGACATACCTTATTGCATCACATGAAAAAATGGGTCATTTCACACATTATGAATGGTTATATAATACCATACAATATACCTTTATAGATATATATATATATATATATATATCGGTGTGTGTGTGTGTGTGTGATTTAGGGAATATCTCCCTCAATAGTTCCAATACATTTTTTCTTATTTTGGTTTATATATGTTGGTTAATAATTATTTAAATTTCACTTTGGAACTCTTCTATGTTTATCCTTATTCATATACTATATATAAAACTTATGACATAGTAAAAATGTCATAATAGTTAATAACATTTTATCACTTACTTTATCTCAAAATAAGCGAGTGTTGATCATAGACCAGGAGTGGTTTTTGGAAACACATCAAAGATACTAAATATACAAGGATAAGTCATATAAATTTCAACCTTACCTACGAACATACACTCTGAAATAAAATCTATTTTCCTCATGATATCTAAAAAAGATAGATTATGTTGGTCAGATTAGAGTACTCAAGAGGGGGGTAAATTGAGTATCTATAAAAATTTATCTTTGAAAAATATTCTTAACAAGGTTCCACAATAAATTTAATTATAGCTCAGTTAATCAAAGTAATACAGTTATGAAAGTTTGACTGTTTAAATAACTTCTCATAAGATTGATTAATTCTCAGATATCTTAATACAAGTTATTAACATTACTTTTGAAGATATTCTAATAAGGACAAGAAATTATAAATTCATTCCAAGATTAAATATCAAAGTAAATTTAGTGACTTTTGAATTATATATTAAAATAGAGAAAACTAAATTAGACAGCATAGCGGATATAAAACAAGTGGTTCAGTCTCAAGCTGAAACCTAATCAACTCCACTTGGTGATAACCTACCCCCAAGAATTTTATATAACTAAACTTGATCAACGCCATGGATCGGGTTTAACTACAATACATAGGACTGTCCAGGTCACATGACCTCTTCCATAGTTCTTCATGGGTGTTAACTAATAAGTCACATAGGGACCTCTTGCACACTTATCTGTGGAAATACACAAGTGTAAAAAGATATAATAGAAAGTATATCTTGTATCTTTCAATTTAATGTAGGATATAGTGCATGTTTTAATACAAACACAAACACACTGCTCGAAAGATAAAAATAATACACAATAGAGAAAAATGATGAGATAAGGTAAGAAGTGCTCTAAGTGTTAGTCTATGAAAATCTAGACTTCTAGGATGAAGCAGATACAGAAATCAGGTCCTCCTTCATAAAATAGAGTATCACAAGTCAGCTAGATCTGTCTTGTGTTCTTCATGGCATTGATAGTGCAAAAATGTTATCGACTCTAGGATTCAAGTATGCATTGTGTGTTCTATAGTTGTGTCGGGTAGGATGTGTCAGTTATTCTTTCAATAATGCTCGTACTTCTTCATGATCATGCACACACTTTTTTCTTTGTTTCCATTGTTTTCACTATTATCATTATTGTCACTATTATCGCTATTGTTGGGATTTTCTTCTAGAGACACTGTTCTTTTTATTCTTAGAATGCATGTGTTGGAGCCGACATGATGCATGTATTTAGCACGTCATACCTCGTACTGTTAGGTGTCATGTCTACAAAGCAACATTAATTATGACAGTGCATTTAAAATCTTCAAATATGACCATTTGAAAAATGATAAAATAGATTAAGAAATGGTGTCACATCTTGTCTAGAAACGGTTTCTCCTTGAAACAGTGTCTTCTTGAAACAGTGTCTCTTTTAAAGGGTGTATCCTTGAAACAGTGTCTCCTTGAAATGGTGTCTCCTTGAAACAGTGTATCCTTGAAACGGTGTCTCCTTGAAATGGTGTCTCCTTGAAATTGTTTCTCCTTGTTTGCATTTGAGTGAGGAGACAGTCATGATGGCACAATTTTATATGGATCAGGAACTGGTAGTATAGATGCGGTGTTATGGTCACGATGTCGGGTCATCGTGTTTGGATGGTCATGGTGTCTGGGTCCTTTTCCAGAAAAAACATAACCGGTGGTAGACTCACGGTTTATCAGACTTATCCAAATATCTATACACAGACTTAAACATTGATATTCATAGAATGAATTAAGCATAATCATCCATTAGATAATTTCTTTATACAAAAAATATTTTACAATAATTATTTAAGGTATAAAGAGACTAATCATATATACACATGATTTTAGATAGATTAAATAGTATTAACATGCTTTATAAAATGTATAGGATTTGTGATCATTAAAAAATGATTAACACATGACGAGTCCAACAATATCAACCTTTTTTATGATCCCAAGTCATGTGAGTGAGAGATCTATTCTTATGTAATGTGTGTATTCCTTAGTGTGCATATAGAATACATATTTCTCTCTGTTTTTTGGATTATCAAAAAGAGTAAAGAAGAAATAGAATATAAAAGTTCACAATGCATTACATGGATAAAAAAGTGTCATTATAAATAGTAAGTAACAAGAATACAGAAATCATCCCTATCAAAAGATAGTAGTCACTTTTCTTCAGAACTGGCTTGTCTTCTCTTTGTCATTGGAAGAAGCATCAGAAGAGGAAGCCATAGGAGAAGAGGTTGAAGTTGAAGAAGGTAGTGAACCAGTTGACATAGATGGTAAAAGGAGGCCTTCAAAAATAGAAGGGGCCAAGGTAGGTGTAGTGGAAGACCAAGGAAACTATTGATCAATAATAATAGGTCTGATCTGACTCATAGCCTGAGAGACAAACATAGATGTAGAGGTAAGGGAAGAGGATGAGAATGTAAAAAAACCAAATCTTAGGGATGCAGCTACATGAGCGACAATGGCAGTACTCTAAACATGAATATGAAGACTCAAAATCTTGATGAAGTCAGTAATTATCTCACCAATATATTTCATGGCTTTCTAAAATTCATCCTTTTTCTCCATAAAATTATCCATCAAAGGAGTGAAATTTTTGAGATTTTGGACTTGAGTTTTGAAAGCTTGAGTGAAAGGAGGGATTCTAAGATTCTCCACTAGGTACTTGAAATGGTTGGTCATATCATGCTTTGAGAACATACTATTAATGTATAATTCCACCTTCATAGTAACCTCTTCTTGAGAATCACTGGAAATCTTGGAATGAAATCTCATCCAATCCAGAACACTGTCACTATTCTTGACAACTTCAGATAGAGACTCTTTGTCAAAACCATTGATCATGACCCGAAGTTCTTCTTTGACAACTGATCTGAGCATATCACTATCTAAAGAGGGTTGAGATTATTTTCCAAATGTACAAGAAGCCGTAAAAAATTAAATAAGGGGCTTCAGTTGATTGAGAACTTTCTGAAGATATCCCTTATACTCATCAATCAACTTGTTAAGACCAATAACAAGTTCACACATCTCTTGAAAAATTTTCTTTTTTCTTTCATCTACCTTGTTAGCCAAGGAATTTTAATTAAGTTGAATTATGGAGGCTAATTCCTATGTAATTTGACTGAAAACATCCTCAATAGGATGAGAAATAGGTATGGGTCATGAGTTCCTCACTCTCTGCATTTCTTCAACTATACCTCTGAGAGTCTTTACTTCATCACTTAACAGTTTGTTCTCAACTCTGACTTCTTGAATCTAATGAAGCATCTTGGGTTGAATCTTCCATATGATCTTTTTCAAAATCAAAGCAGAATCTCTCCCACTTAAATTGGTTACAGGAGTCGGTTGGGCATTCATGAGCTTTTCAACCCCAGACAATAGGGTAGCTGTAATGTCACAGATTTTTCCATATTTTATTTTAATATTATATGGGAATTTTTTCAATACCAGGATTTGAGACGGTGTGTAGTTCTGAGTCTCGGTGAGCCCGGAATAAATGTTTTAATTTAATTAAATAATTAAATTACGTGCGTGTGTGGGGTTTTCCTGAAAAATTGGAATAACTCTTGAACAGGTGCTCGGATCAGAAATCTGAGGGCACTGTTCTGTTCAGAGCAGGGATTTTACCCTAGGTGAGGCCTAACATCAGTTGGTTCAGGTTGGTGGTGAAATATAGTTTTTGGACGTAACTGTAATAAAATATTTAATAAAAATATTTTATCTTGTTGCAGTGAATATCTTTTATCTTTTTAAATAGAGATTTGCACAGGGGTCTAGGGTTACAGACCTCATAACCCTTAAACTCTTGGAGGCTCTGGAGGCTCTGGAGGAAACCCCAACAAGGAGACGACCTTCTTGACGAGTTTTGCCGGCGACGACGACACGACGACTGGATCTTCACCGAAGAACACCACGAATCCAGGTAGGATGTTTGATTTTTATTTTTCTTTCCCCATTCTTGATTTCTACGATGAACACGAACTAATCCACGAACAGATTATCCCACGGATCGATCGTATTTGTGGTATGGGCTTTTGCGGGGATTTTGGGGATTTGATTCTTGAAGGTTATTTGGGTTTCGTTTAACCTTCTAACGGTGATGAACCAAGATCGACACGAACATCGATCAAGGTTCATATCTCTCAATTTTTTGTTCCTTTCTTCCCTGATTTATCGTGTTCCTTTTGTGCGTTCTACGCGTTCTTCATGGAGATATGAACGATGGATCGTTGAAAATTTTTTGTGCGACGCAACGATCCCAATTTGAAGATCCGGCACCAGTACAACCCCATAGAGGTGTGAATTCACTGGCGATGGATGGATCATAGAGGATTGAAAGATATCATTCTTCAAATGATTTCACCACGAGTGAGCGGAATTGGATTTCGGAGCCGATCGAAGGCTCTAAACCCACGGATTTGGCTTCACAATGATGAGGCGACCCGAGATCTTGAGTTTCGTGGAAAACGGACAGCAAAATCAAGATCTGGAAGATCGGATGGGGCGCGAGGAGGAAGACGAAAGTTCTGGAGAAATCTCAACTACAAAGCATGTAGTATGGGCTACACAGTGTGTGTTCATCGGCGGACCACCTAGTGTGTACTCTAGGAGTACATGGACATAGGTAGGGTACACGGACAAGGACACGACGTGTATACCCTTCCCTAGCCAGACCTGGCCAGATGCACGAGATACCCCGTGTACTGGTACACAGGTAGGGAAACATGGACAGACACCGTGTACGAGCATACGGCTAGGGTACACGGGTGTTTTCCAGTTGATAGGACACATCGTGTGATTTGAATTACACGCCATTTATATACTTTTCTGCATGACTTAGATTTCAGACACTGGCAGTACCCGGAGTCAAGGAACACGGCGTGTAATTCTTCTACAGGCCCTGTAGTTACTTTTTATACGACAAGCCTAGAGACACGGGCTGTTTTCAGGGGCAGTACTCGGAGTCAAGGAACATGGCATGTAATCCTAATACACGCCGTGTAACCTATTTATACATGTCTTGAGCCAGTGGTCTTCTATGACTTGGACTAGCTTTCTTAGGGTTCTTACCCTTGGTCTTTCCCCTGAAGGTTTCTGGTATCATTTCTTACATATAATAATATGATCCCTTCAGTGGGAATTCTTAAATAGAGTTGTTGGAATCCCCTATATGAGACTTAGATTCGGATCCTCTATTCCTTCCTGGTACCCTAGGTAGAGTTCTTGGTATAGACATGACCTACTTTACCCGGGCACCGATCCTCTGCTTAACGGATTAGTTCAGACCAAGTTATTGGAATCACCCCATAGATATTGGTTGTGATCCTCATCTGATTATCGTATTCTTAAGTACTTGTGGATTGATTTCTCCTAGAACGAGTACCTCGTATCTTTCTCTTAAGACCTAGGAGTGTGTTCTCCCTATTATGTGCTTAGTGGAATCTTCGAGCTGGATCTTAGTGGTGGTTTCACGATATTTGATCACGTATGAGTATATCCGGATATTCTGGTTACATGTTCTGTAAACATATACTGTGTAGAGATGAATTTTTCATTCCTTTGTGTTATTTTCCTTTGTTGTATTCCTTTGTGGTTTTTGGGGTGTCCTACTGGGTATTGTTATACTCACCCATGCAAGGGATTTTCCCACACGTGTCGTGTCTTGTGCAGATGAGTGAGCATTTGACAGGATTCTAGGTGGACCAGGACCGAACGTTACTCAGTGAGATTAGGTAGGCCGTGGTGTGTTCCTACGACTACTGATTATAGTCCCAGTACCTTTCTATATAGTTTGAACTATGTTTCAGACTTTCTTTTGGTGGGATTTTACTTTTCGCCCCGGGTTTTACATTACTGCGCATTACTTTCCTGTCATACTCTTTTGGTTGGGATTTTAGTGTATGCATGCATTTCCATTTTTAGTAGTTTTTACTTTTCAGCTTTGTGGGATTAGAGATGTGTGTGTGTGTGTGTGTACAGGTTTATAGGAAATGTCTCCCATGTTAGTGACGTTCCTACTCGAGCTAGTCACCAGCCCCTGTCCTATTGGAGGTGGGCTTGGGGAGTTGCGGCATAGGCCCTACTGGGATGGGTCGTTATAGAGTGGTATAAAAGGTGGTCGGTTCTACCTTAGGACTGAGATTTTGTGAGTTGGTTTGGGGCAATAGTGTTAAGTGTTTCGAGTTCATCTTTCAGGACAGGGACCCCAGTGTTGGTGCGGGCGGACGACGTATCCATACACCAGGACTCTGATAACTTTCTGTTCGACTCAGAACATGAGAACACTAGTTGTAGGGGAAAATAATGGTACATGCATCATATCGTAATGGGTTGTGGTCTCCATGTACTTCCTGTGTCAGATCTCCATATATACTCATTGACTGTAATACCTATTGTTCCTCTATAGGATGCCTCTGCGATGCTCACCCGCAAGGATCCAACAACTCAATCACAAGGATGACCCCATCAATGATGAAGCTTCGATATAGGGACCAGATCCCCCAGTTTTACCTTCGGGTGGTGTGCCAGTTATCCTAAAACCTATAGAGCAGTATTTAGTGCCTGCTGTACCAATAGAGAAGGAGCGCAGGCTGAGCGCACTCCATGAGTTTTAGAGATAGAGACCCCTCAGGTTTCGAGGCGAGCCTGACCCTTAAGCAGTAGAGTACTGGATTAAGGCAGTGGCCAGAGTCTTCCGTTTGGTTAGGAAACAAGAATACCATATGGTGATCCTGGCAGTGAGCCTTCTGCAGGGTTTTCAGGGTGCATAAGCCAGCCTCAGGAGAGGAGATGCTACTCATGTGATGGCAGGGGACATCTCTCTCGAGATTGTCTGACCCATCGTACTACTGACATGGGAGCAGTGGATAGACCACCGAGGTAGAGGCAACGTGTGGAGCAGACAGATACACAGGGTGGCGGACATGGTAGGGGAGCTGGGAGAGCAGCTGGAGGTGGTCGGCATTTTGACCTTTTAGCACCACCACCCCCAGGAGGTCCACCCCCGGTCCAGGGAGCTGGTGGATAGAGGCAGGGATAACAACAGGCAGAAGAGGGTTATGACCCAGGTACTCCTGTAATGATTAGAGGTACAATTTGTGTCTTTTATACTTTGGATGTCGTATTGATAAACACATATACTATTCATTCTTTTCTGGCTGCTTATCTTGTTCGAGACCTTGAGATTCAAGTTGAGTCGTTGACTCGGCCCTTATATTTAGAAACACCGACTATAGAAGGTTCAGAGATCACACACCTTTCTAGACAGTGTGACCTGACCCTTGGAGGTGATAGTTTCGGTTGGAACCTCTGGGTGGTAGCGTCGAGGCCTTATGATGTCATTCTTGGTATGGATTGGCTATCCACAGTTCATGCCCAGATTGATTGTTTTAGGCGAAGGATGCGGTGTGTCCGTAGTGATGGAATGAGGTTCTCCATCGTCGATGAAAAGGAGACCCATGCAGCGCAGGATGGACTCGTGTGTAGGAAGGTATAGCCAATTTCACATCAGTTGGATAGCCTAGACCTTGGCGCAGAAGATTTTATGAGTTTCCAGTTTCCAGCAGTAGTGGCTGAGTACGAGGAAGTCTTTCCGGAGGATGTCCCTGAACTACCTCCCCATCGAGAGATAGATTTCTGCATTGAGTTGCAACCCGGGACGACACCGATATCAGCATCAGCATATCGGATGGCTCCTACAGAGCTTCATGAGCTGAGAGTGCAACTGGAAGACTTTCATAGGAAGGGATTCGTGAGACCCAGTGTTTCACCCTGGGCGGCCCCAGTATTGTTTTCCATGAAGGCATATGAAAGCTTGAGGTTGTTTGTGGATTACCGGCACTTGAATCAGGTGACCGTGAAGAACTAGTATCTACTACCGAGGATCGATGACCTCTTTGACCAGTTAAGAGTGGCACGACGGTTCACAAAGGTTGATCTACGATCAAGCTATCACCAGTTGCAATTACTGGATGAGGATATACCGAAGACAACTTTCAGATGTCGTTATGGTCACTATGATAACTTGGTAATGCCCTTCGGGATGACGAACGCCCCGATAGTGTTTATGGGGATCATGAACCAGATCTTTCAGCCCTATCTAGATCGGTTTGTGGTGGTCTTCATTGATGATATCCTTGTGTACTCTATGTATTATGAGGAGCACGTGGGGCTCCTAGGGATGGTTCTGGACACACTCCGAGAGCACTAGTTGTATGGGAAACTCTCGGAGTGTAAATTTTGGATACAGGTGGTCCACTTTTTGGGACACGTTATCTCAGAAAATGGTGTAGCAGTGGACCCAACCAAGGTAGAGGAAGTGTTAGCATGGGAACCACCCCAGCGCATGACGGAGGTGTGGAGTATCCTTGGGTTGGTATGCTACTATCGGAGATTCATTCCTGATTTCTCCAGGATTTCATCACGCATGATAGCTTTGACTCAAAATGGGTAGCCTTTCGTGTGGACTGAGAGATACCAGTAGGCTTTTCGGCTGTTGAGACAGAGTCTGATGTGCACCCCAATCTTGAGACTACCAGAAGAGGGTGTTGAGTACATAGTGTTTTACAACGCATCGGGAACTGGGCTTTGTTGTGTCCTGATACAGAGGCAAGTAGTGATTGCCTATATCTCACGCCATTTGAGTCCACAAGATCATAACTACGCGACCCATGATCTTGAGTTGGCAGCGGTAGTCTTCGCATTAAAGATGTGGTGGAACTACATGAAGGGCGAGCAGTTTATCATCTAATCTGATCACAAGAGTCTCAGATATATCTTTTCTCAGAAGGATCTGAATTTGATATAGAGTCGGTGGCTTGAGTTCCTCCAGGTTTACGACTTTGATATCATTTATACACCTGGGAAGGGGAACATTGTGGAAGATGCTCTTAGAAGGAAATCTAGTTCATAGTTGTTGGATGAGGCGATGAGGCAGTTGGCCTCTTTACAGTTATCCTTCATGGATAGAGGTGCGGGAGCTTACCTTCAGTTGATGGTTGTTACCCCTCCACTCTTACAATGAGTCAAGGAAGCACAACTCGAGGATGCTAGCTTTGAGACTCTACGTGCTCAGATATCCACAGGTGATGCTGCTGATGGATATTGAAAAGGTGGGGAGCACGTTGTTCTTTCCATAGGGCACATAGTAGTACCAGTGATGTTGTGGGATGAGGTTCTGAGGGAGTTCCATACATCCCCTTTGGTGGTGCATCCAGGCGTGGCAAAGATGTACAAGGACCTCTGATGTCAGTTCTGGTGTCCAGGAATTAAGAAGGGTGTGGTAGAGTTTGTTTCTCAGTGCCTTACTTGTCAGTAAGTAAAGGATGAGCACCAGGTTCCAGCAGGTTTGAATCAGCCCCTAGAGCTGCCTGAATAAAAGTGGGATGGGATATCCATGAACTTCATGATGGGTTTACCACATACGTCCAAGGGACACGATGCCATCGGGGTGATCATTGACCGACTCACCAAGTCAGCCCACTTCCTAGTCATATAAGAGCAAAGTTCAATAGAGAGCTTGGGACACCTCTACGTGCAGAAGATAGTTTGACTTCATGGAGTTCCATCAATGATCATCTCAGATCATTATTCCCATTTCACATACCATTTGTGGAAGGGATTGAGGGAAGCTTTTGGGACTTAGTTACGCTTGAGCACAGCATTTCATCCTCAGACTGATGGACAGACAGAGCGGACCATCCAAGTTCTGGAGGGTATGCTACGAGCTTGCATACTTGACTTCAGTCATAGCTAGGAAGATCACCTACCACTGGTGGAATTTTCTTATAATAACAGTTATAATTCCACTATTGGTATGGAACCATTTGAGGCTTTGTACGGGCGACCTTGCAGGTTACCACTCCGTTGGACTGACCCAGGAGAGTCGGCACTCATGGGCCCAGAGATGGTGCGAGCTACTATAGAGAAGGTGCAGATCATCCAGGAGCGGATGAAGACTACACATAGTTAGAAAAAGTCTTATGCCGACAGGAGACGAAGGCCCTTGGAGTTCGAGGAGGGAGATCATGTGTTCCTTCGGGTCTCACCTTGACAACGATTACGGAGATTTGGCCAAGGCGGAAAGTTATCTCAGAGGTTCATTGGACCTTTTCAGATTCTAAGTAGAGTTGGTGAGGTGGCGTACCGCTTTGCTCTACCTCCTCAGATGGACCGGGTACACAATGTCTTCCATGTGTCGTATCTATAGAAGTACATGCATGATCCATCACATGTTATCGACTGGGGCGAGCTGGACATCGATGTTGGGGCGACCTTTGCTGAGTACCTAGTGCAGATTGAGGATCGGCAGGAGAAGATCCTTCAGGGGTGATTTATTCCCTCCGTGCGTGTTCGGTGGCAACACAAGAATTTCTAGGATAGTACGTGGGAGCGGGAGGCTCAGATCCATGCGCAGTACCCACATCTTTTTGAGTAACCATTGTTTTTGATTTTTGGGGACGTAAAGCCCTAAGGTGGGGAGGTTGTAATGTCTCAGATTTTTTCGTATTTTATTTTAATATTATATGGAATTTTTTTTGAGACCAGGCTTTGAGATGGTGTGTAGTTCCGAGACCCGATGAGCCCGGAATAAATGTTTTAATTTAATTAAATAATTAAATTACATGCGCGTGTGGGGTTTTCCAAAAAAAAAGTGGAATAAATCCTGAACCGGTGCTCGGATCAGAAATTTTAGGGCACCGTTGTGTTCAGAGCGGTGATTTTACCCTAGGTGAGGCCTAACATCGGTCGACGCGGGTTGGTGGTAAAATCTAGTTTTTGGACGTAACTGTAATAAAATATTTTATAAAAATATTTTATCTTGTTGCAGTGAATATATTTTATCTTTTTAAATAGAAATTTTCGCAGTGGTCCAGGGCTACAGTCCTCATAACCCTTAAACTCTTAGAGGATCTAGAGGCTCTAGAGGAAACCCCAACAAGGAGACTGCGTTCTTGATGAGTTTTGCCGGCGAAGACGATGCAGCGACCAGATCTTCACTAACGAACGCCGTGAATCTAGATAGAATTTTTGAGTTTTGTTTTCCTTTCCTTGTTCTTGATTTCTATGATGAACGCGGACTAATCCATGAAAAAATTAGCCTGTGGATCGATCATATTTGCAGGATGGGATTTTGCTAGGATTTTGGGGATTTTATTCTTGAAGGTTATTTTGGTTTCGTTTAACCTTCTAACGGTGAAGAACCAAGATCGACACGAACATCGATCGAAGTTCGTCCCTCTTGATTTGTTGTGCATTTCTTACCCGATTTCTCATGTTCTTCGTGTTTGTTCTACGCGTTCTTCATGGAGATATTAACGATGGATCGTTGTGCATCTGTTGTGCGACACAGTGATCCCAATTTGACGATATGGCACCAGTACAACCCCAGGGAGGTGCGATTGTGGTGGCCATGGACGGATTGAAGTGGATTGGAAGATATTTTTCTTCGAATGATTTCTACACTGGTGACTGGAGTCGGATTTCAGAGCCAATCGAAGGCTCGAAACCCATAGATTAGGTATCATGACGATGAGGCGAACCGATATCTTGAGTTTCACGGCAAACGAACAGTGGAATTGAGATCCAGAAGATCGGCCAAGGTGCGAGGAGGAAGATGGCGGTTCTGGGGAAATCCTGACTACATGGTGTGTAGTATGGGCTACACGAAGTGTGTTCATTGGAGAACCACCTGGCGTGTACTCCGGGAGTACATGGACATGAGTGGGGTACACGGCCAAGGACACAACATGTATACCCTTCCCCAGCTAGACCCAACCAGATGTATGGGATACCCCGTGTACTAGTACACGGGAAAGGAAACACAGACAGACACCGTGTACTTGCATACGGACAGGGTACACGGGTGTTTTCCTATTGATAGGACATGGCATGTGCTTTGACTTACATGAAGTTTATATACTTTTCAGCGTGACTTAGATTTCAAACACTGGCCATTTCACATGGGCAGTACCTGGAGTCAAGGAACACGGCGTGTAATTCTTCTACACTCCATGTAGTTACTTTTTAAATGAATATCCTAGAGACACGGTCTGTTTGCACGGGAAGTACCCGGAGTAAAGGGACACGACATGTGATCCTACTACACGCCATGTAACCTGTTTATACATGGCTTGAGCCAGTGGTCTTCTGTGACTTGGACTAGATTTCTTAGGGTTTGTACCCTTGGTATTTCCCTAGAAGGATTCTGGTATCATTTTCTACATATAAGAGTATGATCCCTTCAGCAGTACTTCCTGAATATAGTTGTTGGAATCCTCTCTATGAGACTTAGAGCCGGATCCTCTATTCCTTCCTTGTACCCTAGGTAGAGTTCTTGGTATCGATGTGACCTACTTTACCCAGGGGCCAATCCTTTTCTTAGCATATTAGTTCAGACTGAGTTGTTGGAATCACCCCATAGATATTGGTTGTGATCCTCATCTGAGCATCGTATTCTTAAGTACTTGTGGAGTGAGTTATCTTGGAACGAGTACCTCGTATCTTTCTCTTTATACCTAGGAGTGTGTTCTCCCAGTTACGTGCTTATTGGAATCTTCGAGCTGGATCTTAGTGGTGGTTTTGCGATAGTTGATCGCGTATGAGTATATCTGGATTTTCTAGTTATATGTTCTGTAAACATATACTGTGTAGAGATGACTGTATCATTACTTTGTGGTGTTTTCCTTTGTTGTATTCCTTTGTGGTCTTTGAGGTGTCCTACTGGGTATTGTTATACTCACCCCTGCATGGGATTTTCCCACACGTGTCATGTCTTGTGCAGATGAGCGAGCCTTTGATAGGATTCTAGGTGGACTAGGACCGGACGGTGCTCAGTGAGATCAGGCAAGTCGAGTTTTGTTCCTACGACTATGGATTATAGTCCCGGTACCTTTCTTTACAGGTTGGACTCTATTGCAGACTTTATTTTGGTGGGCTTGTACTTTTGGACCAGGGTTTTACATTACTGTACTTTACTTTCCTATCATACTCTATTGGTTGGGATTTTATTGTATGCATGCATTTATATTTTTAGTATTTTTTACTTTTCAACTTTGTGGGCTTGGAGATGTGAGTGTGTGTGTGTGTACATGTTTATAGTCAATGCCTCCCATGTTAGTGACATGCCTACTCGGTGCTAGTCACCAAACAATGGCCTATTGGAGGCGGGCTTGGGGAGTTATGGCACGAGACCCACTAGGATGGGTCGGGAAAGTAGGTTTAAATGATTTCAAATCATCCTTACTCACCAAGTCTAAAGGTTCTTGTGAAGGCTCATGAATAGGGGATGAGACAGGCTCTAGATATTTGGTAGAGATGGCTTCATGTTCATATGCCAGTTTCAATTGAAACATAGTAGACAGATCAATACCTTTTACTGAGACTTCATGGGAATCATTCACATAAAAATAAAAAGGGAATTTATACCATGTTTCCATAGATCTTGAATCAACTGGATTTGTAAATTAAAAATTTTCCAAACTGGGGGGATGATCCCCATCAACAGTTTCATATTTCTCAGGACTGAGAGATTTAGATCCTTAATATATTTCCATGATTTCAACCCTGATGTCCTCACCCATTTCCTTTCTAGCCAACTGAAAAGATTGCTCCATTCTCTCTTCAGTAGATGGGATAATTTCTGGAATAGCTTGTTCCTCTAGGTGTTACTAAAGAGAAACTTCTTTCACAACAGAAATATCTTCTTCTATATGCACTTCCACATAATCCTTTTCATTTATCATAGTAATAGATTCTTCTTCAGTAGTAGGTTGTTCTAAGAAATTAGCAACTTCTTCAAGAACATTCACTTCCTTCTCAATTATGTCTTGGATAATATGTTCACTATTCTACTCATCCAGAACAGTTTACCTTGTAGGTATAATAGCGTCTTCCTCTTTTTCCTCATCAGAATACTCAATAATTTCATCTGGTTCCAAACCAGGATTATAAATATCTTTAGGTCTTGAAGAGTGTTCCACCATATTAAACATTTCATAAACCCTGTCATTATCTTCTACCCATTGTTTTCTCCATGGATTCCAACTAATTTTCATTTTATTTATTGTATCTTTTGAAAGACAAAAATCATAATTCTTAATAGCTTCTTCATCTATTCTAACCAACCATTTAGTATAAAGCATAGTTGAGATAATCCTTGAATAGAACAGTGAGGTTGATTTGGAGGTTGTCTTGATCAACTCACACATATGAAGTATATCATATTTTAATAGGTTGATCTTATGTCCATTTTTCATGAGATGTATCAAAAATACATCCTAATACATGAGTGTGGTAAAATCACTTTTTCTGGGCCTAATCAGATTCTGAACAAATTTAACTAGAAGTCTGGTATCACCATCTAGCTCAGCAGCTATGGCTCTTCACTTTGTTTCATTCCCATTTAACCTTCCCAATTATTATTCCAAAACAAATAACTCACTTGGAGTTGGAGGACCACTTGGGTAGTCCTCACAAATACTCTCATGGGGTATCCTAAGGCATGCAGCCCATATCCTCGAAGAAATGGTAATACTCTAGCCATTGATCCAAATTTGCACAACATATCCATGTTCTTTATCAAAAGATAATTGAACATACTAATAAAAATATGAAAATAATTTCAGATAAATATTCCTATCCTCCTTTGTGAACTAATCCATACATTATTTCTCTCTAAGTACTTCCAATACCAAAGACTTACTTGACATAATCCACTTAGGGCCTACCTCTTTTTTAGGTACCTCTATTCTGTCTACCAGATTTGGATTCAGATGACCTTTGGGTGCTAACTTTTGTGTTATTTTCAACATCTTCTTTGAACTGCACTTCTCAAGAGTTGTTGAAAATGGGAATTTCATCCTGGGCACTCAATGAAGGTTCGAGAGAGAGAAGGGTTAAAAGAGGGTTTACAGTTTGAGAGAAGAGAGCTCGGGTGAAGAAAGAGTGAAACTTCTTTTATTTTATCATTTAGGGATACCAAGCATCACAAAAAAAGTGCGGGAAAGTAAAAGGTTAATATAATTAATTACCATGATACTGGTTATAATATATAAATGAAACAATAGAGTGTCTTTACAGTGAGATCATAATCAACTTTCATGGTGAGACTGTAATAGGCTTTTACAGTGAGACCATAAATGACTTTCACAGTGAGACCATAAACATGAAACAACAATTCTTAAGATAGTAAAATTATAGAACTGTTCTATAGTGACTTCTGAAACCGTAAACTGTGAAATAGTAAGTTGTGAAATAGTATACTTACTAATTAAGATTTATCATTCCTAATTCATGTATGATGTAATCTATTCTTTCTGAATTTATTGGTTTGGTGAATATATCTGCAAGTTGACATTCAGTTCTAATGAATTCCTAAGTGATTTCACCTTTTTATAACAATATATCAAAAAGTGATGTCTTACCTCAATATAATTTATCCTAGAGTGTGAAATTGGCTTTTTTGAGATGTTAATATCACTTTTATTATAACAATTTATAGGTACATGCCTAAATTGATATCCATAATCTAGTAATGTGTGTTTCGTCTACAAAATTTGTGCACGACAACTACTAGTAGCTATGTATTTAACTTATGCAGTAGATAATACAACCAAATTTTGTTTCTTACTACACCATGATACTAGTGACTTGCCTGAAAAATGACATGTTCCAGAGGTTCTTTTTTTATCTAACTTACAACCACCGAAATCAGCATCAGAATAACTAAATAACTCAAATGATTGTCCTCTGGGATAGAAAAATCCAAGATTGGGTGTATGCTTTAGGTATTTGAAAATACTTTTAACATAATTTAAATGAGATTCTTTAGGATTTTCTTGAAAATTTTCACACATACACACACTAAACATAATTTCAGGTCAGCTAGTAGTTAAGTTGAGTAAGCTTCCAATCATTCCTTTGTAAGTGGTTTGATCACCAAATTTTCCATTTTCATCAAGATCTAACATACAAGTAGAACTCATTGGATTGTCACTACTTTTAGTGCTTTCTAAACCAAAAAATTTTAGAAGATATCTAGTATATTTTCTTTGATTTAAAATAATACCATAATTATTTTGAAATATTTTAAATCCAAGAAAGATTTTTAGTTGACCCATTAAACTCATTACAAATTTTTTTTGCATCATTTTAGAAAATTCAATACATAAATAATTTTTTAAAGATTCAAAGATAATGTCATCTACATAGATTTTAACTATTAAAACATCATTGGAAATTCATTTTATAAAGAGGGTAGGATCAACTATTCCTTTTGTAAAACCTTTGGAAATAATAGAAGTACTCATTCTATCAAACCAAGCTCTTGGAGGCTGTTTTAAACTATATAAAGATTTTGATACTTTAAAAATATGATTTGGAAAATGAAGATTTATAAAACTAGGGGGTTTCTCAACAAAGACATCCACGACTATATACCCATTTAGAAATTCACTTTTGACATCCATTTTATATAGTTTGAAATTCAAATGTGCAGCATAAGCAAGCAGAATTATGATGGCTTCAAGTATAGATGCTGGTGAAAAGGTATCTTCATAGTCCATTCCTTCTTCTTAACTATAACCTTGTGTAACCAATATAGCCTTGTTTCTAACTATATTACCATATTCATCTACCTTATTTCTAAACACCAATTTGGTGCCTATGTTGAATGTGTCTTTGGGTCTATCAACAAGTTTCCAAACTTTGTTTCTTTCAAATTGATTAAGTTATTCTTGCATAGACATCACCCAAAATTCATCATTGATAGAATAATTAATATTTTTAGGTTCAAGTTGTGACAATAAGACTTTATGTTCAACCTGATTCCGAAGAGAAGATCTAGTTTGAGTTCGTTTATCTAATTATACTACCAAAACATCTAAAGGATGGTTCTTAAGAGTTCTAACAGCTCTATAAAAAGATGGACTAGTGATTTTAGGTTCTTCAATAGGTTCAGGTTCATTGTGACTTGAATCTAAAGAATTTTTAGAATTGGAAGTTTTCACATATACCTTCACATGATGGTTAGAGGATTATGAATTTATTTACAGATTTGATACATTATCTTCCAGGTTCTCTAGAGTGGTTTTAGGCTCATGTGGATCTATTTCATAAAATATGACATGGATAGATTCTTCCACATATTTTTTTCTTTTATTAAACACTCTATAGGCTTTACTAGAGATTTAATATCCTAAAAATATTCCTTTATCACTCTTGGATGAAAAATTTTCAATATTGTCCTAAGTATCAAGGGTATAGAATTTTCAACCAAAAAATTTGAAGTTGCTAACTTTGGGGTTACTATTGTTCAAAAACTCATATAGAGTTCTTTTAAGAATAGGTCTAATCAACACTCTATTGATAATATAGAATGTTGTATTTATAGCTTCAACCTAAAAATAAATAGGTAATTTATATTCACTAAACATGGTTCTAGAAATCTCTTGTGGGGTTCTATTACTTCTTTCCACAACTCCATTCTGTTGAGGTGTTCTAGGGGCAGAGAAATTATGAATATATCCATTTTGTGAGGAAACGTATTCAAAATATTTATTTTAAAACTCACAACCATGATCACTTCTTAAGGATTTAATTCTAATTCCACTAATATTTTCTACAATTTTGGAATATTTGGTAAAATGGGAGAAGGATTCACTTTTTTGATCCAAAAAGAATGTCCAAGTATATCTAGAAAATTCATCTACAAGAACATAAACATAGTGCTTCCCATTTAATATAGAAAATCTAGATGGTCCAAAAAAATCCATGTGAACCAATTTGAGAGGTTAAGAAGTTGATACTTCTTTCTTTGGTTTGAAGGAAATTTTGTGTTGATTTTCCCTTTTGACAAGGATTACACACTTTATCATTTGGAACCTCAATTTTGGGGAGGTCTCTAACTAAGCTTTTTATGGTTAACTTTGTAATGGATTGAGTATTATAGTGTCCTAGTCTCCTATGCCAAATCCAAAATTCGATGTAAAATACACTTAAACATGAAACATTTTGAGAGAATAAATAATCTAAGTTAACCAATTAAACATTTTTATTTCTTAAAGTAGAAAATACTAATTCAGTTTTAGAATTGAAAACATTACAAGAATCATTTTCAAATTTAACATGAAATCCATCATCACATAGTTTTGAAATACTAATTAGATTATATTTAAATCCTTCAACAAAAAGTACTTTGGAAATGAAAACTGAGTTAGAGTTACCGATTTGTCCAAGGACAATAATCTTTCTTTTGGTATTATCACAAAAGGTGGCATGTCCACCATCAATCTTTATTAAATTATTTAAGCATGAATAGTCCCATTTCATGTGTCTTGAACACCCAGTATCTATGTACCATAATATTTTACAGGAACTCTTTAAAAAAATTTCTTATAAAATGCTCAAATGTAAATAGATTTTGGTACCCATACTTGTTTGGGTCCAGTAATATTAGTGACTAGTGCTTTAGGAACTCATATATTCCTCATAGGTTTCCTATAAGCATTGTGTAAAGTACCTGAAAAATAAACTCTATTTGGTCCAAAAAAAGCTTGAAACAGTAGATATTGTATCATAACTTGAACTAACTGAATGTTTTCCAAAACTAGGAGTAAAGTTTTATGTTTTAGACTTCAAAAAATTTATTTACCAGGTCGATATCCAATGCTAGTAGTATATTTAGGAGCAATATATTTACCTAGCATTTGTACCAAGATATCATTACCAATAGTAAACCTTTCAAGATCCTTTTTCAATTGCTTAGAATATAGATTTAGTTCATTGTTTTCTTTGAGTAATTTATCATTTTTCTCCCTTTCTACACTAAGTTCAATTTTAACAGTTGAGGTAATAGCATATTGTTTCTTTAAAGACTTGTATTTATCTTTTAATTCATTTCATGTCACTTCAATCATATTACAGTATTCAAACATTTCTTCACTAGAAATATTTTTAGAGTCACTCTCATATCCAGAATAATAGGATTTGAGTATAGGATATTCTAGTGTTACCTCTGATGTGTTTATCATAAAACACATATTGGCTTTGTTATCCTGTTCATCATGTGAAGATTCTGAGTTACTTGAAATGTTTTTAGAATCACTTCATGTTGCTTTCATTTCCTTTTTATACTTTCTATCTTTGTCCTCATATTTCTATTTTTACTTGATCTTGGGAAAGTCATACTTTATATGTCCCTTTCACTTACATTCACAACAGACTATCTCATCAGACTTGTCATTTCTTTTCCAATCTTTCTTCTAGCTTCCTTTTTTATAATATCTTACCTTAATGTTAGGGTTTCTGAAAAAGTTCTTCTTCTAGTAAAATCTATTAAACCTTCTTATTAATTGATCCATCTCCTCATCAGAGTCAGGTGATGATTGTTCACTAGTGGATATTTCTATAGAGGCTTCCAACTTCCCTTTCTTTTTGTGTTTATAAGTGGTGGTTTTGAATGCAACAGATTTTCTTTTGGGCTCATCCTCCTCTTCCTTGTTGTCTTTTAGTTCCTCTTCATACATCATCAGTTTTCCAAATAGTTCTTTTACAGGTAACTTACTAATGTTTCATGATTATCTAATAGAGACAGAGGTTCCTCTCCATCTGTCAGGTAGGCATCTGAGAATCCCCATGATATGTTCTTTGGAAGTAACTTCTTTTCCAAAGGAAACCATTGTGTTGAAAATTTCATTGAGCCTGATATACATGTCAGAAATAGGCTCATAAGGTTTCATTTTAATGTTATTATATTTAATAGTATAATTATTAAGTCTCATTTCTTTCACACTAGAGGATCCTTCATGTGAAATAGACAAAGTATCCCAAATTACATGGGAATTTTTACATGCAGAAATTCTATTAAATTCCTCATCTCCTAAATAGAAATATAAAGCATTCATTTCGTTATAGTTGTTATTGTAGGAAGTCTTGGTAGGGTCATCCCAAGTTATGCTATCTGTAGTAGGAATTTTATATTCATCTATAATTGAAGACCAAATTTTAAAACTCATACTCCCTAAATGAATTTTCATTTTCATTTTACATTGATCATAATTGGTTTCATTAAAAAATGGTGGTATGTCTTTTACAGAACCTACCAATCTATTATCCATAATAAAGAACTACCTTGAATGAGCTATAAATTTATAATTAACAAAAATTGAAAGATCTTTAATGTACAACTAAAATCACAGTTGAATAGGGTCCAAAACATAGTCTTAATAGGATTAACAAACAATACTTTGATACCAAATGTTGGTTAGAGTAGCGTACTCAATAGGGGGATAAATTGAGTTTATATCAAAATTTCTATTTAAAAAGTATTCTTAACAAGGTTCCCCAATAAATTTAAATACAACATAGTTAATCAAAGTAATACGGTTATGAAAGTTTTACTATTTAAATAACTTCTTAGAAGATTTATTAATTCTCAATAATCTGAATATCAGTTATTTACATTAATTTTGAAGCTATTCTAATAAGGAAAATAAATTATAACTTCTTTCCAAGATTAACTATCAATGTAAATTTAGGGATTTATGAATTATAAAGTACAATAGATAAAACTAAATTAGACAGCACAACGGATATAAAACAAGTAGTTAAGTCTTAAGATGAGACCTAATCCACTCCACTTGGTGATCACCTACCAAAAAGTATTTTTTATAAATAAACTTGATCCACACCCTTGATCGGGGTTAACAACAATACACAAGACTATCTAGGTCACACAACCTCTTCCAAAGTTCTTCGTGGGTATTAAATAACAGGTAACACAGGGACCTCTTCCACACTTATCCGTGGGAATACATAAGTGTCAAAAGATGTATGAGAAAGGATATCTTGTATCCTTTAGTTTAATGTAGGAGATGGTGCGTGTTTTTATACAGACACACACACACATCTCAAAGGATAAAAATAATACACAACAGAGAAAAAATGATGAGATACGGTTAGAAGTTCTCTGAGTGTTAGTGTATGAAGCTCTGGGCTTCTAGGATGAAGCATATGTAGAAATTGAGTCCTCTTGAAAAAAATAGAGTATTTCAAGTCATCTAGATGTGGCTCATGTTATTTGTGGCGCTGATAGTGCGAAAATGTTCTCGACTCTAGGATTCAAGTATGCTTCGTGTGTTCTTTAGCTATGTTGGGTTGCATGTATCAGTTTTTCTATCAAGAATTCTCATGCTTCTTCTTGATCATGTACACACTTTTTTCTATTTTTTTAAAAGGTAATGCCTTGGAGAAAACAACCAAGGCACAAATTTTATTAAAAACGCTCTTGTTTCTCTATTTCCACTATTTTCTATATTATCACTATTGTCACTATTATCACTATTGTTGCACTTTTCTTCTAGCCACACTGTTGTTTTTATTCTTATAATTCATATGTTGGAGCCGACAGGATGCATGTATTCTACACCTCGTACCTAATACTGATAGGTGTCATTTCTATAAAGAAACATTAATTATGTTAGTAAATTTAAAAGCTTCAAATATGACCATTAAATATTAAATTGAAAAAATACAAAACAGATTAAGAAACAGTGTCACAGTATATCTGGAAACAGTGTCTCCTTGAAATGTTGTCTCCTTGAAATGATGTCTCCTTGAAACAGTCTCTCCTTGAAACTGTGTCTCCTTGAAACGGTTTCTCCTTGTTTTCATTAGAGTGATGATACAGTCATGATGGAACAGTTAGATAGTGATTAGGTACCAATAGTACAGATGTGGTGTTAGGATCATGGTGTCTAGTCACAGTGTCCGGATGGTCAAAGTGTATGGGTCCTTTTTTAGAAAAAACATAACTGGTGCCAGAATCACGTTTTTTCAGACATAGCCAAATATCTGTACACAGACTTAAACAGTGATATTCATAGAATGAATTAAACTTAATCATACATAATATAATTTCATTATAAATAGAATAGTTTACAATAATTATTTAAGGCATAAAGACACTAATCATCTGTACACATGATTTTAGATAGATTAAACAGGTTTAACAAGCTTTACAAAATGTATATGATTTTTTATCATTAAAACATGATTAACACATGAGGAGTCCAACAGATTCATATCATAGGATACCATCCTCACATTCTTCATTTTTTCTTTATTTTACCATACTAGATAGATTTACCTCATTTTACCATGATAAGGATTTAATGGATGTACTACCATCTATGTCAAAAATGCTCAAGATACCTATTCCTACACTAAGAACTAACAATTACTTTCTTGATTATTCAATCAATTTCATATCTTCAAGGATGAACTCAACATAAGCTTCATTCTCTCAAATATAATCTTTCAAGGTTTTTAATGCATCAAAGTATGTAATCAATAATTAAAATTAATAATAGTTTCATGTTAGGATACCATAACACATGTTCACAGATAAGAACAAACAATGACACCCTAAACCTGATTAGTTCTTATCATTGGTTCAGTTCATGGGATCTCATGTGATCGAGATCACAAAGTCTGAAATTTATGTGAAGAAGTCTGAGTGATTTTGAGCCACGAGTTCCTGATATTCAAAAATCATATATTTACATTTAGAATAATTTATATAGACCAAAGGACATATGATAAATACTAATGAAATAACATCTAGAGGTTCTCATTATATTTGTTGAGTATTATAACCTTTTGATATGATATGTAATCCAGGGACATTACCATGTATATAGTACATAAATAAGTTATAATATAATCATGTTAAGTGAAACATATTTATATATCAAGATTTATATATTCAATGGTAATTAGTGTACACATAAGAGTTGGGTCTACGACACTTACTCTCACAACACACTCAGTTACACTAGAGTTAACTGCTAAAAACTATCAATATTCTAGCTATCAAATGAGAATCAAGATTCTATTTAGATAGGGATTTAGTTAAGGGGTATACCATGTTATCCTCTATATATTCTCTGCTAACTATGATTTCAACTCTTGGTGGAAAATCCCTTATGATATAAAAATTATAAAGTATATGATTTTTCCTCAGGTGTGACTTGAGATCCATGGAAAGTACCATTATTGTAGAATTATCTTGGTATACTATAACAAGGTATAAAAGTTTGAGTAAAATTATTAGATCTGAGACAAATATATACATCAAAACTATTTCTTTAGCTACATTGGAAGCTATAATATGATAATATTCTACTTTATAATTAAATTCCATAGGTTGATTCAAGATTCTATAGATCACCCATCACTATTCATAAAAAATAAATTTCAGAACTATGATTTAAGATCATGTTTATTTATATAGAAGCTAACATTAGTGTATCCCTTAACTAGTAGATCCTCAATTACTTTATACATCAGGTACATATCATTTTACATATCATGTATTCTTGGATAATTTTAACTTCTTTCCAATTCAAATCCTCTTTATTAACTTGATATTTCACACCATGCCTAAATCTTAGAAAATGAAAAACCTATTACATATCATGTTTTAAATAATAAACCCCATTGATGAAGTGAAAGTAACTCTACTAATTCTTCATATCCCCTCCTATGTTTGTGGATTCATTTTCTTGGAGAGATTAATTCATTGGGACATTGGTAACATTACCCTCTTCGATTATTCCATATTATACATTTTCATACCTTTTCAATGTATATACGTGAACTTAGTCAAAGGAACCTTGGGGTGGGTTTTATTTATTTATTACTTTTACCAATGACATTCGTAGATATGAATATATCTACTTAATAAGTAATAATTATAATTATTTTAACATGTTTAGGGAATATTAGAATAATTAATATAACTAAACCACTAGGTAAAGTAAGTTGACAATTCCCAAATACCAATGTCACCAGTCTTACACAATTTTCTTCCCAAAGAACCACCCCACCCATTGTAATCTCAATAAATATACATGGTTTTAATATTTGAATAAAACTCTGTGAGCCACAATATATATTCAATACCAATGTTATATAAGTATATATATTTCATTTAATAAAAAATGCACCAAAAGTAGAAGAATCTCCTTAATTCTTCTTCCTATCTATCTAGTTATTTTTTTAATGTTATTTATTTCTCCATGAAAGTTAGAAATCTTACATATCATTTTATTCCATCCATATCTTTGTATTTTTAGAGGGGCAGTGTGTTGGTTAATTTGTGTTTGGATTAGACATCAAACCCTTTTCCTCTCTATTCATTGTATTTTTCACCATAAATATTGAAGAGTTTATGTTATTCACAACCTTATAATCTTAGAAAAACAAAGATAACATTACAAGAAGATAATTATTCATGTTGTTCAAATTATATTTGACAATAATGGATGAAAATATAGGCTATTAAAACGTGAGTATGAGAACTCTTTCTATATATTGGTTTAGTTTGAACACTATGAGATCCAGACACTCAATATACCAAATCATCTTGAGTTCATGAGGTCTTTCCTCATTCCATTCTCCTAAACATCAATCATATTTTATACTAGATATCTCATACCTTTCTTTCCTTTCTCTCTCCCAAAAAAATTATTGGACATGATTACACATCTTTTTTATATCTTCATATTCTTCCATTTTCTTTAATTCATTGGAAATAGATGAAAACATTATTAACTTAAAATCCAATAAATCATCAATATAATTATTATAGTCTTCTTTTTATACCTTGATTTCTCCCTGAGGTGGTACAAAATGATGTTTGGACTCCAACACATTATGTTTCATTTCTTTGTGTAGTACTGTGAAACACCTATACCACTCTTGGATGTTATTAGTGGTAATGATTTTTTATTTATCTGTAATTGATCATAGTACTACTGAGTTGGAGTTATATATTTACATTTTATTAATAATAAATAAAATTTTCAAATTAGTGATTTTTCTTGATTAACATATTATATAAATTATAGGTTTATTAATATCTAATTGTATCCCACTATTTTTAAAAAAATAATATATACAATGAACTAGTCTTTTCATACATCGATTTTACATCTTTTTAGTTTAATAGTCCTTATATTACACAAACACATGCCCTAGGACTGTAACAGTTTAGTTCCTTTGGAAACATTGAATGATTTATTCTAATTTGGTGAACGATTTGGTGAAATATCTTCAAAATATCCCATAAATATATCTCCTTTAGTAAAAATGTTTTGGAATACATTTTTAAGAAACATGGATGTGGATGACAAAGAGGTCTCAATAGATAATTACGTATAAACAACCTCGGATAATGAAGAGATTGTGAAATTAACCCTTACCTTGTACTTTTCCTTGGTCGAGGGTAGGTTAACCCCCTTTATAATGGTAAAATAATTGTTATTAAATTATAAAATAATCATATACATTAATATGATATCATATATGATCTTTAAACATTGCTTTGTTAATAATATCTTTGTAATATCATCGTTTCAGGTGTTAACTGATTCGTTTTCCATTATATGCTCTCTTATGTAAGTAAGGTTTGTTATGGATAGGATTTATCTTATTCATATTCAGAATTATATTAAGTTTTTAAACATTATTTTTAATCATCTAATAAAAATTAGTCTTGAATGGATACGATGAGGAATGAATCTCATCACGTTCGTGGAGATGGTAATCCGTACGTATGCACGAGCGATAATATCATTCTTTTGACATTAAAATAAAATATAATTGGATGGTATATAATATATACATAATCATTATCATGTTTTATTTATTATTTACATCAATTACACATCATTATTATACCCATCCAAATAATAATTTATTTAATAACAATTACACCACGACGTGGAGACGGTAAGTTGTACGTACGCACGTATGGTGACATGTCATTCAAAGGATGGATAGAATAATGAATACGGTTGTACAATATTTATAAAAACATCACATTATATAGAATATACTGGAGTTATTATTTTATAATGGAAACAACAAAGAAAGAGGAAGTGGAAGAAGAAAGGAACTTGAAAGAGGTGATAAAATATTACCTCTTCTTTGGGTTCTTCTTTGTGATTTGATCAAAAGGGCTCCTTAGGTTGTCTTTTTGACTAAAGGAACGACTATAAGATAAATGGAGGACAGTTGAGAGGGTATTTGGGCAGATTTTGGCCAATGCTAATGGCTTTGAAGGTGTGAATTATAGATAAGGGGGAGTTCCCTTTTATAAGAGGGGTGAGGGGCACCTTAGGAAAAGCTAGAAATATTATTTTATAATAAAATAATTTTCGGTTTCTAATGGATAAAAAATTAATTTTTTAAAGTATAAGGTGGGTATGGGTCTAAAACCACTCAACCAATAGCTTTTAGACAGGTTTGGGTCACTATATTAACCTTATCTTTTAGATTTAACTCTTAGTTAAATAGTTTGACATTTACCATGTCTCTTTGTATTTTTATATTATATGGTTAATAAACTTACTATATACTTCCTAGAGAACCCCAAATGGTTCATTAATGATACACCTATAATTATGTAAGTCTTTTGGCTGAACTTTAGATTTTTTGTAATAGAATATCAATTAATAATATAATATTTGTTTTAAAAACTCTTTTATGTCAATTTTGACACTATTTGGTATTTTGTTTTTGCTAAATTCATAACAGCATTATTACATCGAAACAAATTCCTATAACCAACCCTAATATGTCATATTAACCTAGAAAATTATTTTAATTCATTAAATTCTCAAATCACATTTATTTTGATATTTATAATATCAATTATTTTAATATTTCATTAATTAGGTAATTACTGCATCATCATTGTGTCATAAATAAATTTAATTATTTAATGTCTTAAAATTATAAATAAAATACCATTATGTATATAAAGACCCATACTTTACATACATTGTTAGTACTTCAAAATTGAAGTACACGTATTACAACATATAACCAAACCATGAAAGGACCGTATAGGTATAGTGTCTTTAGAAACCCGGAAACATAAACAACTGGTTCATAAAGTGTCTACACTGTCTCCCATTTATTTCACCATATCTGTAGTCCCGTTTGTAATATCTTACTTAATAACCTTATTCATGACCTGGGGAAAGAAAACATACAAAATGGTGAGCTCAATTGCTCAGTAAAGGTAAACAAAAGAAATATCAATCACATCATATTCATAAGAACATAACATTTTGGAAATCTTACCCTGCAAAAGAGATCATAATTTCATAACATGGGATAAATCATGGTAGTGAAATGTAATCACAATAATCATAACTTAAAACATGAAGCTTTGTGGCATACACACATAATCATAGAGAATCATTTCTTATTATTCAAGACTCATTGCCAAGACTATCTTAGTGGACAAAGTCCATTTCTGAACCGAGTTCATTCCTCGTTTCAGTCCTGTTTCACTGAACCAGTTTAACCTGCCGTTCCAGCCATGTCTATCTCATGAGATATAAAATCTTTACCCAATGCATTGTAGGGAGATATAGGTCCCACACATCTCATAATGATACCATTCTTATGTGTGCCACAAAATCATAAACCATACATCATAGCATAACCCATGTAATAAAAATGGGATTTTTAAACATCGTGACATCATAAAACAATTCATATAAGATAAAGGAATTCATAAAAATAATTTCATCACAACATAATAAAATCAATGTAATAATAGGGATTGAAACAAAATCCTTTATTATCTTAGATGGAAAATAATTTTGATAAAACACTTGAACTCCATTCTTGAGGAAAATATCATTTCTACTTCAAAAACACTTTTCCTTTCTTAACATGTCATAAAATTCTAAACTAAAAGAAGTTGATTAAAAATAAACTTGAAAACTTATAAAGGAAGCTTCTTGTAAATAATGTTTTAAAAATCCATTCATGCTGTGTAAGTTAAAAAAACATTCTTCTCGTACTTTTGTCGGAAAAGTCAAAAAGTACCTCGTACGAAAAACGACAAAAGATTCCTTTCATATCTTTTACTAAAAACTCACCAAAGGGTAAAATTGGATTTAAACATTTTTAGGTGGATGGAAGTAATATTACATATTTAGGAAACATATATGTGGATGATAAAATACACCCCAGTAAATTCCAAAGTATAAACAATCTCGGATAAAAATGAGATTGTGATATTTCCCTTACCTTAGATCCTTTTTGCTTCGTAAGTGTCCGAACCTCCTGTATAATGATTTAAATAATGTCATTGACTTATTACAGAATCATACTAATTGTTATTATATCATATATGGTTATATTATTAGCTTATTATTAGTAATATTTCATTTCTACTTGTTATTCGGGTGTTTATTACTTTTTGTTCTTATGCGTGTTTTGTCGAATAAATTATTATTCTTCTTTTTAGGTTATAGATACCTCATTTACAGAATGTTATTAGTTTAATATATATCATATTTATTCACTCAATTCATTTATGTAATCATTATGTAATGAAAATCATGTAGAACGAGTCACATCACATCGTGGAGATGGTATTCCGTACGTACGCACGAGCGATGATATCGTTCTCATGATCGTGGAATTGTATTGGAGTGTATGTATACTATTTAAGAATATATATAACTTTACAATAATCATATATATTCATTCTTTACACCATTATACCCATCCAAGTAAGGTGGTGGTGTAAAATAGATTACACCACGGCGTGGAGACGGTATTTCGTACGTACGCACGTGCGGTGATTTTGTTTTCCGTAGGATGGATAGATGGTGAAATAGGGTTGTTTAATACTTATAATAACATATAAGTATATGAGTGATACTGATGTTATTAATTAACAATGAAACAACTAAAGAAGAAGAAGTGGAAGAAGAAATAAAGTTGAAAGAATCGGTAACGGACATTACCTCTTCTTTGAAGCGCTTCTTTGAGACCTCCTTTTAGGGCACTAAAATTGGTCTTTGAAGAAGACCATGACCTCTATGATCTTTCTAGGGATGTGTAGAGGATAAATTGGCAGGGTTTGGCCGATCTTGAAGGCTCAAACTGGTGTGAGGAAGAGAGGGAGGAGGTGCCCTTTTATAAGGGAGGAGAGGGGCACCATTGGAAAAACTAAAAATATTATTTTATTATAAAGCCATATTCGGTTTTAAATAGCTCCAAATTGATTTATTTAGAATATAAGGTGGGGATGGGTCGAAATACTCTCATCCAATAGAATTTGGACAAGTTTAGTTTACTATTTTAACCTTATCATATAGATTTAACTTTAAGTTAGATAATTTTACTTTTATCGTGTATTTTTGTGTTCTTACACTATAAGGTTAATAAACTTACTATAACAAGACAAATGAACCCCAAGTTGTTTATTATTAATATATATAACCTTATCTAAGTCATTTGGCCGAACCTTAGATTTTTAGGAATAAAATAACAATTAATAATATAATATTTGTTTTAAAAACTATTTTATTTCAATTTTGGCACTATTTAGTAATTGATTTTTGTGAAAATCATAACATAATGATTAGTTCGAAAAAAGTTAATTAAATCAATACTAACATGTCATATTAACCTATAAAATTAGTGTAATTCATAAAAAGTTTCAAATTACATTTATTTGGGTATTTATAACATCAATTATGTCAATATTTCATTAATAAGATAATTACTGCATCATCTTTGTGTCATAAATAAATTAAATTATTTAGTGTCTAAAAATTATAAATAAAATACCATTATGTAGGAAATCGTTTTAGATTTCTAATTAATATTTATAGTCAAATTTATCTTATGTATAACCCTATATTAAAAATTATTTACTTTTTAAACTTTGATTTTAACTATTTTAACCCTTCTTTAAATAAATTAATAATAAATGTCCTAATCTAATCCAAGTGGGCCTAAACGGTCATATTTTATTCCTAAGGTTGTTTTTGGTCGAATTAAACTTATCCAATAGAATTAGGACATGTGTTATGGTAATAATAATATCATTTGTACCCTTAATTACCCTATTTACTTTTAACCGTGGTAAATAAAAGTAAAAAGTTACTATTCACCAAAAATTATTTTCATCTCATTGAACCACATTTTACTTACTGACATCAACCGTGTCTCTCGGATTTTTGAAATTCCACTCATAGAAGCGGTAAAATTAAGTTTTATGTAAATTTGCAAATTCTTCTAGGAGGTGGGTAAAAGACGGTGAAAAGTTCAATAAAAATTTTATATATCTAAAATTATTATAAAATTACTCCAATGAATTACATTGAACTTATATAGGTGTTATGTATAAATTTTTACCTTAAATAAATTTAAATAAAATAAATAATTATTTAAATAAAAATTCGTCTTTAAACCATAACTCAGTGTTTTTCACTATTCATCAAAAATTGAAAGTTTTCAGAAAAATACCAAAAATTCACCCTAAGCTAATTTTGATATTCCAAATCCAAAAATGAAGTCCATTTTGAAAGATAAAATTTATAAAATTTCAAATAGTGGGTATTACTATTCATAACCGCTAATTTGATTGGTTGTGGTGTGTTAGAACTCGAAGTTGCATACAACACACGCTACTGTATTATTCAAAGAGACGCGTACCGTGGAAGCTTGGGGTGTTACAATTATAAATGTATATTTCATTTTTTTAGTTGAATATTCATTACATTGTAGAAACACATTCTTGAGGACTGTAATAGTTTAGTGCCTTTGGAAACTTGGAACACATTCGTCTAATTTGGGGAAATATTTGGTGAAAGATCTTCAACATCTCCCATAAATATCTTCCCCTTTAGTAATTCTTCTTAAAAATATCTTTATAACCATGGTAATGGAAACATTAGAAAGGGTGATCTTAGATTCTCAGTAAGTTTAAACATAAAATATATATATGCATATCGTGAGTATAAGGTTATGAGAATAGGCGCATAACATTTGAAAAGAAAATACTACATATCAAATATCATAATATTAAATCATGGAATTCAATATTTTAATTTCATAAGACATGAATTATATGTGAACCAATATTGTAATCCATGAAAGCATAACATAATAATATGACATGGAATTGTGGAAGAAACTTAAATGTGTCATATCATTCCTTATAATTCAAAGCGCATTACCAAAACATATTAGGTAACACCATGGGGATACTCAGACTAGGATGGATACACCACCATCCCCATTCAAATTCCTTCCATTTTAAGGGTTTGGGTTTCCCCATCTTCCCATAGTAAATCAAGCATGTTGAATTGTTTCCCATCATTATCTCATGAGATATATATCTTTACCGAATTCATTGGAGGAAATATAGGCCTCACCCATCACATAATTAAAACCATATATATGTGTTACACAGTAACTTAATTCATTTATCAAATCAAAACCCATGGGAAGAAATGGGTTTCATAAACTTCATTCAATCATAACATAACCCATGGAAAAAAATGAGTTTTAAAAATAACATTCCATCATAAACATAAAACTACCATAGAAGTAATAGGGATATTGTATTTGAAAAATATTCCCATTAAAGAATAATTAATTTCAAATAATTTAATAATATAAGGAATATAATTTTGAGAGATCACTTGAAAATAAATCTTGAGTAAAATAATCTTTCTCCTTTGAAAACATTTTCCTTTCTTAAAAGAAAACAAAAATTTAAAATAAATAAATTTCAATGAAAATAACCACGTAATATTTTAAGGTAATATTCAAATAATTAATTTTTCATTAAAGTGGAAAAATACATTTATTCTATATACGCTTAAAAACACCCCTCTCATACTTTTACTAGAGAAGTCAAAAATTACCTCGTCAGGAAAATGAAAAAAAGATTCCTTTGAAACTGTTTAATAAATATTCAAAGGTGGATAAAAATTTATTTAAAAATTATATAAGAATAGTAAAAAAATTGGAATACATTTTTGAAGAAACATGGACATGGAAGATAAATATTCAATAATAGATAAATATGTATAAATAATACCGAATAAAATGAGATTGTGAAATTAACCATTACAACTTTATAATTAGAAAATTCGTGTTCTTAATGAAATAAATAAAAATATATGGATATAATAATACAATAATATTCAAAATTATACTCATAAAAAACACTCATGGGTAGTATATACACCTCGTAGAATAACTAAATAGTGTATAAGGCATGTGTCGCACAAAAAATAAAAGTGAGACAAAAATCCATTATCTGATGCTATGGCTATTTTAATGGCCATAAAAACATCAGGTATAATAAATACAAGTTTATTATACATATAATATATATTCTTATTCTTATATATAATACCATATATGATTTTATTATGACTTTTTATTACCCATTTATTAACAATTCCATGTTAATGTTACGCTTCATGTAATATCTTCATTGTTTTCCGCATGTGTTTTGATTTTTCATATTTTTGTTCCTCTTTATTATATAATGATTTAATTATATAATTAAGTATAAAAATGATATAAATATCATATATAGTCATTATAAATGTATTTATAATAATCTATAAAAGATAGAATTATAAATTTAAACACATCATTCAGGTAGATGGTAGGTCGTACGTACTCATGGACATTGTTTCCATTTTCACGTTGTATTGAAAGAGAGAAGGTAAATGAAATATATATAATATCATTTCGGTAGAATTATTATGTCATATATATCATATTAGTTCACTAAAACCATCCTTAATAAATTCCATGTAAAGTCTGAACGAATCACATCACTTTATGGTGGCAGTAGTCCACATTTCCCCAAACGAAGTTATCGTATTTTCACAAAATAGAAATAAGGAAGGTATAAGTTATATAAAAATTAAATAAGCATAAAAAATTTAAATATCATATATATCATATAGAAACTGAAATTATAACATTATTACCTACCTTGATGGGTGTCAATCGAAGAATAGACGACATAGGTTCGCGAGATGGTAGTCCTCTATACAAATAAATGATGATTGCATATACTATTTGATGGATGTGTGTGTGATTGTAGGTTAAAAAATTAATATAAAACCATATAAGTATATTTAGGATGCTGTGTTTATTATATAAACATTAAAAATAATAATTTTAGGGGTTTATGGAATAAATAAAACAAAAACATTCGTTGAAGAATGCTACCTCTTCTTTGGGTATCTAATTTTTTTTCACAAAAGGAATTATTTAGTTGAAATTATGCCCAAATTAAGGATTCTAGAATTAATTTAGGGAAAATTTTAAGATATTTGGGAATCTTTTGGTAGAACCAAATAGGTTCTTAAGTGTTAATAGAAGAGAATAATATGTTCCCTTTTAAAAGAGAGGGAATAGGAACTATTTGTATTTCTTAAAAGATTAATTTATAAAAAAGTAAATATCTATGAAAACACATAAAAATGGAAATTTATTGGAATATAATATGTTTTAGGGTAGGAATAAAATAAAATGTTAAATTTTAGACATGTTTTGTTTTAATTTTATTCCTTAACATTTTGATTATCCCTTAGTTAAATAATTTAAATTTTAATTATGGTATCAACTATATCAATACTATATGGTTGATATTTTTAATTATAAGGTGTAAATAGAACCAGAAATATTATATTTATGACATTTTATACCATTATTTATGTATTTTTAATTATTTATGTTTTTTATCTAAGTTAATAAATTATAATTTTTATAAAATATCATTAGTGTAAATTTTGATACTATTCATTACATTAATTTTATGAAAATAAATATGATAAAATAACTTCTAACCAATTCATTTAATACACTAATAATATTTTATATTAACCTATAAAATTCATTTGGTGAATTAATTAAGTAAATTTTAATTATTTTAATATTTACAATATCATTTAATTGTCTGTTTCATTAATTGAATAATTACGAGATCATTATTATATAATTGTTTATGATAAATATTTTTCCATTGAAATTTAGAAATAAAATTTCATGATGTCTAAAAATATTTCAAATTTCCTAATAATATACACAGTTTAGAATATAATCAATTTATCCTTGTATGAAAAATATTATACTTATTAAAAGTAATAGTGCGACATTTTGTCACTCTCTTTGATTTTATTAATATCCTAGTATTTTTATGTAATAGTGCCCTTTAAATTATCACATTTATATACTTATGTTTTTAGGTTCTAATTAAATTCATCCAATATAATTTTTTAAGTTCTATCATCATTTTATAATCCTTATCACTTTTATTTTTAACTAAATTATCAAATTTTTCCCATCACTATGGTAAAAAATATTACCAATGTCACTATTCCTATTGTTCAAAAATAAAAGGGATATATTTAATAAATTTTGAGTTTATGATTAGAAATTTGGAATCCCTTTTTTGAAATTCAATTCATTTAATTTTATAAAATTAATTAAAAATTAATCTCGTAGAAGCAGATGAAACAATGTGTTTTTAAAGTAAAAAATGTTCAAAACTTTGGAATATTTTTATATACAATTTCAATGTGTAATCGATTCCAAATAAATAAATTAGATTAATTCATATAAAATTTATCTAATTACACTTTTAAAACCAATCTAAAAAATAATTTATCACTATAAATTATTTAGATGAAAAAGATGTTTTTAATTAAAATTGAGTATTTTTTCACTCTTCCTCAAAACATGAAACTTAACATAAAAATTAAAAAATAAATAAAATTATATCCTGATTTCAAAGTAGGAGATTATTTATTTAAATATAATTTATAAAAGTTTCAAAATTTGTTGTTAAAACAAGTTATCCATCAATATGAGACCAATCTATCTTTTTAGAAAAATACTTCTTTTATGTGTAAAATTGGATTTCTTCTCATAACATGTATAGAAAGCAAATAATATGAATTTAAAAAATTATATTGAATATTATATATGTATATATATCATAAATATAATACGATAATTTTTATTTTTTTAATTTATTGGTATAAAACACACATGTGCACATTTAAATATTTTTTTAGAAAAACATATCCTTTTATTTTCAAAAGGTTTTTAAATTTTATAATTAATTTTTAAAATAATTATATATTCATGTGTAAAAAATAATTTTTTAATTTAGTTAATCTTATTCATATCACTAATTCTAAAGGCTAATTTATAATTTTCTTGATTAATATTTACAATGATAAAATGATGTTTCATAAAAACTCTACTTACACATAACACAAGATAAGACGGTGTTGCGTGTAATGAACGTCATTAAAGAAATAAAATTATTTAAAATATATATATTTTCCAAAAAATATTGGGGTTTCACATTCTACCACCCTTAAAATTAATTTCTCTATCAAATTTTTTTGGGATTATCAATGGTTTAATAATTGAGAATTCATCTCCTAGAAACCCACATCGTAAAAATGAATACTAAAAATTAATTTAAAAAATAAGTTTGGGAACTTAACAGTTACCCAAAGTAACTCATAAATAGGTTTCCACATAGGATAACATATGTTTCAAGTGAAAACATGGACAAGGAATAGAAATTTAACTATCTAGTTTTGATGGAGAGTGATGAGAACATCTTGAAGATAAGTTAATGACCACAAAATCATATACCAAATAGATCATAAAAAGTTCATTGATATCACGATAAATGACGATATTAGGATAAAATTTTATTTTAAAATACTTTTAGAAGATATAATTACATGATGTCATATCATAAGTAAAATTTCACTCAATGGTCATCCCTTGATCAATTTCCACTTCTTCTCTTACTCCAAGAAAAGATGAAGTGGAAATTGTACTGACTGAAGAACTAGTGGATCATAAGATACAAAATGGGATGATAATTCATTCCATCTATCTATAGTTATCATCACAAAAAATGGTTATAACATGTTATAAAATAAGAATAAATCTTCTTATTATGAAACATTAATCTCTAAAACCACTTCCAAATTTCAACATAAACAATTTTCTAAATGGATAACCTTATAAACATTAAAAAATAGTTATATCACAAATAATGAAAATAATGTAACTAATTATTGAAAATAAAATCATTATTAATCCCCCAAAAAAGATTATGTCTCTCTTAATTATCACGCTCCAAACAAATTAAGAACATTATCATGTATTCACTAGAAACATAGTAATAAAATGAATTACTATAAAAGATTAGTGAAAACCAGAATCCAATAAAAAAATCTTTCCTATCACCATAAATACAACCCAAAACATGATATCATAAACCACATTGCAGAATTATCATTCCCATGGTCATCGATATTAACCAATTTATTTTATCAAAATCAAACCTCTCTGTATTTCATTATCCCTAAATCATGCACATATTAAGGGTTATCCATCCCTTAATCATGTGTTTTCCAAAAATATCACTTTACCACCTCAATCACATTTCATGGATACCAGTACCATTCATCATATACTCTAAAATCCTTATTTAAAATCTAAAATGGACTAATACTATAAAGCCCCGAGCTTAAACCTTACTTAATATTGAATTAAATGAATAATTCACATTGAGGATCTTTTCAGGTTTAGAGTTTTAGAGAATTAGGAAATAACTATTACATCTCAAAATATTACAAAGTAGACACATCTACTCAGTTCCCATTTTTTCACAAAATAAAAACTCTTCAACAAAAGAGTCATGTCTAGTTCCTTGTTTTAGACAGCCTGGCATTCCCTTGATCCCATCCTTGACCCTATTCAACTTTATGTCCTGTGAAAAACATTTCAAAAAAATTTGGATGAGCATAAAAAGCTCAGTAAGCATTATAACAATACAGAAAGAAAACATCAGTCCATGTATACATAAGAATCAATGAAACCATACTTTACTCATAAAACATAAGCACTTCAACATACCTCATGAAATCATAATATTTACAAATAACTCATATAAATCATAAGACATAAAGGTAACTTGAGGAATTCATAACATTCTTATGTAGGGAGTAACCATCTTGGTTATGTTTGGAATACCCATCACAGTATATTCTCTAAATCTCTTCGGAGAAACCTTAATGTTTAACCCCTTCGCGTTACCCAATGCATTGGAGAGCTATATCGGGCTCACCCGCCCTTAGTTTATCACGGAACCACCCGTCATCATAAACAATGCCCAAGAATAATAACATAATCATAGCACATAACTTAAGCATAAAGGAAAGATAAAATTCCCACATTGCAATAACAATATAACATTTTAAGATATTGAATCCATTCTAAAAAACCATTTTCAAAACCATTTAAAACATTTAATAAAGAGATTTTTGAATGAAAGTGTCCCATACCACTTTGAAGCTTTTAACATTTTACACCATTAATATCCATATAAATAAATCCTTTAAACCATTTTGAAAACATGGATATTAATGAGAAATATTTATAAGAATAAATCATTAAAACATTTAAAATGGTATTTTAGTTAAAGGGTTTTTAACAAAATGAGAGACACTTGAATACAATAATTGAGGAATAAAATTTAATCAGAAATTTATAATATCATGAGAATAAAGTGATTCATGATATAATATTACAAAGGACAGTATATACACCATATAAGAGTTAATTGGTGCATAATAACAATGAAGTCTCTATAGAAATGTAAAATGAGATAAAATCCCTTATAAAGAAGGTATCCTTAAATTAAGGATAAATCAATCTCATAATTATGTGTGACAAACATAAATACACACAATATAAGTGGATATTAAGTGTAAAACAATCAAGGATCATTAAAACATATTCAAATAATGACATAATCAATAACTACATGTCGAACCCAAAGAAATCAAAATTGGGTTAAGAAGTTCCCTTGGTAAAATTCGACAGCCTAAAGGCATCACTTTAAAATTCATAAAATTAGTTGATGAGAGAGAAAATGGTATATCATCACTTGGACATAAAATTTACATCAATAAGGATATAGAAGAACATATCCCAAAATAAAAATATGTAAATTAAAAGACATAAAAAAATAAGTCTTTTTAAAAGAGGAGTGTGAAAGGTTCCCTTACCGATTTGGGAAACTTTCAAAACGTACACCCCATGAAAGAAGGGTCATAAAATGAAGATGTAACTACCAATAAATGAGAGTATATTATAATAATAGTAAAATAATGGGAGTAAATACACCACAAAAAAATGAAATAGTTTCCAATGTAGCATGAATCTCACTGGAATAAAAAGTGAGATGAAAATCCCCTTATGAAAATTCGGCAGCCTAACGACGCCACATAAAACTTCCAAAAATGGATTTATGAGATCAAAAAGGGTCTCTCATCACAGGAACATAAAAATTACAGAAATAGTAATATAAAAGAACATCCTCCAACATAATAACATGAAGCATAAAAGAAATGACATAAAAGAGAGTACTTGCAAAGAAAGAGGGCGGTAGGATCCCTTACCTCATGTCTGACTTGACTCGATCGTTCTTTAATCTCCTGAATAATAAACTAGATTTAATTTATAATTTCTTAATAACCTTTTTTATGTTCATTATTCCATTTATATAACTTATTTCCATGTTATAATCGTTATGTAATCATTTAATTTAATAAAGTTCGTTTTGTCGATATTTGGTACTTAAGTCAAAAATGGACTTCTTACAATTAAATGGTGTTTATGTGGTCAAAGTTTAATTATATCCAGAATTATATTCATGATTTGGATGTTATATATTTCATATATATCCATAATATACATGTATTTATAATAGTACATAACATTTATAGGTAAGAAATGAAATGCACCGTTCATGGAGACGGTAAGCCGTATGTACGCATGAGCGCTACTTTCATTTCTATTTCATATTTAATGGAGTGAAATCATAATGATATAAGGGTATATTATAATTACATTATAAAATAATATATAATAACATTAACTCCATCCTTTATACATCCCACATATGGCATTAACGAATCAAATCACTTTGAGGGGGCGGTAGTCCGCATTTCCTAAAATGAAGATATCGCGTTTACCCATAATGGAAACCATAAAGGTATTCCATAAATGAAAAATACAGAAGCTTAAGGAAAACATAAACATATTATATATCATATATAAATATAGTGACATCTTAATGGACACCTTTGAAGGTGTTAAAATAATATTGAACAATCATCGTTTCGTGAGGCAGTAATTCGCCATCCACAGAAACAGTATGTTCTTTAACCATTAGACAGAGGTGTGTGAAAGTGTACCTCGAATAATTCTTATCAAAACATCCTAGTATATTTACGATACTGGTTTTGTTACAAAAAAAATTTAATAAAAAGAGTTTAGGGGTTTGGAGAAGCAAAATAAAACAAAAGAACACAAGGGAAGACATTACCTTTAAATCGGGTAACTCTCTTTGATTTGAGCTCAAAGGCTTCATTGGAAAGGATTATGCCCAAATTGAGGATTCAATGATGAATAGAGGGATGTTTAGAGATTAAATAGGCAGGGTTTGGCCGAGAAAAATGCTTGAGAGGTGTGTGTAAGGTGGTAGAGGTGGGGGCCTTTTACAAGAGGAGAGGAGGGGCACTATTGGAAAGTTATAAAATATTACTTTATTATAAAATGATTTTCGGATTTTAAAGGTCCCAAAAGGATATATTTCGAGGATAAGGTGATAAGGTTTCTAAATCCACCCATCCAATAGGTTTGTGACAAGTTTAAGACTTAGTTTTCACCCTATCTTCTCATTTTATTTAAATCGTTCATTTATGAGGTAATTATTGCATCATCACGGTGTCATAAATAAATTATTTTATTTAATGTCTAAAAATTATAAAAAAATATCATGATGTATGAAATATTTTTATATTTCTAATGAAAATTTATAGTAAAAAATATGACTTATATAAACCCATGTAAAAAGTGTTTTAGTAAAACAACACATGTTTGTGACATTTTAATTTTAACTTTAAATAAAAAGTTATTAATGTCATTTTCTTTCCAAAGTGGCTCCATGGGGTCCCCAAGTTGACCCATGGATTTTCTTGGTCGTCCATGACACATAAAATAATGGTATTACATGTGTAAAGGTCATTTAATATTATTATAACATTATCTTTACCTTAAATTACACTAATTACCTCTAATCGCGATTAAAAACTTAAGAGTTACTATTTACCAAAAAATTATTTTAATCCCATTGAACCAAATTTTACATCCTAATGACAACCATGTATGTCAGATTTTTTAAATTCAAACCAAATAAGTGGTAAAGTTTCATTTAAACGAAAAAACAGTTTTTAAACTACCACTTAGTGGTTTCACTATTCATCAAAAATTGGAGTTTTTCAGAAAAATACCAAAACTTCACCCTAAGCTATATTTGATATTCATAAATAAAAAATGATGTCTATTTTATAAAATTCAATACATATAAGTTACATTAGTTAATTTAATAATTAATTCCTACTGTCAGAACAAATAACGTGTTTTTATGAAACAATATATATCAAAAGATTGACATTAGTTTAAGTCCAATTTCAAAGTGAAATTAATTCCAAGGACCACTATTGGATTAAATGGTAAAAATATATTCTAATTTCACTTTAAAACCAATTAAAAATATAATCTAATCATATAAATAAATTAGATTAAAAAGAGGTTTTTAATTAAAATACATCATTTTTCACTATTCATTAAAAAAATGAACTTTATCGGAAAAATACCAAAAATTTACACAAAGTAAATTTTGATGTCCCAATTCTAAAGAAGAATTTTATTTTGTCAAATATAACACAGAAAATTTTCAAAATGTGGATTTAAAAGAGGGTTTTAATCAAAAGATGGTTAATCGACCTTTTAAATAATATTATAATGTTTACGCTTAAAATTGGATTCATTCGCATTTTTAATCCTCTAACATTTATTGTAAAAAGTAAAAATATTTTAAAAACATATATAATCATTTTTTAGTTGGTTCTGTTCATTTCCTTCATTACAACGACTAGGTGTTAACTACCATTTAAAAATAAATTATTTTATTATTAGAGTGCAACGTAAGATTCCAAAGGAACTCGTTGTTGCGTATTGGGTAAGCCATCAAGAATAGCGTTCCCATTAAATTAATATTAAAATTTTATTCACAAATAGGGATAAATATAAAAATGCCATATTCTTTATTTACCTGGGGCGTTACATCCTTCCCCCCTTTTGGGAATTGCGTCCTCGCAATTTTAAAATTGGGCTCAGAAACATCATTGAAAATCCCACATCATAACAAGAGTCTGTAAAACAATCACATTAAAATAAAGAAAGAGAAGTACAAAGGTCACCCGAGTTAACCCATACTAGGATTCCATGTAGGAAAACATGGATATGGAGGAAAAAAACAAAGGTTCATCTTCTGAGGGAGAGTGATAGTAAACATGTCTAGGAGAAAGTTAACCATAAAAAATCACAAACTTGTGATGGGTTAAACCGTATTCGATTCCCCAGTAGGAAAAGTTAAGAGACAACATTTTTGTTTTAAGTTACTCTTCATTGAGGAATTTATTTTTGAGCATAACTAAATCATAATGAAACATACTTACTTGTCACTTAGACTTTCAACTTTTACTAGATTCCTTAATCAAACTCATATTTTCTCCAAAAGACGAGTATTTAGGAAGACTTGTTTGCATTAAGAGTACTACAATCAACTTCTTGAGAATCACCTAATCCAAAAAAGAGAACTATATATTTCCCATGTCTTTAGATCTCAACCAAAACCAAACCAAAAAGTTTAGGACGAGATCAGATAATTCCCAAAAAGGATATTTTTTTTACAAAAAGAAAAGCTACTCCTAATCTCCAAAATTTGTCAAACAAAACCCAAAGTTCAATGAAGACCATTAAATAAACAACTATCCATAAAATTTCTCAAAGTAATCCAAACTAAGATTGAAACCCAAATCTATAAAGGATTTAATCACATAGTCTTCCAAGATAAATCCTAAAATTTATCTCCAAATAACACCAGTTACTCTTAAAGTCTCACATTGAAAAGTAATTAACCTAATCACATATCCTCCATGATAGGTTAATCATTTCCGTAGATAACCCAAAATCAACTTATTCTTGATTCCTAAAATCATCTAACTAAAAAGAATTAGTCAAACTAACCAGAGAATTTACGTAGTCCAGTGGTAGGTGATAAATACCAGTCGCACTTTGGTTGTGGGTTCGATTCCCGCATCTTTGTCCGATGCGATGGGTTGTCACACGGTCTGCGTGTTGTCCTTTTTAAATAACTATATAATTCTTAAAACATTCCCCAAAACGAGATAAAATCTTCAAAAATAATCATAACATATTTTAACCTCAAGTTTATCTCATGCCTTTCATTTTCCATCATAACATATAATAACCCATAATTACCTCAAAAGTAAGGATTATATAAACTCTAATTTTTACCTTTATAATTGTTACCTGAACTTTCGCATTGATTGGTCATCTCGTACATGATGCATTAAAGAACATACCAAGGTTCAAGTGGTTGATCATGACTCCTTGATAGTTGGTTTAGAACAACCATGAGTTTCCTCATTGAATCCCCCATTTCATCCAGTCTCTTAATCAGAGAACCACCACAGTTTCCTTCAAACCTGTTGTCACTTTGGTGCCAGCTAGATCCATCCATTCACTAAAAACAGAAATGTCAGTGTGAGTATATCAACAAAACCATCATGTACTAATGAGGAAGATACACAATAAGATATACTTACTCATTCACTTTATCTAAAACTAGGACTCTTTCTAAAATCCTAACCATTATGGTAATGTCACTTATGCTTAGAGAATACCCTAACCTATAAAGTTATCTAAAACGACCTCTGATACCAACTATAAAGCCTCGACCTTAAACCTTACTTAATATTGAATTAAATGAATAATCCACATTGAGGATCTTTCCAGGTTTAGAGTTTTAGAGAATTATGACATAACTATTACATCTCAAAAGATTACAAAGTAGAGACCTCTACTCAGTTCCCATTTTTTCACAAAATAAAAACTCTTGAACAAAAGACTCATGTCTAGTTCCTTGTTTTAGACAGCCTGACATTTCCTTGATACCATCCTTGACCCTATTCAACTTTATGTCCTGTGAAAAACATTTCAAAGAAATTAGGATGAGCATAAAAAGCTCAGTAAGGGTTATAACAATACGGAAAGAAAACATCAGTCCATGTATACATAAGAATCAATGAAATCATACTTTACTCATAAAACATAAGAAATTTAACATACCTCATGAAATCATAAGATTTACGGATAACTCATAGAAATCATAAGACATAAATGTAACTTGAGGCATTCATAACATTCTTACGTAGGGAGTAACCCTCTTGGTTACATTTGGAATACCCATCACAGTATATTCCCTAAATCTCTTCGGAGAAACCTTAACGTTTAACCCCTTCGCGTTACCCAATGCATTGGAGAACTATATCGGTCTCAACCGCCCTTATTTTATCACGGAACCAACCATCTTAATAAAAAATGCCCAAGAACCATAACATAATCATAGAACATAACTTAAGCATAAAGTAAAGATAACATTCCCACATTGAAATAACAATATAACATTTTAAGATATTGAATCCATTCTAAAAAACCATTTTCAAAACCATTTAAAACATTTAATAAAGAGATTTTTGAATCAAAGTGTCCCATACCACTTTGAAGCTTTTAACATTTTACACCATTAATATCCATATAAATAAATCCTTGAAACCATTTTGAAAACATGGATATTAATGAGAAATATTTATAATAATAAATCATTAAAACATTTAAATTGATATTTTAGTTAAAGGGTTTTTAACAAAATGAGAGACACTTGAATACAATAATTAAGGAATAACATTTAATCAGAACTTTATAATATCATGAGAATAAAGTGATTCAGGATATAATATTCCAAAGGACGGTATATACACCATATAAGAGTGAATTGGTGCATAACAATAATGAAGTCTCAGTAGAAATGTAAAATGAGATAAAATCTCTTATAAAGAAGGTATCCTTAAATTAAGGATAAATCAATCTCATAATTATGTGTGACAAACATAAATACACCCAATATAAGTGGATATTAAGTGTAAAACAATCAAAGGTCATTAAAACATATTGAAAGGATTACATATTCAATAAATACATGTTGAACCCAAAGAAAACAAAATTGGGTTAAGAAGTTCCCTTGGTAAAATTCGACACCCTAACGGCGTCACTTTAAAATTCATAAAATTAGTTGATGAGAGAGAAAATGGTATCTCATCACTTGGACATAAAATTTACATCAATAAGGATATATAAGAACATATACCAACATAAAAAGATGTAAATTAAAAGACATAACAAAATAAGTCTTTTTAAAAGAGGAGTGTGAAAGGTTCCCTTACCAATTTAAGAAACTTTCAAAACGTACACCCCATGAAAGAAGGGTCATGAAATGAAGATGTAACTACCCATAAATGAGAGTGTATTATACTAATAGTTAAATAATGGGCAGTATATACACCACACAAAAAGGAAATAGTGTCCAATGTAGCATGAATCTCACGGGAATAAAAAGTGAGATGAAAATCCCCTTATGAAAATTCGGGAGCTTAACGGTGCCACATAAAACTTCCAAAAATGGATTGATGAGATCAAAAAGGGTCTCTCATCACATGAACATAAAAATTACAGAAATAGGAATATAAAAGAATATCCTCCAACATAAGAAATTGGAGCATAAAATAAATGATATAAAAGAAAGTACTTGCAAAGAAAGAGAGAGGTAGGATCCCTTACCTCGTGTCTGACTTGACACGATCGTTCTTTATTCTCCTGAATAATAAACTACAGTTAATTTATACTTACTTAAGAACCTTTTTTATGTTTATAATTCCTTTTATATAACTTATTTCCATGTTATAAATGTTATGTAATCATTTAATTTAATATAGTTCGTTTTGTCGATATTTGGTACTTAAGTCAAAAATGGACTTCTTAAAATTACATGTTGTTTATGTGGTCAAAGATTCATTATATCCAGAATTATATTCATTATTTGGATATTATATATTTCATATATATCCATAATATACATCTATTTATAATAGTACATAACATTTAGAGGTAAGAAATGAAATGCACCGTTCATGGAGACGGTAAGTCGTACATACGCATGAGCGCTACTTTCATTTCTATTTCATATTTAATGGAGTGAAATCATAATGATATAAGGGTATATTATAATTCCAGTATAAAATCATATATAATAACATTAACTACATCCTTTATAGGTCCCACATATGGCATTAATGAATCAAATCACTTTGAGGGGGCGGTAGTCCGCACTTCCTAAGATGAAGATATCGCGTTTACCCATAATGGAAACCATAAAGGTATTCCATAAATAAAAAATATATAATCTTAAGGAAAAAATAAAAATATTATATATCATATATAAATATAGTGTCATATTAATGGCCACCTTTGATGGTGTTAAAAGAATATTGAACAATCATCGTTTTGTGAGGCAGTAATTCGCCATCCACAGAAAGAGTATGTTCTTTAACCATTAGACGGAGGTGTGTGAAAGTGTACCTCAAATACTTCTTATAAAAACATCCTAGTATATTTAATATACTGGTTTTGTTACAAAAAAAAGTAATAAAAAGAGTTTAGGGGTTTGGCGAAGCAAAATAAAACAAAAGTACACAAGGGAAGACATTACCTTTAAATCGAGTAACTCTCTTTGATTTGAGCTCAAAGGCTTCCTTGGAAAGGATTATGCCCAAATTGAGGCTTCAACGATGAAGAGAGGTATGTGTAGACATTAAATGGTTAGGTTTTGGACGATCCAAAGGCTTGAGAGGTGTGTGTAAGGTGGTAGAGGTGGGGGCCTTTTATAAGAGGAGACAAGGGGCACTCTTGGAAAGTTATAAAATATTACTTTATTATAAAATGATATTCGGATTTTAAATGTCCCAAAAGGATATATTTCTAGGATAAGGTGATAATGTATCTAAATCCTCCCATATAATAGGATTGTGACAAGTGTAAGACTTAGTTTTCGCCCTATCTTCTCATTTTATTTAAATCATTCATTTATGAGGTAATTACTGCATCATCACGGTGTCATAAATGAATTAATTTATTTAATGTATAAAAATTATAAAAAAACTATCATGATGTAGGAAATATTTTTATCTTTACAATTAATATTTATAGTCAAAAATACGACTTATATAACCCCATGTAAAAAAATTTTTAGTAAAACAACACATGTTTGTGAGATTTTAATTTTAACTTTAAATAAAAATTTATTAATGTCATTTTCCTACCAAATTGGCTCCATGGGGTCCCCAAGTTTACCCATGGATTGTCTTGGTCGGCCATGACACATACAATAAGGGTAGGACATGTGTAAAGGTCATTTCATATTATTATAACATTATCTTTACCTTAAATTACACTAATTACCTCTAATCGCGATTAAAAACTTAAGAGTTACTATTTACCAAAAAATTATTTTAATCCCATTGAACCAAATTTTACATCCTAATGACAACCATGTATGTCAGATTTTTTAAATTCAAACCAAATAAGTGGTAAAGTTTCATTTAAACGAAAAAACAGTTTTTAAACTACCACTTAGTGGTTTCACTATTCATCAAAAATTGGAGTTTTTCAGAAAAATACAAAAACTTCCCCCTAAGATATATTTGATATTCAGAAATAAAAAATGATGTCTATTTTATAAAATTCAATACATATAAGTTACATTAGTTAATTTAATAATTAATTCCTACTGTCAGAACAAATAACGTGTTTTTATGAAACAATATATATCACAAGATTGACACTAGTTTAAGTCCAATTTCAAACTGAAATTAATTCCAAGGACCAATATTGGATTAAATGGTAAAACTATATTCTAATTTCACTTTAAAACCAATTAAAAATATAATCTAATCATATAAATAAATTAGATTAAAAAGAGGTTTTTAATTAAAATACATCATTTTTCATTATTCATTAAAAAAATGAACTTTATCGGAAAAATACCAAAAATTTACACAAAGTAAATTTTGATGTCCCGATTCTAAAGAAGAATTTTATTTTGTCAAATATAACATAGAAAATTTTCAAAATGTGGATTTAAAAGAGGTTTTTCATCAAAAGCTGGTTAATCGACCTTTTAAATAATATTATAATGTTTACGCTTAAAATTGGATTCATTCGCATTTTTAATCCTCTAACATTTATTGTAAAAAGTAAAAATATTTTAAAAACATATATAATCATTTTTTAGTTGGTTCTGTTCATTTTTGTCATTACAACGACTAGGTGTTAACTACCATTTAAAAATAAATTATTTTATTATTAGAGTGCAACGTAAGATTCCAAAGGAACTCATTGTTGCGTATTGGGTAATCCATCAAGAATAGCGTTCCCATTAAATTAATATTAACATTTTATTCACAAATAGGGATAAATATAAAAATTCCATATTCTTTATTTACCTGGGGCGTTACATCCTTCCCCCCTTTTGGGAATTGCGTCCTCGCAATTTTAAAATTGGGCTCGGAAACATCATTGAAAATCCCACATCAGAACAAGAGTCAGTAAAACAATCACTTTAAAATAAAGAAAGAGAAGTACAAAGGTCACCCGAGTTAACCCATACTAGGATTCCATGTAGGAAAGCATGGATATGGAGGAAAAAACAAAGGGTCATCTTCTGAGGGAGAGTGATAGTAAACATGTCTAGGAGAAAGTTAACCATAAAAAAATCACAAACTTGTGATGGGTTAAACCTTATTCGATTCCCCAGTAGGAAAAGTTAACAGACAAAATTTTTGTTTTAAGTTACTCTTCATTGAGGAATTTATTTTTGAGCATAACTGAATCATAATGAAACATACTTACTTGTCACTTAGACTTTCAACTTTTACTAGATTCCTTAATCAAACTCATATTTTCTCCAAAAGACGAGTATTTAGGAAGACTTGTTCGCATTAAGAGTACTATAATCAACTTCTTGAGAATCACCTAATCCACAAAAGAGAACTATATATTTCCCATGTCTTTAGATCTCAACCAAAACCAAACCAAAAAGTTTAGGATGAGATCAGATAATTCCCAAAAAGGATATTTTTTTTACAAAAAGAAAAGCTACTCCTAATCTCCAAAATTTGTCAAACAAAACCCAAAGTTCAATGAAGACCATTAAATAAACAACTATCCATAAAATTTCTCAAAGTAATCCAAACTAAGATTGAAACCCAAATCTATGAAGGATTTAATCACATAGTCTTCCAAGATAAATCCTAAAATTTATCTCCAAATAACACCAGTTACTCTTAAAGTCTCACATTGAAAAGTAATTAACCTAATCACATATCCTCCATGATAGGTTAATCATTTCCGTAGATAACCCAAAATCAACTTATTCTTGATTACTAAAATCATCTAACTAAAAAGAATTAGTCAAACTAACCAGAGAATTTACGTAGTCCAGTGGTAGGTGATAAATACCAGTCGCACTTTGGTTGTGGGTTCGATTCCCGCAGCTTTGTCCGATGCGACGGGTTGTCACACGGTCTGCGTGTTGTCCTTTTTAAAAAACTATATAATTCTTAAAACATTCCCCAAAACGAGATAAAATCTTCAACAATAATCATAACATATTTTAACCTCATGTTTATCTCATGCCTTTCATTTTCCATCATAACATATAATAACCCATAATTACATCAAAAGTAAGGATTATATAAACTCTAATTGTTACCTTTATAATTGTTACCTGAACTTTCGCATTGATTTGTCATCTCGTACATGATGCATTACAGAACATACCAAGGTTCAAGTGGTTGATCATGACTCCTTGATAGTTGGTTTAGAACAACCATGAGTTTCCTCATTGAATCCCCCATTTCATCCAGTCTCTTAATCAGAGAACCACCACAGTTTCCTTCAAACCTGTTGTCACTTTGGTGCCAGCGAGATCCATCCATTCACTAAAAACAGAAATGTCAGTGTGAGTATATCAACAAAACCATCATGTAATAATGAGGAAGATACACAATAAGATATACTTACTCATTCAATTTATCTAAAACTGGGACTCTTTCTAAAATCCTAACCATTATGGTAATGTCACTTATGCTTAGAGAATACCCTAACCTATAAAGTTATCTAAAACGACCTCTGATACCAACTATAAAGCCCCGACCTTAAACCTTACTTAATATTGAATTAAATGAATAATTCACATTGAGGATCTTTCCAGGTTTAGAGTTTTAGAGAATTAGGACATAACTATTACATCTCAAAAGATTACAAAGTAGAGACCTCTACTCAGTTCCCATTTTTTCACAAAATAAAAACTCTTGAACAAAAGACTCATGTCTAGTTCCTTGTTTTAGACAGCCTGACATTTCCTTGATCCCATCCTTGACCCTATTCAACTTTATGTCCTGTGAAAAACATTTCAAAGAAATTAGGATGAGCATAAAAAGCTTATTAAGGGTTATAACAATACGGAAAGAAAACATCAGTCCATGTATACATAAGAATCAATGAAATCATACTTTACTCATAAAACATAAGAACTTTAACATACCTCATGAAATCATAAGATTTACGAATAACTCATAGAAATCATAAGACATAAAGGTAACTTGATGCATTCATAACATTCTTACGTAGGGAGTAACCCTCTTGGTTACGTTTGGAATACCCATCACAGTATATTCCCTAAATCTCTTCGGAGAAACCTTAACGTTTAACCCCTTCGCGTTACCCAATGCATTCGAGAACTATATCGGGCTCACCCGCCCTTATTTTATCACGGAACCAACCGTCTTAATAAAAAATGCCCAAGAACCATAACATAATCATAGCACATAACTTAAGCATAAAGTAAAGATAACATTCCCACATTGAAATAACAATATAACATTTTAAGATATTGAATCCATTCTAAAAAACCATTTTCAAAACCATTTAAAACATTTAATAAAGAGATTTTTGAATCAAAGTGTCCCATACCACTTTGAAGCTTTTAACATTTTACACCATTAATATCCATATAAATAAATCCTTGAAACCATTTTGAAAACATGGATATTAATGAGAAATATTTATAATAATAAATCATTAAAACATTTAAATTGATATTTTAGTTAAAGGGTTTTTAACAAAATGAGAGACACTTGAATACAATAATTAAGGAATAACATTTAATCATAACTTTATAATATCATGAGAATAAAGTGATTCAGGATATAATATTCCAAAGGACAGTATATACACCATATAAGAGTGAATTGGTGCATAACAATAATGAAGTCTCAGTAGAAATGTAAAATGAGATAAAATCTCTTATAAAGAAGGTATCCTTAAATTAAGGATAAATAAATCTCATAATTATGTGTGACAAACATAAATACACCCAATATAAGTGGATATTAAGTGTAAAACAATCAAAGGTCATTAAAACATATTCAAAGGATGACATATTCAATAACTACATATTGAACCCAAAGAAAACAAAATTGGGTTAAGAAGTTCCCTTGGTAAAATTCGACACCCTAACGGCGTCACTTTAAAATTCATAAAATTAGTTGATGAGGGAGAAAATGGTATCTCATCAATTGGACATAAAATTTACATCAATAAGGATATATAAGAACATATACCAACATAAAAAGATGTAAATTAAAAGACATAACAAAATAAGTCTTTTTAAAAGAGGAGTGTGAAAGGTTCCCTTACCGATTTGGGAAACTTTCAAAACGTACACCCCATGAAATAAGGGTCATGAAATGAAGATGTAACTACCCATAAATGAGAGTATATTATACTAATAGTAAAATAATGGGCAGTATATACACCACACAAAAAGGAAATAGTGTCCAATGTAGCATGAATCTCACGGGAATAAAAAGTGAGATGAAAATCCCCTTATGAAAATTCGGGAGCTTAACGGTGCCACATAAAACTTCCAAAAATGGATTGATGAGATCAAAAAGGGTCTCCCATCACATGAACATAAAAAGTACATAGATAGGAATATAAAAGAACATCCTCCAACATAAGAAATTGGATCATAAAATAAATGACATAAAAGAAAGTACTTGCAAAGAAAGAGAGAGGTAGGATCCCTTACCTCGTGTCCGACTTGACACGATCGTTCTTTATTCTCCTGAATAATAAACTAGAGTTAATTTATACTTACTTAAGAAACCTTTTTATGTTTATAATTCCTTTTATATAACTTATTTCCATGTTATAAATGTTATGTAATCATTTAATTTAATAAAGTTCGTTTTGTCGATATTTGGTACTTAAGTCAAAAATGGACTTCTTATAATTACTTGTTGTTTATGTGGTCAAAGATTCATTATATCCAGAATTATATTCATTATTTGGATATTATATATTTCATATATATCCATAATATACATCTATTTATAATAGTACATAACATTTAGAGGTAAGAAATGAAATGCACCATTCATGGAGACGGTAAGTCGTATATACGCATGAGCGCTACTTTCATTTCTATTTCATATTTAATGGAGTGAAATCATAATGATATAAGGTTATATTATAATTACAGTATAAAATCATATATAATAACATTAACTCCATCCTTTATACATCCCACATATGGCATTAACGAATCAAATCACTTTGAGGGGGCGGTAGTCCGCACTTCCTAAAATGAAGATATCGCGTTTACCCATAACGGAAACCATAAAGGTATTCCATAAATAAAAAATACAGAATCTTAAGGAAAACATAAAAATATTATATATCATATATAAATATAGTGTCATCTTAATGGCCACCTTTGATGGTGTTAAAAGAATATTGAACAATCATCGTTTTGTGAGGCAGTAATTCGCCATCCACAGAAATAGTATGTTCTTTAACCATTAGACGGAGGTGTGTGAAAGTGTACCTCAAATACTTCTTATAAAAACATCCTAGTATATTTAAGATACTGGTTTTGTTACAAAAAAAAGTAATAAAAAGAGTTTAGGGGTTTGGCGAAGCAAAATAAAACAAAAGAACACAAGGGAAGACATTACCTTTAAATCGAGTAACTCTCTTTGATTTGAGCTCAAAGGCTTCCTTGGAAAGGATTCTGCCCAAATTGAGGCTTCAAAGATGAAGAGAGGGATGTGTAGACATTAAATGGTTAGGTTTTGGACGATCCAAAGGCTTGAGAGGTGTGTGTAAGGTGGTAGAGGTGGGGGCCTTTTATAAGAGGAGAGGAGGGGCACTCTTGGAAAGTTATAAAATATTACTTTATTATAAAATGATTTTCGGATTTTAAAGGTCCCAAAAGGATATATTTCTAGGATAAGGTGATAATTTATCTAAATCCTCCCATCTAATAGGATTGTGACAAGTGTAAGACTTATTTTTCACCCTATCTTCTCATTTTATTTAAATCATTCATTTATGAGGTAATTACTGCATCATCACGGTGTCATAAATAAATTAATTTATTTAATGTATAAAAATTATAAAAAAACTATCATGATGTAGGAAATATTTTTATCTTTATAATTAATATTTATAGTCAAAAATACGACTTATATAACCCCATGTAAAAATTGTTTTAGTAAAACAACACATGTTTGTGACATTTTAATTTTAACTTTAAATAAAAAGTTATTAATGTCATTTTCCTACCAAAGTGGCTCCATGGGGTCCCCAAGTTGACCCATGGATTTTATTGGTCGTCCATGACACATACAATAAGGGTAGGACATGTGTAAAGGTCATTTCATATTATTATAACATTATCTTTACCTTAAATTACACTAATTACCTCTAATCGCGATTAAAAACGTAAGAGTTACTATTTACCAAAAAATTATTTTAATCCCATTGAACCAAATTTTACATCCTAATGAAAACCATGTATGTCAGATTTTTTAAATTCAAACCCAATAAGTGGTAAAGTTTCATTTAAACGAAAAAACAGTTTTTAAACTACCACTTAGTGGTTTCACTATTCATCAAAAATTGGAGTTTTTCAGAAAAATACCAAAACTTCACCCTAAGATATATTTGATATTCAGAAATAAAAAATGATGTCTATTTTATAAAATTCAATACATATAAGTTACATTAGTTAATTTAATAATTAATTCCTACTGTCAGAACAAATAACGTGTTTTTATGAAACAATATATATCAAAAGATTGACACTAGTTTAAGTCCAATTTTAAAGTGAAATTAATTCGAAGGACCACTATTGGATTAAATGGTAAAAATATATTCTAATTTCACTTTAAAACCAATTAAAAAAATAATCTAATAATATAAATAAATTATATTAAAAAGAGGTTTTTAATTAAAATACATCATTTTTCACTATTCATTAAAAAAATGAACTTTATCGGAAAAATACCAAAAATTTACACAAAGTAAATTTTGATGTCCCGATTCTAAAGAAGAATTTTATTTTGTCAAATATAACACATAAAATTTTCAAAATGTGGATTTAAAAGAGGTTTTCCATCAAAAGGCGGTTAATCAACCTTTTAATGAATATTAGAATGTTTACGCTTAAAATTGGATTCATTCGCATTTTTTAATCCTCTAACATTTTCTTGATTATAATATTATATACATTATTAATTTATTAACCTTTAAATACATCCCACTTTTTTTGAATAATTGATATAGTGTCCTAGTAGTATTATTGTAACGCCCCGACCCCAAAATCCCAGAGTCGGTGCATTATTACGTATCATTGGAATGATCACAGAAGATCATGTCCCGGAAGACCAATCAGTTTAGTATCCTTGGAAGTACTGGATACATTCATAAGGTTTACATTACATCATAAAATGAAAAACTACAACAAAATTATTTCCATATACAACACTGAGATCTCATAGACTATCCCTGCAGTTCAGTCATAATATACTTCTTCACATCCAGGGAAAAATAAAACACAGAAAGGGGTGAGCTCAGATTCTCAGTAAGGATAAAAATATAGCGGAAACTTTCATAAATAAGCATAAAAATTTAAGGAAATGTATAAAACTAAAACAAAATCCTTTTAAACTTGAACTTTATCACAATATGGAAAAGATAAAATCAAATAACACCATTTACTTATTCACATGTATATTCAATTAGTCGAATAATCACATGCAATATCAATAGCCACTTTCATAATGATGGAATGCATAATTCCAGACTTTCATAACCACATAGTCAAGGCCTTGTGCCAATAATACAAATAAAATTTTGTCAAGGACTTGTTCCAATACACTATTTTGTCTCATGATACCTACGGATGCATTTAGGAGCTATAGTGGGCTCCACCCGTCACTTACTAAGTCCAATGCATTCCCCGTATGAAAAGGTTAAAACATAACGTAAACATTCGTAATAAGACTAGAATACGAAATGTCAATACTTTATCCATAAACCATGAATGGTATAAAAATAGAACATCCACAGTCAAACTTATCACAAAACCTTGAATACAATATGGAAGTTTTTTATCATAATAAATCAACTTCAAATAAACTTAAAATCCAACAAAGTATGTTGACATAGATGAAATCAAAACCTTTTTTAAAGAAATATCTCTTTCTATTTTGAAATCATTTAAGAGTAACATAATTATAAAGAAATAATTTATTTTGAAAATATTATTATAAGATTGTAAGGGATGCTTTGACGATGTTATAATGGTGGAAAATAGCTACACCCGCCGTATAAGTTAAAAAACATTCTTACCTTAATTTTGTCAAAAAGTTCATAAAATACCTTATTTGAAAAAAGATGGAAAGATTCTTTTAAAAACATATAAGGTCAAATAAGGGTATAAATTACTTTAACCCATAGTCTAGTAAATAGTAAAAATGTTTTGGAATACATTTTTAAGAAACATGGATGTGGATGACAAAGAGGTCTCAATAGATAATTACGTATAAACAACCTCGGATAATGAAGAGATTGTGAAATTAACCCTTACCTTGTACTTTTCCTTGGTCGAGGGTAGGTTAACCTCCTTTATAATGGTAAAATAATTGTTATTAAATTATACAAGAATCATATACATTAATATGATATCATATATGATCTTTAAACATTGCTTTGTTAATAATATCTTTGTAATATCATCGTTTCGGGTGTTAACTGATTTGTTTTCCATTATATGCTCTCTTATGTAAGTAAGTTTTGTTATTGATAGGACTTAACTTATTCATATTCAGAATTATATTAAGTTTTTAAACATTATTTTTAATCATCTAATAAAAATTAGTCTTGAATGGATACGATGAGGAATGAATCTCATCACGTTCGTGGAGATGGTAATCCGTACGTATGCACGAGCGATAATATCATTCTTTTGACATTAAAATAAAATATAATTGGATGGTATATAATATATACATAATAATTATCATGTTTTATTTATTATTTACATCAATTACACATCATTATTATACCCATCCAAATAATAATTTATTGAATAACAATTACACCACGACGTGGAGACGGTAAGTTGTACGTACGCACGTATGGTGACATGTCATTCAAAGGATGGATAGAATAATGAATACGGTTGTAAAATATTTATAAAAACATCACATTATATAGAATATACTGGAGTTATTATTTTATAATGGAAACAACAAAGAAAGAGGAAGTGTAAGAAGAAAGGAACTTGAAAGAGGTGATAAAATATTACCTCTTCTTTGGGTTCTTCTTTGTGATTTGATCAAAAGGGCCCCTTAGGTTGTCTTTTTGACTAAAGGAACGACTCTAAGATAAAGGGAGGACAGTTGATAGGGTATTTGGGCAGATTTTGGCCAATACTAATGGCTTTGAAGGTGTGAATTATAGATAAGGGGGAGTGCCCTTTTATAAGAGGGGTGAGGGGCACCTTAGGAAAAGCTAGAAATATTATTTTATAATAAAATAATTTTCGGTTTATAATGGATAAAAAATTAATTTTTTAAAGTATAAGGTGGGTATGGGTCTAAAACCACTCAACCAATAGCTTTTATACAGGTTTGGGTCACTATATTAACCTTATCTTTTAGATTTAACTCTTAGTTAAATAGTTTGACATTTACCATGTCTCTTTGTATTTTTATATTATATGGTTAATAAACTTACTATATACTTCCTAGAGAACCCCAAATGGTTCATTAATGATACAACTATAATTATGTAAGTCTTTTGGCTGAACTTTAGATTTTTTGTAATAGAATATCGATTAATAATATAATATTTGTTTTAAAAACTCTTTTATGTCAATTTTGACACTATTTGGTATTTTGTTTTTGCTAAATTCATAACAACATTATTACATCGAAACAAATTCCTATAACCAACCCTAATATGTCATATTAACCTAGAAAATTATTGTAATTCATTAAATTATCAAATCACATTTATTTTGATATTTATAATATCAATTATTTTAATATTTCATTAATTAGGTAATTACTGCATCATCATTGTGTCATAAATAAATTTAATTATTTAATGTCTTAAAATTATAAATAAAATACCATTATGTATATAAATACCCATACTTTACATAAATTGTTAGTACTTCAAAATTGAAGTACACGTATTACAACATATAACCAAACCATGAAAGGACCGTATAGGTATAGTGTCTTTAGAAACCCGGAAACATAAACAACTGGTTCATAAAGTGTCTACACTGTCTCCCATTTATTTCACCATATCTGTAGTCCTGTTTGGAATATCTTACTTAATAACCTTCTTCATGACCTGGGGAAAGAAAACATACAAAATGGTGAGCTCAATTGCTCAGTAAAGGTAAACAAAAGAAATATCAATCACATCATATTCATAAGAACATAACATTTTGGAAATCTTAACCTGCAAAAGAGATCATAATTTCATAACATGGGATAAATCATGGTAGTGAAATGTAATCACAATAATCATAACTTAAAACATGAAGCTTTGTGGCATACACACATAATCATAGAGAATCATTTCTTATTAGTCAAGACTCATTGCCAAGACTCTCTTAGTGGACAAAGTCCATTTCTGAACCGAGTTCATTCCTCGTTTCAGTCCTATTTCACTGAACCAGTTTAACCTGCCGTTCCAGCCATGTCTATCTCATGAGATATAAAATCTTTAACCAATGCATTGGAGGGAGATATAGTTCCCACACATCTCATAATGATACCATTCTTATGTGTTCCACAAAATCATAAACCATACATCATAGCATAACCCATGTAATAAAAATGGGATTTTTAAACATCGTGACATCATAAAACAATTCATATAAGATAAAGGAATTCATAAAAATAATTTCATCACAACATAATAAAATCAATGTAATAATAGGGATTGAAACAAAATTCTTTATTATCTTAGATGGAAAATAATTTTGATAAAACACTTGAACTCCATTCTTGAGGAAAATATCCTTTCTACTTCAAAAACACTTTTCCTTTATTAACATGTCATACAATTCTAAACTAAAAGAAGTTGATTAAAAATAAACTTGAAAACTTATAAAGGAAGCTTCTTGTAAATAATGTTTTAAAAATCCATTCATGCTGTGTAAGTTAAAAAAACATTCTTCTCGTACTTTTGTCGGAAAAGTCAAAAAGTACCTCGTACGAAAAACGACAAAAGATTCCTTTCATATCTTTTTCTAAAAACTCACCGAAGGGTAAAATTGGATTTAAACAATTGTAGGTGGATGGAAGTATTATTACATATTTAGGAAACATGTATGTGGATGATAAAATACACCCTAGTAAATTCCAAAGTATAAACAATCTCGGATAAAAATGAGATTGTGATATTTCCCTTACCTTAGGTCCGATTTGCTTCGTAAGTGTCCGAACCTCCTGTATAATGATTTAAATAATGTCATTGACTTATTCCAGAGTCATACTAATTGTTATGATATCATATATGGTCATATTATTAGCTTATTATTAGTAATATTTCATTGCTACTTGTTATTCGGGTGTTTATTACTTTTTGTTCTTATGCATGTTTTGTCGAATAAATTATTATTCTTCTTTTTAGGTTATAGATACCTCATTTACAGAATGGTATTAGTTTAATATATATCATATTTATTCACTCAATTCATTTATGTAATCATTATGTAATGAAAATCATGTAGAACGAGTCACATCACATCGTGGAGATGGTATTCCGTACGTACGCACGAGCGATGATATCGTTCTCATGATCGTGGAATTGTATTGGAGTGTATGTATACTATTTCAGAATCTATATCACTTTACAATAATCATATATATTCATTATTTACACCATTATACCCATCCAAGTAAGGTGGTGGTGTAAAATAGATTACACCACGGCGTGGAGACGGTATTTCGTACGTACGCACGCGCGGTGATTTTGTTTTCCATAGGATGGATAGATGGTGAAATAGGGTTGTTTAATACTTATAATAACATATAAGTATATGAGTGATACTGATGTTATTAATTCACAATGAAACAACTAAATAAGAAGAAGTGGAAGAAGAAATAAAGTTGAAAGAATCGGTAACGGACATTACCTCTTCTTTGAAGCGCTTCTTTGAGACCTCCTTTTAGGGAACTAAAATTGGTCTTTGAAGAAGACCATGACCTCTATGATCTTTCTAGGGAAGTGTAGAGGATAAATTGGCAGGGTTTGGCCGATCTTGAAGGCTCAAACTGGTGTGAGGAAGAGAGGGAGGAGGTTCCCTTTTATAAGGGAGGAGAGGGGCACCTTTGGAAAAACTAAAAATATTATTTTATTATAAAGCCATATTCGGTTTTAAATAGCTCCAAATTGATTTATTTAGAATCTAAGGCGGGGATGGGTCGAAATAATCTCATCCAATAGAATTTGGACAAGTTTAGTTTACTATTTTAACCTTATCATATAGATTTAACTTTAAGTTAGATAATTTTACTTTTATCGTGTATTTTTGTGTTCTTACACTATAAGGTTAATAAACTTACTATAACAAGCCAAATGAACCCCAAGTTGTTTATTATTAATATATATAACCTTATCTAAGTCATTTGGCCGAACCTTAGATTTTTAGGAATAAAATAACAATTAATAATATAATATTTGTTTTAAAAACTATTTTATTTCAATTTTGGCACTATTTAGTAATTGATTTTTGTGAAAATCATAACATAATGATTAGTTCGAAAAAAGTTAATTAAATCAATACTAACATGTCATATTAACCTATAAAATTAGTGGAATTCATAAAAAGTCTCAAATTACATTTATTTGGGTATTTATAACATCAATTATGTCAATATTTCATTAATAAGATAATTACTGCATCATCTTTGTGTCATAAATAAATTAAATTATTTAGTGTCTAAAAATTATAAATAAAATACCATTATGTAGGAAATCGTTTTAGATTTCTAATTAATATTTATAGTCAAATTTATCTTATGTATAACCCTATATTAAAAATTATTTACTTTTTAAACTTTGATTTTAACTATTTTAACCCTTCTTTAAATAAATTAATAATAAATGTCCTAATCTAATCCAAGTGGGCCTAAATGGTCATATTTTATTCCTAAGGTTGTTTTTGGTCTAATTAAACTTATCCAATAGAATTAGGACATGTTTTATGGTAATAATAATATCATTTGTACCCTTAATTACCCTATTTACTTTTAACCGTGGTAAATAAAAGTAAAAAGTTACTATTCACCAAAAATTATTTTCATCTCATTGAACCACATTTTACTTACTGACATCAACCGTGTCTCTCGGATTTTTAAAATTCCACTCATAGAAGCGGTAAAATTAAGTTTTATGTAAATTTGCAAATTCTTCTAGGAGGTGGGTAAAAGACGGTGAAAAGTTCAATAAAATTTTTATATATCTAAAATTATTATAAAATTACTCCAATGAATTACATTGAAGTTATATAGGTGTTATGTATAAATTTTGACCTTAAATAAATTTAAATAAAATAAATAATTATTTAAATAAAAATTCGGTTTTAAACCATAACTCAGTGTTTTTCACTATTCATCAAAAATTGAAAGTTTTCAGAAAAATACCAAAAATTCACCCTAAGCTAATTTTGATATTCCAAATCCAAAAATTAAGTCCATTTTGAAAGATAAAATTTATAAAATTTCAAATAGTGTGTATTACTATTCATAACTGCTAATTTGATTGGTTGTGGTGTGTTAGAACTCGAAGTTGCATACAAAACACGCTACTGTATTATTCAAAGAGAAGCGTACCGTGGAAGCTTGGGGTGTTACAATTATAAATGTATATTTCATTTTTTTAGTTGAATATTCATTACATTGCAGAAACACATTCTTGAGGACTGTAATAGTTTAGTGCCTTTGGAAACTTGGAACACATTCGTCTAATTTGGGGAAATATTTGGTGAAAGATCTTCAACATCTCCCATAAATATCTTCCCCTTTAGTAATTCTTCTTAAAAATATCTTTATAACCATGGTAATGGAAACATTAGAAAGGGTGATCTTAGATTCTCAGTAAGTGTAAACATAAAATATATATATGCATATCGTGAGTATAAGGGTATGAGAATAGGCGCATAACATTTGAAAAGAAAATACTACATATCAAATATCATAATCTTAAATCATGGAATTCAATATTTTAATTTCATAAGACATGAATTATATGTGAACCAATATTGTAATCCATGAAAGCATAACATAATAATATGACATGGAATTGTGGAAGAAACTTAAATGTGTCATATCATTCCTTATAAGTCAAAGCGCATTACCAAAACATATTAGGTAACACCATGGGGATACTCAGACTAGGATGGATACACCACCATCCCCATTCAAATTCCTTCCATTTTATGGGTTTGGGTTTCCCCATCTTCCCATAGTGAATCAAGCATGTTGAATTGTTTCCCATCATTATCTCATGAGATATATATCTTTACCCAATTCATTAGAGGAAATATAGGCCTCACCCATCACATAATTAAAACCATATATATGTGTTACACAGTAACTTAATTCATTTATCAAATCAAAACCCATGGGAAGAAATGGGTTTCGTAAACTTCATTCAATCATAACATAACCCATGGAAAAAAATGAGTTTTAAAAATAACATTCCATCATAAAAATAAAACTACCATATAAGTAATAGGGATATTGTATTTGAAAAATATTCCCATTAAAGAATAATTAATTTCAAATAATTTAATAATATAAGGAATATAATTTTGAGAGATCACTTGAAAATAAATCTTGAGTAAAATAATCTTTCTCCTTTGAAAACATTTTCCTTTCTTAAAAGAAAACAAAAATTTAAAATAAATAAATTTCAATGAAAATAACCACGTAATATTTTAAGGTAATATTCAAATCATTAATTTTTCATTAAAGTGGAAAAATAAATTTATTCTATATACGCTTAAAAACACCCCTCTCATACTTTTACTGGAGAAGTCAAAAATTACCTCGTCGGGAAAATGAAAAAAAGATTCCTTTGAAACTGTTTAATAAATATTCAAAGGTGGATAAAAATTTATTTAAAAATTATATAAGAATAGTAAAAAAATTGGAATACATTTTTTAAGAAACATGGACATGGAAGATAAATATTCAATAATAGATAAATATGTATAAATAATACCGAATAAAATGAGATTGTGAAATTAACCCTTACAACTTTATAATTAGAAAATTCGTGTTATTAATGAAATAAATAAAAATATATGGATATAATAATACAATAATATTCAAAATTATACTCATAAAAAACACTCATGGGTAGTATATACACCTCGTAGAATAACTAAATAGTGTATAAGGCATGTGTCGCACAAAAATAAAAGTGAGACAAAAATCCATTATCTTATGTTATGGCTCTTTTAATGGCCATAAAAACATCAGGTATAATAAATACAAGTTTATTATACATATAATATATATTCTTATTCTTATATATAATACCATATATGATTTTATTATGACTTTTTATTACCCATTTATTAACAATTCCATGTTAATGTTACGCTTCATGTAATATCTTCATTGTTTTCCGCTTGTGTTTTGATTTTTCATATTTTTGTTCCTCTTTATTATATAATGATTTCATTATATAATGAAGTATAAAAATGATATAAATATCATATATAGTCATTATATATGTATTTATAATAATCTATAAAAGATAGAATTATAAATTTAAACACATCATTCAGGTAGATGGTAGGTCCTACGTACTCATGGACATTGTTTCCATTTTCACGTTGTATTGAAAGAGAGAAGGTAAATGAAATATATATAATATCATTCCGGTAGAATTATTATGTCATATATATCATATTAGTTCACTAAAACCATCCTTAATAAATTCCATGTAAAGTCTGAACGAATCACATCACTTTATGGTGGCAGTAGTCCACATTTCCCCAAACGAAGTTATCGTATTTTCACAAAATAGAAATAAGGAAGGTATAAGTTATATAAAAATTAAATAAGCATAAAAAATTTAAATATCATATATATCATATAGAAACTGAAATTATAACATTATTACATACCTTGATGGGTGTCAATCGAAGAATAGACAACATAGGTTCGCGAGATGGTAGTCCTCTATACAAATAAACGATGATTGCATATACTATTTGATGGATGTGTGTGTGATTGTAGGTTAAAAAATTAATATAAAACCATATAAGTATATTTAGGATGCTGTGTTTATTATATAAACTTTAAAAATAATAATTTCAGGGGTTTATGGAATAAATAAAACAAAAACATTCGTTGAAGAATGCTACCTCTTCTTTGGGTATCTAATTTTTTTTTCACAAAAGGAATTATTTAGGTGAAATTATGCCCAAATTAAGGATTCTAGAATTAATTTAGGGAAAATTTTAAGATATTTGGGAATATTTTGGTAGAACCAAATAGGTTCTTAAGTGTTAATAGAAGAGAATAATATGTTCCCTTTTAAAAGAGAGGGAATAGGCACTATTTGTATTTCTTAAAAGATTAATTTATAAAAAAGTAAATATCTATGAAAACACATAAAAATGGAAATTTATTGGAATATAATATGTTTTAGGGTAAGAATAAAGTAAAATGTTAAATTTTAGACATGTTTTGTTTTAATTTTATTCCTTAACATTTTGATTATCCCTTAGTTAAATAATTTAAATTTTAATTATGGTATCAACTGTATCAATACTATATGGTTGATATTTTTAATTATAAGGTGTAAATAGAACCATAAATATTATATTTATGAAATTTTATACCATTATTTATGTATTTTTAATTATTTATGTTTTTTAGCTAAGTTAATAAATTATAATTTTTATAAAATATCATTAGTGTAAATTTTTATACTATTCATTACATTAATTTTATGAAAATAAATATGATAAAATAACTTCTAACCAATTCATTTAATACACTAATAATATTTTATATTAACCTATAAAATTCATTTGGTGAATTAATTAAGTAAATTTTAATTATTTTAATATTTACAATATCATTTAATTGTCTGTTTCATTAATTGAATAATTACGAGATCATTATTATATAATTGTTTATGATAAATATTTTTCCATTGAAATTTAGAAATAAAATTTCATGATGTGTAAAAATATTTCAAATTTCCTAATAATATACACAGTTTAGAATATAATCAATTTATCCTTGTATGAAAAATATTATACTTATTAAAAGTAATAGTGAGACATTTTGTCACTCTCTTTGATTTTATTAATATCCTAGTATTTTTATGTAATAGTGCCCTTTAAATTATCACATTTATATACTTATGTGTTTAGGTTCTAATTAAATTCATCCAATATAATTTTTTAAGTTATATCATCATTTTATAATCCTTATCACTTTTATTTTTAACTAAATTATCAAATTTTTCCCATCACTCTGGTAAAAAATATTAACAATGTCACTATTCCTATTATTCAAAAATAAAAGGGATATATTTAATAAATTTTTAGTTTATGATTAAAAATTTGGAATCCCTTTTTTGAAATTCAATTCATTTAATTTTATAAAATTAATTAAAAATTAATCTCGTAGAAGCAGATGAAACAATGTGTTTTTAAAGTAAAAAATGTTCAAAACTTTGGAATATTTTTATATACAATTTCAATGTGTAATTGATTCCAAATAACTAAATTAGATTAATTCATATAAAATTTATCTAATTACACTTTTAAAACCAATCTAAAAAATAATTTATCACTATAAATTATTTAGATGAAAAAGATGTTTTTAATTAAAATTGAGTATTTTTTCACTCTTCCTCAAAACATGAAACTTAACATAAAAATTAAAAAATAAATAAAATGATATCCTGATTTCAAAGAAGGAGATTATTTATTTAAATATAATTTATAAAAGTTTCAAAATTTGTTGTTAAAACAAGTTATCCATCAATATGAGACAAATCTATCTTTTTAGAAAAATACTTCTTTTATGTGTAAAATTGTATTTCTTCTCATAACATGTATAGAAAGCAAATAATATGAATTTAAAACATTATATTGAATACTATATATGTATATATATCATCAATATAATACGATAATTTTTATTTTTTTAATTTATTGGTATAAAACACACATGTGCACATTTAAATATTTTTTTTAGAAAAACATATCCTTTTATTTTCAAAAGGGTTTTAAATTTTATAATTAATTTTTAAAAGAATTATATATTCATGTGTAAAAAATAATTTTTTAATTTATTTAATCTTATTCATATCACTAATTCTAAAGGATAATTTATAATTTTCTTGATTAATATTTACAATGATAAAATGATGTTTTATAAAAACTCTACTTACACATAACACAAGATAAGACGGTGTTGCGTGTAATGAACGTTATTAAAGAAATAAAATTATTTAAAATATATATATTTTTCAAAAAAATATTGGGGTTTCACATTCTACCACCCTTAAAATTAATTTCTCTATCAATTTTTTTTGGGATTATCAATGGTTTAATAATTGAGAATTCATCTCCTAGAAACCCACATCGTAAAAATTAATACTAAAAATTAATTTAAAAAATAAGTTTGGGAACTTAACAGTTACCCAAAGTAACTCATAAATAGGTTTCCACATAGGATAACTATGTTTCAAGTGAAAACATGGACAAGGAATAGAAATTTAACTATCTAGTTTTGATGGAGAGTGATGAGAACATCTTGAAGATAAGTTAATGACCACAAAATCATATACCAAATAGATCATAAAAAGTTCATTGATATCACGATAAATGACGATATTAGGATAAAATTTTATTTTAAAATAATTTTAGAAGATATAATTACATGATTTCATATCATAAGTAAAATTTCACTCAATGGTCGTCCCTTGATCAATTTCCACTTCTTCTCTTACTCCAAGAAAAGATGAAGTGGAAATTGTACTGACTGAAGAACTAGTGGATCATAAGATACAAAATGGGATGATAATTCATTCCATCTATCTATAGTTATCATCACAAAAAATGGTTATAACATGTTATAAAATAAGAATAAATCTTCTTATTATGAATCATTAATCTCTAAAACCACTTCCAAATTTCAACATAAACAATTTTATAAATGGATAACCTTATAAACATTAAAAAATAGTTATATCACAAATAATGAAAATAATGTAACTAATTATTGAAAATAAAATCATTATTAATCCCCCAAAAAACATTATGTCTCTCTTAATTATCACGCTCCAAACAAATTAAGAACATTATCATGTATTCACTAGAGACATAGTAATAAAATGAATTACTATAAAAGATTAGTGAAAACAAGAATCCAATAAAAAATCTTTCCTATCACCATAAATACAACCCAAAACATGATATCATAAACCACATTGCAGAATTATCATTCCCATGGTCATCGATATTAACCAATTTATTTTATCAAAATCAAACCTCTCTGTATTTCATTATCCCTAAATCATGCACATATTAAGGGTTATCCATCCCTTAATCATGTGTTTTCCAAAAATACCACTTTACCACCTCAATCAAATTTCATGGATACCAGTACCATTCATCATATACTCTAAAATCCTTATTTAAAAGCTAAAATGGACTAATACTATAAAGCCCCGAGCTTAAACCTTACTTAATATTGAATTAAATGAATAATTCACATTGAGGATCTTTTCAGGTTTAGAGTTTTAGAGAATTAGGAAATAACTATTACATCTCAAAATATTACAAAGTAGACACATCTACTCAGTTCCCATTTTTTCACAAAATAAAAACTCTTGAACAAAAGAGTCATGTCTAGTTCCTTGTTTTAGACAGCTTGGCATTCCCTTGATCCCATCCTTAACCCTATTCAACTTTATGTCCTGTAAAAAACATTTCAAAAAAATTTGGATGAGCATAAAAAGCTCAGTAAGCATTATAACAATACAGAAAGAAAACATCAGTCCATGTATACATAAGAATCAATGAAACCATACTTTACTCATAAAACATAAGCACTTCAACATACCTCATGAAATCATAATATTTACGAATAACTCATATAAATCATAAGACATAAAGGTAACTTGAGTAATTCATAACATTCTTACGTAGGGAGTAACCCTCTTGGTTACGTTTGGAATACCCATCACTGTATATTCCCTAAATCTCTTCGGAGAAACCTTAATGTTTAACCCCTTCGCGTTACCCATTGCATTGGAGAGCTATATCGGGCTCACCCGCCCTTAGTTTATCACGGAACCACCCGTCTTCATAAACAATGCCCAAGAATAATAACATAATCATAGCACATAACTTAAGCATAAAGGAAAGATAAAATTCCCACATTTCAATAACAATATAACATTTTAAGATATTGAATCCATTCTAAAAACCCATTTTCAAAACCATTTAAAACATTTAATAAAGAGATTTTTGAATGAAAGTGTCCCGTACCACTTTGAAGATTTTAACATTTTACACCGTTAATATCCATATAAATAAATCCTTTAAACCATTTTGAAAACATTGATATTAATGAGAAATATTTATAAGAATAAATCATTAAAACATTTAAAATGATATTTTAGTTAAAGGGTTTTTAACAAAATGAGAGACACGTGAATACAATAATTGAGGAATAAAATTTAATCAAAAATTTATAATATCATGAGAATAAAGTGATTCATCATATAATATTCCAAAGGACAGTATATACACCATATAAGAGTTAATTGGTGCATAATAACAATGAAGTCTCTATAGAAATTTAAAATGAGATAAAATCCCTTATAAAGAAGGTATCCTTAAATTAAGGATAAATCAATCTCATAATTATGTGTGACAAACATAAATACACACAATATAAGTGGATATTAAGTGTAAAAAAATCAAAGATCATTAAAACATATTCAAATAATGACATAATCAATAACTACATGTCGAACCCAAAGAAATCAAAATTGGGTTAAGAAGTTCCCTTGGTAAAATTCGACAGCCTAAAGGCATCACTTTAAAATTCATAAAATTAGTTTATGAGAGAGAAAATGGTATCTCATCACTTGGACATAAAATTTACATCAATAAGTATATATAAGAACATATCCCAAAATAAAAAGATGTAAATTAAAAGACATAAAAAAATAAGTCTTTTTAAAAGAGGAGTGTGAAAGGTTCCCTTACCGATTTGGGAAACTTTCAAAACGTACACCCCATGAAAGAAGGGTCATAAAATGAAGATATAACTACCAATAAATGAGAGTATATTATACTAATAGTAAAATAATGGGAGTAAATACACCACACAAAAATGAAATAGTTTCCAATGTAGCGTGAATCTCACTGGAATAAAAAGTGAGATGAAAATCCCCTTATGAAAATTCGGCAGCCTAACGGCGCCACATAAAACTTCCAAAAATGGATTTATGAGATCAAAAAGGGTCTCTCATCACATGAACATAAAAAGTACAGAAATAGGAATATAAAAGAACATCCTCCAACATAATAACATGAAGCATAAAAGAAATGACATAAAAGAGAGTACTTGCAAAGAAAGAGGGAGGTAGGATCCCTTACCTCGTGTCCGACTTGACTCGATCGTTCTTTAATCTCCTGAATAATAAACTAGATTTAATTTCTAATTTCTTAATAAACTTTTTTATGTTCATTATTCCATTTATATAACTTATTTCCATGTTATAATCGTTATGTAATCATTTAATTTAATAAAGTTCGTTTTGTCGATATTTGGTACTTAAGTCAAAAATGGACTTCTTACAATTAAATGGTGTTCATGTGGTCAAAGTTTAATTATATCCAGAATTATATTCATGATTTGGATGTTATATATTTCATATATATCCATAATATGCATGTATTTATAATAGTACATAACATTTAGAGGTAAGAAATGAAATGCACCGTTCATGGAGACGGTAAGCCGTATGTACGCATGAGCGCTACTTTCATTTCTATTTCATATTTAATGGAGTGAAATCATAATGATATAAGGGTATATTATAATTACATTATAAAATAATATATAATAACATTAACTCCATCCTTTATACATCCCACATATGGCATTAACGAATCAAATCACTTTGAGGGGGCGGTAGTCCGTATTTCCTAAAATGAAGATATCGCGTTTACCCATAATGGAAACCATAAAGGTATTCCATAAATGAAAAATACAGAAGCTTAAGGAAAACATAAACATATTATATATCATATATAAATATAGTTACATCTTAATGGACACCTTTTAAGGTGTTAAAATAATATTGAACAATCATCGTTTCGTGAGGCAGTAATTCGCCATCCACAGAAACAGTATGTTCTTTAACCATTAGACAGAGGTGTGTGAAAGTGTACCTAGAATAATTATTATAAAAACATCCTAGTATATTTAAGATACTGGTTTTGTTACAAAAAAAATTAATAAAAAGAGTTTAGGGGTTTGGAGAAGCAAAATAAAACAAAAGAACACAAGGGAAGACATTACCTTTAAATCGGGTAACTCTATTTGATTTGAGCTCAAAGGCTTCATTGTAAAGGATTATGCCCAAATTGAGGCTTCAATGATGAAGAGAGGGATGTTTAGAGATTAAATAGGCAGGTTTTGGCCGAGCAAAAGGCTTGAGAGGTGTGTGTAAGGTGGTAGAGGTGGGGGCCTTTTACAAGAGGAGAGGAGGGGCACTATTGGAAAGTTATAAAATATTACTTTATTATAAAATGATTTTCGGATTTTAAAGGTCCGAAAAGGATATATTTCGAGGATAAGGTGATAAGGTTTCTAAATCCACCCATCCAATAGGTTTGTGACAAGTTTAAGACTTAGTTTTCACCCTATCTTCTCATTTTATTTAAATCGTTCATTTATGAGGTAATTATTACATCATCACGGTGTCATAAATAAATTATTTTATTTAATGTCTAAAAATTATAAAAAAATATCATGATGTATGAAATCTTTTTAGATTTATAATGAAAATTTATAGTCAAAAATATGACTTATATAACCCCATGTAAAAAGTGTTTTAGTAAAACAACACATGTTTGTGACATTTTAATTTTAACTTTAAATAAAAAGTTATTAATGTCATTTTCTTTCCAAAGTGGCACCATGGGGTCCCCAAGTTGACCCATGGATTGTCTTGGTCGTCCATGACACATACAATAATGGTAGTACATGTGTAAAGGTCATTTAATATTATTATAACATTATCTTTACCTTAAATTACACTAATTACCTCTAATCGCGATTAAAAACTTAAGAGTTACTATTTACCAAAAAATTATTTTAATCCCATTGAACCAAATTTTACATCCTAATGACAACCATGTATGTCAGATTTTTTAAATTCAAACCAAATAAGTGGAAAAGTTTCATTTAAACGAAAAAACAGTTTTTAAACTACCCCTTAGTGGTTTCACTATTCATCAAAAATTGGAGTTTTTCAGAAAAATACCAAAACTTCACCCTAAGAAATATTTGATATTCAGAAATAAAAAATGATGTCTATTTTATAAAATTCAATACATATATGTTACATTAGTTAATTTAATAATTAATTCCTGCTGTCAGGACAAATTACGTGTTTTTATGAAACAATATATATCAAAAGATTGACACTAGTTTAAGTCCAATTTCAAAGTGAAATTAATTCCAAGGACCACTATTGGATTAAATGGTAAAAATATATTCTAATTTAACTTCAAACCCAATTAAAAATATAATCTAATCATATAAATAAATTAGATTAAAAATAGTTTTTTAATTAAAATACATCATTTTTCACTATTCATTAACAAAATGAACTTTATCGGAAAAATACCAAAAATTTACACAAAGTAAATTTTGATGTCCCGATTCTAAAGAAGAATTTTATTCTGTCAAATATAACACAGAAAATTTTCAAAATGTGGATTTAAAAGAGGTTTTTCATCAAAAGCTGGTTAATCGACCTTTTAAATAATATTATAATGTTTACGCTTAAAATTGGATTCATTCGCATTTTTAATCCTCTAACATTTATTGTAAAAAGTAAAAATATTTTAAAAACATATATAATCATTTTTTAGTTGGTTCTGTTCATTTCCGTCATTACAACGACTAGGGGTTAACTACCATTTAAAAATAAATTATTTTATTATTAGAGTGCAATGTAAGATTCCAAAGGAACTCGTTGTTGCGTATTTGGTAAGACATCAAGAATAGCGTTCCCATTAAATTAATATTAACATTTTATTCACAAATAGGGATAAATATAAAAATTCCATATTCTTTATTTACCTGGGGCGTTACATCCTTCCCCCCTTTTGGGAATTGCGTCCTCGCAATTTTAAAATTGGGCTCGGAAACATCATTGAAAATCCAACATCAGAATAAGAGTTAGTAAAACAATCACTTTAAAATAAAGAAAGAGAAGTACAAAGGTCACTCGAGTTAACCCATACTAGGATTCCATGTAGGAAAACATGGATATGGAGGAAAAAAACAAAGGGTCATCTTTTGAGGGAGAGTGATAGTAAACATGTCTAGGAGAAAGTTAACCATAAAAAAATCACAAACTTGTGATGGGTTAAACCGTATTCGATTCTCCAGTAGGAAAAGTTAACAGACAACATTTTTGTTTTAAGTTACTCTTCATTGAGGAATTTATTTTTGAGCATAACTAAATCATAATGAAACATACTTACTTGTCACTTAGACTTTCAACTTTTACTAGATTCCTTAATCAAACTCATATTTTCTCCAAAAGACGAGTATTTAGGAAGACTTGTTCGCATTAAGAGTACTATAATCAACTTCTTGAGAATCACCTAATCCACAAAAGAGAACTATATATTTCCCATGTCTTTAGATCTCAACCAAAACCAAACCAAAAAGTTTAGGACGAGATCAGATAATTCCCAAAAAGGATATTTTTTTTACAAAAAGAAAAGCTACTCCTAATCTCCAAAATTTGTCAAACAAAACCCAAATTTCATTGAAGACCATTAAATAAACAACTATCCATAAAATTTCTCAAAGTAATCCAAACTAATATTGAAACCCAAATCTATGAAGGATTTAATCACATAGTCTTCCAAGATAAATCCTAAAATTTATCTCCAAATAACACCAGTTACTCTTAATGTCTCACATTGAAAAGTAATTAACCTAATCACATATCCTCCATGATAGGTTAATCATTTCCGTAGATAACCCAAAATCAACTTATTCTTGATTCCTAAAATCATCTAACTAAAAATAATTAGTCAAACTAACCAGAGAATTTACGTAGTCCAGTGGTAGGTGATAAATACCAGTCGCACTTTGGTTGTGGGTTCGATTCCCGCAGCTTTGTCCGATGCGACGGGTTGTCACACGGTCTGCGTGGTGTCCTTTTTAAAAAACTATACAATTCTTAAAACATTCCCCAAAACGAGATAAAATCTTCAAAAATAATCATAACATATTTTAACCTCAAGTTTATCTCATGCCTTTCATTTTCCATCATTACATATAATAACCCATAATTACCTCAAAAGTAAGGATTATATAAACTCTAATTGTTACCTTTATAATTGTTACCTGAACATTCGCATTGATTGGTCATCTCGTACATGATGCATTAAAGAACATACCAAGGTTCAAGTGGTTGATCATGACTCCTTGATAGTTGGTTTAGAACAACCATGAGTTTCCTCATTGAATCCCCCATTTCATCCAGTCTCTTAATCAGAGAACCACCACCGTTTCCTTCAAACCTGTTGTCACTTTGGTGCCAGCTAGATCCATCCATTCACTAAAAACAGAAATGTCAGTGTGAGTATATCAACAAAACCATCATGTACTAATGAGGAAGATACACAATAAGATATACTTACTCATTCACTTTATCTAAAACTAGGACTCTTTCTAAAATCCTAACCATTATGGTAATGTCACTTATGCTTAGAGAATACCCTAACCTATAAAGTTATCTAAAACGACCTCTGATACCAACTATAAAGCCCCGACCTTAAACCTTACTTAATATTTAATTAAATGAATAATTCACATTGAGGATGTTTCCAGGTTTAGAGTTTTATAGAATTAGGACATAACTATTACATCTCAAAAGATTAAAAAGTAGAGACCTCTACTCAGTTCCCATTTTTTCACAAAATAAAAACTCTTGAACAAAAGACTCATGTCTAGTTCCTAGTTTTAGACAGCCTGACATTTCCTTGATCCCATCCTTGACCCTATTCAACTTTATGTCATGTGAAAAACATTTCAAAGAAATTAGGATGAGCATAAAAAGCTCAGTAAGGGTTATAACAATACGGAAAGAAAACATCAGTCCATGTATACATAAGAATCAATGAAATCATACTTTACTCATAAAACATAAGAACTTTAACATACCTCATGAAATCATAAGATTTACGAATAACTCATAGAAATCATAATAAATAAAGGTAACTTGAGGCATTCATAACATTCTTACGTAGGGAGTAACCCTCTTGGTTACGTTTGGAATACCCATCATAGTATATTCCCTAAATCTCTTCGGAGAAACCTTAACGTTTAACCCCTTCGCGTTACCCAATGCATTGGAGAACTATATCGGGCTCACCCGCCCTTATTTTATCACGGAACCAACCGTCTTAATAAAAAATGCCCAAGAACCATAACATAATCATAGCACATAACTTAAGCATAAAGTAAAGATAACATTCCCACATTGAAATAACAATATAACATTTTAAGATATTGAATCCATTCTAAAAAACCATTTTCAAAACCATTTAAAACATTTAATAAAGAGATTTTTGAATCAAAGTGTCCCATACCACTTTGAAGCTTTTAACATTTTACACAATTAATATCCATATAAATAAATCCTTGAAACCATTTTGAAAACATGGATATTAATTAGAAATATTTATAATAATAAATCATTAAAACATTTAAATTGATATTTTAGTTAAAGGGTTTTTAACAAAATGAGAGACACTTGAATACAATAATTAAGGAATAACATTTAATCAGAACTTTATAATATAATGAGAATAAAGTGATTCAGGATATAATATTCCAAAGGACGTGATATACACCATATAAGAGTGAATTGGTGCATAACAATAATGAAGTCTCAGTAGAAATGTAAAATGAGATAAAATCTCTTATAAAGAAGGTATCCTTAAATTAAGGACAAATAAATCTCATAATTATGTGTGACAAACATAAATACACCCAATATAAGTGGATATTAAGTGTAAAACAATCAAAGGTCATTAAAACATATTCAAAGGATGACATATTCAATAACTACATGTTGAACCCAAAGAAAACAAAATTGGGTTAAGAAGTTCCCTTGGTAAAATTCGACACCCTAACGGCGTCACTTTAAAATTCATAAAATTAGTTGATGAGTGATAAAATGGTATCTCATCACTTGGACATAAAATTTACATCAATAAGGATATATAAGAACATATACCAACATAAAAATATGTAAATTAAAAGACATAACAAAATAAGTCTTTTTAAAAGAGGAGTGTGAAAGGTTCCCTTACCGATTTGGGAAACTTTCAAAACGTACACCCCATGAAATAAGGGTCATGAAATGATGATGTAAATACCCAAAAATGAGATTATATTATACTAATAGTAAAATAATGGGCAGTATATACACCACACAAAAAGGAAATAGTGTCCAATGTAGCATGAATCTCACGGGAATAAAAAGTGAGATGAAAATCCCCTTATGAAAATTCGGGAGCTTAACGGTGCCACATAAAACTTCCAAAAATGGATTGATGAGATCAAAAAGGGTCTCTCATCACATGAACATAAAAAAGTACAGAAATAGGAATATAAAATAACATCCTCCAACATAAGAAATTGGAGCATAAAATAAATGACATAAAAGAAAGTACTTGCAAAGAAAGAGAGAGGTAGGATCCCTTACCTCGTGTCCGACTTGACACGATCGTTCTTTATTCTCCTGAATAATAAACTATAGTTAATTTATACTTACTTAAGAACCTTTTTTATGTTTATAATTCCTTTTATATAACTTATTTCCATGTTATAAATGTTATGTAATCATTTAATTTAATAAAGTTCGTTTTGTCGATATTTGGTACTTAAGTCAAAAATGGACTTCTTATAATTACATGTTGTTTATGTGGTCAAAGATTCATTATATCCAGAATTATATTCATTATTTGGATATTATATATTTCATATATATCCAGAATATACATCTATTTATAATAGTACATAACATTTAGAGGTAAGAAATGAAATGCACCGTTCATGGAGACGGTAAGTCGTACATACGCATGAGCGCTACTTTCATTTCTATTTCATATTTAATGGAGTGAAATCATAATGATATAAGGGTATATTATAATTACAGTATAAAATCATATATAATAACATTAACTCCATCCTTTATACATCCCACATATGGCATTAACGAATCAAATCACTTTGAGGGGGCGGTAGTCCGCACTTCCTAAAATGAAGATATTGCGTTTACCCATAATGGAAACCATAAAGGTATGCCATAAATAAAAAATAAAAAATCTTAAGGAAAACATAAAAATATTATATATCATATATAAATATAGTTACATCTTAATGTCCACCTTTGATGGTGTTAAAAGAATATTGAAAAATCATCGTTTTGTGAGGCAGTAATTCGCCATCCACAGAAATAGTATGTTCTTTAACCATTAGACGGAGGTGTGTGAAAGTGTACCTAAAATAATTCTTATAAAAACATCCTATTATATTTAAGATACTGGTTTTGTTACAAAAAAAAAGTAATAAAAAGAGTTTAGGGGTTTGGCGAAGCAAAATAAAACAAAAGAACACAAGGGAAGACATTACCTTTAAATCGAGTAACTCTCTTTGATTTGAGCTCAAAGGCTTCCTTGGAAAGGATTCTGCCCAAATTGAGGCTTCAAAGATGAAGAGAGGGATGTGTAGAAATTAAATGGTTAGGTTTTGGACGATCCAAAGGCTTGATAGGTGTGTGTAAGGTGGTAGAGGTGGGGGCCTTTTATAAGAGGAGAGGAGGGGAACTCTTGGAAAGTTATAAAATATTACTTTATTATAAAATGATTTTCGGATTTTAAAGGTCCCAAAAGGATATATTTCTAGGATAAGGTGATAATGTATCTAAATCATCCCATCTAATAGGATTGTGACAAGTGTAAGACTTAGTTTTCACCCTATCTTCTCATTTTATTTAAATCATTCATTTATGAGGTAATTACTGCATCATCACGGTGTCATAAATAAATTAACTTATTTAATGTATAAAAATTATAAAAAAACTATCATGACGTAGGAAATATTTTTATATTTATAATTAATATTTATAGTCAAAAATACGACTTATATAACCCCATGTAAAAATTGTTTTTGTAAAACAACACATGTTTGTGACATTTTAATTTTAACTTTAAATTAAAAGTTATTAATGTCATTTTCCTACCAAAGTGGCTCCATGGGGTCCCCAAGTTGACCCATGGATTGTATTGGTCGTCCATGACACATCCAATAAGGGTAGGACATGTGTAAAGGTCATTTCATATTATTATAACATTATCTTTACCTTAAATTACACTAATTACCTCTAATCGCGATTAAAAACTTAAGAGTTACTATTTACCAAAAAATTATTTTAATCCCATTGAACCAAATTTTACATCCTAATGACAACCATGTATGTCAGATTTTTAAATTCAAACCAAATAAGTGGTAAAGTTTCATTTAAACGAAAAAACAGTTTTTAAACTACCACTTTGTGGTTTCACTATTTATCAAAAATTGGAGTTTTTCAGAAAAATACCAAAACTTCACCCTAAGCTATATTTGATATTCAGAAATAAAAAATGATGTCTATTTTATAAAATTCAATACATATAAGTTACATTAGTTAATTTAATAATTAATTCCTGCTGTCAGAACAAATAACGTGTTTTTATGAAACAATATATATCAAAAGATTGACACTAGTTTAAGTCCAATTTCAAAGTGAAATTAATTCCAAGGACCACTATTGGATTAAATGGTAAAAATATATTCTAATTTCACTTTAAAACCAATTAAAAATATAATCTAATCATATAAATAAATTAGATTAAAAAGAGGTTTTTAATTAAAATACATCATTTTTCACTATTCATTAAAAAAATGAACTTTATCGGAAAAATACCAAAAATTTACACAAAGTAAATTTTGATGTCCCGATTCTAAAGAAGAATTTTATTTTGTCAAATATAACACAGAAAATTTTCAAAATGTGGATTTAAAAGAGGTTTTTCATCAAAAGCTGGTTAATCGACCTTTTAAATAATATTATAATGTTTACGCTTAAAATTGGATTCATTCGCATTTTTAATCCTCTAACATTTATTGTAAAAAGTAAAAATATTTTAAAAACATATATAATCATTTTTTAGTTGGTTCTGTTCATTTCCGTCATTACAACGACTAGGTGTTAACTACCATTTAAAAATAAATTATTTTATTATTAGAGTGCAACGTAAGATTCCAAAGGAACTTGTTGTTGCGTATTGGGTAAGCCATCAAGAATAGCGTTCCCATTAAATTAATATTAACATTTTATTCACAAATAGGGATAAATATAAAAATTCCATATTCTTTATTTACCTGGGGTGTTACAAATACATAGATTTTTCTTATTCCATAATACCATAAAAGTACTTCTACAATATTTTTTCTGAATTACATTACATAAATACTCAATCATTCCACAACTTCATTGTAATAATCAATATCACCAATAGTAATTGCATTGTATTTCCCTTTGTCTTTAGATTTAAGAGGTTATTGATATCAATCATCATCATTAAATCTTGGAGTTGGGCATTGATTAACATAATGGTCATTTTCCTTACACTTGAATCTTTGATGTGGGGGGGGGGTCATTCTATGTATCCTTCTCTCTATTTGGATCATTAAATAACTTCTTCCCATTACATTAGCATTAGTTAGATAGATGACCTAGCTTTCCACACTTGAAACATTTACCAGATCCCTTAAGAAAATATCCACCATGATTCCTTCCACACTTTCAACATAAAGTAAAATTCATTTTCTTTTTTTCATGGTTTTTATATTTTTCTTTAAACTCAATCATCCTTTTCTTGAAAAAATGATGAGATTAATACATAACACTAACCTCAAATTCAACCATCAGGGCACATCAGATGAATTATTCATAAATACTGATGTCCCTTATGGATGACGCCCTTTAGAGATAAGTTTTTAATCCACTGAAAAATTAGTAAACCTTTATTTTAGGTTGGATGATCATGCTGGAAGAATACCTTAAAAGTATTGTAAATTTTATTCATAGGTTCCAACAGATTAATTTTCCATTTTATTTAACTCAAGGAATTAATTTTTCATTTTTCAAAGAAAGAATATGATCAAATAATTTATTGAAAAATAAGATCTTGAACTCAACCCATTCCATCGAGACAATTTCATCTCATTGTCTCATATTCTTGATAAGATTCCACCAAGGATATGCCTCACCTTCCAAATGACATACAACCAAAATGACATTCTCGTGATGTGAAGATTGGAAAACCCAAAATATATTTTCAGTAGTACTAATCCATTGCTCTGCCACTAGTGGATCAGAAGACCCGCTAAAAGAAGGTGGATGCTACCTCATGAAGGACTCAATAGAATTTACCCCCTACTTTTCTCATTTAGATGTGTAGCATGATTTGTAGCCTGAAAAAATTGTGTGATCATAAAAATAATATTTTTCATTCCTTCTCCCATAAAATTTGGTTTCCTTAGAGGAAAATAATTTCATTTTCTATCACATTAATCATTAACATGGATCCTTCAGGTTCTAACCATTGACTAAATCAGAAACTATAGTGTGAGGAACACTAGTCATAGTGGTAGAACCACATAATCAAGGTAATTTTCATATAATATTTAAATATTTTACAACTTGGGTTTAATCTTGTTTTATTCCTAATTATAACAAAAACTCTTGGATTGCAACCTATACTTATACTTATCCTTAGATACATTGATAGAAATATCCTTAGAAATACCTCTAGGGATCTAACGAAAATTTTCTGATCCTAGTTTCCAAAGGTTGAATAAAACATTACCCAAATACCAAATATAAAGAGATAGGATTTTTCTACAAGGTTATTAAATCATTTTAGATGAGTATTCATTAAATTACACCAAAACATACCAAAGGAACATAATTGTTTAGTGCATTTGGAAAAATGGAATACATTCTTCTAATTTAGTGAAATATTTGGTGATAGAACTTCAAAATCTCTCATAATGATATTCCAATTTAGTACTCCTTCATAAAACCATTCCTTATAATGTAAGGAAAGTAAAAATAAGAAATGATGTGATCAGATGATCAATAAAGGTAAACATGGAAGATATATAAGCATATCATGAGCATAAGGGTGTGAGAACAAGAGCATAACAGTTGACAAGAAAACCCTGCATATCAAATATCATAATCTTGAATCATGGAATTAATGATCAAAAGTTCATATGAAAATAATCATAAGGGAATCATGATCATAATCCATGAAATCATAACTTAGTCATAAGACATGGAATTGTGGAAAACACATAAATATTTCATATCATTCTTTATAAGTCAAGACTCATTGACAAAATTTATCAAGGCACTTCATGGGGACTACGACTACTAGGTGGGACACACCACCATCCCTAGTCACAGTTATTTCCTTATAAGGGACTGGTTTTCTCCATCTACCCATAGTGGAGCAGGTTTACCCATCTTACAATAGTGGATCAATCATGTCTACCTCTTTCCCATCATTATCACATGAGATATAAATATTTACCCAATTCACTAGAGTGAGATATAGGTCCTACCCATCAAATAATGAAATCCTACATATATGTTCCACATGAACATAAATCATTTATCAAATCAGAACCCATGGAACGAAATGAGTTTCATAAACATCATTCAATCATAATATAACCCACAAAAAATAAATATGTTTCATAAATAAAATTCCATCATAAAAATAAACCAACTATAAGAATAATAAGGATATTATACATAAAAAATATCCCCATTTCAAGAATAAGTAATAGAAAATAATGTTATCATAAATGGAAAATAATTTTGATAGATCACCAAAAAAAATTCTTGAGGAAAATTTCCTTTCTTATTTGATAACATTTTCCTTTTTAAGGTGCCATAAAATTTTAAAGGAAATCATTTTCTTCGAAAATAACCTTTTGATATTGTAATAGAATAATGAAATAATTAAGGCCTCATGAAAGAAAAAAACCCATTCATGTATTATAAGTTAAAATAAATATTCCTCTCATACTTTTTCTAGAAAAGATATATAATACCTCATTAAGAAAATAACAAACATATTTCATTCAAACTATTTAGTTCAAATTCACACATGGGTAAAAATGGATTTAAAAATTTTATAAGGATAGTAAAAATATTATTGAAATAATTTTTAAGAATCATGGGCATGTAAGGTAAATATTCCCCAGATGATACTTTTGTCTAAACAATCTGTAATAAAATGATATTATGAAATTTAACCTTAGCACTTTATAATTAGTAGAATTGTATGCCCCATGAATGAAAGGAAACTTTTTGGATATTGAAATACTATAATATTCATAATAATATTCATAAAATAAACTCATGGGAAGTATATACACCCCATAAAACTATCAAGTAGTGCATAAGGCATGAGTCCCATGGAAATAAAGGTGAGACAAAATCCATTACGTTATGTATTGAATCTCATCGTACTCATAAAAAATTCATGTATAATAAATATAAGTTTATTATTCATATATTAAATATTTTTATTATTATATATAATACCATATATTATTTTATTGTGACTTTATACTACCAGTTTATTAAAAATCCATGTTAATGTTATGCTTTGTCTAATATTCGCTTTGTTTTTCTCATGTGTTTTGATTTATTATATTTTAGTTCATATTACTTATAATATAATTTAATTATCTACATAATGATAAAAATTATATAAATATCATATATATTCACTATATATGTATTCTTAATACTCTATAAAATATATAATTATAAAATTAAATACACCATTTATAGAGATGGTAGGTTGTATGTACGCATCAATGTTGTTTCCATTTTTTGTCGTATTCTAAGAAATAAGGTAAATGAAATACATATAATATCATTCTAGTAGAATTATTATATAATATATATCATATATATTAACTAAACCCATCCTTAATACATTCCATGTAAAGTGTAAATGAATCACATCACTTTGAGGAGGCGGTCGTCCACACATCCACAAATGAAGTTCTCGTATTTAAAAAAAGTTGAAACCATGAAGTTATGTATTAGATAATAAATACAAAAGAATAAATACATAAATATATCATATATATCATAAAAAAATAAAAATACCTTCATTATTTACAACCATGAAATGTGGAAATGGAAGATTGAATGGCATCAGTTCGCGAGGCGGTAGTCCACCGTACACACAAACGATGATTGAAAATCCCATTTGATGGAAGTGTGTGTGAGTATAGGTCAAAAAATTAATATAAAAACATATATTTATATTTAGGATACTGAGGTAATTATATTAAAATTAAATACATATAATTTAAGGAGTTATGGAAGAAATAAAACAAAAACATTCGTTGATGAACATTACCTCTTCTTTGGGTATCTTCTTTTAATTTTCACAAATTGATTTATTTGGTTGGATTAATGAAAAAATTAAGTATTATAGGATTTTGTTATAGAATTTTTGAGGATATTTGGTAAGATTTTATCAAAACCAAATAGGTTATAATGTGTTAAGAAAAGGGAATAAGAGGTGCCCTTTTATAAGAGAGGGAAGGGGACTTTTGGAATTTCTTAAAAGATTAATTTATAATAAATTAAATATCAATCCAAATACCTCAAAATGGAAAGGAATTAGAATATAATATGATATTGGGTGGTATTATCCAATTTATTTGAGACATATTTTTTTGTAATTTAAAATCTTATCATTTTGATTAACCCTTACTTAACCTATTTTAGTTTTAACTTTGGTAAGAAATTTCTCACTATTAAAAGGTTGATATTTTTACTTGTAAGTTTTTAATTGAATCATAAATAGTAAATTTTTTATATTTAAGAACATAATTTATCCCCTTTTCGTTATTTAATATTTTTATGATAATTAACTAATTTAATAAAATATTATTTTCATAAAATATCATTAGTATCAATTTTGATACTATTAATTACATTGAATTTAATAAAATCAATAAAATAACATAAGTTAGAACCAATTAATTTAATACACCCATAATATGTCATATTAATTTATAAAATTCATGTATAAGATTAATTAAGTAAAATTATATTTATTTTAGTATTTATAATATCATTTAGTTTATTGTTTCATTAATTGAATAATTACAACATCACCATTTTATAATTATTTATGTTAATTATTTATTAATCAAAAAGTAAAAATAAAATGTCATGATGTAGAAAAATAATTTATATTTCGTAATAATATACATATTCTATCATATATTCTAGTTAACCCTATATTAAAAATATTATACGTTTAAAATTAAGAGTGTGACATTTTGTCACTCTCTTTGATTTTAATAATATCTTAGTATATTCCAAGGACAACTACCAATTAAAGTATTCAATATCAATTATTATGTGTAAAGGGTTGAATTAAATTCATCAAATAACATTTTTAAAAGTTTTATGGTCATTTTATAGTCTTTATTAATTTAAATTTAACTTAAATTACCAAATTTTACCCTTTATAGTGGTAATAAAAAATTCCAATGATATTATTCATATTGTTAAAAAATATAAGGGACCTATTTAATAAATTTTTACCTTATGATTCCAAATATGAAATCCATTTTTATAAATTTAATTTGAATATTTTTCATAAATTAATTAAAAATTAATCACTCGAAAGGGATGAAAAAATGAGTTTTTAATGTAAAAAATGTTCAAATGTTTGGTATGTTTCCATATCATATTTCTATGTTAAAATTATTTAAATGACCTAAATTTTATTAATTGATATAAAATTAATATAATTATATTTTAAATGTAATAAAAAAATAAAATTCCACACTATAATTTATTTATAAAAAAAGTTGTTTTCAATTAAAATTCATTATTTTCCACTAGTCATCAAAACATGAATCTTACCAGAAAAATAAAAAAAAAATTAAAAAAAATAATTTTTGATACCTAATTTCAAATAATACGTTTATTTTTTCAAATATAATTTATTAATTTGTCAAATTTTAGTTTTCAAATAAGTGTTCCATAAATTGGTGGCAAAACTACCTTTTTATAAAAAAAATCTTGTATGCATAAAATTAGATTGTTTCATATTACATGTCTAGAAAACACTTAACATGAATGTTAAACATTAGATTGAATTTATTTTGTATATATTTAATTAAAATAATCAATGAATAGTGATTTTCAATTTATTGTTATAAAACAAACTTGTGCACATTAGATATTGTTTTCAAGAAAAGATTTCCTTTTATTTAAAAAAGGGATTTTACACTTTATAATTAATTGGTAAAATAATTATATATACATGTGTAAACCATAATTTCATAATTTTCTTAAAATTATTCATAACTTCCATTCTAATGGATAGTTTATAATTATATTGTTAAAATAAGTACAAAAAAATGATGTTTCATTGAAACTCAGTGTTGAGTGTAACACAAGCTAAGATAGTGTTGTATGTACTACAAGACAATAAAGAAGTAAAATTATTTTAAAAAAACATTTTAATAAAAATATCAGGGTGTTACAAGATAATCCCTCAACTATTAGATTCAAAATATTCTATCACTTGAATATTATAATTGAATGGATCCCTTAAAAATTATCTTCATGGTTTAAGATATTAATGTTCTAGTAATTAGAGAGTTTCAAGGTATATTTTTGGCTAGATAAATGTATTCACTCAAGACTCCATGAACTGTGGAGTTGATTCCCAACACTTAAAAATCATACCCTTGGATTTACACAATGTTTTTACTCTAAATTTTAAACAAGATAAATATGGATATTTCCTGGAAGAAAACATTAGTTAAGTCAACCCATGAATCTCATATGAAAATTCCAACAATAAATGAAAATATCAACTATAGCTGATGAGGCCTTGCACTTATGATTTTGTTCAAATTCATGTGATGCAAGTCATTTGACATAATTTTAAGGTGAGGGTTTTTAAGTTTTTTTCAGTTAATGAAATCTGTTTGTATTTATCATTCTTGTTACTATGTGATCATACTCACAACTTAACCTTGTATAAATATAAAATATTCATTGTATGTTATTTTATATTAATTTATGAATTATTTCTTATTTTTATAGCGGTCCTATATAAACTACACGTACAAAAAGCAATAATTTATGTATTTGATTAATAAAAAACATGGCCATGAGTTGATATCATGGTTGATCCATCATATTTATACTGAATCAACCAAGACCCTATGGGTAACTCCTCGAGTTATATTTAATTTGTTCTTGTAGATCTCTCTCTATCCAATGCATCCATACCCTATTTGGTGCATCACAAAACCTCATCTTGAACCATGTATCATTTATCCTCATAATTATAAAATAATACTCAATCATAGGTTAGGGGATCTCAAGGATGTGTGTTATATTAATTATCTCTCTCATGGACCTGTAGGACCTTATACATTCAATGAGGTGAAGGGAAGATGTTATAATAATCGATTATTAATTAAATATTACAAACATTTCACATTGAAATAATTTAATAAATTGATAATAAAAACAAAACATGCATTGATTTATCTAACACATGATCAGTTGATAAGCATTGAAATATAATAATAAAATGAAATATGAAAAAAATATACTTCGGAGAATTAATTTTACACTAAAATAAATTAGAATTATTTTAATTCATAATATATAACTCAAATGGCCTTAGAAATTTCAATATTATATTCATAATTATTTAAAAACATTTTAAATAATTTGTTAAATTTTTCTAGGAATTATTGTTTCTATAAATAACCCCATGAGGGGTTCCTGGGCCTTTCTAGTATCGGATGGGAAACGCAGGTCAAGAATTTTTTTTTGGGGTGGGGGACAAGAAACAATCACATCACCATTATAAACCACATGATGGTTCCATAAATTATGAATCCTAAGAACCCATATTCTATTATCGAAATTAATCTTTCATTCCTTAAATGTAAAATTTCATGTAAATGTTCTGAATTCCATGACACCCCCCACAAAAGCTGCATATAGATGTGTGAAGTTATTTCATCCCTATCCAGCACACTAATACTATACCTTTTGTTTTTAGTCATGTTGAAACAAAAATATCTTCCTCTATAGTAAAACTAGCAATAAAGAACATACCCACAAAAAAATGGAAGTATGAAAAATAAAAATATGATTGCATGGTTTATATTTCATCCCTACATATACGAGAGAAGACATTGTACTTTAATTTAAGGAAAAACATATGTATTATAATGAATCTATGTTATGGAACCCTATTTGGACTATAAAAATAATAACTACCAATGAAATCAACAATATGATCCTATTTCAAACACTCCCACTATGATGGACCACTTATTTATGAAAAAATATCTATATTAGACTCTTCAAGCCCCTTCAGTTGTTGCATCTTCCACTTTTTCTCCTTCCATTTTACCATCCTCCTAGGTTATAACCACTTATGTTTGACACTAGGTCCTTGATAACTTTTGTTGATCTAGATCATCATCTACACACACATAGAAGAAAACCAATAGTTATAGTGGTACCCATCCATTCAACTGTTTCCATCACCATATGATATTTGTAGGGGACCCATTTTTTTCCCAGATTCCCTTTGATTTTCCTTAGTTTATCTTTCCTCAACCACCAACTACTGATATACCTACATATAATTATTTTAAATCTTATATAACCATTTTAATAACCATAAGGTCCCTTAAGTATCTTTATCAGATAGACCTCATATAATTCATAGATCTAGTTCATTCATCACTTCCTTTGGTATTCAAAGGCTACATCTAGAACTTTCCTTATGATTACACCACTCCAACCTCTGGAACATGACTTCCCCAAAGTGTATGAATCTAAATATTCCTTTTTCTTTATCCCCACACTTGGTAACCATGACTACTATTTCTTCTATTAATCTACCACCTCTTAGGTACTCCTAATGTGTTATTTCCACTTTGTTGCTTCCACTAAGCTATTTCCACTCAGTTTCCTTTGCTGACATGAAACCGAACATCATATGTGATGGTAAAACTATGAAAATTTTGTTTAGAAAAATTTATTTATGTGAAAAAAACCTTTAAAATCGGAAAATTTGTCCAAAAAGTAGTAAACACACCAAATACCAATAGAGAGCCTAATGAGACACGACCTAGGTTAGAATGACCTAATTGGGTAATGAGGTTAATAAAGGGGTGTGCTCTACATTTTGTGTGTGGGATGGGTAGTTGATATCCATGTAGAACCCACTAGATTAAAAATATACAATTTTAAAAATTATCCTATACCACATGTTCTTGTGAGGTAGCTATTAATCTAATGGATACCATCTTTTTATGAACGCATATGTTTTTTAAAATATTTTTTTCCATATTTTCACTTGAGCCCCACCCACTCATGACCCCTCTCCAACGATACAAATGAAGATTCCACACATTTTATGATATGATATTTTAATCTTTCTAGTATCTTATATATATATATATATGTTGTATTTTATTTTATTTTATTTTTATGAACAGATAATATTTGGATGGCCATTACATGGACATATAACCTCCAATCATCAAGATGTTAGTGTCATTAAGATCGTATTAATTATATATAATTTAATTCATATATTTTTAATTTAATATTATAATTATGTAATTACAGTTCCACTCTAATACCCGTTTTTGGAACCTGGTGTATTGTGAATGCCTGCAAATTGTGAAATTTAATTTTTTTTACACTGGATTGATTCTAAAACATTATATTCATTATGAAAGTACTTCATTGTCAATGTGAGGATCGAATTTAATTATATTAAGCATGAAAACTAAATCAAAATGATAACTTTTATGATTTTTAATAATTGGAGAATTATGCTCATCGGTAATAACAATTACGTAAAGGATCAAAATCAAAACCACTTTAGATCATTCACAAATTCTTTAAAATATCTAAAAAAAATTGACCAATGGAATCCATGTTCTATAATGAAGATGTTAAGTAGATTATTAAACACACATGATAATTGTATCATTTATTACTTGATTTTGGAAGAAGATATTGTGTAAGGGTGATCCAAACTCTCCTTTCTCACTACAAAATATGATAGATTATGGGGAATCTCTCAAATATGTGGGATAAATAGTTCCCATTAAATTTTTTTATGATTTCAATTTACATAGGAAAGTTAATATTTAATAAAATTTACATTTTACCTTTAATAAGTTTAACAATATAAATAATCTATATATGAAATTTCTGACCTATTAAACATTTCATAGTAGTCTTAAACATTTTATAAAAAACTTATAATATATGAATTATTTATTAAGAAAAAACACAATTCATTAACTTTAATCATTTATCCCATAAAATATTTAATGAAGATGGAATAACGAATATTCATTCAAAAAATACTTTTCCATGTATTCACTTAATATCTTGTGAATACTTTTCATTAATAAATTCAACACCTATTATTTTAAAAAAATGTGGAATTCATTTATTTTATCACAATATATGAAACTCATACATTAACTGACCCCCATCACAGGTCCACTCTATCCAAAAACTCAAATTCATTAGAATTAGATAAAATTTTATATTCACATAGTTTGTAAATCTCTTGGACTTTATCTCACTTGCAATGAGTGTCACTCATAGAAAAAAAGTGTTTTATAGAAACACATCAAGGACCCTAAAGAGAAAACATTAAGTCAGATAAATTAAAACCTTATCTAAAAACAAACATTGTATATTATAATATATTTGTCTCATGATACCTGATAAAGATGGATTCATATCTTGTGTGTAACTACCAAAAGTTTCATTAATGGAAAATCCCTCTTGATCCAGTTAAATGTATCTTTATGAAAAATGTTTTTATAAGATTTCAACTTCTTTGGTTTTATGATAAGAGTTGTGACCATTACTTTTATAGTCGTTGAACAGTGATCACATGATTAGTATAAATATAAGGCTTTAATGAACCCAATTTTTAACTCAGACAAAGGAAGCGATGGCTTCATCCAGTATAATTGCCCCATACGAAGCCCATTTGTCGGAGCTCGGAAAAGAGGTGGCATCCTTGGGCTTCGCCCTTGACCAAGCCCAAGCTGAGCTTCATTATGTCAAGCTCGAACGTGACTATCTAAGGGAAAAGTGGAAGTTGATTGAAATTACCACTCGAGCGATGTTATCCGAGCCACCCCAAGAGTCTGTCACCATCGCACACCTTACCCTTAGGTCTTATGGAGCTGTTTTAAGGGGTTATGTAACAAATAAGTAGTACTATGTTCATGTACATTATTTTTTTATATAATAATGAATATAATTTCTAGTCATTTTTGATACATTGTAAATAGTTTTTAAAATACAAATGGTGTTTTTAGTTATTATTTAATTAAGAAATCTATTTTATTAAATTAAGGGATTTTTGAATTAAATAATATTTTTATTAAATTAATTAAATATAAATGATCTTATAAATTTATGAATGCAATTAAAATGTTATATTAAGGTTTGAAATCCATTTCTGTCAAAACCCGTGAATTTTCGATAAATGTTGGTTTTTATTTTAAAAGTGAAAATTAACATATTTAGAAATTTTTTTAGATAAAATAAATGTCATTTCTGGAATTAGGACGTCAAAATTATCCAACGGTGAATTTTTCATAATTTCTTAGACAGTTAAATTTTTGGGTAAAAATTAAATACCGTTTAAATATATAATGTGTTTTATGAAATCATAATGACCCAATGGTGATGTAATAAAATACTATAATCCTTATGTTCGGCCAATATATGTTTTACCATTAAAATAAAGTGATTTTGGGTTTGTTTGACTTACTTTTGAAAGCATTAATGAACCCCTCAAGACTTATTCAACACTTTGACTTTTTAAATTAATTTCCATGGGAGTGTGACTCACCTCCACATAAGCAACCTTATTATTTTAATAAGTTCGGACCTTGGCCTTGTAAAATATTTTTTTCCTCTTTCCTTTTCCAGAAACCATGGGCAAAAACCATGGGATGGTTTGTGGTTTGGATTAGTTTAATATAAGGGGTCCCAAACCTAAATAATAAAGAATTCTCTCACCTTTCCTATATAAACACACCCAAGATCCCACTTCCTCCTCACTAAAATCCTTTTTATTTCGTCCAACCTCTTCCCTACTCTCTCTAGAATCCTACCAAGGTTCCCCAAGCTCCCAATAAGCCTCTCACAAGCCTCTCTCTAGCCTTTGGAAGCACACTTCCAAGTAAGGGTTTTTTTCTTCCTTTCTCATTTTTGTCAATTTTCTTTAAGTTGTTTTGCCCTTTTAATTTCAATTATGAATGTTGTGGTATGGTTTCTCACCTCCCCCATACTGCCCTCTTATTTGTTTAATGATGGGAGAACCCTTTCTCTCTCATTAAATTCCTCCCATGTACACTCGTTACTATGCCGAAATTCCGAAATGAACTTCTCTCTCCTCTTTTACATTCAAGCAATACTTTTGTATCATGAATCTAAATTCCATTTCAATTGTTAGGACATGTATCTATATGATCTCATTACTTTCCATTACATGTAAATATGATGAGTAACCCATTTCTATCTCATCAACCACTTTTATGAATTCTTATGTCACGCCGTTATGCTGCCGAAATTGCACCGATTTTCTATGTCAATGCCATTGTGTAGTGAATACCATGCCCATTTCTCCATCAACGGTATTCACCTTTATAAACATTTACTTATTGATTATAAAGTTTCATGTATTAATTCCACATTCCTTTATCATATAATAAATGATTATGTTTTATGAGTCCATGTTTTATGATCCATGTGGCACACTTATGCATGAAATGAAATGTTTAAGAAGGGTGCGCCCTTATAGCGCTCCAATGCATTGGGTAAAGTATAGTATCATGATAAGTCATGTGTAATGAGTGTTGACTCATGCTAATTCAAGTGAAATGAGGGTTTACTCGTGCTTCATGTGCAATGAGGGTTTACTCATGCTCCATGTGCAATGAGCCTTGGCTCATGCTAATTCAATGTTAAGTGTTGTTGCCACATTTCCATGTTATGATTATCATGTTTTATCATGCCTTTATGTTCATGTTTCTTTTATTCTCTATTGATATTCCTATTGTCTAACATGTATTTTACTCCTCATGTTATTCCATGTGTACTCCCTTATTGGGCTTTATAGCTCACCCTTTTCTTATGCATGTCCTGAGGTTATCCCATGCAATGCTAAGTACGAGGGAATATAGTGGTCATGTAAAGGAAGTTTTCAATAAAGATGTTATATTTAATGTTTTAAGTTTTTATGTAATGATCCTAAGCCCCAAAGACACTAAACCTCTCGATCTTCTTTGTTGTATCATGTGAAGTTTTATGTAATGAATCATGTTTAAGTTGTAATAAAAAGCAGGGTTGTCATAGTTGGTATCAGAGGACAGGTTTAGTTATTTTGAGGATTAGGAAACCCTAGTAAATCCTTAGATACAAGACTAAGTATAATAAAAACATCCCTAAGTTTTGGTAAATACTAATTAAGTGGTTTATCAAACAAATACATCCCTGTCTGGATACGAGCAGGTAGAGGCGGCTCTGGCACAGATGTATCCTAGGGGTAAAACCTGAAAACACCGCTTTGAGCTAGACTCGAACGGGAACTGGTGCATGAAAATGGGCCTTCTTGTACTCTTGGTTACGACACTCCCGGGGGATATGTTTTGATAAATTCACAATCTTGGTATGAACCCTTATTAAGAGAAAAATTCCCCTAAGAATATATGTTAGAAAGTAGATCATGAAAATCCTAGATTGAATCATATAGACTCATGAGTTAAATAAATTTAAGTTTATTTATAAGTCATAAACTTTTGTCTTTGGTTTACCCTTTGTGTGTTACCCCTAACTTTCCTTTTATTCCAGCCAATGTCTGGTAATAGGAGGACTTGGGCTAACAACCGTTGTGAAGATCAGTGTGATGATTTTACTAATGAGATGCCCAATCCAATGGGAGTGAGAATCGCGAACTTTGTCATGCTTCTCTCTCAGATAACTCAAGTTTTTAATAGAAACATGGGTCAAGAGGAACATTCAACCCCCCCCCCCCCTAAGAAAGAACAAGTCACTATCGAGAGCTTCATGAGACAAAGGCCTCTTACTTTTAGTGGATCATTCGATCCCACGATCGCTGAACAATGGATCAACTCCATTGAAAAGATATTCTCCATCCTCCAATGTTCTGAACAAGAGAAGGTTCTCCTGGCGGCTTATCGTATGGAGGGTGACGCTAATCAATGGTGGACGTTGATCAAAAATATGAATCCTGAGGAGGAGATTGAGGCTTTGGAATGGAAGGAATTCCGGAAGATGTTTTTCGATAAATATTTTCTGTGCACCCTCCGTCTTAAGATGAAAAGGGACTTCCTTTCCCTCAAGAAAAAAGATGAAGAATCTGTGGGAGCATATGAGGCAAAATTCACAAGGCTTGCAAGATATGCTTCTGGCTTCGTCGTTACCCCCGAATGCAAGGTTGACTGCTTCTTTGGTGGGATGAATCCCAGCTTGCAGAAAGCATTAGCGATCCGTGACTTCGACAACTATGAGGAAATTGTATGATGTTCCCTCAAGGTCGAAATGGAGATCGGAGAATCACAGGGGTATCAAGGGGACAAGAAGAGTAAGGTGGAATTCAATGATGGTGGTCCGATGGATAAATCCAACAGCGCCAAGAAGTTCCAGCAACCCACTTGACAAAAGTGCGGAAAGAATCACCCTGGAAATTTCTTTAAGGGGATGAGAAAATTCTTCAGGTGTGGAAGAGAAGGGCACCTAGCTATTAACTGTCGGCAAGAAGGACCCGCAGCTACGACAGAGGAGAGTAACGCTCCGTTCGAACCTCAACTCATTGTTCAATGCTATAAATGCAAATAACCGGGTCATTTTTCAAATCAGTGCCCTAATCCAAGGGTTATCAGAGGCAACCAACAACCTCCAAGACAACAAGGAAGAGCTTTTTCCATCACTTTTGACGAAGTGAACCCCGAAAACGAAGTGGTGATAGGTATGTTAGTTATTCATTCAAGAATAGCTAACATACTTTTTGATTCAGGTTCTACGCATTCTTTTATATCTCGAAAGTTTAGTAGAACAATCCCAGCACCACCACAAATCATGGAAGTAAAGATGTCGGTGAGTACGGAAAATGGGGCAATCATTGCATCCCATGAATATAAGTCCTCCCCTGTTATAATCTGTGGATTTAATTTCCCGGCGAACCTCGTCATACTCCCTTTGGTGAAATTTGATGCAATTCTTAGCATGGATTGTCTTTCCTTATATAGAGCCAACATAAATTGTCTGGAGAGGGAAATCACACTCCATATGGAGAATCGACCCCCAATTCTTTACAAGTGTCAGGAGGAAGATGAATCCCCTTTATCTCCATTATCTCAAGCATGGATATTACTGCCCTATGAGTACATGTATCTGGCTCAGATGATTGAGTCTAAAGAAGAAACCATCCTTGAAGAAATGCCTATTGTGAGGGAATTCGTGGAAGTGTTTCCCGAGGAACTGTCTGGTCTTCCTCCAAGAAGAGATGTTGAGTTCTCAATTGAACATATACCTGGGGAGCTACCAATATCCAAGACTCCATATAGAATGGCTGTTGTTGAGCTTGAAAATCTAAAGAAACAACTACAGGAGAATCTGGATAAAGGGTTTATACGCCCAAGTGCTTCACCATGGGGTGCACCAGTCCTCTTCGTTAAGAAGAAGGATGGGTCAATGCGGCTCTGCATCGATTATCATGAACTTAACAAAATCATGATAAAGAACAAGTATCCACTCCCATGAATTGATGACTTGTTCGATCAGTTGCGTGGAGCACAATACTTCTCCAAGGTGGACTTGCGGTCGAGATATTATCATGTAACGGTGAAGAAGGAAGATATCCCCAAGACTGCTTTTCGTACAAGATACGGGCACTATGAATTCATAGTAATGCCTTTCGGAATCACCAATGCTCTAGAAATATTCATGGACTTGATGAATAGAGTCTTTAGAGATTACCTTGACAAATTTGTGGTAGTCTTTATAGATGATATTCTAATATACTCCAAAACCAAGGAGGATCATGAGGAGCATTTAAAAACTGTACTAGAGACTTTGCGCAAGGAGAAGCTCTATGCAAAGTACAGTAAGTGTGAGTTCTGGTTGAAGGAGGTATCATTTTGGGCCATATCATCACAAGAAATGGGATATATGTGGACCCCTCCAAAACAGATGCAATTGAGGGATGGCTGAGGCCAACATCGGTAACGGATATTCGTAGCTTCTTGGGGTTAGCTGGATATTATTGACGATTTGTGAGAAATTTCTCATGATTGTCCAACACTCTTACCAAGCTAACTCTAAAGGGAGTAAAGTTTTCTTGGAGTGATGAATGCGAAGAGAGCTTCAAGGAGTTGAAAAGGAGGCTTATCACTGCACCCGTGCTCACTTTACCCACAAGTGGGGAGCTTTTTGTGGTATTCAGTGATGCTTCGAAGAAGGTATTAGTATGTGTGCTGATGCAGAATGATAAAGTGATATACTATTCCTCAAGGAAGTTGAAAATCCATGAGAGAAACTATCCAACACATGATATGGAGTTGGCGGCTGTGATCTTTGCCTTGAAAATCTGGCGGCATTATCTCTATGGAGAGAAATGTGAGATATATACTGACCACAAGAGTCTTAAATATATATTCACACAGAAATAACTTAATATGCGCTAGAGAAGATGGATAGAGCTCATCAAGGATTGTGACTATTCAATACATTACCACCCTGGGAAAGCAAAAAAGGTGGCGGATGCCCTAAGTAGAAAGGATCCAGTGATTCTATCAATTATGAGAATTGAGAAGGATCCAATATTCTTAGACTTGATGAAGATAGATGTGGGAATCATAAAGAAGGGAACATCATAAATCCTTTCACAAATGATTGCTCAACCATCTCTTTTGGAAATGTTAAAGGATGCTCAAAAGGATGATGTGGGAATTCAAGAAAGAGTGGAAGCTATCAAAAAGGGGAAATCCTCGGAGTTTAATGTTAATGAAGAAGGAATTGTGCGGTTTGGGAAAATACTATGTTTTCCATCAAGTCCGGAGCTGAAGAAGGAACTCTTAAATGATGCACATAGTTCAAATTTCTCTATTCCCCCAGGGAGCACAAAGATGTATCGAGATCTCCAAGAAAACTTTTGGTGGGATAATATGAAGAAGGAGATCGCCGAATATACATCAAAGTGCCTGGTGTGTCAGAAAGTGAAGGCAGAGAGGCAGAAGTCTAAGGGGATGATGTAATCATTGCCCATACTAGAATGGAAATGGGATAACATCACTATGGACTTTGTCACCAGACTTCCGAGGACATCCAAAGGCAACAATGCAATCTGGGTTGTTGTGGATCGTCTTACAAAGACTGCACACTTCATTGCTATTCGGGAGGATTTCTCATTGGATCAACTGGCACAGATATATATTAGGGAAGCGGTAAGGTTGCATGGAGTACCACTATCTATTGTGTCTGACCGAGATCCAAGATTTACCTCTATGTTTTGGAAGATTATTCAACATGTTCTGAATACTGAACTGAACTTCAGTATGACCTATCATCCTCAAACTGATGGCCAATCCGAGCGGACTATCCAAACACTTGAGGATATGTTGAGAGCGTGCTCAATGGACTTTAAAGGAGGATGGGATAAACGTCTTCCTCTGGTTGAGTTCTCTTATAATAACAGTTTCCACTTGAGCATCCAAATGTCACCATATGAAGCCCTTTATGAGAAAAGGTGCAGAACACCGGCATGTTGGGATGAGGTCGGTGAACGTAAGCTGCTTGGACCAGAAATGGTCGAGGAAATGGTGGAGAAGGTGAAAACCATTCAGCAACATATCAAGGAAGCCCAGAGTCGACATAAGAGTTATGTCGATAATCATCGATGAGACCTTGAGTTTAAAGTTGGAGACATGGTTTTTTTACGCATATCTCCGTGGAAGGTCATGAGATTTGGAAAGAAAGGGAAGTTAAGTCCAAGGTACATCAGCCCCTTCAAGATTCTTGATCATGTTGGGGTTGTGTCCTATCGACTAGCACTTCCACCTACTATGGCCAAGGTGCATAATTTCTTTCATGTATCCCTCTTAAGGAAGTACATACCAGACCCTTCACATGTACTCTCTTCCAAGGTGGTATAATTGGAATATGATCTTTCTTATGAGGAGCAACCAGTGAAGATCTTAGATCGTAGAGAAAAAGTTCTACGAAATAAGACAATGCCCCTCGTCAAGGTGTTATGGAGAAACCAAAAGTTTGAAGAAGTGACTTGGGAGTCGGAGGATATGATGAAGCTGAGTTACCCACATTTGTTTTAGTGTGGGAAAAGGAAAATTTCAAGGGAAAAATTTCTTAAGGGGGGAATATTGTAACGAACCAAAGTTTCATTAATGGAAAATCCCTCTTGATCCAGTTAAATGTATCTTTATGAAAAATGTATTTATAAGATGTAAAATTCTTTGGTTTTATGATAAGAGTTGTGACTGTTACTTTTATAGTCGTTGAACAGTGATCACATGATTAGTATAAATATAAGGCTTTAATGAACCCAATTTTTTACTCAGACAAAGGAAGCGATGGCCTCATCCAGTAGAATTGCCCCATACGAAGCCCATTTGTTGGGGCTCAGAAAAGAGGTGGCATCCTTGGGCTTCTCCCTTGACCAATCCCAAGCTGAGCTTCATTATTTCAAGCTCGAACGTGATCGTCTACGGGAAAAGTGGAAGTTGACTGAAATTACCACTCGAGCGATGTTATCTGAGCCACCCCAAGAGTCTGTCACCATCGCACACCTTACCCTTTGGTCTTATGCGGTTGTTTTAAGGGGTTATGTAACAAATAATTAGTACTATGTTCATGTACATTATTTTTGTATATAAAAATGAATATAATTTCTAGTCATTTTTAATACATTGTAAATAGTTTTTAAAGTACAAATGGTGTTTTTAGTTATTATTTATTTAAGAAATCTATTTTATTAAATTAAGGGATTTTTGAATTAAATAATATTTTAATAAAATAATAATATTTTTATTAAATTAATTAAATATAAATGAACTTATAAATTTATGAATGCAATTAAAATGTTATATTAAGGTTTGAAAGCTATTTCTGTCAAAACTCGTGAATTTTCGATAAATGTTGGTTTTTATTTTAAAAGTGAAAAGTAACATATTTAGAATTTTTTTTAGATAAAATAAATGTAATTTCTGGAATCATGATGTCGAAAATATCCAACGGTGAATTTTTCATAATTTTTTGAAACAGTCAAATTTTTGGGTAAAAATTAAATACCGTTTAAATATATAATGTGTTTTATGACATCATAATGACCCAATGGTGATGTAATAAAATACTATAATCCTTATTTTCGGCCAATATATGTTTTAACATTAAAATAAAGTGATTTTGGGTTTGTTTGACTTACTTTTCAAAGCATTAATGAACCCCTCAAGACTAATTCAACACTTTGCCTTTTTAAATTAATTTCCATGGGAGTGTGACTCACCTCCACATAAGAAACCATATTATTTTAATAATTTCGGACCTTGGCCTTGAAAAATATTGTTTTCCTCTTTCTTTTTCTAGAAACCATGGGCAAAAACCATGGGATGGTTTGTGTTTTGGATTAGTTTAATATAAGGGGTCCCAAACCTAAATAATAAAGAATTCTCTCACCTTTCCTATATAAACCCACCCAAGCTCCCACTTCCTCCTCACTAAAATCCTTTTTAATTCGTCCAACCTCTGCCCTACTCTCTCTAGAATCCTCCCAAGGTTCCCCAAGCTCCCAAGAAGCCTCTCACAAGCCTCTCTCTATCCTTTGGAAGCACACTTCCAAGTAAGGGTTTTTTTCTTCCTTTCTCATTTTTGTCAATTTTCTTTAAGTATTTTTGCCCTTTTAATTTCAATTATGAATGTTGGGGTATGGTTTAGAACCTCCCCCATACTACCCTATTATTGTTTGAATGATGGGATAACCCTTTCTCTCTCATTAAATGCCTCCCATGTACACCCGTTACTATGCCGAAATTCCGAAAGGAACTTCTCTCTCCTCTTTTACATTCAAGCAATACTTTTGTATCATGAATCTAAATTCCATTTAAATTGTTGGTATATGTATCTATATGACCTCCTTACTTTCCATTACATGTAAATATCATGATTAACCCCTTTCTCTCTCTTCAACCACTTTTATGAATTCTTATGTCACGCCGTTACGCTGCCGAAATTGCACTGATTTTCTATACCAATGCCATTGTGTAGTGAATACCATGCCCATTTCTCCATCAAGGGTATTCACCTTTATGCACATTTACTTATTGATTATAAAGTTTCATGTATTAATTCCACATTCCTTTATCATAGAATAAATTATTATGTTTTATGAGTCCATGTTTTATGATCCATGTGGCACACTTATGCATGAAATGAAATGTTTAAGAAGGGTGCGCCCTTATAGCGCTCCAATGAATTGGGTAAAGTATAGTATCATGATAAGTCATGTGAAATGAGTGTTGAATCATGCTAATTCAAGTGCAACGAGGGTTTACTCGTGCTTCATGTGCAATGAGGTTTTACTCATGCTCCATGTGCAATGAGCCTTGGCTCATGCTAATTCAATGTTAAGTGTTGTTGCCACATTTCCATGTTATGATTATCATGTTTTATCATGCCTTTATGTTAATGTTTCTTTTATTCTCTATTGATATGCCTATTGTCTAACATGTATTTCACTTCTCATTTTATTCCATGTGTACTCCCTTACTGGGCTTTATAGCTCACCCTTTTCTTATGCATGTCCTCAGGTTATCCCATGTAATGCTAAGTACGAGGGAATGTAGTGGTCATGTAAAGGAAGTTTTCAATAAAGATATTGTATTTCATGTTTTAAGTTTTTATGTAATGATCCTAATCCCCAAAGACACTAAACCTCTCGATCTTCTTTATTGTATCAAGTGAATTTTTATGTAATGAATCATGTTTAAGTTGTAATAAAAAGAAGGGTTGTCATATTGTGTCACTATCCTTAATATATTTATTTATTATTTAATTTACCACACCATATATACATACATACTTCTACCATGGTAATGGAATTAATGAAATAAATTATATACTATTCAACAGGGCCTAAGATATCTCTTCTTATATATAAAATTGGCAATTCCTTTCATTAATATTCAATCAATTTTTTTTCATTAGTGATGAACCTGACAAAATATACTACGTCAAAGACCTAAAATTGCATGTAATTAAACATGCACTAATGTATGTTCAAAGTGATATAAATTAATAATAATCTCATGTTAGGAATCCAATAAATATTCTCATATATAAAAACAACTAATAACAAATTTAACTTGTTGTGTTCCTATCATCAGGTCCATCCTCATGATCTCATATAATCAAGATCACCATATGAGAACTTTATGATAAAAAGACTCAATTATTATGTTCCACCAACACCATGTATTCAAACATAATCTATGTCCTTTTATAATGAGGTATCTAAACTATATGACAATTGCTAAAGATAAGTGTCATTAGATCAAACCATACATTTTGTACGTAAATAATACATCATATTAGTGAAAATATCCATTACATAACATCACAATCCATGCTAGAACCATAATGGTTTAGTTTCTATGGAAAAACGGTTTCATAAACAATTGGTACCTAAACAATTGACATAATTTCCCATTTCTTTCTACATAACTATCACCCTTATTAAACATAATATACTGAAAAACAATGTCATTACCTTAGGTAAGGGAAGCATAAGAAAGGTGGAGATAAAATTCTAACTAAGGGTAAAAATAAGAGATATTAATCAATGATCATAAGTGAGAATAAGATAAGTATTAGGGTATGACAACATGATCCTACCATTAAAAAACATATCCATAAATTCACAGACCATAATCAAGAAACACGACATAATGTTTTATAAATCAAAAGACATAAGAGTGTGGAATAATAAATATTCAATCACGATCCATTATAACATATCTTAATAGTAATATATACGTTTTTGGAAAACATAAAATCATATAATATTGTTTCTTTACTCAGTGATCATATCCAAGATTATAATATTGTGTTGGGTTCACTCCCTACTCCATCATTTCATTAGTCAAGGTTCACTCCCAAGATAATCTTAATAGAAAATGCCCTTTATCAAATTGGGTTCGCTCCCTATTCTTGTACTTACCATCTCATGATATATCCTTCTTTATCCAATGCATTTGAGGTATATTTAATCACATACCCACCCTTTACATAAGGAAAACCAAACATATGTGTTCTACAAGATGATAAAAAAATAAATCATATCATGAAATCATAACAAATGGAAATGATATGGGATTTATAAAAATGTTATTATAATTATCATAAAAAATAAATAAAAAGAATAAATATGGATAAATTTGATCATTTCCCTAGTAAATCTTAAGAAACATTGATAAATGTTTTTATAGATAAATACCATTAAAAGATCATTAATAAATTTCATAAAGAAGAATTAATTTTTAATTGAAATATATTATCTAGAATATAAAAAAATTATAAAATATTAAGTATATATTTTTCTTTGAAAACAAAAAATGAAAATTATAAATTAATATTTATATAAAATATAACTCATGATGTTTGGGAAATACCTTTATGCTATGTGTCTTAAAAAAATCCATTTATATATTTAGTAAAAAGTAAAAAGTAAAACATTTAGAAAATGTTAAGAATGATCCTTTTAAAAATGTTAAGTAAATAAAAAATTAATTTAAATAATATTTAAAACATATTAAAAATATTCTTGAATGTTTTTTAATTTAAATATGGACTGGGAAAAAATATTTTTGACCGAATGGAAAACTTTATGGTTTTTTCATAGAAACATTATTTCAATATCATGAGTAATTAAATATTAGAAAATGAAATTAAACCATGGAATATATATCAATAAAAAGATTATAATAAAATTCATATGATATAGAATATATATATCATATAATTTCACAATCATAAAATTTAAGCATAAACAATCCTAGTAAAAATGAGATTGTAATAGAAAACCCTTACCTTAGGTCCATATTTCTTTGTATGAACTCTAAACTCCAATATAATAAATTTATTTTTATTTTTATTATATAAAATAAGTATAATAATACCTATAATAATATACATGGTTTAATTAAAAAAAATTATTTACCATTCTTTAATAATCATTCATTTCCATCATCATTTTAGGTGTCAACTACTTCATTTTCATGTATATTTTCTTTCAGTGTATATGGTACTTTATTTTTTATCATGTTTAATTAATATATATAATTCTAATAATGTTATAAATATAATTAATATTAATTATATACATATTTAAAACTATTCATATAAATAGGTGATGAAAAATGATTCACATCACTAAATGAAGATGTTAGTCTGTACATATGAATAAGTGACAATTCTATTTTTTGATTGATGGAATGAAATAAATGTAAATATTAATTCATAACTGAAAAATAATTATTATAACATAAATATCATATATAAACATTAAATATATCATAATAATCAACCATTAATGATGGTGGTGGAAAATGAGTCGTACATTTGTGTGGAGGCGGTGGTCAACACATATGCAGAAGCGATATTTTCACCACCCATTTGATTGAGAAGAGGTGGTAAATGGTTGTTAAATCATCAATATAAAAACTAATTATATTTATAATACTATATTAATAATGTTTTTATTGACAAAAAAATTTTATATGAAGTAGAATAAGAAATAAAATTGAATGATTTTTGTTAAGATTTTTAACTCTTCTTTGACAAACCTCCATTGGCTTACACCTTAATCCTTGAAGGATTGGTATTAAGAGAGTACTAAAAGATCTATGATGTTAATTATTCGTGGAATAATTTTGAGCATGTTTTTTCTAATATATAATCCTAAAATGTTATGAATACGAGAGATTTTCAGGTTCCCTTTAATAACTTAGCAGAGGAATATATATGGAATTTCTTTAAGGATTTCAATTATGTAAGGTCACTTTCCTGGGAAAGTGGCTTCCAATAGAAAGGTATTATAATTTATTATAATATAATGTTGATATATCTTCATAAAATAATAATTATACTGGTTTGGGTGGAAATACAGCCCTTATCTCTTGGTATAACCCCCTGTTAAACCCATTTTAACCTTAACCATGTCAAATTTTTTTTTACTATTTTTACTATTCACTCTGACCAAAAAATAAATTGGCCATAAAGGTTATATTAATTATTATTTTTCAAAATATTGAATCTATTTTTCAAATTTCAATATATTTTATTGGTAGAAAATAATTTTAAATAACAACATAATCTACGATGAAAATCCATTTCAGAAAAATGAATCATTAAGGAATAAACATAATTTAATTATATTATGTTCCTTATGAAAACCATAAAATTAATGTTAAAATATAATTTTGAATAAATAATATATATATTTAATTAAATCCATTAATAAATTGGGGTGAATTTAATTTATTAGTTTAATAGCACATTTCACGCATAAAAATACTTTTTAGGAAAATATGTTTTAAGCCCAAAAATAAAGTATAATAAGTATTTTTATGTAAATAATTATATTAATTTTAATAAAATAATACTTATTTTTATTTAATATAAAGTTATAAACATAATGTGGCTTTTACTTGAAAATAAATGACAGTTTTAACAAAAATATTTATTTTTTAATATTCACTAAAAATAAATATTTTTAAAAAAATAATAAAAAATCACCCTATGATAATATTTATATGAGTATTTCAAAAAAATATTCATCTCCTCAAATAATATTTCTTAATATATCATATATTTTATATTTATATTTCATTCATATATTTTGTGTTATTTTAATAAACCAATTTTTGTAATTTCATTAACATTATTCCAAATATTTGAATTGTTAGTTGATTTGGTGATTTTTGGTATGGTAAGAAAAATATTTAGAAAAAGAAAAAAGAGATAATTAAACTATTCTAAAGACACTTTGTAGCACGACATGAATTATCATGGTGTGACATAGGAAATTTGGAGTTTTATTGATCCTGGGGTGGAGTTATAGAATATAGATAGTGATGTATTTACCATGTGTAAATCATCAAATTCATGACCTAATTGGGAGAATGGATACACTGGAATTCATTAAATCTATTTGAAATGTAAAATATTGATTCATTCGTTTTACAAAGCCCCAAAAAAATCAATATACATTGTAAATATCAACTTCTGGTGTAAATGTTATGGGATATAAGGAATGTTTTAGTACATTAAAACAATTTAAATAATAATATCATCGAATGATAAGACTTATTAAAATGTTATACATACAATTTATGTTGTAAAATCATAATATACATTGTGAAATATTAGTCATCAGTTGAATTAATGTGCATAAATAAGGGCTTTGATATAGAGGCTTAAATATTCAAGCACTTCTGCACATACCCTATGCATTTGGCGAGATAAGATATTCTGCAATAGAATAGATATGACTAGAGTATGTGACCCTGAAATCCCATTGTTTGTGCCACCATTATTCTTTAGGAAACCATGTCTCAATTCCTCCTCATAGTTACCATGTGGGGATTGTTCCTTTATGCTAGGTGATGTGGTTGTAGGGGAAGTGTTGCATATAGATTATTCTATTATTAAATTCATGTTTGGGTTAATTTACTCTTAATTTTCAATTCTAATCCTCTTCCCTTTTTCATTTCATGATAATTGTTTTGTATTTGGATTAGTAATTTCTATTTCATTGAATAATCTCCCTGGTTAGCATACGACCATTACAAAGTCCAGTGTGGTTATGATTAAATAGGGGTTTGGGTCACCAAATTCTATAATTGAATCAATTTATTGACCATACCAACTTTTTGGGCCTTTTATTAGTGATTTATAACTTTACCGATGATCCCTAAAGATATAATTATTACAAAAAAAATTTATGAACATGTAATTAGTTTAATCCCTAAGAATATGAACTTGAAAATCACTAAACCAAGCATGCCCCATATTTTTATTCTCAAAATCTACTTTTCTTTAATTTCTATCTCTCCTAAAAAACAATCAATAAATATCATTCTAGTTTTCTAAAATATTCTAGTTCATTTATTCTCGTTCTCTCTAAATTAACCTTGATTTCAAATAGCCTACGTTTTAATGTTAGATGCAAATAGTCATGCTTCAAATTTCTTACATTGACATTCCTGGTATAAATAATGACTCTTTAGGGTGGAATCAATTTAATTGTAATGTTTATGTGAAAAAATGAAATAAAACCCATTCTTGAAAAAAAAACTTATTTTTGAAGCATAAAATGAATTTATAAAAATTGATTACTTATTTTTTATGAATTAATCATTAAATTTGAATTATTAAAAATAATTATGAATATTTTTCAAAAATTATTTATTACTCTTCCTACCTTCCAATTTAACAGCTATATTTTAGTGGTTTACTTTATCATGGGTCATATAGACTTGGGGATGCGTGTAAAGAAATATGTCGAATACTTCATGTTCTATTTAAAATTATATACATTTAAAATACCAGGGTGTTACATTCTAACACCCTTAAAATTAATTTTACCCTATAAATTCCATCACTCTAGTGTAAAAAAGGAGGATATATTTTCTTCATCACATCCTCTAGTTCCCATATAGCTTCCTCAAATATCATATTCCTCTAATAAACACTAACCAGGTGAGTAATCTTGTTCCATAGAAATTGATCTCTATGATCCAAGATTTTTGTTGGTTGTTCATTATTGGAAGGATCATTCCCATGTTTCATAGCCAAAGAGTTTAGTAAATGTGAAGGATTAGTTATGTACTTCCTTTATATATATTCATTGAACACATCATGAAAATTAGATAGGTTTAGTTGGAGTCCCAAGTGATAATATACAGTCCTTACTTGATCAATAATATCAATTGGAATAGTATTTCTAAGGCTCATGTTTACATTATTTTCAAATATCATAACCTTATTTTATAGAGAAATTCATAGGAAAATATTCTCACCAACATAGAATTACATATCTCATCATTGATTGTCAGCATAGAACTTCTAAAAACTCTGAGATTCCTTGATGAGCCACTAAATAACTCTAACATTATTTACCATTTCCCTAGAAATATCATGTTCCAATATTTTTTTCTAAAACTTCATCTTAATATATCAATGTGTTATACTTCTTTCCAAAGAGGGCTTCATGAAGAGCCATACAATTACTTGAGTGAAATTTATTTTTGTAAGAAAACTTGAAAAGAGGAAGGTGTTGATCCCAACCACCATTGAAATTTAGAGAACATGATCTAAAAATATCCTCCAGGGTTTTAATTTTCCTATCAGACTGACTATCTTTATAAGGCTGATAATAAGTTTTGAAACATAACTCTATATGTAGTTATTATTTAATACTTATTCAAAAAATTGAGGTAAACCTCAAATCCTGATTAAATCCAATAGAATGTGGTACTCCATATAACCTTACCACTTCCTCAATGTATATCTTATAAGTCTGATCAAGAGATAAATATTATTAGATATAAATTAAGTGAATTTTCTTCATAATTAGGTTGAATACAACCCAAATATCATTATGTATTTTAGTTGATTTGGGGAGTATATTGAAAAAATACATGGTGATGTTTTCCCATTTCTATTCTAGTGTGGGTAATGGTTGAAACATCCCCTTATACATTTGTCTCTTATAATTAATATTCTTATATACCAAGCACTGAGATGTATAATCCACAATATTTAATCATTACATAGAGCAATGGTTGAACACTCATTCGAGAAACATAATATTTACCCATTACTTCAAGATTCAAAGGTTAACCTTTTATAAATCCATAAATATTTGATATTTTTTAATCCTCATCAATGATAATCTAGCATGACCCTTTTGACTCAAAAGATGTTCCACTTTTTGTCTTTCCCAAGTTGGTAATGTATTGAGCAATCATAATCTTTTATCAACTATAACCTCCTTATCTTGTGAATATTAAAAACATTTTTTTGGGAAAAAAATACATTAAACTTTTATGATCATTATATATTACACAAATTTCTCTATAAAGATAATTTCCCCATATATTTTATATAAATATTTTATTTGCTTACACTAAATAATAAATCAGATAATTTTCACATGAACCTTCAATTAGCCTGTGGAATAAAAAATTATGATTCGGCATAATAACACACCCCAACCTCTTTTTCAATTCATCATTATAAATTGTAAACTCATCTCCACTTTTGGGAAGTGTGTGCATAGGTTCACTAACCAAACTTCTCTTTAGTTCTCTAAACTTTTCATCACATTTATCAATATAAAGGAACTTAAATCCCATCTAATTAAAATTATTCTGTGGATTATATATTCATGAGAAATCATACAGAAATAATTCATAATATCTATTCAATATAATAAAACTATAGATCTCACTCATAGTGGTTTTTCTGGTCCAATGTTCGATAAATATTTTCTTTTATGGATCCATCGATACACACATTATTGTGATTATATGTTCCAAAAATGAAATGTTCAATATCAAAAATTCATACTTACTAAATTTTTCATGCAACTTCTCCTTTATTATGGTGGTCAATAGAATCCTCAAGTTATTTTCATGCTCTTCCTTTATATTTTAATATATAAGAATTTCATTTATAAAGACCACCACACCTTGATAAAGTTAATATCTAAGGACTCTATTTACTAAATCCATGAATATAGTGGGATAATTAGTAAGACCAAATTTTATAACTATAAATGCATGGTGTCTATATCTCCAAAAATGGATATTGTAGGTATGCCTTCACTTTTTACACCTAATTGGTAGTATCCATATAAAATATGAATCTTTCAAAAATATAAATATCCTTAGAATAGATCGAACCAATCATTAATATGGGGTAAAGGATACTTACTCTTGATATCGTTTTCATAAGATTCTAATAACTAATGTAGAGTCTCATTGATCTATCTTTCTTATTAACAAAAATAATTGGTTCTCCCTATGGTGACTCACTTTAACAAATCAGTCTCTTAACAAGATTATCATAAAGAAACTTATTCAATTCATCCAACTCAATCAGGATATTATATATATGATTTTAAAAATAGGTGTTTCACTAGGTATGAAAACTATTGAAAACATGGCTTCATTATTCATAGGAAGACTAGATAAATATTCAAAAAATGCCATAAAACTCCCATATAATAGGCACGTATTTTATGTTGAGTTTATCCCAAACCTTCTAAGATAAATACTCCATTTAAATAGTAAACAAGACCCATTAAATGAATATAATTTCCAATAGAAGTTCATATTTATCCCCACACTGATAGAAAATAAATTCTTGGTTGGTAATATCAAATGTAAATTCCATTCCTCAATAATTAATATGATCATTATATAAAGAAAGAATATCTATTCCTAAAATAGCATCAAATTCAACTAAAGTATTAATAACAATATTTTTATGGATAACATTCCATTAGAAATCAATTGGGAAAGGTTCATAGACTTGAGATGTGATCATCACACAATTAAGAGTTTTTTCCAATATTTAAACATCTAATAATTATGTTGGTAATGTGATACCATTATAAAACTATTCAAATATAAAATATTGTATAGTAATAGAATCAAATAATACATTATAAGTTCTATAGTGTATGGTAAGAGTATCATTAATCACTTAATTATCACTCCCTATATCTATAATAATGATCTTATGTTATTTCCCTTTGTCTATGGGATTTTTAGGTTTCTAACGTCAATCATCATAATTAAACATTGGTTTTGAGCACTAGTTTTCATAATGTCCATACTATTTTAAATTATAAAATTGTAATGTGGGTGGAGGATTCTGTAGATATATCTTCCATTTTCATCATTAGTTAACTTATGCCCATTACTCCAACATTTGATTTCCTGATTTCCTACTTTTCCACACTAAAAAAATTTACCAGTCCCCTAAAAAAATTACCTTGATGCTTTAATCCACACTTAAAGAATATTGGAAAACTAATCCTCTTCCCTCTAAGGTTTATTATTATAATTTCTTTTGAGTATTATATTTCTTTTCTTATCAAAACCATGGTATTTTTTGGTGACTCCAATTTTTATTTCCACCATGAATGTACATCGAATGATTTCATCATAGCTACTGAAGACTCGTATGGATAACACCCTTTGGAAACATAGTTTTAATCCAATTAAAAATTGATCAATTTTACTTTATAGATAAATAATAATACCATATTCATACCTCAAAAGTCTTGTAAAATTTTCCCCAAAAGTACCAATAGATTCAACATCCTTCTTCTTAATCTCAAGGAATTCCATCTCTGCTATCATACGAAGAATATGGGGGGAAATAATTATTGAAAAATAAGATCCTAAACTCATCCCAATCAATAGAGTTAATTTATTCTCACTACCTGTATATTCTTGATAATATTCCATATTTATACAATTCTCCTTCTAAATAATAAATAAGTAAGATAAATTTTTCATTTCTTGATAACTAGGGAATAAAAATATCTTTTAAATGGTATTGTCCCTTTTCTCATCAATTAGTTGATCAAAATACCCACTAAAAAAGTTAGACATTTCCATATGAATGAATAAATAGAATATTGTTCCTTCTTTTTTCACTTTTAGAATCTCAGTATGATTCAAGGCTTCAGAATGTTTCATGAGAATAATAATAATATTTTTCATTCTAGATTCCATAACATTCAGTTTCTAAGGGAAAAAATCACATCATTTTTCATCTTATTCAACATTAACATGATTCTTTATAGTTATATTCATTGAATGAAACCAAAAAAATAGTATGAGTGAAAATAATAATAGTGGGAAAACATATAACCATGAAAATGATTAATAGGTTGTCTAAATCATTACACCTTATTCTCAATCTATGAAACCTTACATTTAACCTAGGTCATCCACAATCATTATTTATTAAAATAAAGACTAATGTATCTTCAATAAAATGTGAATAATTCTAATAATATCCCTCATGAGTTTCAAAAAAAGGTTCATTATAAGGGCCCATTATACATATATTGTAATGATGACAGATTCATAATCAGAAAACTCTTATTGGGGTTATCACCCCTATATAAATATATGCTAAAACAGCATCAACAAATAGTATCCAGATTGGGATATAATTTCTTAAGGAAATCACACTTATTTCCTTACAATAAATTTGGATGTTATTATATACTTAGGTTTATCCTAAGGTTTCTCACGAAGGTTTTCTTATCATATTTTCGAAGTTAATAAACTCTGCTCTGATACCAACTATATAAACCCATATATTTCATTCAAAAATACCAAAAATATCCATTATATAACATTAAAATCCACAATTTAACAGTAATTATTTAGTGTGTTTGGAAACATGGATACATAAAATACTGTAACATAAATTATATAAATAATATCCAATTAATTTTTTCACAACTAGAAACCTTCTTATACATAACATACTTAAAACTGTTCTCCATAACCTAGGGAATGGAATCATAAGAAAGGGTGAGCTAATATTATTATTAATGGTAAATATGAGAGATATAAATAAATTATAATAAGTGATAATAAGATCATCATAAGGTTATTAGACCATACCATTAACATTAGAAAATAATATCAACCAATTCATATATCATAATCAAGAAACATGGTATAAAGTTTTATCTATCAAAACAAATAAGACATAAGTGCGTGAAATTGTTAATAATCAATCATAAGGCATGAAAACATATTATAAGAATAATAAATAATAGTGTATAATACACATAAGGCTATGAATCCATTTATCTATTCATGTTTTAATGCTAAGACTTTTATAGTGGATTGGGTTAACTCCCCATTCCATCATTTCTTTAATCGATGTTCACACCCAAGATTATCTTATTGGAAAATTTCCATTACTGATCTGGGTATAGTCCCTATTCCATTACTTATTATTTAATGAGATTTACTTCTTTAATGAATGAATTATAAGTATATATAAGTTCAGTCCCACCCATTATATAATAAAAACCATACATTTTTTTTCCATAATATCATAAAACACTCATCATATCATCATATCATAACTCATTAAAAGGATATGGGTTTCATAAATATTTAATCATTATAATAATAAACCATTCATATAAATAATAAATATGGTAATATTGGATCATATACCTAGTAAATCATAAGAAACATCAAAGGATTTTGTTATAGATAAAAATACATTTAAAAGTTCACAAAGAAGTTTCTTGAATAAAATAACATTTTCATTTGAAATCACGTATTTAGAATCTAATTTTGTTAAAACTATTAAGGAAAAAAATTTAATTGAAAAGAAAAATTGAAACTTATAAAGGATTATTTAATGAAAATAGTATTCATGATGGTAGGTAAAGCTGTTCATATGGTGTTTGTTAATAAAATTCCTTTCATATTTTCAGTAGAAGGACAAAATAAAAATGTATGGAAAATGATAAGAGGTTTAATTTTAAAACACTTTCATGAAAGTAAAAAATTAATTTAAAAAATAATTTTATAATAGTAAAAAAATTATTTAAAACATTTTAAAGAATATATGGGCCTCATAGAAAAGTTCTCTAGTCGGAGTGGAAAATATGGTCAGTTTTTGTTAAAAAACTTCTTTTAGTATTATAAGTGATGAAAGAGAATAAAATGAAATGAAATAATTAAATGTATAGAAATAACCATAGGAAAAAATAAATAATATTTATAATATATAAATATATATATATCATATAATTTTATCATCAAAAATTTTAAGCATAAAAAATCCCGGTAAAAATGAGATTGTAACCTAAAACTCTTACCTCAAGCTAATCTTACTTCATAAGCACTCTAACCTCCTATATAAAAAATAAAATTTATTATAATTATATAAAAAAACATAATTATACTAATAATATTATAAAAGTTTTACTTATAACATATTTTCACCCATTCATTAACAATATTTCATTACCATCATCATTTCGTGTGTTAACTATTTTTTTCATATAGGTTTTTGTTCGTCGATTATGGTCATTTCACATTGATCATGGATTTTTCATATAAATTTTTTTATAAACATATAAATATCATATATATTATTTATATACATATTTATAACCACCCATATAAATTGTTCATGAGATTGAATTACATAACTATGTGGAGATGGTAGTTCGTACACGCAAGAGTGACGTTTTCATTTTTTTGATGAGTGGAGTGAAATAAAGTTAAATATTAATTAACATTTATAAAATAATTATTGTAAAATATATTTATTAAATAACCATTAAATATATCAAAATATCCAACCATAAATGGTAATGATGTAAAATGGTTTGTATCATAATACGGAGGTCGTAGTCTACTCATATTCAGGAGTGATACTTTCATCTCCCATTTGAATGAGAAGAGGTAGTAAATGGTTGTTAAATAATCCTTAAAAAATATAAGTGTATTTATGATATTTTATTAACTATGTTTTTATGTTTATGACATTAATATATGAAGTATAATAATAAATAATATTGAAAGAGTTTGTTTATGATCTATACCCTTTCTTTAAGAGACCTCCTTTGGCTTAAACCTTTATCCTTGAAGGATCGATCTTAAGAGAATAATATAATATAAATTATTAAGGAAAATATTATAGAAAGAATTTTTTTAGTTAATTTATGATATATAATTCTCAAATTTTAAGAATAATGGAGAAGGAGAGGTTCCCCTTTATAAGTGAGGGGAGGGACATGCATGTAATTTTCTAAAAGATTTCAATTATATAGGGTCACTTTCATAGGAAAGTGGCTCAAAATTGATAAGTATTATAGGATAGGATAAAATGTGGTTGAAATATCCTAAAAAATAAGAATTATATAGGTTTTTGTGGTAATTATATCATTATCCCTTTATTTAACCCCTTATAAAACTCGTTTAACCTTAACCGAGATAACAAAGGTTACTATTTTTAATATTCACTATGAACTAAAATAAAATTGACCCTATTAGATTATAATAATTAATTTTTTCCAAAATATTTAATCCATTATACTATATTCAATTTAAATAAATAGAATAATTTAATTTTAAATAATTATTCAACCAATAATGAAAACCTGTTTCAGATAATGAATCTATAAGCATAAAACTTAATTTATTTACATTATTTTAATTTTAAAAATCAGAAAATGATTGTGAAAATATATGATTCAATATATATTTTATAAATTTAATTTAAAAAATTAAAAAATAGAGGGTAATTAAATTTATTAATATAAAAACACAATGCATGGATAAAAACAGTTTTTGAGAAAATGTGTCTTTAAGATCGAAAATAAATATATACCAAAGTCAAGTATAATGATGATTATTATGAAATTAATTATATGATTTAAAATTAATGGATTCGTATGTTAAATTAATACCAAATTTTATACATAATGAAAATTTTACCATAAATCAAATGACATTTTTTTACAAAAATCTATATTTTTTTACTATTAACTGCAAAATAAATCAATTTAGTAACAATAAAAAAAATGAACCACATGATATTGTTTCAATGATTATTTAAAAAATTATATTAATTTAGTAAAATAGTATTTCTAGAATTTTTATAAATTAATTATAATATCCTTGTGAAAAAATGGAATATAAACCTTTTTTGACGAAATCATATATTTAAAGCGTAAAATGACTTTACTAAAAGTTGATTACTTATTTTTTATGAATTAATAAATAAATATGTACAATTAAAAAAATTATACATATTTTTTTAGAAGTGGTTATTACAATTCATAGCTTTCAATTTAATATCTAGGTTATAATGGTTTAATGTATCGTGGTTCATATAGGCTCGAGGTTGCATGTTATGAAAGCTATTGAATAGTTCATGTTTTATTTAAAAGGAAATAAAAATAAAATCTTGGGGTGTTATAATCAGAAAATATATTTATCCTAATTATAGTTGAAAACTTTTATAACATTTTAATAAGAAATTTAATCTATGTAAAATACCATATATAATGTACATGAAAAATTAATATTACTGTATTTGTAAGTGAGACACATGTATATATCAAGTTATTTAAATTTGATGGTAATAGAAGGACATATAAGTGTTATGTCTGGGGAACCCACTCTCACAATAGTAATCTAATTGGACAAGTTTGATAGTTATATCTATATGTGTATGGATTTTTTTGACTATAGTATAGGTATACATGATGTTTTGGGTTTTATTCATGTTGGATGTTAGCGGTAGTTTTTCCAAAGTTGTAGTCATCTTGTATTTGGGTATGTCATATAAAATTAATTAATTTTTTATATTTATCATTATTATTTGAGTTTTGTACATTTTTCCTAAATTTGGACTTCATTTTCTTTAGTATAATTTTCTCTGATCTATATAGGGTATTTCAACTCATTTGAGTGATTTATTAACTCAGGGCTAGATACCAACCCATGGCCTATTAGAGGCCATATTTGGGGGTCTCACTTGATCTTGTAGCTAATTCATAGAGGGTTATATATGGGTAAGATTCATAATAAAATGTTTTAGAAAAAGTTTTCAAAATATTAGTGTTATAAAATATGAATTAAAATCATGCACATATCAATGGTCAGTAACAAAATATTGTTATAAGTATAAAAAGAAATAAATATTAAGGGTTATAAATATTTTGGAAAGACACATTTACACAAAAAATACTTATATAGATATAGATAAAATTAGACAATGATAATATATATACACACATAAAAAAATTCACTATACTATATTATAAAAGGAAATATATATAGTTATCATATCATTCGACCACAACATTAAATATTTATAACGTAATATGAATATAAATATCACAGTGCAAATAAAAATATCATATTATAGTAACACTACACTACTGTAGAAAAACATGTTGCAGTGATGATGATATTGGGGACCCATAACCATTGATCACTAATTTTTAAACCATCATAAGCATAAATAATGAAAAATATGTCTAAAAACTCCCTAAAAAAGAGAACCCCATGACACTAATGTACATGATCCTATAAGTAAACTAAACCTATGACATTATGTTGAGTCATTCCTCACATACACTCTAACAAGTAAAAAACAACAATGATTCACATGGTATAGAAGTTATCTCTACATTCATAGGAATTTTTTTCTTCCTTTAATTTCATGGAATTTACCATATTAAAATAACTATTGAAAAAACATCCAAAAAATCACTAATTGCAGTACACGTATACTTTGGGTCCTACCCCACCATATTAGTGAGGCATAACCATCTAATCAGTTCAACCTACTACTAATATTGAAAAATGTCCCGCCATTTTCCTTATTAAACTCCAATATCCTATAAGTTAATATTATTTAACCACTAACATCAAGTGAACATAGCAAGTTACTTATAAGTAACATCATAAAAAACATATTCAAATCATTTGAAAAAACAGAATTGGAAAAACATCATGTATACACCATAAAAAATGATACGTATGTCCTAATTTCCTCTCATCGTCATCGAGATAGCTAACCATTATTATACTAGGTTATGGAACATAGATTCTAGATCAAATCATCTCTTTGACTTCTACAGTCCCATGTACGAACATCAGGAGAAAACATAATTTTTTAAGTATCTCCTTCTAGACATTTGAATCGAAACATGAAAGAAAATTTACAATTTCTAAAACACCCATGATTGAAAGATTATTTAAAGTAAACTATGACATCTACCGACACATTGGTTAAATGAACCTTTTGGATTCTCTAGTAATAAAGAAAATCTCCATCCCACCTTTAAGTCACCTTAGTCCCACCAATGGAAATTTTTTCTAATACTTTTCAAAAATAAAGTCATGGTGAACATGTCATCCAGATTCTATGAACCTCGGATATTCCACCACTATAACACTTCATTCTTCAATATACTATTAATAAAATGATATTTTATGAATAATTTCTTTGCTTATGAGTGAAACAATAGATTATTATCTAAATGAATTTCAATTTTACTTTCATAGTATATAAATACACCTTCCTAACTTATTATAAGCTCCTCTAACCAAAAAATTATCCATATCAATTATTTCCCTTATTACATGGTGAGAAAATATTCAGGTTCTGTTATGTATATTCTTACCTCTTGTTGTATCCTCTATATCCATATTATGGTTCTTCCAATGAATGTAAACACATAACATGTGGAACTATTTTGTGTGTCGATATCTCTTATGTTGTCTACATCTATATAACCATTATATAGAACATCTATTTAACAAAACAATTCAATATCTTTTGATCCTTTATGATGCCATATAACCCACTTCATAGAATCCTAGTGTTATTTTATAAAATTCTCCATAAACAGATTAACACATCTTCCTACAAATGCAATGCCCGTACTTGTTCATAAAATTACATAAATCAAACTTCTTATTACTAATGAAAATGGAACTGTCAATATATAAATAGCCTCATATTCCATTTCCAATACTTTCTCCTTGGATAGTTTTAAATGTTTAACCGGTGGATTTGATACTGGTTTATAGCTTGTCATTTTGAATCTCTCGATGAAATTTTGAAAGTAATATCTCTGAAAAAATACGAAAAATCTATATTTCTTATCACTCTAAATCTATATTCCCAATATTGTCTTGGCCTCACTAAGATGTCTTATCTCAAATATTTTTAACAAAGTATTTTTTTTCTCCTATATCCATTTAATGTTTGGACCCTCTATGAACATGTCATCCTAATACATGAGTATGATGATAATGTTCCCATCCTTGAACACCTTATATTAGAAATAGTTATCTGATTTTCACCTGATAAAACCATACATAGACATCGATGAATACAAATTATAGTTTCATTATCTTATTTCTTGTTTTAATCCATAAAGACTCCTCTTTATCTTATACAATAATTAACCATTATGTTTTCCCATGAAACAATAATATTTCTTCATATAGATCTCTTCCTCCAAATCACCATAGAGAAACAACATCTTTAAATACACTACTTAAAAATGTAAAAATTTAGAATAAACCATACTCAAAACAATCCAAATGGTATAATGGCTGACTACATATTAAATTATTTCCAAAAAATACACTCATTCTTTTCATAGATATATGTTCACAACCAGTCTAACTTTTTAACTCTTAGAACTATAAAATTATTATTTTAACAAAAGGAACATTTTTTCAATAGATATTTCTTCTTCTGTGGTAGTTTGGTTATCTCTCATGTTCCATTTTCATCCAAAGAATCTATATCATCTTTCATAAATAACCCACAATTTTTGAAATCAGTGATACTATACACCTCTTCTAATATTTTTGACTCTCCTATATCTATAGGTAGTAAGTAATGAAATTCATTTACCAACATATTAAATATTCATATCACTCTGGTAGATCATCATAATTCAACTTGAAATTATTCTCTTTTGAAACCAATACTTTTAGAACATCACATTCTAAATATCTTCCTTGAGTTTTTTTAGTTCTCAAGAACTTTGGTACATCTTCTACCGGCCTTGTTGATTCCTCTAGAATATTTTTACCCCCTGAAAATTCTATAATTTCTTCCTTTATGTAACTTCCATTAGAATAAACATGGATATTACAAGTCAATTATTTATTCTCAATTTAATTTTCCAACAATTTCTAGTTTTTCTATAAGACCTTCTCTTTAAATAGAACATTTCAACTTTTTATGACCATCCATTTTTACCATCCAAAATATACAATCCAAATTTTTCATGTCCATATCCCATAAAAAATCGTGGATGAGACTTATCTTTGAGTTTTTCCCAATCCTTGGCATCTATAATGACATAGGATAAAATTATTAAAACATTGAGGAGGGTAACTTCGACTGGTTTTCCATACCAAAAACTTTATAGAATCTCTAACAAATTAGGGTTGAAGATCTCTAGTTAACAATTTATATTGTCACGACCCATCCCCGGGGCCCGTGTCGTGACTACCCCAAGCCCGCCTTCCATTGGCCAGGGGCTGGGGACTAGCACCAAAGGCGTAAATCCCGATAACTGGGAAGGAATTGCCTTTATAAAAGTAAACAAAACACCACAGAGTACAAGCAGAAGTAAAACACTAAGTACAAAAGAAAGTGATGAAAAGTAAATGGGCCAGAATACAAACCCAACTGAAATTACAGCTACAACTGAACGAAAGTACAACAGAAAAAAAATACAAACAGCTAGAAGAAAGGAAGAAGCTCCTGGGATGTCCTCCTCAGATCCTACCTGAAGGGTAGGTACAGATAGTGCAGCCCCTGGATCGTCCACCACGGATACTACCTGAAGGGTAGGTACAGATAGCCTCCACAATGATCTCGCCCGTCAACCTCCTCCGAGTGTCGTCTCGCCGTGAAGTCCACCTCCGGATACTGACTCGTCGTGTGGTCCACCTCCGGGTACCGTCCAGTCCTCGAACACTCGGCCTCCGTCAGCACTTCCCATCGTCTGCAACCAACACAATGAGGTGCGGGTATAGCCCGTGCAGGGGTGAGTATAACGATACTCAGTAGGGACCCTGAGACCCTCAAGTTCTCTCTAAAACCAATAAGATAACCATAAAGAAGATCTCAACATATAACCTCTACTTATGTATATGCCCATACATACACCTAAGTTATCAAGTAACCCATCTCAATCATGAGGAAACACAAAGATTATGAAATCACCAGATAACCACTACCCAGATATATGCCCATACATATACCTAAGTTATCAAGCGACCCATCTCAATCATGAGGTAGACACAAAGGTCATAGTCTCAGCTCAAACCAGGATTTTTATTATCGAAACCATAACTGCTGAAGAGCCCCATCTCTGGAGTGTACAGAGGTCATGTCACGACTCCGATGTACTGCTCACTAACCTAAGACTGCTGAGGTACTTCTCCTGTCGAGTACTGTGGGCCAGCCACCCAAACACAGTAGTGCTTCCCGCCGGGGTATGCCACCCAAACACAGCAGTGCACACCCCCTAATAGCCTGTAGAGGTACTCTCCGTACAAGTACCGCGGGTCTGCACTATCACACAGTAGTCCTCCATATTCCATGGGTCTTCACCCAAACAAATTAGTGTTCCATCCACTGGTCTAGTTGAATCACTCCAAGTCGAGTCGGTCAAGCAGTCGTCAGGTCTCAGCCGGCTACACGGTCTCCGTACTCCGAACGCTCGTCTCCGGGAGGGTCCGCTCCATGAGCTACAGGTCGATACTCCAAGTATCTCAAAGTCCCACGAATAATTATCTCAAAGGACCGCCTCGTCATAGGGGTCTCAACGCAACAGACGGCGCGTCAATCGGACGCCCGGTCTGTGAGTTATTAGCCTTTTCGTCCCAGGGGCCTGGTTGGTTTCATGTACGAACCAACCCGGTCATATCTCAACTATTCCCCGAAATCTCATAGGGTATACTCATAGGGACCGTTTCTCAATGTGATCACCAACACTGTTAACGGTTCGTCAAACGGACGTCCGGTCTGAAAGTTATCAACTTTTCCGTTCCAGGGGCCTGGGTGGATTTTGGGTACAATACAACCCAGCCACTATCCAACTACGTCCAAACCACGGGCGAAGTATGCCAAAAGTTCCATCTCAACAAGATGAATCCAACAAAATCGACGGCAAGTCAATCGGACTTCCGGAGCTCAAGATATAAGTGTTTCCGCTCCGAGGGCCCGGTTGGTTTCGTATCCGAACCAACCCGGCCGATCCCAAAGTTCTCTGAAACCTTGATTGTAATATACCAAAACAACCGTCTCGATCCAAATATCTCCACGCAACTGACGGTGCATCGATCGGAGGTCCGCAGCTCAAGTTATGGGCAACAGAATGAAAGAGGTTCGGTATTAAGGGGTTCGGGCCCGGTCCGACCCGGCCCGATACCCCCAGGGTCGGCCCGAACCGGGTCCGGGTCCGGTCCACTTGGGTGCGGCCCAGCCAGCACGGCCCGTCCGGCGCGGCCTGGGCGCGCTGGCGTGGCCAGCGGGTGGCTCGACCGTTTCGGCCGAGCGATGCGACGCGGGGGTGGGGGGGGCACTGCCCCCCGCTTTCCTTTGTAACTGCGGCCCCACGTGGGGGCCGCTTTGCTGGAAAACCGGGGGTTACGGACCCCCGGATTCCCCCTGACCGGTCGGCCCGCTCCGGCCGGCCGGCTGCTGCCGCCATGGGACCGGCAAGGGTCGGTCCCCTCGCTCCGCCAGCGGCGGCCTGGAACCGGCCGCCGGTCTCCCCGCTCCGCCGCGGCCCAAGCCGCGGCCTTGATCCATCTGGTGCAGCGCAAAGGCGTCGCATCCCTCCACTGTGGCCCAACTCCGGCCGCGGTGCTTTCGTAGTTCTCCAGTGGGGCGCGACGGCGCCGCATCTTTGGTTCTTTTTCAACGGCGCGGCGCGATGGCGCTGCGCTTCTTCCCTTTCTTTAATATTTTCCGCGTGGTGCTTCAGCACTGCGTTGCCTTGCTCATGCCTCAATCAAAATCAAACCAACAAGGGGGAGGAGGGTCGGCCGTGTTCGTGCGGTCCAACCTCCTCCCGTTATTACGATATCAGGCGGCTCAAAAAAAAAGGAAGATGGCGACAGAAGTAATCACGAACAAACCAATAAAATAAACCCCTACAGTTTTTTTCCCCGCAATCAAGAATTCCCAACCCGCAACATATTCCTCGCGGATCAACTTAATGTTTAGTTGATCCGTGTTCTTTGATTTAGAAGGAAGTAACATGGGGTTCATTAATATTTCACAAATTAAATCCCTACCTTGTCGAATTCTAAGAGCGAGGATTCGTCGTGGAAATAACCGTCGCGGAAGAAGGCGTCGTGGAGGGAGGATCGTCGCGTCGCGGAGAAGCGTTGCGGAAGAAGGGTCGCGGAAGGAGCGTCGCGGAAGTCGATCTCCGATGGTTTGGCGTTCTTCGTCGGAGTTCGGCGCGTTATTCACGTTCTTCGCGTTCTTCGTTGAAGAAGAATGATTTTCTCCCAATCCTCTCCATGCAAGAAGTTCCAAGAGAAAAAAATAAGAGTTGTCTTATTTTATTAATGCACAAGCCAACGTTTGAATTTCAAAAGAAACGAAACGAAACGAATAATTAATTGAGGTGTTTTATACCGCCCAATTAATTGGGGCCTTTAATATCCAGTTTAAACGTAAGAGTTGACTTCATTTAAAAGGGGGGGTGCGGGTGCGTTACTTAGAAGAAAAGGAACAGTGGGGCTCATGTGGGCCCCACCTCACAAATATCCTACCAAGAGGGTAGGATATTGTGGGTCCCTCATCATCCACTTAACTTAAGTTAAAATAAAAAAAAATCGGTTGTACCACTTTTATTTTATTCCTTAACTTTACCCCAAAAAAATTAAAAACCACACCCGAGCAAACGCAACTCTGGAAAAGGTGTTTCTAAGAAATTACCGGCGCTGTGAGTTCAGCGGTGCCCTCAGATTTCAATTCCGAGCACCGGTTCAAAAGTTAAAAAAACCCGCTCGTTCGTTCACTGAACGTAGCCAAGCTAAACTTCGGAAAATGATTCTGGGCACATCGGGCCTCGGAATCAGGTGCCGTCAGAAACTGCGTTCTTGTAAAATTCCAAAGAAAATTAAGAAAAAAAATTCCCTTGAAATTTTCGGGTCTTTACATTAATCCCACCTGAGGTCTTTACGTCCTCGTAAATCTTTAACACACACTAGGGTCACAAAAGCGGTACTGAGAACGCATCTGAGCTTTCTGCTCCCATGTGCTTACCTAGAGGTTCTCGTACTGCTAGTGAAAGCACACCCGAGGAATCGACTATCCTCGTAGGATCCACTCCTGTCGATCCTCAATCCCCATTGGAAACTCTGCGTATGTCGCCCTGTCATCGACGTCCAACTCCCTGAGGTCGATGATGTGTGAAGGATCATGCACGTATCTCTTCAGATGAGATACGTGGACGTCGTCCTGCACCTGGTGCAACTGAGGTGGATGGGTCAAGCGGTAAACCACCTCACCTACCCATCCGAGGACCTAGAAAGGTCCGTTGAACCTCGGAGATAACTTGTCACCTCGGCCACATATCCGTAAACCTCATCGAGGTGAGACCCGTATAAGGACGTGATCGTCATCCTCGAACTCTAGAGGTCTCCAATTCCTGTTAGAACTGAAACTCAAAACGACTGCTGCCACGAGGGTAAGGTTGACCAAATCAAGAGTGATCGGTCACACCCTCCTGTGCATGAGTTTATCCTATGTTTCCTGGGGTTTCCTTTTCACCAACCAATGGAAACCCATCCCGATATCGTAGTTAAACCACAACCTTTTTTCCTAATACCGTCAATTTGTGTATGAACTGTGATTGCAAAGTCCATACTCAAACCAACGTCATAAGGCCTCGACGCTGCCACAAAGAGATTCCAACGGAAACTCTCACCTCGAGGGTCTGACCACACCATCGGCGTAAGTGTGATTATCGAGTCTTCTCCCAAGGTATCTCCAGACGTGAGGGTCAACTCCACGACTTACCAGAAACTCTAGGTCTGGGACAAGATTTTTGGAAGGAAGGAATGATTCACATCAACGTCTGTTACTACGGCAGCTAGTAGTGGACACAGACTGTCCCTTGAAACATTCTTATAGCCAATGGGTCACTCTCCCTGACCACATGAATCTACTCTCTTCCCCTTCCCTCCAGCTCCCTGAGCCCGGTGGGGACAACTACGGAGGGTGGTTGTAGAATGTTAAAACATACACCACCTCATGATGCTCTCCTAGCTCTGCCTCCACGTCTGCTGCTTCATATACTCATCTCTCTTTAAAGTTTCCTCTTCTTGAAACATTTAACACACCCGAGTCTCTATGACTGGCGCCGGTTTCCTGTTTCTTACTGCACTGTGCAGTCTTCATCTGCTCTTGGATAATATGCACCTTCTTTGCCTATGATTTGAAAGAGATGCTAAAATTTCTCCTTTGCTGAAAATAGAAACTTGGTCTCATCCCCTGGATGAACCACGCCCATTGCCTAATACAATCAATCCTGACATGAATGATGTATTCATGCCATGGATGACATCGTAAGGCCTCGACGTTACTACCAAGATAACCAACTGTCACTCTCACCTCCAAGGGTCGAGTCACACTGTCGGCATCAGTGTGAGTTAACTGGGTCTCCTCTAGTAAAAATCTCGAAAGTGAGGGTCAAGTCAACAGTATTAACCGGGACCACTCAGTATTCAACAAAACAAAAGGACAGTAAAGCAAACATCACAAAGATAAGTGTCTTTTTATTATTGCAGCTCATAGTACAAAGACACGAATACAATAGCAATATGGAACTAGAAGTACAAGGGACGTATCCACTAGTTATGCTCTTGTCCACCTGCTCCCGGAGCTCTACTGCCTTGTCCACTGTCCGGCTGTTGCTCAAGCACCCGCCGCTGCTTCTGCCTCGGTGGCTCCTCCAACGCCTGTGGATCTACTGTGCGGGGGGTCAGACAGTCACGTGCCAGGTGACCCTTCCTGCCGCATTCATAACACTTCCTGCTCCTCGTACGGCTGGCTCTGGTCCTCTTGGACCTTTGCATCATCTTTCTACTTCCCACAGATGACTTGGATACTGATTGAAAATCCTTTGGCAAAGGCAGCAGATCCTGTACACGCTCGGGGTGTAGAGATAATGGCACAAACTCCACCCTAAAGAAGGTATCGAAGTCTTCCCATGTGAAGTTCATCCCGTCACAAAACTGGAACAAGTGGATCCACCACCTACCTACTGCTGCCTGAAGAAGGATGGCAGCAAAGATCACCATGAAGTTTGATGGCGTCCCCACTAGCCTGAAGACTCTCACCACAGCCTCCAGCCAATCCTCATCAGCCTAGGGGTCCGTCTCTCCCTGGAACCTGGGTGGCCTCTGGCGTTGGAACTCGTGCAGCCCGCTCAAGTGGCGCGCATCACCTACTACTGGGGCTGGTGGAATCGATGGCCCAACATATGGTAGTACCGCTGGTGCCCCCGCTGGTTCCCCAACTACAAGAGGGCCCTGTACCAAAGCCTCATCGCTCGGCAGACTGTCAGTACGTACATCCCTCTGGGATCTAGCTGGTCGTCCGTGAAAAGGCATCCTGAAAGAAACAACGTGACACGTTAAAACATTTATACCTGCTGAGCTGACCTGGTTTGAGCTATTTTAAGGGAAAACCTTTGAAAACACACACACAATCAGTGTTTTCATGCACAAAGTCGGAAATCAGTTGTCAAGGTCCTGGTGTATGGATACGTCGGCCGCCCGCACCAACACTGGACTCCCTGAACTGAAGACCACACTCGGTACCCTTAACACTATTACTTCACATAGAAAAAGATCAGAGTCCTGAGTTCTGTGGTAGAACCGAACTCCTCTGATACCAATTTGTCACGACCCGTCTCGGGGCCCGTACCATGACTACCCCAAGCCTGCCTTCCATAGGCCAGGGGCTGGAGACTAGCACCAAAGGCGTAAATCCCGATAACTGGGAAGGCATTTCCTTTATAAAATTAAACAAAACACCGCAGAGTACAAGCGGAAGTAAAACACTAAGTACAAAAGAAAGTGCTGCAAAGTAAATGGGCCAGAATACAAACCCAACTGAAAGTACAGCTACAAATGAACGAAAGTACAACAGAAAAAAAAAATCCAAACAACTGGAAGAAAGGAAGTAGCTCTTGGGTCGTCCTCCTCGAATCCTACCTGAAGGGTAGGTATAGATAACACAGCTCCTGGATCGTTCACCACAGATCCTACCTGAAGGGTAGGTACAGATAGCGCAGCTCCTGAATCGTCCACCACGGATCCTACCTGAAGGGTAGGTACATATAGCCTCCACAATGCTCTCGCTCGTCAACCTCTTTCGAGTGTCGTCTCGCCGTGAAGTCCACCTCCGGATACTAACTCGTCATGTGGTCTACCTCTGGGTACCGTCCAGTCCTCGAACACTCAGTCTCCGTCAGAACTGCCCGTCATCTACAACCAACACAATGAGGTGCGGGCATAGCCCGTGCAGCGGTGAGTATAACGATACTCAGTAGGGACCCCGAGACCCTCAAGGTCTCTCTAAAACCAACAAGATAACCATAAATAAGATCTCAACAGATAACCTCTACTTAGGTATATGCCCATACATACACCTAAGTTATCAAGTAACCCATCTCAATCATGAGGAAACACAAAGATTATGAAATCAACGGATAACCACTACCCAGATATATTCCCATACATATACCTAAGTTATCAAGCGACCCATCTCAATAATGAGGTAGACACAAAGGTCATAGTCTCAGCTCAAACCATGATTTTTATTATTGAAACTGTAAATGCTGAAGAGCCCCGTCTCTGGAGTGTACAGTGGTCCTGTCACGACTCCGAGGTACTTCTCACTAACGTAAGACTGCTGAGGTACTCCTCCTATCGAGTACCGCGGGCCAGCCACCCAAACACAGTAGTGCTTCCCGCCGGGGTATGCCACCCAAACACAGTAGTGCACACCCCCTAATAGCCTACAAAGGTACTCTCCGGACGAGTACCGCGGGTCTGAACTGTCACACAGTAGTGCTCCGTCCGCCATGGGTCTGCACCCAAAAAAAGTAGTGCTCCGTCCACTGGGCTAGTCGACTCACTCCAAGTCGAGTCAGTCAAGCAGTCGTCAGGTCTCAGTCGGCTACACGGTCTCCGTACTCTGAACGCTCGTCTCTGGGAGGGTCCGCTCCACAAGCTACAGGTCGATAATCCAAGTATCTTAAAGTCCCATGAAGAAGTATCTCAAAGGACCTCCTCGTCATAGGGGTCTCAACGCAACAGACGGCGCGTCAATCGGACACCCAGTCTGTGAGTTATTAGCCTTTTCGTCCCAGGGGCCCGGTTGGTTTCGTGTACGAACTAGCCCGCTCGTATCTCAATTGTTCCCCGAACTCTCATATGGTATACTCATAGGGACCGTTTCTCAATGTGATCACCAACGCCACTGATGGTTCTTCAAACGGACGTCCGGTCTAAAAGATATCAACTTTTCCGTTCCAGGGGCCCAGGTGGATTTCGGGTACAATCCAACCTGGACACTATCCAACTACGTCTAAACCATGGGAGAAGTATGCCAAAAGTTCCATATCAACAATAGGAATCCAACAAAGTCGACGGAACATCAATCGGACATTCGGAGCTCAAGATATAAGCGTTTCCGCTCCGAGGGCCCGGTTGGTTTCGTATCCGAACCAACCCGGCCGAACCCAAAGTTCTCCAAAACCTTGAGTTTAATATACCGAAACGACCGTCTTGATTAAAAGATCGCCACACAACTGACAGTGCATCGATCAGAGCTCCGTAACTCATGTTATGTGCAACAGATCGAAAGAGGTTCGGTATTAAGGGGTTCGAGCCCGGTCCGACCCGGCCCGATACCCCCAGGGTCTGCCCGAACTAGGTCAAACCGAACTGGGTCCGGGTCCAGCCCGCTTGGGCGCGCCGGCATGGCCAGCGGCCAGTGGGTGGCTCGGCCGTTTCGGCCGAGCGAAGCGACGCGGGGGGGGGGGGGGGGGGGGGGGGGGGGCGCTGCCCCCCGCTTTCCTTTGTAACTGCGGCCCCGCGTGGGGGCCGCTTTGCTGGCCAACCAGAGGTTACGGGCCCCCAGATTCCCCCTGACTGGCCGGCCCTCTCCGGACGGCCGGCTGCTGCCGCCATGGGACCGGCAAAGGCCGATCCCCTTGCTCCGATGTCGGCGGCCCGGAACCGGCCGCCGGTCTCCCCGCTCCACTGTGGCCCAAGCCGCGGCCTTGATCCGTTTGGTGCGGAGCGACGGCATCGCGCCCCTCTGCCGCGGCCCAACTCCGGACATGGTGCTTTCGTAGTTCTCCGGTGCGGTGCGACGGCGCCGCATCTTTGTTTCGTTTGCAACGGTGCGGTGCGATGGCGCTGCGCTTCTTCCCTTTCTTTAATATTTTCCACACGGTGCTTCGGCACCGCGTTGTCTTTCTCATGCCGCAATCAAAATCAAACCAACAAGGGGGAGGAGGGTCGGCTGTGTTCGTGCGGTCTGACCTCCTCCCGTTATTGTGATATCAGGCGGCTCAAAAAGAAAGGAAGATGGCGACGGAAGTAATCACGAACAAACCAATAAAATAAACCCCTACAGTTTTTTCCCCACAATCAAGAATTCCCAACCCGCAACATATTCCTCACGGATCAACTTAATGTTTAGTTGATCCGCATTCTTTGATTTAGGAGGAAGTAAAATGGGGTTCATTAATATTTCACAAATTAAATCCCTACCTCGTCGAATTCTAAGGGCGCGGATTCGTCGCGGAAATAACTATTGCGGAAGAAGGCGTCGTGGAGGGAGGATCGTCGCGTCGCGGAAGAAGCGTCGTGGAAGGAGCGTTGCGGAAGTCGATCTCCGATGGTTTGGCGTTCTTTGTCGGAGTTCGGTGCGTTCTTCGCGTTCTTCGCGTTCTTCGTCGAAGAAGAAGGCTTTTCTCCCAATCCTCTCCACGTAACAAGTTCCAACAGAAAAAAAAATAAGATTTTTCTTATTTTATTAACGCACAAGACAACATTTGAATTTCAAAAGAAATGAAATGAAACGAATAATTAATTGAGTAGTTTTAAACCGCCCAATTAATTGGGGCGTTTAATATCCAGTTTAAACGTAAGAGTTGACTTCATTTAAAAGGGGGGGTGCGGGTGCGTTACTTGGAAGAAAAGAAACGGTGGGGCTCGTGTGGGCCCCACCTCACAAATATCCTACCATGAGAGTAGGATATTTTTGGTCCCACATCATCCACTTAACTTAAGTTAAAATTAAAAAAAAAGATCGGTTGTACCACTTTTATTTTATTATTTAACTTTACCCCAAAAAAATTAAAAACCACACCCGAGCAAACACAACTCCGGAAAAGGTGTTTCTAAGCAATTATCGGCGCTGCGAGTTCATTGTTTCCCTCAGATTTCAATTCTGAGCACCGTTTCAAAAGTTAGAAAAACCCGCTCGTTCGTTCACTGAACGTACCCGAGCTAAACTTCGGAAAATGATTTCGGGCACACCGGGCCTCGGAATCAGGTGCTGTCAGAAACTGCGTTCTTGTAAAATTCCAAAGAAAATTAATAAAAAAAATTCCTTGAAATTTCCAGGTCTTTACATATGTTCTACAATTTTCTACTTCTTCCAAAATATATTGAAACATTTTGGAATATAGTCACATTCTCTAAGTATTTTTGGTAAAATATGATTCATCCACTCTAATATAAACATTTTCTATGTTTTTTTGGGTAAAAAAGTTATTAAACATGATTCATTTTATCCACCAAAAATTATTGATACCCGTACTACTAAACTCTTCACCATTATTAGACCTTAACCATTTAATCTTATTTATGATCTAATTTTCAATCCCATACCTCCATAAAAACACTCTAAACACCTCATATTTATGATTTCATAAGTGAAACCTTACTTTTTTAATGAATCATTGTTAAATTTCACAATGTACATTGATCCTCCATGAGAATGGACTAATTAAGGACCTCAAACACATGTTTTCATAGGACCTAAATTATGAGACATTAGTGCCTTTTCATTCATATGGAACTAAAATTTTATCTACATTCCAATTTTGAAGTTATCATAAATTCCAAACACTAGGTGACTGAGAATCAGTATACCATTTTCTCCTAGAAACTGATTTTTATTCTCACTAATGGTCCCAAGATGACAGTGCTACAACTCTAAAATTTTATAAGTTTTCATTTGGTAAATTATTACTCCTTCTAAACATCTAGTTAGATACAACATCATATATTTTTACACCTCCAACTACAACTATGTAAACCCAATTAATATTTAATACTGAATTCATGAGGCTATTTGTGAATCTCAGTTTATAAATGGGAATTAAGTTCGTCCATAAACATGGTATATGTCGAACTCCTTTTATCCTCAAGAATATTTTATATGATATTTAGACATTAAAATCTAGCTTCCCTATGATCTAAAGAGATTCATCATCGACCAAGTAAATCTTTTTGAACATTTTGGATACATAATTTTCCATCCATCCCTTATCAGTTATAGGGTGGAACAAAGCATTAGAATAAATGATCCATGATTCTAATGGAATTTTTCAACTTTGTAATAAAATGACACTAGAATTTATGAAACGTGAACTTTTAGAATATATCCTTCTATAATTTACCCTAAATTATCTATAATTATTCTTCAAGTACCCATTCTTCCTATAGTTTTATTATATGAGATTGATCAATGTCGATCTACCTATAATTCCTTTCCTTGATCTATATTTTGATCTTCATTGATCTCTCCACTCAAAGAAACATTCACTAACCTTTGTATTCTTTGTCATTCTAGTTGATTCATGGTGTTCTATATATTTTATTTTTTTTTTCAAAATGATATTTCTTACATCCTTAAACTCTAGGTCAGTTTTACTATAAGTTTTACTTATACTATATACCATTATGTCCCATGATCCTAGTAAAGATGAGAGAGCACACAAATATTCTGGGAAATATTCATTAACTTTTCACGATGGTTTAAAATCATATTAAATTTATTCACAAGATCATTCATTAGATGTACTTTCAATATTATCATACTTAATAACTTATGCATCATGAACACATTTTTCATAGATGTTGGATTGTAATACATGTCCCCCAAAATTTCCATTAGATTCACTATGGTCTTTATCACCTCTATGTTAAAGGAAATGTTATGTGCTAATGATCTCCTGATGAATCCACGTTCCTTTATATCCAGATTTTCATATTATGATTTTCCATTTATTATAGTTTAAACCACTAAAATAAAACCTAATGTTTTTTATGAATCATATGCTCTTCCAAATTCATCCTCCAAAAGTTTATGTCCATCCCATCAATCATTTCAATCCCAACCTTTCTTTATTTTGAGTCCATAAATTCGAAAATAATGAATCCAACTGAATCAAAATAACATCAAGAAATTAATTTCTCCTGAGCTACTACTGAGTGTGCTTTTGAGCCTTGTTAATTCACTAGAACATGATATAATTTGATACCACTTATTGGGGATCATTGAACTGTCGATCAACAAAATTGAAACCGCTAGAATCATAAAGTACAAAAAAAAATTCTATAAACTAGAAATACTGGAATAAACCAGTGAAACCAATCTATCTTCACATATAATTAAACTACAACTAAGCTCCTAGAATGAGTCCATTCATGCATACTCTCTCATAAATACATCCAATGGAAATAAAAAATTCCATTGAAATAAATAATATAAGACATTATAAAAAATATTTATATATTTTGGACATTAGTCCTACATTCATAAGAGAGAAGTACTGATTACTTTCATTAATTAAAAGATACAATACTGCAATATCAATTCATAAATTAGGTAATAAGATCATTAATTATTGTACACATGTACAACTAGTCCCATCCCACCTAAGTAGTAGGGTTCATCTGGTCAACTAGTTCTATCCCATTCTGACATTTATAGAGGTCCCACCGATTACCATGGTCAACTCCGATAACCCAAAGGATCTTATACCTTAGATAATAAATTTAATTGAAAAGAGAAAGTAACTCATATATATGATCTTTAAATAATTAAATGACCCCTTTTCAAAAAATAACATAAATTAAAAAACCTTTGTAACGTCCCAACCTAGATTTTGCTGAACGGTGCATTAAGTAGGTGGGTCACATGGCCTCAAGCGCATCTCTCAAAATGAGTGTAACATAACAGAATATCATATGAGTTAAAATGTGGAAGCATTATAATAATTTATAAGAAAAAATAATAAAAAATATGACCACTAGACCGGTAACTAGCCATAGAGGATGCACAGTAATAAGTGAACAGAAGATAAACATCAAAGACAAGAATATGTATAACAAAGAAAGAAGTAAACTCATTTACAATTATGATCATTTAAATTGCCTACAAAGTTGAAAAAATATGTTTATAGAAATCTATAAAATAAATGTATTAAAATACCAAAAATACCAAAAAACACTCTCTCCAGAGAGAATATCGATCATTTGCTTGGTCTGGATCCCCCTTTCTCTTAATTAAGGAACAAAATCAAGCATTATATTTTTGGTTCTTTCCAAAATCCATACCTTTGTCTATAATTTCTATCTGGGTACCCAATGGTGGCCCGAACAAGGTGTGTCATACAATCCTAGTAGGTCACCACCCACAGTGTCTATAACTATCTAGGCTATGCAATACATGATGATAAGTACGATGTATATATCACAAGTAAATCCTAATGGAAAGTAAAATTTCCAAGTAATATGTAACTAAAGAAAGTGATACTTCATATCCTAGCAAGGATCCCAATAAAAAATGTAAAGCACCTATAATAGGGTAGCAGTAAAGGAAAAAGAAAGTAAACACCACAGCCTTATTGTACACATAATATGACACGTCATCCAAGGACACACCATATAACCTACAACGTCACATCAACCATAAACATGCCATATAAAAAAGAAGTAAAACATTAACCATGATCATTCCTTATAGATAGAAGTGTTATACCCTATGTGGATGGATCCAAGGTATAGTGGACCATTACATCCTTGTCATTTCGCATGAATATCTCAATGGAAACTCAGTTAGACTTGGTTTGGGATCCCAGGAGCATGTCAAGAGACCATTTCCACTATGATCCCAAAAAATTTGAATCCAATGGTTAGTAAGGCCCAAGTATACACACAGAATGAACAACAAAAGTAGAAATATTGTACAAGGTTTCCAATACCATTATCAAGATCCAATGAGTAACATCCAAGGCATATAATGGAATCATTCATCATTCATTCAATTTATCAACTCAAAAAAATTAAATTCCATGAGTTTTCCCAATCATTTAGAAATTCCTATTCAATTAGGTTTCTTGATTTTACCCACTCATATAACATTTCACATTTAAATAGTTAAACAAATCAACATCATGTATCACATGTCAAAGGAGGTAGAAAATTTCTTACTTAATCAATTCAGTTCAATTAAATTATAAAAGGATTCCTCTTACTATGAAAGAACAAAAACACACCCCATGGGTGGTATAGAAAAGGAAAATTTCCAAGTAACACCACATGGGTGTCCTTTTTTGGGTAAAAAAACTCTAATGAGTCTCAAGAAACTAGTGGGAATCCTTAACAGGTTATAATAAGTTTGATTGAAACATTTAACCCATTTTTTGGGAGAAGTTGAAAATTCCAACATACTGCATGATAGAAAATTACTATATAATTCACCAAGACACATGAAAAGTATAGAACATATTATATAGGTATTTAGTAGAGTTATCATCCAATATCAACTTATGATTTGATCCAGATCAGAAGATAAAATGATGACCGGATGAATATCCTGATAATAGGGAATATTAGCTTGCACCTAAATAGTGAAACTGATACCAAGTAAAATAAATAATGGCACAAGAGGATTTTAGTAATTACATTCATGAATCCAAAGTGATGAATGACACTCTATTATGAGTTTGGATGGAGAAACCACACCAAAGCCTATGATTTTTCATTCAAGAGGATCTCCCAATGTAAGCCACTATCCAATGGATGAAAAATATAATAGGTTTAATGTTTTATTATGTTTTAAGGTAAATTTGGTTATTTTTCCCAAAACTTCTATGCTTCATGGGTTGGTCACATAGTTGGAAAAACCATGCACCAACTGTGCACCCTTCACCACTTAGAAGGAACCTCGCATGATTGGTGTGCACCATTTTCCAAACCCTGTGCAAACCGTGTCTCAACCCACTATCAAAAACTGAAGCGACACTCACATGGGGGTGCATCTCTATCCATATGGTTTAACAAACCATGTGGGCTCCTTTTTATCTTTTCATGGTTCTCACATGGTTAGTCAGACTATTCAACATGTCCTGTATGGTTTCTACTAACTATGTGGCCTATCTGATTTTTTCAAAAAGTTTGGTTTCAGGCTCTAAATAATCCCCAAACACCCATGATACCCTATGAATTAAATGGATATTCACATTAGGACATAAAAAAGTAATTAAAACCAAAATTAAATGGATCTATACCTCATAGGAAGACCCAGGATCTTACAATATTCCCCCATCGAAGAAATTCATTCCCAAATTTCCCTCCCGATGGTGGTCAAGAATCTTATGGGAATAACTTTGGCCAGAGAGCACATATATCAGTCTCCTGATCCCATTTATCTTCCTATAAAAAACCTTACTTTCATATCACCCACACTAGAGTAACTGACCATCCTCAAAGAACCTTCATGTTCCTATCAACGACATGAATCAGATTCTCCTCAAAGGACACATCAGCTTGTAACTCCACCTCATCCGGTAGTAGAGTGTGAGATATGTCTCAGGGTTAGTATTGTAGATGAGATATATGGAATATATCATGCATGGACTGGTACCTCTGAGGTAACTGCAATCGATAAACTATCGGCCTGACTCTCTCCAGAATCTCAAATGACCCAACATATCATAGTGAATGCTTACCCTATCTCATTATCTGTCTATGTCCTAGCCTCAGTGAGATATGTAAAAGGACTTGATCCCTAACCGTGAACTCTATATGTCTTCTATAGGGATCAAAGTAATAATTCTATTGAGAATATGCTGTAGACATCTAATTCCTGATCAACTAGACCAGCTCAGAAGTCTCTTGTATGATATGTGGTCCCATTAAAGTTGCATCACCTACCTCTAACCAGTACAATAGAGATCAGAATGGACTACCATAAAATGCCTCATAAATTTCCATATTTACAGTCACCTAATAACTATTATTGTAGGAAACCTCAACTAGGTGAATATACCCCAAGAAATCATAACATCTATGATTCATGCTCACAGTGTATCCTCAAGCACCTGTATCATACGCCCTAACTAGCCATCAGTCGTAGGGTGGTATGTTGTTCTTAGAATCACCTTAGTAGCCAATCCCAATTCTACTTTGGGATAGGTAAATGTTTTACAAGTATGGATGGTCACTAATGTTCCACCTTCACCTGCTGAGAGGTGGCAGACCTCGTAACAAAACCAGTTTCCCCAATTATCATCCCTAGAAACCAATACTAGAGACATAAATCATGATACATCATGGTACAATACAGAAAATGACTCCATTAGAAGGGGTTATATCCCTTCTAAACACATTAATAGTGATTTTGATAAACCACCACTAATGTGACCAGCTACTGTTATTTGAGGTGGTTTTGAATAATCATTGGTAATGTTATGAATAATTTAACATCAGTTCGATTACAAGTAGTTAAAATCATTCTATTTTCATGGAAGAATCATAGTTTAAAGGGGTTTTAATCCCCTCTAAATTATTGGTCAAATTAGAGGTGGTTTCCAACCACCGCTACTTGAGTTGCATGGGACTTATTAGAGGAAGTTCAAACCACCTCTATATAATACTCAATTAAAAGGGGTTAAAACCCCCTATAATTGAACCATATTAGAGGTGATCTAAGAAATTCCCTTAAATTATTTATTAGTTATTTAAATTCTCCCCTGAAACCCCTCCAATTCATGACACCCCTATCCCTGGCCATCTCCCACATGCAACCCTTTAGTTTTTCACGTCACCTATAGTCCCAAGCATGTCCCTCTCTCATAGTGTGACATGCTCCCACCTATTCCTATAAGCACAACCGTGCGGCCCCTCCTCCAGTTCTACTACCCCCCGTCACATGCACGGCCTATCCCGTTACCCTTCACTAGTTAATAGAAATCCAACAAGCTTTAAAATTTAATTAAGAAAGTTTTCAAATCCCAAACCTCCAAGGTAGAATATCGACAGCTTACCACTATGGAAGTTTGATTTTATTAATATACATACACATTATTATATTTTAATATATTAAAAATTAATTAATATAAATATTATTTAAATATATATTTAAATAAATATATAATTACATAAATTAAAATATATATTTTTATATTATAAATTTATGTATTTATAGTATAATACATTTATACTATATTAAATTTATACATTTATATTAACTATATATTGTATATGTGTATTTACATACATTTGAGTATATATTTCATAACTCAATTTATGTTATGTATATACACATATATTTATATATTTATAAATATATTTATGTAAATTATTTATATACTTAAATACATGTTTATATATTTTTTACAAGTTTATTTATATAACACACATATAATTAATTATTTAATATATTTAAATAATATATTTCAATACATATATTTATTAATATATAAATTAATATATATTTCTTTATATAAATTATATTATATTATATATAATTAATATTATTTGAAATACATATATATGAAATACAATTAATAAAAATATTGATATTATATTAAAGTAATATTACATTAAATAAAATTTATACAAAATATTATATATGAAATAAAATTTATACAAATATCTATAGGATGTTAAATGAAATACAATTTATATAAAAATATAATTAAAATTATATGAAATACAATTTATAAAAATATTTATATAATGTATTTAAATACATCTATTTATTATTATGCACACTGATATATATGTATTAGAATAAATATAATTATATAATATTATATGAATTAATATATACGTATTTCAATAAATATAGTTGTATAATATTGTGTACATTAATATATATTTATTTATATAAACTGTATATCATATAATATTAATTATATTTAATATAAAATCATAAACATATTATTTAAAAATGTATTTAATATTATTTTAATATATATTATAAAAACAAAAACTTTGTGTTTTTATATGATTTATTTTTTAAATAATTTATATCTATGTATATATTTAAATAATATATTTACGCTTTTATGTTATATATAATTAATATTATATAAAATACAATTTATACAAATACATACATATATATATATATGTACATAAAATTATACAGTTAAACTTATGTGGACATATAAATACAATTAAATACAATCATATAATTGGAAATATATAATATAATTAAATTATATATATATATATATATATTCTAAATTAATTTATAATTAATACGGTGTACTAAAATATATATACATAGTAATTATATATTATATATAAATTTATATATAATAAAATATTTACAATATAATATATATATAACATGAATATATAATATATATATATATATATATTTAATTTTTCAATATTATATTTATTTCTATACATAATATAACATAAATGTATTTATACATAAATATAAAATAAAAATGTATTTAATATAATATATGTATAATACACATCATAATAAAAATGTATAGTCTTTATAAAACCATATATAATTTTTATATATTTGAATAAATATATTTATAATTACATTTATATTATATATACTAGTATTTATATATGTATATATTTTTATTTATATGTATAAGTATTTATTTAAAGTACTTATATAATGTCATTATATATATATATGTGTGTTTATAATGCATTAAAATAAATTTATATAAAGTTTTTAATGTAATATATATATATGTGTGTGTGTGTACAAACACATGCGCACCCACACATATATATTATAAAATTTGAATTTATATGAGATTAATTTTGAAAAATAAATAAAAATTAAGAGGGAGTTAAAAAACTCCAATAATCACTGGGGTTACCAGTAGTTCATGAACCCCCTCTAAATTCTTAAATTAGAAGGGGTTCAAAACATTCTCTAATCTAAGGGATTAATGGTAGTTCATGAACCCCCTCTAATTTTAGATATTAGGGGGGTTGAAAACCCCCACTATTTCTTTCAAAAACAATTTTCACATTATATATAGAGCCTCTAATATACATCCAAAAAAATATTATATATATATATATATATCCTCTAAAATCCAACCGAACATATAGGGTCACTTATTATTAAACTAGTGGTGGTTTTGAAACAACTGCCTCTAAAAAGAAATCAAATATTACAAAAAAATCTAAACATTTTAGTTGGGGTTGTGAACCCCCTCTAAATTCGATGACTATACGTGGTTGTTAATGCGCCCTCTAAAATGAATTTAGAGGGGGTTTTGGATAACCCTTTCTAAAAAACTTCCACTAATATACTCTTCTTTTTATTGGTAACTTCGGGATGCCCTTCCCAAATTGAGGCATGAAACTCCCATATCATCTCCTCGAGTATGTCCACTAAAACCCAGGCACGACCATGGATACACATGATCTTATCATCACCTACCTTTGAACCAAGAGGTGGACCCTAACCTGCCACACCCTCCTATAGGAATAGACCCTTATAATCTAATAGCTACCTCATCCTCACTCTATCCAAAAGGGAAGATGTCACGACTGTAGATGAAATAAAATTATATTCCAGACTATCCTACACCTCCAAGTGAATCTCAGAGAATAAATCCATAAGCTTCCAATCACTATTAGCACAATGAACTGCATGTATCTGGGTCCTCCTATTTATTACATCATCCACTTTATTTCCCTTTACAGGAATATAGGAAATCTTGATGTCAAAATACTATAGGTTCTAAACCCATGTTCATTGCCTTAGATTAAGGTCACACTATGTAAATATATACATTAGAATTATGTGGTTCGCATACACCAAAAAATGATCTCCAAGTATGCAATGTCTCTAGTAGCATAAGTCATGAACAATTGCAGCTAACTCAAGATCATGTGTCAGGTAATTCCTCTCATGTGGCCTTAGCTAAAGAGACATGTACACCAAAACTCAATCCCCATGCATCATAATTTCTCCAATCGTAAGACCTGTTGAACCTTAATAGACATTTTAGGTCCTGATATCTCTAGAAGAATCTTGATTGGTGTAGAATTAAATCTCCCTTTCAACTCTAGTAAGACTTACTTGCAGGTATTTTCCCATACAAACTCCACACCCTTCTTTTTCAAACCCATCAAAGGTGTTAATAGGTGTGAGTAGTCTTGTATGAAATGATTGTAATATCCAGCTATCCCCAAGAAACTCTATATATCAAATATGTTCTTGGGATAATCCTAGAAAACTACAGCTCTCACCTTCTCTAGGGTAAATGATAATCCTATCTCAGAGATAATATGACCTAAGAAGTGAATCTTAACCCTCAAGATGTGGAACTTCATGAGCATAGCATATAACCAATTCTCTAGTAGTGTATCTAAAATTATTTTAATATATATAGAATTATTGTGTCGAGTATGAGAATACACCAAGATATCATCTATGAAAACTACCAAAAATGAATTTAGATAAGGAATGAAAACTCAGTTCATAAGCACCATGAATACCGATGACGCGTTCTTGAGACTAAATGGAATAACTAGATACTCATATAGACTATACCTACAATTAATATCTATTGGATCTATGTATGTTTTTAATCACACGCTTGATGATATTCAAACCTTAAATAAATTTTTGAGAACACTCAAGCTTTGAGAATCTGTTAAAAAAGGTCATTTATCCACCCCAAGAGATACTAGTTCTTAATTTTCAACTAGTTAAACTTCTGATAATCCATCAATAATATGAGGGTACCATCTACCTTTTTCAAAAAGGACTGAATAACCCCATAGAGAAGTATTGGGTGATGTAAAACCCTTTTGCAACATGTTCTGTAGCTTCCTCTTGAGCTTATACAACTCCAATGTAGCCATCATATTAGGAAGAATGGATACTGGTGAATCTTTTGGAACAAGCATGATAGAGAAATCAACATCTCTCTCAAGAGGTAAAATAGAAAATTCACTTGGGGAAACATCCCAAAAACGATCAACTGTTGGAGAAAATTATTTTTTACATGATCCTAGACCATTCAGCTACAATATATAATCTGGCTATCACCATTCCCATCCCATGATGATTTGGTCAAGATCGGATCACTTGGACACCCCATTCACCCCTATTAATATAAACATTGACCAATGGTTATGTGAAATTCACCCTCTGGTGATATATATCAATGTATAATTGATAAGAAAATATACATTCCATTCTGATTAATGTGTTAAACCCGACCATATTTAGGGAAAATAGATTCCAGATGATGTGACAAAAACCAATCTCAAGAGGGAACTCCTTGTACTGAAGTAAACCCTCCATTATGAACCCAAATGGAGAGTCTAGCATCATAACACCCTATGAAATCTGAATCATGAGCCTAAGGCTATCCATAATAGTTAAAAATATGAAACCATGTGATGCACTTATTTCAAAAAGAGAAGATACAATATTATATTCTATAAATATCATACTTCTCTTCATATACAATATGTCTCCCTGATCCTTGAGGGTAGGCTTCACAAAATATATATGGACTGAACTGCAGTCATGTAAAATAGCCTCACTACCCAAAGTAGGCTGACTCTATTGTCTTGGTAAATTTTTTCCCTTTCTACCTTTTCCATAACCCCCACCTCCTTAGCCTGAATGGCCAATACAGCTCTATCTCCTAGCCTGATGCATAGATGTGAAACCCAATCCCAAACCTGTAGTAAGATATTTCCCTCTTCCAATATCTTCTACAGGGAAATTACTACATTAAAATTTCACATTTCTCATTCTTCCCCAAGTTCAACACTCAACTCGATCCCGATAACATTGAGTGATTACATGTCCCCATCTTCTACACTAATGACAGAAAAATGAACTACTAACACTAACAGTATAGTTGGTAATCATCTCATGGGAATCCCCAAAATTATTCTTCTTACCACTAGAAGTCAAAATACTTGGTTGAGATACTATACTACTCTTCCATGTTTCCCCGTCTTCCCATAGGTTACTCTTTTTAATTAGCACCTAATTTATGATCTCAGTAATCAGAATCAGCCTGAACACATTTAATTGATATCAAAAAACATGTCAAAGACCTTCCTCAAAGCATCTCACCCTCAATCGCTCATCATCAAGGTATGTTTGTGAAAATGAGGATTCCCTATAAAGTTTTATGAATACTCCACAATGTTCTTAGTGTTATGATCTAGATGCATGAACTCATTGGCCCTCTCTTCACTCAGTGACTCGGGGTAAAATTAAACATAAAATCTGGTTTGGAAGTCACCCCTCACAATGTCTCACAGCCTATCGGCCCAGTTCAACAAATCCCATCAGTGATTTTCTACTCCCTGAAGAATACAAGCCCTGATATTCACTCTCTTATTGGGAGGTGTCTCCATATTATTGAAGATGGATAGAATAGTCTCAATCCACATCTCAACATACTATAGACCTCCATACCCCAAAAACATGGTAGGATGCTGCTGCTAGAACACACATGTTTTCTCGTCCATGTAAAAGGAAGGTTGCAGTTCTCCCTAAATTTTTTGAATACAATATAAAAAATTCTTGCGGAGCTGTGTCACAGCACCTATTTTTTGTAAAACCAATGGTGTCGTAGTTGGAACTATAAATGGATCCACTGGTGGCCCATGTGCCACCACCTCCAAAGCATGCTCTTGTCCACCCTCATAGCATATGATTATAGATCATGGTGGTGGCATTTACCTAAAATTCCAAACACATTCCTTATAAAATAACGACAATGAATTTCACAACTAATATCATAGGATATGTCAAAACCTACCTACAAATAGTTCTTACCTTTCCTCTTCCTCCTAAAGTCTGGAATGGGTAAAAAGAAAATATCACAAGCATCTATAGATACAATGCCTACTACCCACTCAAAATATGGATCATGGTCCTGTTCTCTGTTTCACAATATGAATTTAAATTTTATTTTCATATTCATTTCACATTTAATTTTAAATGGATGAAATAAATGGTTCAAAAATTCTAATCCATAAGGTCTCATACTCCTTATGAACTAAAATATGGTGCCCACCTAATCCACACCATAACATATTACTATCCATGTGACTCATGGTCCATGACTTATTTTTTCATAATTGGATTCTTAGGGTGACTTATATAGCCTAATATGGAAAACACTGCTCAGGTTACGGTAGTCACTCTAAGTACCAACCACGTTTCTCAATTCCATAAAAAACTGTCGATCACAATAGTAGGTATATCTATCATGGAACATACCACAACACCATGAAAACAAGAAACACATCCTATATGGCATGGAATAATGCATGGAATGTGATTCTTGTAAAGTTCCTAAAATGATGCATGAGATTGAATACCCTCATATCATCGGATTGAAAAAAATATAACCCTCAATCATATTAATGATAAAATCAAAATTCAATTACATCACCCAATGGTTGAATCAAACCAACTATAATAGTCAAAATCCATAAAACAACAATTTCCATTTAAGGCAATTTGGATTTTCATTATACATGGGTTAGCTACTCTGAGGAACAAATTATTAAAAAATTCTAATACCTTAAAAATCCCATATCCTTTTTCACCAAATTATTAGGAAGAAAATAAAATCTCCATTTAATACCACTATGTAATTCCCCAACTTGGATGCAATTTAATGGTACCCTGATCCGGTGGGTCACATGGCCTCAAGCGCATATCCCCAAATTCTAAAGGCTTTAGAATAGTAGCAAGATCATAGGGTGTGTTTGTGGGGAGACTATTCCCTCTTTTCAGAGTGTAAAACAGTGGAATATTATGTCATTAAAAAGGTGGAATCATGTTAACAATTGATAAGTTAAAGGAATAGACACTATGACCACTGGACCAGTAACCCTTCACAGAGAAAGCACAATAATAACTAAACATAAGATAAAAATGTAACATATGAATATATAAAATAATGAAAAATGAAATATAATATACAATGATGATCATTTCATGTGTCTAAAAAACATCCAATCTGGTATATATTCATCAGTATAATACATTTATCAAAATACCAAAAAGTCAAAAAAGCAATATATCAAAATAGAATCATGAGCCTCAGCTTAGTCAGCCGCTCCCCTACTCCTAGGAATGTCTCAAATTCAAGCATTTTACTACAAGATATTTCCTCGATCCTTACCTAAATCCATAAATCCTCTTCTGGTACCCAACGGTAGTCTGAAGAGGGTGTGATATACAATCCCATTAGGTCACCAACAATAATTTCTATAACAATTGAGGCTGTGAAATACAAGAAAAACAGTGAGAAGTATATATCCCAAGTTAATAAGAACTTAAAGTAGAGGGAACAAGTAATATATATATATATATATATATATAAGTGATACTACATAGGAAAAAAAATATCCCTGTAAACAAGTGTCAATATCCTAAAACTAGGAAACAGTAAAGAAAAAGAGTAAGTAAACACCATGGTCTTGCCATATACACAATATCCCACATTATCCATGTACACGCCGTATAACTTGTAATTCCATATCAACCAATACCATTATATATATACATAAGTGTCACATTTACCATCAATGTGTTGTAAAAACAGCAGTGTCAGCCCCCATAGGATTGGATACAAGGTATAGTAGACCAAGGCATCCTCATCGAGTCCCAACAGTATCTCAATGGAAACTTGGTTAGACTTTGTATGGGGTCTAAGGAGCTTTTCAATAGACCATCTCCACTATGAGACCAAATAAGTTGGATCCAAGGAGTATCATGGCACAAGTTACCCCAGAGAATCAATAACCAATGAGAAATCTCATCCAAGGAATTCACTACCGCTATTATGATTTAGGGATTAACATCCAAGGGATATAATGGAATCATTAATCATTCATTCCATTTATCAATTCACAATAATTCAATTCAATGAGTTTACTAACATATTTAACAATTCCCAATCAATTATATTCCATGAGTTTACCCACTCATATAAAATTTCACATTTAAATAGTTAAACAATTCAACAACATATATCACATGGAAAAGAAGGAAGAACATCTACTAATATATCAATTTAGTTCAATTTATTTATAAAAGGCTTAAAAAAACTAGAAAATATCAAAAACACATCCCATGGGTGGTATAAAAAAGGAAAGTCTAAAAGTAACACCCCATGGGTGACCTTGTTTTGGGAAACAACCTCCAACGAGTCTCAAGAAACTAGTGGAAATCCCGAACTGGTTCCAATAAATTATATTTAAGCATTAAATTATTTTATTGAAAAATATGGAAAGTATGGATTTACAAATAGTGGAATATAGATCTATAAAGCACCAAACTACATGATAAATATCAACATCAAATTTTATCTAGATTAGAAGAAAAATTAAGAAAGAATGAAGAACCTAAAAAAGGAAATATTTTCTTTCAACTAAATATCCAAACCGATAATAGTAGAAATAAATAATGGAACATGAGGATTTTATTACTTACCAACGAGAATCTAAAGAGACAGTCAGGGCACAGTTATGAGTTTGGATGGAGAAACCACACAAAATCCTATGATTTTTCTTTCAAGAGGAGCTCTGAACATGAGCCCCTACCTAACAGATGAAAAATAGAATAATTTTTAGGTTATATTATATTTAAATGGGAATTTGATCATTTTTTCTCAAAAATATTGGGTTTTATGGTTTGGATGCATGATTGGCCAACCCATGCACCAATTGGTGTGACCTTCATAGCTTAGTGGGGAACCTCGCATAGATAATGTGCATGGTTCATAAAAGCTCTTCAAATTTTGTTTTATCCCACCATCAAAAATTATAAAGGCCCTTGAATTGTCATGTGAATTTATAAATAGGGTTTGAAAAAATGCGCGGACTCATTTTACCCTCTTCCTAGGTCTCGTAAAGTCATTCAGGTTGTGTAGCTTGTCCTGCATGGTTTCTAATAACCGTTCAACCTATCTAATTTTTCCAAAAAGTTTGGTTCCAGGATCCAAACAAGACCCAACAAACCCCTATACCCTCATGACCTCAAATTTTATTCACATTAGTCTGTAAAAAAATCATTTAAAAAAAATAAATGCATACTTTCCTAATAGTAAAAAATGGAATATTACAACCTCAGATATACACCATCTGAAAAAACCATAGGTATATTATAACTTCCACTCATATTTATCAAGAAAACTAGCCATCAGTACACTAGGTTATGGGAAATAAATTCTAGACTACAACATCCATTAGAATTAGACTACCAAGAGTTATAATATCCATCCCAATCATAAGTTATGTAGTATCTCCTTCCAAAAAGCAGAATTATAACTTGAAAGATACTTCACAATTCCTAACATAATAAATTTAATACGATAAGTGGATAACTAGAAGAGTATCTCATTTAACTTGAGATGTGTCAATTGACTGAAGTAGATACGTTTTAAAAGAGTATTTTAGGTTTATGGTTGGATGTGATAGATGGAATTAACATTGTCTAGAGGGAGAGAATTACTGGTACAATGTTGACTAGAGGGTGGAGGTATAAAATAGAATGGGAAAATATTGGAAGATGGTAAGAGGGAAGATCACCACTTTGGGTTTCTAATAATATATATGAATATTTTATGAGAAATAAAATTTAATTTTACAATATATAACAATTTATAAAACAATAATATTATATATATATATATATATATATTTCCAGAAAACTATCATAAATTGATTAATATATGAAAATAATAATAAATGATGGTTTAATAATAAGTGTTCATATATTGTATCATAAATGGTATTTCCATTTTTCTATATATGATTGTTTTATTTAAAAAATACCAAATATAAAGCATAATTTTAACAAACTATATAATGATAAGGGTTTCATGTTTGGTCTCTACCCACAACAATATCAAGTATTTTTTTCTGTTGGGGTTGGTACCATAAATCCATGTATATTTATTTTTTTATTTAGTATCAAGAAACATGTATTAAATTTTATATATTCAGGTTTTATTATATTATTTACTCTATTTAATACCTTATGTAACAATATTTTCCACATTGATGGGTTATATCAGTTCCCTACTGTAACGAGAATCTAGAAATGTCATTAAAATATTCTAAAAGATACGTCATAAGGGTTAGATCATTAATTATAGTAGGGAACATATGATATCTTACTATTAGGTGTTGGGGGGATATAAAAACTTTTGACTTCTTCCCATTAAGTTCTTATTTTATGATCTATAAGAGATGGATATATGAAATATAGATTTGGTAATAGAAATCCTATATACTATATATTGTTGTAAATTCTATGTGTTATCATGCGTAATGGTCCATAGACACGAGATCATTGTTAATTTATATTTTGAATCACATACTTGTATTCATAATGAAAAATTTATGTTTATTCTCATGTAGAAGTTTCTTTCTTTAGGTGTGTCATAAGAGGTATGATATAAATTCAATGATCAAGAAAATATTTAACCCTTTTGGTTCATAGAAGATGGTTTCTTTGGCCATTGGATTGGTATGAATGTGTTTGGAAGAAATCCATTTCCATATTGATCATGGGAATTCTCATCTCTAGAATTCAAAGAAATATAGATCAAGATTTAAGGGATGATTTCACATTTATTCATCCATTATAATAAGATATTGGATAGAAAAATAGATTATATTATATAATTAGTATTCAATATAATGTTATTTTCACTATGAATTTTCTATTTCTTTATTGGGATCATGATGTGTGTAGAGATACTTCTCTTGGTGTGTGTGTTTCACTCACTATAACTGAAAATGTTACCAAGAGGGTCGTACAATAAGTGTATCTGGAAATGTATTTGAGTCGATTGAAGTCGATTTGTAAGAATAAATTTGGTCATAGTTTAAGGATAGATGTATATTCATGTTATATATTTTTTAATTTAATCCTATGTTATTCTTGATCATAATTATGGGAATTGTATTTTTATTTCTCATAAACATATTCACAAGTTTTGTGATTTAAATAATTAGTTAATATTTATTTATAAGGAGAGATATTCACCAGTAAAAAAAATATAATTTATAGTATGATATTAATGTTAGTTTTAAAATAACTGATTTTGAAAAAGTTTTTAACATTGACTATTATAAAATGGAAGTTAAAAGCCAGGCCTCGATTGGTTTTTATGTTATTTATTACAAAACCAACATCAAAACATTTTTTATAACATAATTTCTATAAAAACAAACATTAAAAGTAATTTTTTTAAATTAAAACTTGTGGACCTTAGTCTCCACCACAATGTGCTAGATGATCTAATTAAAACCCTAGTTGCGACTCTTGATTACCACCCTCCTCCATTTCATTTCAAACCACTATTGCCACTGCTTAACTAGATTTCCACAGTCAGTCACGCCTCTATAATTTTTCTATAATTTGAACAAATCTACACCACTAATTTTCCACATTTTTAAATCCATTCATTCATCATTTTAGTTTTTTAAGTACACCCCCACTATTTTTTATTTTTTAAAGATTTATTTACTTTGGTATTAGTTTATTGTTGAAATAATAATAGGTTTAATTGATCGTTTTATTTTTCATTGTATAATATATTGTGTATTTATTTATTTATAATATCCAATTTTAGTTATTTATTATGATAAATTTGTCTATATATTTGGATTTAAGTGATTTTATTTTTATATTTAATTTTTATTCTTCTAAAATTTATGGTTAGTGTAGTTAGAAATTGATAATATTAATAAAAAATAAAAAATATTATTATTTATATAATAAAAAATTATTAGTTATCAAATAATAATGATTAGTGTCGGAATATTTATAATATATTAACTATAAGTATTTAAATAGAAAGAATGTATGTGTATATGTGTGTCTGTACATATGTAAATATATTATCATTAAAAACAAATATTATTTTATTATTTTATTTTTATGATTTAAATAATAAAAAATAAAATATATGTCTGTTATCAGCATCACACACACTCATATAGATATAAATATATATTAGAAGAATATATTTTGAAATCAAACTTTTTAAAGTGTTTTTTTAATATTTATTATAAAAATATATATTTTTTGAAAATTAATTATAATTCACGGTTACAAATAGTTAGTAAATATATTCATATTTTGTATTTTGTTTAGGTAATTAATGTAGTGTAATTGAATAAATGAACAAATAATTAGTGCAGAATATGATAAATGAGTTGAATTTTTTTTAGAATTTTTTAAATCTAATTTTGAAAATAGAGACATGTTTTATTATCCATCCTTGAAGTGTTTGAATATGATAAAATCAAACTCAATTAAAATTAAAGATTATTTTATTTTATATGTTATTATTCAAAGTTATAGATGTTGGATCTATCATGGTAAAATAATACTAAATTAAAGATCTAAAGGTGATTAAGATTATCAATATGAGACATCAGATCATATTGATGAGATAATTCATGATGTAGGATTTGAATCCATTGAAAAATAATGATAGTTAAATGATTGTACTGTGGTTCTGAAAACCCATTATACCCTTGTTTTACTAAAATTACAATTTTCTCAACAATACTATTATTGGTTAATCAAAAAGTGATAAATAATTGAAGTGATTAAATTTTCATATAATTTTTTAAAATTTTGAAAGAGATACTAACATAAGGAAATGACCTTCCAAATTAAAATTAAAATTTTAAAAATGTATTATGCCTAATAGGTATAGAATATAATAAGACACATGATTTCCTTAATGATTTTGTGATATATAGGAAGGAATATGAAGGTTTTTCAAAATGTACTAAATATGAAATATAATAATATAAAATAGATGGAAGATCCAATTTTGATTCATCTTTATGGAAAGGAAAGAAACATTCTATTGAGGCAATTAGGTATCTCTAAATAATTAATTATTTTAGGAATTTATTTTAAAATTAAAATGGTATAAAGATGATGACATAGAATACATATTAGTGAATATTTGATGGAAACCTACATTACATAGTAGATTCACCATAATGGAAGTGATTTGATCAATAATTTCTTAATTTTGGAAATAATATTAGAAATCATTGAGACTATGGATAGATGGAATAAATATTTATTAGATCCTTAATATCAAACATATTTTATGTAGTGTTATTTTAACAGTTTAAAGTTTTTCCCTTTAGAACTATGTGGATTGGAAATATGTTATGATGACCTTGATGATTTCTAGGACTAAAATGAATAGAAATGATATTTATATTTACTTTTCATCATTGATTGAATATTTGATTTTTTTAGGAAGATGGTGTCAATATATTTTATGTATAAAAAAGTTTGTATCCTTATACAAGCTAAGATAATGTTCATTACAATTTAATTTTTTATAAAAGTAATTTTTTATATAGTATTAAGGGACATAATTTGTAACAAAATTTCAAATAAGGGACTTCATGTCATCAACTATAGAATGTGACAATGATAAAGTTAATGTTTTATCAATGATTTCTAAAAATTTATAACCTTTATTGAAGACTAAAAAGGTATTTAATGTTTTATAAAAATATGGTTTCTCCTAAAATCCTTTTTAATGGATGAATACTATGAAAATTTAAAAAATACCTATTTTGATTTGAAAATAAACAATGATTGGTTGATGAAAAAAAGAAATTGAATAAATTATTTAACTTATTATATTTACCTTATCGGTGATTTTTTTAGGTACAACATAACATTGATATCAAGAATGTTGAGGAAAAAATATGTGGAATTTTGATCAAAACATTGTTAGATATAAAAGGAGAGACTAATTATGTAATTCATGAAATATTGGACTTAATATATATAGGAATATATATGTATTTAGATCAGTATGAAAAATCAAAAATAATTTACTAACCTTTGATTTTTCATATTTTATCTGAGAGAGAAAAAATAATCATTATCAATTTTTTCATGATACTAAAGTAACAACTAGGTATTCATCAAATATTAAAAAATAGTTTCATTAAAGGATGTAAAGTTAATATGATTTAAATCTCATGATTTTCTTTTATTGATAAAAAAATTACTATTAGAACCACTTCATTGTATAATACTAATTTTTGAATCCAAATTTCTTAAATATATAAGGGAATGAAGCTATCATAATAATTTGTCAACATGATATGTATTTTCCACCATCATTTTTTGATATAATAGTACATATATTGATTCATTTTTTATAGAGATAAGGTTATGTGGTTCAGTATATATACATTGGATACCTCCTTATAAATGATATATGAAAATTTTAAATGTATTTTTTTAAAAACGTCATCTACTATAGGCATTTATTATTAATTTATATATATATATATATATGTAAGAAGTTGAGTTCGTCAGTCTCTCGACATATTTCCTATGAAAACCCTGATCTTTTATTACACAATTAAACATAATTTATTACATAAACTTTACTTGATACAATATTTAAGATCGAGAGGTCTAGTGTGTTTGGGGATTATGATCATTACATAACAACTTAAAACATGAAATACAACACCTTTATTGAAAACTTCCTTTATATGACCACTACATTCCCTCGTACTTAGCATTGCATGGTATAACCTGAGGACATGAATAGGAAAAGGGTGAGCTATAAATCTTATTAATGGAATAATCATCGAATAATATGAGGAATACAATACATGTTAGTCAATAGGCATATCAATAGAGCACAAGATAAGCATAAACTAAAAGGCATGATAAAGCATGATAATTATAACATGGAAATGTGGAAACGACACTTAACATTGAATTAGCATGATCCAAGGATCATTGCACATGGAGAATGAGTAAATCATCATTGCACATGGATCATGAGTAAAACCTCGTTGCAATTGAATTATCATGAGTCAATACCCATTTCACATGACGTATCATGATACTGTACTTTACTCAAAAATTTGACTATCTCAGAAAATTATGAAAAATTCACCATTGGATAATTTTGACGTCCTGATTCCAGAAATAATATTTATTTTATCTAAATAATTTTCTAAATATGTTAATTTTCACTTTTAAAATAAAAATTGACATTTATCGAAAATTCATGGGTTTTGACAAAAATGGATTTCAAACCTTAATAAGAATTACGATTGCATTCATAAAATTATACAATCATTTATATTTAATAAAAAATAATTTAATAACAATAATAATATTTTATTAAAATATTATTTAATTCAGAAATCCATTACTTCATCAAAATACATTTCTTAGTTGAATATTAACTAAAAATACTATTTGTGCTTTAAAAACCATCTACAAGGTAACAATAATAAAATGAAGGTATATTCCTTATTATATACAAAAATAATGTACATGACCATAGTGAAAATGTCTTGTTACATAACCCCTTATAACACCCACATAAGACCAAAGGGTAAGGTGTGTGATGGTGACCGACTCTTGGGGTGGCTCGGATAACATTGCTCGGGTGGTAATCTCTATCAACTTCCACTTATCTCGTAGACGGTTCCACTCAAGCTTAACATATTCAAGCTAAGCTTAGGATTGGTCAAGAGAAAATCCCAAAGATGCAACCTCCTTTCTGATCTCTGACAAATGGGCTTCATATGGGGTATGTCTATAGGATGAGGCCATCGCTTCCTTTGTCTGAGTAAATTGGATTTGTTAAAGCCATATATTTATATTAATCATGTGATCACTGTTCAATGGCTATATTTACAACAGTAAAGATTCTTAACAGTATTTTAAAATCAAAAACATAAAACCAAAGAAGTTGAAATTTTATATAAACATTTTACATAAAGAGACATTTAATTAGATCAAGAGGGATTTCCATTAATGAAATTTTTGGTCGTTACAATCTTCCCCCCTTAAAAAATTTCGCCCTAGAAATTTTATTTTCCCACACTAAAACATATGTGGGAAACTCTGCCACATCATTTCATCTGATTCCCATGTTGCTTATTCAAACTTGTGGTTTCTCCACAATACCTTGACGAGGGGCATTGTCTTATTTCATAGAACTTTTTTTCTACGATCTAAGATATTCACTGGTTTCTCCTCATAAGAAAGATCATCCTATAACTTCACCACCTCTAAAAAGAGTACATGTGAAGGGTTTGGTATGTACTTCCTTAAGAGGTATACATTAAAGACATCATGTACTTTGGCCATGGTAGGTGGAAGTTCTAGTCAATAGGTCTCAACCCCGACACGATCAAGAATCTATAAGAGGCCAATGTACCTTGGACAAAACTTCCCTTTCATTCCAAATCTTGTGACCTTCTTCCAAGGAGATATGCATAGAAATACCATGTCTACAACTTTAAACTCAAGGTCTCATTGACGGTTATCTGCATAACTCTTCTGTCGACTCTAGGTTGACTTGATATGTTACTGAATGGTTTTCACCTTCTCTACCATTTCTTCAACCATTTCTGGTCCAAGCATCTTACGCTCACCAACCTCATCCCAACACGCCAGTGTTCTTCACCTTTTCCCATAAAAAGATTTATATGGTGCCATTTGGATGCTCGAGTGTAAAATTTTATTATAAGAGAACTCAACCAGAGGAATATGTTTATCATATCCTCCTTTAAATTCCATTGAGCACACTCTCAACATGTTCTGAAGTGTTTGAATAGTCCGCTCAGATTGGACATCAGTTTGAGAATGATAGGCCATACTAAAGTTCAGTTCAGTATTCAGAGCATGTTGAAGACTCTTCCAAAACATATAGGTGAATCTTGGATCTCGATCGGACATAATAGATAGTAGTACTCCATGAAGCCTTAACACTTCCCTGATATATATCTGTGCCAGTTGATCCAATGAAAAATCCTCCCGAATAGCAATGAAGTGTGCAGCCTTTGTAAGACGATCCACAACAACCCATATTGCATTGTTGCCTTTGGATGTCTTTGGAAGTTTGGTAAAAAAAGTACATGGTTATGTTCTCCCATTTCCATTATAGTATGGGTAATGGTTGCATCGTCCCCTTAGACTTCTACCTCTATGCCTTCACTTGCTAACACACCAGGCACTTTGATGTATATTCAGCGATCTGTTTTTTCATATTATCCCACCAATAATTCTCTGAAATATCTCGATACATATTTGTGTTTCCTGGGTGAATAGAGAAATTCAAACTATGTGTATCATCCAAAAGTTCCTTATTCTGCTCCAAACTTGATGGAACACATAGTCTTTTACCAAATCTCACAATTCCTTATTCATTAACATTAAACTCCGAGGATTTCCCTTTTTTGATAGCTTCCCCTTTTTCCTGAATTCTCATATCATCCTTTTGATCATCCTTTACCTTTCCAAAAGTGATGGTTGAGCAATCATTTGTGAAAGGATTGATGATGTTCCCTTTTTATTATTTTCATGTCTATCTTCATCAAATCTAAGAAGATTGGATCATTTTCAATTATCGTCAATGATATAATCGCTGGGTCCTTTCTACTTAGGGCATCTGCCACCTTGTTCGCTTTCCCAAGGTGGTAATGGATTGAGAAGACATAGTCTTTGATCATATCTAACCATATTCATTGGTGCATGTTCAACTATTTCTGTGTTAATATATACTTGAGTTTTTTGTGGTCCATATATATTTCAAACTTCTCCTCAAAGAGATAATGCCGCCAAATTTTCAAAGCGAGGATCACTGCAGCCAACTGGAGATCATGTGTTGGATAGTTATATTCATGAACTTTCAATTGTCTTGAAGCATAGGAAATGACTTTTTCATTTTGCATCAACACACATCCTAGGCCCTTCTTCGAAGCATCACTAAATACCACAAAAGGTTCTCCACTTGTGGGTAAAGTGAGAACAGGCGCAGTGATAAGCCTCCTTTTCAACTTCTTGAATCTTTCTTCACATTCATCACTACAATAAAACTTTACTCCCTTACAAGTTAGCTTGGTAAGAGGGTTGGACAATCATGAGAAATTTCTCACAAATCGTCGATAATATCTAGCTAACCCCAAGAAGCTACGGATATCCATTACCGATGTTGGCCTTGGTCATCCCTCAATTGCATATGTTTTTGATGGATCAATAGATATCCCATTGCTTGTGATGATATGGACCAAGAATGAGACCTCCTTCAACCAGAACTCACACTTACTCTACTTTTCATAGAGCTTCTCCTTCCACAAGGTCTCTAGTACAGTTCTTAGATTCTCCTCATGATCCTCCTTCGTTGTGGAGTATATTAGAATGTCATCTATAAAGACTACCACAAATTTGTCAAGGTAATCTCTAAAGACTCTATTCATCAAGTCCAAGAAGATTTCTGGAGAATTAGTGAGTCCTAAAGGCATTACTATGAATTCATAGTGCCCATATATTGTACAAAAAGCAGTCTTGGGGATATCTTCTTTCTTCACCATTACTTGATAATATCCCGACTGCAAATCTACCTTGGAGAAGTATTGTGCTCCACGCAGCTGATCGAACAAGTCAACAATTTTTGTGAGAGGATACATTTTCTTTATTGTGATTTTATTGAGCACACGATAATCGATTCAAAGGTGCATTGACCCATATTCCTTGACAAAGAGGACTGGTGCACCCCATGGTGAAGCACTTGGGCATATAAACCCTTTATCCATATTCTCTTGTAGTTGTTTCTTTAGCACTTCAAGCTCCACAATAGCCATTCTATATAGATTTTTGGATATTAGCAATTCCCCAGGTATAATATCAATTGAGAATTCAATATCTCTTCTAGGAGGAAGTCCAGGAAATTCCTCGGGAAACACTTCAGCAAATTACCTCACAATAGGCATGTCCTCTAGGATGGTTTCCTCCTTAGACTCAATCATCTGAGATAGATACGCATGCTCCTAGGGCAGTAATATCCACGCTTGAGATGATAAATCTAAATAATATTAAACTTCATCCTTCCACTTGTAATGAATCGGGGGTCGATTCTCTATATGGAGAGTGATTTCCCTCTCACGGAAATTTATGTTGGCTCTATATAAGGAAATCCAATCCATGCCAAGAATTGAATCAAATCCCACCAGAGGGAGTATGATGAGGTTCTCCAAGAAGTTTAATCCACATATTATGACAGGGGAGGAGTTATATATATGGGATGCAATGATTGCCCCATTTTCCATACTCACTGACATCTTCACTACCATGATTTGTGGTGGTGATGGGATTGTTCTACTGAACTTTCGAGATATAAAAGAATGCGTAGAACATGAATCAAAAAGTAAGTTCTCTATTATTGAATGAATAACTAGCGTACCTATCACCACTTCGTTTTCGAGGTTCACTTTGGCAGTAGTGATGGAAAAAGCTCACCCTTGCTACCTTGGAGGTTGTTGGTTACCCCCGAAAACCCTTAGCTTAGGGCATTGATTTGTAAGATGCCCTAGTTATTTGCAGTTTTAGCAATGAACAACACATTGAGGTTCGAATGGAGCATTCCTCTCCTCTGTTGCAGTTGTGGGTTTTTCTTGCTGATAATTAACAGCCAGGTGTCCTTCTCTTCCACACCTAAATCATTTTCTCATACCCTTCAGGCAATTTCTAGGGTGATTCTTTCTGAACCTTTGGCAAGTGGGATGTTGGATCTTCTTAGCATTGTTGGATTTATCCATCAGACCGCCAGCATTGAAGTCCACCTTATTCTTCTTATCCCCATGATACCCATGAGATTCTCCGATCTCCATTTCGACCTTGAGGGAACATCAGACAATTTTTTCATCGCTGACAGAGTCACGGATTTCCAGTGCTTTCCGAAGGCTAGCTTTCATCCCACCAAAGAAGCGGTCAACCTTGCATTCGGGGGTAACGACAAATCCGGAAGCGTATCATGCAAGACTTGTGAAGTTTTCCTTATACACTCCAATATATTCATTGTCTTTTTGCTTGAGGGCAAGGAAGTCCCTTTCCATCTTAAGCTGGAGGGTGCACGGAAAATATTTATCGAAAAACATTTTCCAGAAATCCTTCCATTCCAACGCCTCGATCTCCTCCTCAGGCTTCGTATTTTTGATCAACGCTCAACATTGATCAGATTCACCGTCCATTTGATAAGCAGCCAGGATAACCTTCTCTTGTTCAGAACATTGAATGATGGAGAAGATCTTTTCAATGGAGTTGGTCCATTGTTCAACGATTAAGGGATCAGATGATCCATTAGAAGTAGGTGGCCTTTGTCTCATGAAGCTCTTGATAGCGACTTGTTCTTTCTTAGGGGGTGTTTAACGTTCCTCTTGACCCATGATTCTATTCAAAGCATGAGTTAGCTGAGAGAGAAGCATGACAAAGTTCATTATTCCCGTTCTCATTTAATTGGGCATCTCATTAGTACAATCATCACATTGATCTTCACATCGATTGTTATCTTGAGTCCTCCTATTACCGGCCATTGACTAGAATAAAAGGAAAGTTATGGGTAACACATAAAGGGTAATCCAAGGACAAAACTAACAACTTATAAATAAATTTAATTTGCTTAACATATGAATCTATTGTCTTTAGTCTATGTTATCCATGATCTACTTTATAACATATATTCTTAGAGAATTTTTTGTCCCTTGATAATGGTTCATACTAAGCTTGTGAATTTACCAAATCATATCCCCTAGGAGTGTCGTAACCAAGAGTACAACATGGCCCATTGTCATGCACCAGTTCTTGTTCGAGTCTAGCTCAAAGCGGTGTTTTCTGGTTTTACCCCTAGGATACATTTGTGTTAGAGTATCCTCTACCTGCTCATATACAGACAGGGATGTATTTGATTGATAAACCACTTACTCAATACTCACCAAAACTTAGGGATGTTTTTATTATACTTAGTCTTCTCTCTAATTATTTAGTAGGGTTTTCTAAACCTAATCCCAAAAATAACTAAACCTATCCTCTGATACCAACTATGACGACCCTGATCTTTTATTATACAATTAAACATAATTTATTACATAAACTTCACTAGATACAATATAGAAGATCAAGAGTTATAGTGTCTTTGGGTATTAGGATCATTACATAACAACTTAAAACATGAAATACAACATCTTTATTGATAACTTCCTTTACATGACCACTACATTCCCTCGTACTTAGCATTTCATGGGGTAACCTGAGGACATGCATAAGAAAAGGGTGAGATATAAATCCCAATAAGGGAATAATCATGGAATAACATGAGGAATACAATACATGTTAGAAAATAGTCATATCAATAGAGCACAAGAGAAGCATAAACATAAAGGCATGATAAATCATGATAATTATAACATGGAAATGTGGCAGCAACACTTAACATGGAATTTGAATGAGCTAAAGCTCATTGCACATGGAGCATGATTAAATCCTCATTGCACATGGAGCATGAGTAAAACCTCATTGCACTTGAATTAGTAAGAGTCAACACCCATTGCACATGATGTATCATGATACTATACTTTACCCAAAAATTTTACTGTCTCGGAAAATTATGAAAAATTCACCATTGAATAATTTAGACAAACTAATTCTAGAAATAATATTTAATTTATCTAAATAATTTTCTAAATATATTAATTTTCACTTTTAAAATAAAAATCGACATTTATCAAAAATTCATGGGTTTTGACAAAAATGGCTTTCAAACCTTAATAAAAATTATGATTGCATTCATAAAATTATACAATCATTTATTTTTAATAAAAATTAATTTAATAAAAATAATAATAATTTATTAAAATATTATTTAATTCAAAAATCCATTAATTCATCAAAATAGATTTCTTAGTTGAATATTAACTAAAAATACAATTTGTGCTTTAAAAACCATCTATAAGGTAACAATAATAAAATGAAGGTATATTTATTATTATATACAAAAATAATGTACATGACCATAGTGTTAATGTCTTGTTACATAACCCCTTATAACACCCGCATAAGACTGAAGGGTAAGGTGTGCGATGATTACCGACTCTTGGGGTGGCTCGGATAACATTTCTCTGGTGGTAATCTCTATCAACTTCCACTTCTCTCGTAGGCGGTTCCGCTCGAGCTTAACATATTCAAGCTCAGCTTGGGCTTGGTCAAGAGCAAAGCCCAAAGACACGACCTCCTTTCCGAGATCTGGAAAATGGGCTTCGTATGGGGAACGTCTACTGGATGAGGTCATCGCTTCCTTTGTCTGAGTAAATTGGATTTGTTAAAGACCTATATTTATACTAATCATGTGATCACTGTTCAACAGATATATTAACAATGGTCACATTTTTTAACAGTGTTTTAAAATAAAAAATAAAAAACCAAAGATGTTGATATTTTATATAAACATTTTATATAAAGATACATTTAATTAGATCAAGAGGTATTTCCATTAATGAAATTTTGGGTCGTTACATTTCCATATATAAGTCAACAGTGGTGGTAAGTGTAATAATGGATTAAATATAAAGTAAATGGACTGTGATGAAATAATTCAAGCACATTAATACATTTGGAAGACCATAAGTGGGTTTCAATAATATATAACATCACATAATATTGTATTGAAAGTATGATATTAGATAAGAAATGATATGTGGATGATGAATGAGTATAATGAAATATTTTTTAATGGTTTTATAATAATGTAAGTATTGATTGATCTAAACAAAAAACATTGAAATGGTTAGTTGGGGGATCATGTGTTAATATGACCACATGGACTGGTTGTGATATTAATGGATATATATTTTAAATTAATAATTAAAATAATAAATGTATTTTTCAAAAATATTGAAGTAACGGTTTCAATAAAATTAAGGAATTTTTTACTGAAAAGATAAAAATCCAATTTATTTACATAAATTTCATATTTTAGTGTTGTTGAAGATATATTCGAAATTGATTATATTATATTTTTAGTAAAAATGATTAATTGTAACTAGATTGATATTAATTGTGTTGAAAAATACGATGATTTTGAATTTACACTAATTGATTTGAAAATAATCAGTTGTAATGATGAATCATTTATCATGGAGAAGCATGAATAATATAAATTTTCTGGTTTTGTTCCATCAAATGATTAATGGTCAATCAATATGCTTAGGAAAAAATATATTTGGGTGATATGAATAGTGATAATGTTGTGGTCCTATGTGATATTCTTTAATATACTACTTGATTTTATGGGATGATGTTAAATATGGTATGAACATGGATCATGGTAGATAAAATTATCATGCAGAAGGGATATAGGAAAATGATCCATTAGTCTCTTAATAATTCATTTAAATGTCAATATTTTTTATATTCTTTAGCTAAACTAACACTTGTAACAATACATTAATTTTTTTAGTTCAATATTTATATCAATGTATACTCATTAAATCTATTATATTTATATTATTTTTGATATACATCATTTTGATGTACACATATTTGGTTGAGGAAACCTAACGTCATCATTTTTATAAGACAAATTCTTTATATTCATCTTTTTGGGGAACAAGTTTTTTATTTTAGTTGTTTTGAAAAATTTATATAGATATTTATTTATATTAACTCTATCAATATTTTATTTCTAACAAAATACAGATACATGAAATTTAATTACAATAGTAATCATCCATTTTATTAAAGTAAATGGAGAGGGATGAGAATCTACCAAAGTATGTGTGTGCATATTCATATAAATATACCTTTGGTAATTAAATTAATTCATTAAATTTAGTTTCTATTTGTAAAAATTATTTACAGTACTATAAAGCCTACTATTGGTTAGCCTAATACTATTCATAAATCCTTTTCTTCAGAGAAGAAGGTATAAAATGTTGGTAGACTTGGGAGTACACATTTACAAAAAAAACTTTCACATGGTGTTGAACCTAAGTGTTTCATTTTTTTTTCAATGAGGTGTCAATTTGTGTTTGGTGAGTTTGTATTAAGTGGGGACTCCTAAAGAATTTTTATATATTCATTTAATTTAATTGGATGTCACAGTTGAGAAAGTCTCCATGAAACTCTAACTATTTTGAAATGATCTAAAATGATTAAATACATGTTCAAATAAGTTTACAATGTTGCAACAAGTGTCCATTCCTTTCTTGGGTGTAGAAGAATATAATAATACCATGAAAATGTTCATTTTAATAGTGAATTTTTTGTGGAATAATATTTAACGGTTTCTATGCCAAATGAAATTATACATTGAATAAAGAATAATTGAGGATGGCTTGGAATTGAATTCCACACTTAGTATTTTACTACATGCATTAATGATACCACAGTAAAAAAATATGTTCCATCGTTTAAAAGCCTTGAAGTGTCATACCTTCTACCACACATGAGGAACCTGAGGATCAAACTCATGGGATATCTAGCCCAGGGAGATTTAATGGTGGAAGGGTTGTGAGTGAGTCATGTATCATCCTGTAGGTGAGGGAGATCAAGAGCTCATGGTCCTAGGAAGGCCTGTGTCTAATTGTGTATGTGCGTTTAATCCACCAATTCGATGGAACAACCATTAAGAAGAGAATTTGTTAATATATTATAGAGAAAAAAAGGTGTTAAGGGATGTGTGAAAAATTTCCTACATAACATTGTTCTTCTGTTTAAAATATATGGACATAAAGTTCACTGTTAGATGAATTTGATCTCAACTATCCAATCATTAAATTTGATCATCTTAAACCATTATTCCACCTTTATATGTCCTCATGATACTAGTTCAATGTTGTGATGATCTTGATCAAAACCAAGGTTTCCATGTTTTTCCAAGGTTGAGATTATTTCATGTTTCAGATGTTGAGAAGAATAAAATGAGTTTCCATACATAAAATATTCATCTTGAAACCATGAAAATATTTCGATGGCTGAGTATTCAGCCAAATGAAAATAAATTTGTAGAAGGGAAAAAATTTGTGCATGATTTCAAGCCTACAAATGTGGGGCATGAAATAATAGAATTCATGTGTGAGGCTCTATAATGATCTCATGTTGGGAGATGCACCATGATTTGTTGATTCAATTTATAATTAAAAGAAGGAAACCCATGTTCGATAGTATTAAAACATTTCAAGATCTCTAGGAAATTTAAAATGTTGATTGACAGAAAATTAAAACTATGATTTTAGTCAGTGACTCATAGATGTTTACTGCATCAAAACTGCCTATAAATATCGAAGAACCAAATCGGAGAGTGGTTGTTTCATTCATCATTAAGAGATATATTGAAAAAAATATCCATCGTGATCTTCTATTTCATAAAGGGAATAGTTCTATGAAGATTTTAGCTCATGTGAAGGAGAAATATCCCATGGGAAAACTGAATTTTTGAACCCCAAACCCATGGGTTCAAAATGAACTAGTTATTTGAAACTACACTGGTTCATGAAAACCTCACTGATAATGCACATTCTTGACCATCACATGCGTGAGGTTTTTTTAAAAGATTATGTGTCCTATTGTGAATGAAGGAGGTGAGCATGTGAGGTAGGGAGAAGAAATTGAATATTCTCAATCACTTTAAAGAATTATGTTTTTGAGAAAACCACGTTCATTGTTTCATGAATAAGAATAGTGCACCCTCACTCGTTTGTGTATGTTCACAAAAAAATAGAAAATATAAATTTCATGAACATGAAAAAAGTACATGCATGCATGATCATGTATATATAAAGACTTGACAACATTTTATATAAGAAAAACAATTAAAGATAATAGCTATTTTTAATAAAGAATACAATTTAATGTTATATTTTTAAATTTATGAGTTGTGAGAAGTTAAGAAGAGGTGTTCATTTGTTATTAAAATTATATGGAAGGCTCAAAAGAAAGATTTTTATCAACTGTTATAAGAGAAAGTGATATTTAGATGTGATCATTCATGAATATTTTATGTTTTTTTTGTTTTAGGCTTTTTGAAACTATTGTTCTTGTGGGACTCTAGAAATCATTGTGTAAATCTATGATATTGAAGTATTAAACTATTTAACCACATGTGATTATAATGGATAATCTGTTTTTGGGAGTGTCTAACCAATCACAGTAAGGAGTAGGCTCAAATTGAGGCTGAAACATGTAAAAATATTATGTTACTTTTCTATTTATTTTTACTACATTTGGGGGAGGTCATGAAATTATATGAGTGGATTAGGTCCTAATAGGACAATATAGGTTAATTTTAAAATAAAGACAAATAAAAACACACCACTATTTCAACCCCCATTTTTAGTGGTGAAATATCTCCCTGGGAACTTCAATTGATATTAGTTCACATGTTGACTCTATCAATATTTATTAAGTACTAATTATGGATAATAATATTTTTTCAATAATTGGGGTCTTCCTATATTCAATGGTAATAACTAAAAAAGTTTGAAGAATATAATGTTTTAATATCTTTTATCTCTTGGCCTTGAAGTTAATGTTTATATAACAACTAGATTCCCACCAATTACTATATATTCTACTATGAAATTTGTTTATAAGAGAAATATGGAAGTTGAAATAAAAGATTAAAATTCCATTTGGATCTCTCTTTTGCAAAAAAATTATATAAAGTTTATAGAACTCAAAAATTCCAATTAAATTTGGGATAAATTGGAAAGTAATTATAAAGGAAACATGAATGTCAAGGAGGTCAAATTGAAAATTTTAAGAAGAATATTTGAATATATCAAGGTGGCTGAAGAATAAAATGTTTATGACTACTTCAGAAGATTCAATGAAATTTTCAATAATATTTTGGGTTTTAGAGAAAATATGGATGATTCAACTATTTTCAAATAAATGATGAGAAATTTTCCTAATAGGTCTGATCCTAAAGTTTCATCTTTGGAAGGTAGAGAATATATTTTTTTGAATGGATTACATAACATTATCATTTCTTATGAAATGTAAATGATACTAGCTTTCAATAATATGATCAAATATGAGATAGCTTTTATGGCGAGGTTAAATCTCAAAATCAAAGATGACGAAATTCTCCATTAATGTTAATTTGACAGAGAAGAGGAAGATGGAGATTATAATAAAATAAGTACTCTCATATTAAAGAAATTCAAGAAGGTAATGTTTAAGGGTAAATGAAAACTATCACTAATATGTTATGATTGTAATCACATTGGTTACTTATCCATAAATTATCTTAAGAAAAAATATTGTTGATCCCGATTCAGATGATGATAAACTTAAGAAAAAATGGGGTAAAAATCAATGGATTCAACCAAATTTGGGGGAAAACAGGAAGAAGTTATTCAAGATAAGAAGCAATGTAATAAAAGAAGAAAAAATTTACTCCATATTATACAGTCAATCCGAAGATGAAACTAATTTTATTTCTCTTGTATAAAAAGGTTTTGATACCATTAGCTGTGAAGATGATTAATGTGAATGAACAATATTAGAGAACATGTTGAAAATGAGTTAGAATCATGTGTTGATAAAAATAGAAATCTCAAGATAGAGAAGGGGCTGATATTGAAATAAAAATAATACATAGTTGAGGGAAAGAAAGAATGTGAAAATAAATAGGTTGTTTACATAAAATATATCAAGAGATATAAATTAAAAGTAGTTTAAATAGAAAACATGGTAAAATAACTTGATGAAAAATATTTTGTCAATGAACAAGAAAATTCTTAGACTAAATCATAATTTACTAAAGCTCTGGTTAATATGAATAATATAAGATATGATTTTAATAAATATAGTGAGATCAAGGATGAATAATCATAAATTGGTGGAAAGAGGGGTCCAAAGAAGTAGGTTAATTTAGCTTCCTATGAATTTCAAAATATAACTATTATTTCTAATAATAAAAATTATAAAATCACTTATAAACATGTTCGAGCCGTAAATACATGTGATAAATCCTATTCTAGATCAAAGGAATAAATTTATCCTTTAAAAATATTTCTTCCATCAAAGCAGAGATGGATACAATATATGGAATGACAACATCAACAATCTTCAGGACATAACTATTATCATTATGGAAGATCAAGGTTCATAGGATACAATTGGTATTATGGTGTTTTAGGGAATAAAGCATACTTATTTTTGTATAAAATGTCACTTCCAAAGATGAGACATGAACCATGGGGGAGATACTCTGTAAAAATGAGAAAAACAATTAGGGAAAGAAAGCAGTTACCATTAATTCATCTTATCTTCTAACACAAAATAAATTTTACTATTTAAAAGAAATATGTGAAAGATGTGATCAGAATGTTCATATGTAAAAAATTAAATGAGTAGTATTCTTGGAAAACTATCCAATGTTGATAAAGGGAAGGTAATTAAAAAAATGGAATAAAAATCATGTTTTTCTGACATTACTTTTGTAACACCCTAAGATTTTGCGAAATATATTTTTTCGAATTAATTAAATCTTTTTGATATTTTTCATTTCACGTAAAATTAAAAATAGTTTATTTTATATTAAAACACTATGTCTGTCTTGTGTTATATGAAACATAAAGTTAATCGGGCACTACACGCAACATAAATTTTATCTTTCTCTACACGGAACACGGATGTTACTTACATTACACGGATGACCAAGTTTTTACCGCCTTGTAAGGGAAATGCTATTTTAAAACTAAAATTTAACAATTTAATAAACTGTATTTTTCAAAATAAAATTCATTTTTGAATATGGAATATCAAAATTAGCTTAGGGTGAATTTTTGGGATTTTTCTAAGAAACTTCATTTTTTTGATAAATAGTGAAAATACTGTATTTTAGTTAAAACCCGCATATTCATTTAAATAATTATTAATGTTAAATTATATTTTAAATTAGTTTCTAATGTTATAATAGATAAATTATTCATATATTAATCCAATTTTGGTCATTTGAATCATTTTTATATTGTAATTATATATAAACACTTATTAAATGTTTGAACATTTTACTTCAAAAACCCACTTTCCCGCGATGTCTTCAAAATTAGAGTTAAACTAAATTTTACAACTTTTATGATCTGAATTTTGAAAAATTGACATAAATTGTTATGATTAGTATAATATTTTTTGTCTAATAAGATCAACTTAATTTTTTACCAGATATATTAGTGAAAATGATTAAAATTAATCACAATGATTACAGAAAGATTAAGCTTAATTAAGGACTAAACCATAACCATGAGGACAAAAATGACCTGGAAAATTATTTAGATAAACTTGGCTAAAAACAACTCATCCATATCCCCTCTTTGTTTGAATTTTATGTGTTATTGTGATATTATTAAATGGAAGTGTCATATATAAAAAGTTAAGGAAAACGACAAAAGGGAACCATCTTTAACTTTAACATTTATAAAACATTGAGATATGTACAAAACATCATATTTTTTTTATAATAAATATCCTTTTTAAATATAAATTAGTTATTTTTATCATAATAATTTGTCAATATTTTTTATAGATTATTTAGTTACTTCAAATGATTAAAAAAATGTCTCTTCTGCGGGGTCTGAGAACGTGCTCCACGTGCCTCCATTTTCAATTTTTTTCAACCATTACGACCGGTCCTGCCTAGCCACCGCTACCCCCTTCAATACTGGTTCAGCCCCATTTCCATCTGGTGGCTCCCTGGCGGCTCTCGCTCCATTTTCCAGTGTCGTCTTGGCTCCATCCTATATCGGCCTTTCCCGCTCCTTAGTTATTGGTGCTTCCTTTTGGGATGCCCTATATGTCTCAGCTCGGGATAAATGTCCTCCATGCTCTCCGACAATCTTTGTAACATCGGAGCAGTCATCGAGAATGGGTAATTGGGTTAGTCTGAGCATTCTGGCGTCTTCTATTGAAGAGGCCATGCCCTGCCTAAATTGGATTCTGGTGGCTCGCTTCAGGGCGGCCAAGCCGCTGCTTTCTGTCTTCCTGCATTGGGTTTCGTCCTGGGGTCTCCAATAGCTAGCCCAGGTCTCTGCCCTTCACAGGTGCTTTTTCTATATTATCCTTTCTTCGGAGGCAGATTTTCTTCACAACTAGTTCATGGTTTTGTGATCCATGGGACGTTGGAGTTTTAGCTTGGCCAGATGGTCCCTGGAAGCTCACAGAGGTAAGGAAAGCTCGTTGGCGGTGGTATGGATCTGTCTTCCAGGGCTGTAATTGCAATTATAGAAAAAAGGTTTCCTGAAGCTGATTGTTGACTCCATTGGGGTCTTTTTGTGCTCTGATGACGACACGAGGAGGGGACTCTCGTCCTCGGAGGCCCGTATATGTGTTAAACTCGACATCGCATGTCCCCTTCCGGAGAATACTGACATTCAGATTGAGGATTATTTCACTTGGGTTCATAATCTAGTTTACCTAGTGTTCCCCAGGGTTTTCTCGAATTTCCTCCTCTAAGGCCTCTCTCTCCAAGTCTGTCATCGTCGAGGGAATAAGGGTTGTTGTAAGGAACTCGGTGCAGTGGCAGGAGGAGGTGGCATTGAGTGTCCTTTTCCCTCATCTCCATCTGAGGAGGTCCCGGTGGTAGATCACGAGCTCTCAGTAGTTCCCCATACTATTCCCTCCGAGGCATCCCCTGTGGCCTATTGGGTTTTTGTGGTTCTGGACAGTTCATAGGATGACATTGCTCTCGATTCCTTTTTTTCGAGGAGTGTTTCTGCTTTCCAGGTTTCTCCTTCTCTGTTAGTTCTTGGCAACCTCTGGAAGTTCTCTCTAGCAGGTAGTCTAACAAGAAGGAAGGTCCCGTGGATTTTGGGTCCATATTCCCATGCCGCAGTTATTTCAGGTAGTGGATCATAGGAGAACTAGTGGACCATGGTGGTGCTTTCTCCAGACACATGAGGGTCCTCTTGGGGATTTCCCTCCCCTCCTTCGACTGCTTTTCCCCAGCTATTCTCTGATTTTTCTCCCACCTACCTAGTGGGAACCAGGGAAGGTGGTTCTCCTTCCGCCGCTCATTTTAGGAGGAACTGCAACATGTTCATGATAGGCAGTCCTACTTCTCCCACGGTTTTATTGGCTAAGGAGTCAGGGGTGTGTACCAGATCAATGGTTAAGTTGCATCAAGGGAAATCTCCTTCCCCCTTTACGAAGGCTTAGAGCCCTGGGACCAGTCCGAGGGCGCTCCCTTTTAAATGATTCCCTTGTTAATTGGGAATGCTTGGGGGATTGGTTCCTGGGTAAAATTTAATTTTTAGCCTCTGAAATTTCTAGTCACAAAGCAATTGTGGTGGCCATTCATGGACAAAAATAGCAACCCTCCAAAATTGGGCAGTTATCTAGAAAGCTACATATGCATGGAGGTATACAGGACAACCCAGTTAATAGGCATATATGGACCTTTTAGCATAGGAGGTGCTCTGTGGACATGATTCAAGCTGAGGATTAGTTTCTCACCATTAAGGTAACCCTCGATCTCGCTTCTTTCTACTCTTCTTTTGGCTATGGGAGGTGTGATGTGCATACTCGGGAGTCTTTGTGGATGGAGTTAAGCATGTTAGACCCAGGAAATCTACACTTGCCTTTGTTCGTTTCAAGGCAACAAAGGGTCTCTCAGATCTGGGCTTCGTGGGAGACAAATTTATGTGGTGTAACAACCAGCGGGGGCCCTATGGTTCGTGGGGCCATTTGGATCATTGCCTAGCTCACATGAAATCAATCTCTTTCTTCGCTAGCAGGAAGGTGACCCATCTAGTTCGGGGAATTTCGAACCACTCCCCTATTCTCGTTTCGTTGAATTCTTCATAGAGGAATCATGAGTCGTTCAGGTATAGCCAGTTCTGGGTGGACATCCCGAGCCAACATTACCAGGTTAGCTCTGTTTGGGACGTCCCTTCTCATGGCAACATGTGGTCCATTTTTCACAGTAAATTGCGAAGACTGATACTTAAGCTTCAATCCTGGTCTATAGACCTTGTTCCCCCAAGAGAATAATTAAATGATATCATGGTGGAGGTTAACCACCTAGAGAGTATCTTGGAGGAGGTGTGGGATGATAGGATCTTTGAGGAGATCTCGGGTAAGAAGGGTATTTTTGCTGACTTAATCCTCAAGAAGGAGCGCCTGGCTAGGGAGAGGGCGCAGATCAAATGGATTAAGAAGGGAGATAGAAAATTGTATTTCATTCATGCCTGAATTAAGGAGAGGAAATTTCTGGTCAAGCTGAACATCCTGTTGGAGGATGGATCCTTCACTGACGACATGGACATTGTGGGAGGCATGGGTAATTCTTTCTTCCAGGATTATCTGGCTAGTCCAAATGAGCACTTTCCCAATGACTATCTTTCGATGTCCTCAAACATCTTTGATGTGATTCCTATCCTTGCGTCTGACCAGATCAATGACAGCTCGGGGGCTGTGCCTGGTGAGCTAGAAATTAAGGATGCGCTCATGCACATGAACCTGTATAGCACCGAAGGTCCTGGTGGGTTCCCGGATTCTTTTCATAGGAACTCCTAGGATACGATGAAGGCGAATCTGATTGATGCCATACATGATTTCTTTCGAGGGGTTAGCTTAACCAGAGTTTTCTATGCCACCACCCTCGTTCTTCTTCCCAAGACTAAGAGACCTTCTTTGATCTCGTACTACCGCCCGGTGAGTATGTGTAATGTTCCATACAAGATATTGGATAGTATCATTAACTCCAGACTAGCTATCCATATTCCTCAGTGGATATCCATGGAATAACATGGGTTTATCAAGGGTCGATCGATCTAAGAATCCATTGCTCTGGCTTAGGAGATTCTCAACAACATCAACATTAAAACCCATGGGTATAACATGGTCATTAAAATTGATATGAACAAGGCCTATGATCGGGTAGAATGGAGCTTCATTAATAATGTTTTTTCATGTATGGGTCTCATTTCTTGGAATATTGATATTATCTTCTGTTGCTTCATCTCTTCATGGTTTTTAGTGACTTCTATGGGAAAATCTTATAGTTTCTTCAAGTCTACCCATGGACTCTGGCAAGGGGACCCCATCTTTCCATCTCTGTTCATTATTATTGAGGACGTCCTAAGTCATCTCATTCAGGGAAGCATCAACAATGGGGGAATCATTCCATATCGTCGTCGGATGAAGGCTTTGGTGATCTTTCACCTCATGTTTGTTGATGATACCAGTTTGTTTTTGAATGCTAAGAGTATATCCATGCGTAGCTTAAATAGAGTGCTAGATGATTATTGCCGATGGAGTGGGCATATCATAAAATTTTGAAAGAGTGAATTCTTCATTTCTAATAGGTTCTCCACAGAGAGGGTGGAGTCTGTTAGCAGGTTTATGGGCATACAGAGGGGGAGTTCCCTATAGTTTATCTTGGTGCTCCCATATCGTCTAGGAGGCTCCTGATTCAGGAATTCGACACTCTCATTACTAGGATTACTGATAGAGTGCTGAACTGGAAAAATAAATTTTTGTCTTTTGGAAGTAGGATTGCTCTGGTGAATAGCATCCTTATTGCTTCTCAAATCCTTGGTCTCTCCTCCATCATGGTTCCTAAGGGTGTTATAAAATCTATTAACAGGATTCTCTCTAATTTAATTTGGGATCCTTTATCGGAGGGGATGAAACACCTTGTAGCTTGGAACAAAATGGTGAGTCTAGTGGGTGAAGGAGGAATCAACATGTGCAACCTGAAGGTTACCATCTACTATATGCATGCAAGGCTTGGATGGAGTGTTCTGGAATGACGTACCCTTTGGGGGTACTACCATGCACATGTACACTTCGTGGCTTTGAGACTCGGTGGGGGGGGGGGGGTGGTGCCACTTTTCCCTATGGTTGCTGATTGGTCCCACTGTCAATGTGCTTCACCCTTTCTCCTGCTGGATGGTTATGAGAGGAGGTCTTTCCTTCTAGCACCAGGATTGGTGTGGAACAGTGCTGGGGATCACTGGTCGTCCGGTCACCGATATCTCATTCAGGGAATCCATCCTTTTCCCTACTTTCATCAATGTGGTTTTGGATACAGAGAATCTTGATTTTTTTCATCTCATTGAGCTAAATACAGAGGAAGATAAATGTGTTTTCACTGCTTCCTCCTCAGGAATTTTCACATCAAAGGATTTTCATCATATTGTTCATGTGAAGGTCCAATCTGGGGGATGGGATGATATTATTTGGGTGAATAACATACCCACCATGTTCAAATTTTTAACCTGGAGGATTAGAAGCAGAGGCCTCCTGACCGATGATAATATCTGAAGGTCTGGTATCCAGCTTGCATCCAGGTGCGTGTGTTGTAGGGTGCATAGTGAGGAGAGCACTACTCATCTGTTCTTTGGCAGCGATTGGGTACGAGAGATTTGGAAAGTCCTTAGGGAATTCTCTGTGGACCTCTCCTCGAATGAGGCTATCCTCCCCATTTTAGATAAATATTTTCATGGCTAAGAGGGAGGAGGCCCGGAGAGGGAGGCCCGCTCGGTGGTGCTGCATGCGGGGTGATGGTGTATTTGGGAGGCATAAAACAAGTCGAAGCATGAGGGTGTGGCTATGACGGCTCATGTAATTATCGTATTGGTAAATAATATGTTCCTTGACTTGAACAAGGAACTGAGGTCTTTGAAGGAGGCTCTATCTCTTCATCGTTTTCAGGTAGGATCCAGGGGGTTTTTCTTTCCAGTAGTAAGGAAGGAAAGTGGGTTTTCTAGAGTCCTCCCTCGGGTGGCTTGAAACTTAATACGGATGGTTCTTGTGTCTAGGGGAACATGCGTAGAGGAGGAGTTGTGCATGATAATAATTTCTCAGTTTACTTTGCATTCTTATCCATACTGGGCTAGGGCTCTTCCCTACAAAGGCAATGGAAATGATCACTGATCTTACATTATGCATGAATAAGTGGCTAGATATCTCGGAAGTTGAAATTGACTCCTTGATTGTTCACAATTCCTTTAAAAGGCATGGTGATTTTCCATGGTCGATCTGCTATGTTATTAGAAAACATAAAAGAATACTCAATAGAAACATTCATGTGCTTCATACCTGAAGGTTGGGGGACAAGGTTGCAGAATAATCGGCCTCAGTGGATTTCAGTAACATGAGGGAGGTGTTTCTGCACACTACAGGTAGTATTAATCCCAATTGGATTGACTTTATTAAAGGGGATGCGCTCGGGCTGCACCATTTCAGGCCCCCTTAGATTCTTTCATGGGGGGGGGGGGGTCTCCTCTTTGTCATCCTTTTTTTTATTTCCTATTATTTTTAATAAAATTACCCAATGATGAGGACGTGATGTGAAAATTCTAACAAAACACTAACATAGTGATTATTTAGTTAATAATTATCTAAAATAAATGATACTATAAATATTAAAAGTGAAGTAAATTAATTGAATTATTGTCTATAATTATTTTTTTAGAAGAATATATCATGTAACATAGCTTAGAATCCAATTTATTTTAATTCCAATATTTTTTTGATATTTTAAAGTTAAAATTAAATAAAAAATGTAAAAAGTGACATTAATGTTATTTTACAATAAATGATATTTTATTAAATGATTTTAAATTTAAAAAAAATCATATATTCTTCCAAGTAACTTGTAAGTGTTAATAAATATTAAATATGGTCTATTAATGTTCCAATTGATCTTTTATAATTAACATATTGACCCCTAGATTGTAAAAACCTTTTTTAGCATGGTCCAGGTTTAAGAAGTGTTTTTGCGCGTTGCATGCGCTTGTCTTAAAATTAATTTAAATAACACATGATACTTTTTATTTTAGAAATTATAAATAATATTAAAAATTAATTGGATCTATATTTTCTAATAAAACACACTCTATTTTATTCTTAATGGTTAAATTACATAGTTTATAAAACTAGATGCTTTAATAAAAACCAAAATGATAAAATTGGGGAATCGTTGAAAATAAGGAACCAAATTATTAAAATGCACATATTTTTGTATGTTGGAGGATTTTCAAGGCCCTTATTCCCATTAAAAAATTATTTTTTGATTTTTGAGGCACATTATGTAAGGTATACATCCCATTAATGAATACATTTTGATATTTACAAGAGTGCCACCGCCCTTCCACTATAAAAAGGAAAGCACTCTCCATCATCTTCACAGCTCTAAACCCACTTAGGATAGGCCATGATCTTCCCAATAAACTTACAAAAATACCTAACTTACTCTTATAATCCTCTCCTTGGTAATAAATCAATTCGAGGAAGCCTTTTGGAACAAACCATAAGGAGTTACCCGATCAATAGGTAACTCCTCTCAAGATCTTTTCTTTTATTTTCTTTCTCCACCCCCTCCTAAAACTCTATTCCATGATTGTATAAAAAAAGTGGTATCTTAAATATACTAGTATGTTTTTATTATAACATTTTAACCTACACTCACACACACCTCCATCAAATGGGTAACAAATATACTCTTTATGTGTACGGTGAACTATTGCCTCATAAAACGATGATTGTTCATTTTTCTTGCCACCTATAATGATGAAAATTAGGATGGATAGTATATTTTTATATGTTATATATTATATTTATTATTTATTTAATATTATTTAATCATTTTTCAACACATATCTTTATAATTTCCATTTAGTGTAAATATGATAATTTCATTTGAGAAAGTGTGAACTACTGCCCCCTCAAAGCGATGTGATTCATTCTCACACTAAATGGAATGCATTAAGAATGGGTTTAGTGAACATATATGATATAATAATTCTAATGTAATATATATATATATATACACATATATACACACATATTTCATTTAACTTGTTTATTTCAATACGACAATAAAAACAGAAACAACATTCATGCATACGTATGGCTTACCGTTTCCAAGAATAGTGTATTCCATTTCATAATTATATATTCTATAAATTATTATAATACACATATAATGAATATAAATTATATTTATACCTTGATTTAAATTCTGGAAATCATGATATAAGTATAAGGACCAGCGATATAAAAAATTACACTACTGGAAATCATGATTTTCCCAACACTTGTATACCAACGGTTCTTTTGAACCGTTGGTATAAGTGATATTTACCAACGGTTTATGAAAATCGTTGGTAAAGATCTGTAAATATTGAGTTTCCCCAACGGTTTGATGAAACCATTGGGAAAGATGGGTAAAAAATGAGTTTTCCCAACAATTTGATGAAACTGTTGGGAAAGATGGGAAAAAACGAGTTTTCTCAATAGTTTCATCAAACCGTTGGGAAAGATGGAGTTTTCCCAACAGTTTTTAAAAAACATTGGAAAAAAGATTCCCCAAATTCGCCTAAGCCAAGAAGCCCCCCACCCATGATTCCAGAAGCATTGTGCGGCTCTTCTAGAAGCGATTCTGACTTGCAAAAGCCCTTGAGAAGCCCCAGCACAGGTGCACCTCTTCCATCAGATCAACTACCAGGTTAGAATCCTTCCACCTTTTCTCAAGGATATCCTTCCACCACTTCTCAAGGATATCCTTCTATTCTCAAGGATATCGTTATTCCCAATTTCTAGGGTTTTTGGAAAATTTTATGATTCACTACTCCACGAATTGTGTACTCAAATCACTCCATCAGTGTACACATTGTCCAATTATTTTTTCCATTACACATATACATTTATAAGGGAATAATGTCTCTTTATTGTGTTCTAATTTTAAAGATTCATAGTTTTTTTAATCTCAATGCTTCAAATATTAAAGCTTCATGTATATGAACTCATAAGAAATTGTTTGTAATATTTATTCATAGTATTTCATGAAAATCACTCCTTTCAATAAGATCATGTCAAACAAGAAGATCTTGTTCATATTAATTTTTGTACACTATGTGTATTACATAACAAGTATGTATCATGTTTCTATAAAAATCTATATATATATATATAAAATGACATACTGTTCACTTATCCTTTGCACAATAGAACATATGGAGTATCTTCTTGAACTTTGCAAAATAGTATGTGGTCCCTAATTATTCTTCACAGAAGAAATAAGAAATACTTAACCGTACAATCCAATGTTATTTATGAATAAAATATCTACAAAGGGAACTCTCGGTGGGACCTCTCCTTTTCCCATGTAGTACTTCTTCCTTCTTCATGAAACTAATTCACAAAATGTCAAATACGCAATATTAGTGAATATTAGTTTTCCTAATATAACCATTAATCATTCAGCCTTCAACATCATAAATGATTTATTCAATCACCTTTTTAAAACACAATGACCATTTTCACTGATTTGGGGTTCCTCAAAATGCTTGGGAAAATCAGAAAAACACATGTATTGAATCATGTTTCTCATATGGTTTCATGGATACAAGTTCATCTCGAAAATCATGACTGCGTGGTTCAAATATCATGAGGACCATGAGATTATTATTCTTCACACAAATGAAGTTGTTTTCTGCAACTATGTGTTTTTTTTACACTTTTTATTTGGACGAAAGGGGACCTTTGTGGTCATTAATCATGGTTATGGGTGGTTATTTAGGATGTAAGATAGTATGACTTCATTTTACTAGATATATCCAATATTATTATTGATTTATGTTCAATTTGATTATCTTTGACAAGTGATGTTGTTTAATAAGTTGTTATTAATGGTTGTAATAATGACGATATGGTATAAGGGTTCACATGGTGTGTATAAGGGTTCACATGGTGTGTATAAGGGTTCACATGGTGTGTATAACAGTTGATATGGTGTCTAAGTGGGGTGACGGTAGGGCTGTCCAGGTGGGAGGGGGGGCTGGGTTTTCCAAGTGCGGTGTGGGGGGTAGGGGTGTCCAGGTGGGGTGGGGTGGGGGGGGGGGGGGCTGGGTTTTCCAAGTGGGGTGGGGGTAGGGCTGTCCAAGTGGGGTAGGGGGTTGGGTTGTCTAAGTGGGGTGGGGGTAGGGTTGTCCAAGTGGGGTGGGGAGGGTGTGCAGGTGGATGAAGCTCATAACTATAAACTCTCTATAAATTCTGGAAGTATGAAAATGTATAGGGACATTCGTGATTATTTTTTGGTGGGATAACATAAAAAGTGTTTGATGTTTTTAGTACTTTTTTATTTGGAGTTTCTTTTGATGTTGATGTTTCTTATTGATACATATGATGAGAATTTATTTTAGTTTCTAAATCAGCTGAGACTCCCCCACCATGCACAGTGTATGCAACCTCTACCCTTATTTAATCATTCTTTTTACACAGCCTATGCAACCTATACCCTCATTTAATCAGTGAACTCAAGTCATTAATTCAAGCCTTCATTCTCACTAGCATGTAAGAAATTGAATGGTGTAAACCCATCCTCACATGATTTCTTACCTTAGATAGTGTCCAACATATGGAATACGAGCTTTTGAATTCATCAGTTAACCAAGATCATATATTCCATTTCCCCCAAGATGACTGTACTAATATAACTTTAGGGTCAATTAAATATGGTTCTCATTGTACGTTGTATATTATATGTCATTCTTGGCCAATACTCACTTTTATGAGGTTAGGGTGCTTTTCACTAGCCATGCTGGCATGTGTAGACATCCATAAAAAATGTTAGATAAGTCACAAGTTTAATTCAGTAATGTTTTTATCATTGAAATACTTTATTATTAATATCAAATTTAAAAATAAATTTTTTTGTCTATACTTTATGAAATTAAATCTTTTTACAATCCATGAACAACCTATTAGTGTAGAAGCCTAAAATTTATCCACCCATGGGGTGCTCTTGACTTGGGGAAGTAATTGGGTAATGAAAGGTATGGCTATAGAGGTGCCAATAATGAGTTATTGAACATGAGTGAATGATTTGGGATGCCTATAACACATAATGGGACCTGAGGCATGTGCCTCTTATAAACCTAATGAAAATGAATATAAATAAATTTTAATTTAATTTATGATTACTTGTTCTTTACATTATTTAAATAGTTCACTACATCGATTAGAAACTTCTTCCTTTATCGTTTACTTAAATTTATTTTCTATTAAAGTGAAATTCTATTGAATTATTTATGAAAAAATGACTTATATAAATTATTTTTATAGAATGGACAGAAGTTGTATGTATGAAACCGATCAGATCTCAAGTGATTTTCAAAACACTTTTGAGAGCTTTATAGATTTTACATTTTAAAATGCTTCAAATAGTGGTCACATACACTGCCCATGTTCCAATTATGTTGGTAGACCTTGGTTGAGTTGTGAAGAAGTCAGCTACCACATAACCCAAAATGGTTTTAAAGAAAACTAATTTGTGTGATATCACAATGGGGAGAAAATGAAATCTCAAATTGGTGATGATCGAAATGAAAGGGCTAGAATGGAGAATTTGTTAGATGATCAGTTTCTGTTTATTCACCATCATGAAAAAGAAAGTATTTTGACTCAAGAAGACTTCTATATGAGTACAACTGATGCATCTAGTTAAAATGGTGATATTGATAGTGTGAAAAAATTGAATGATGCTGCCACGACTCCACTATATCGATAATGCGATAAAATGAAAAAGCTAGAATTTTTAATTCGACTGTTTCATGGGAAAACTATGTATGAGATTTCTAATATAGAAATCGATTACATTCTTACCCTCTTGAAGGATTTACTTCAAGATAATGCAGATATTCCCTCAAACCACTATATGGAATGGAAGTTAGTTGAGGAACTTGGATTTTCAAGAAACAAAATTCATGCTTGCCTAAAAGATTGCAGTTTATTCTGGGAGGAAACCGCTGAATGAAATGATTGTAGAAAATGTGGCACATCCCGATGGAAGTCAAAATATGATGGAACACCATCCTGCGTTCAATAGAAAGTAATGTGGAACTTTTCATTAATCCCCAGACTCCAGAATCTTTTTATGTCTGATGATATATCAATAAAAATGAGATGGCATGATACCGAAAGAATGAAGACTTATGATGAGTTGGTTCATCCTGCAGATATATTTTAATGGCAGATATTTGATGCTCGATATCCTGATTTGGAAGCTGACGTGCGTAATGTGAGGCTGGGTCTTTCATGCGACAGTTTTAATCCATTTGGGAAAATTCTTACTTTGCACATCACATGGCCAATTTTTATACACATTTATAATATTCCCCCATGGTTGTGTATGAAAAAACCTTTCACTTTCATGAGTATACTCATATCTGGTCCTTCTGATCCCGGTATTGATATTGATGTATACATGCAACCTTTAATAAAAGAGTTGAAACTTCTTTTGGATGTGGGTGTGCGCACATACGATGCATGTTCGAAAGATATATTTCAGATGCGTGCTGCTCTTATGTGGACGATTAATGATTTTCTGGCTTATGCAATAATGTCTGGATAGAGCACAAAGGGACAATTGTCATGCCCAGTTTGTATGAAGAATACACGATCCAGAAGACTAAAACATCATTGTAGTTTCAGTTTTATGGGACATCGATGATTCTTTCCAAATGATCATACATATAGAATGAATCGTCGAAGATTTGATAATACCATAGATACCTATTATCCACCTCAGCGTATGTCTGGAACTGATGTGCTTAATGAATTGAAAGATTTCAGTTTTTCATTCGGGAAGGGCCAAATGAAATCTGGAAAGAGAAAGAATATTTCCACTTAAACCTGTTACAATTGGAGGAAGAGGAGTATCTTTTTTGATTTTCCTTATTGGTCAACCAATTTGTTATGTCATTTATTAGACATAATTCATATTGAAAAGAATATATGCAAAATGTTGCTTTCAGTTCTTCTAAATTTCAAGGGGAAGACAAAAGATGATTTACGATCTCGGCGTGACTTGGTGGATTGGGGCATCAGACCAGAATTGCATCATGTGCGTATCAGTGAAAATAAATGGAAACTTCCAGGTGCTTCTTATGTGATGACACCTATGAAAAAAACAATTTCTGGAAGTATTAGAGACTATTAGAGTTCCTGATGGCTATTCAAGAAACATATCTAAACGGGTCAACATAATAGAGTTGAAGCTAAAATCTTTAAAGACTCATGATTATCACATTCTACTGCATGAGTTTCTTCCAATAGAAATCCATCATATTTTGTCCAATAATGTAAGGGTGACTGTTATTTGGTTGTTCCATTTGTTTAGATATCTTTGTTCTAAGAAGTTTTCCAAGTCTTTCTTGCAAAAAATGTTGACAGATGCCCCATTAATTTTGTGTGAGTTGGAGAAAATATTTCCTCCATCATTTTTCACATGCATGCTGCATCTGACTATCCATATTCCCACGAAAATACTTCTTGGAGGACCGGTTTCTTTTCGTTGGATGTATCCAACTGAAAGAAATATGTACAAATTAAAGTCATATGTTCGAAACAGGAATCATCCCGAAGGTTCTATCATGAACAGTTACTTGGCTCAAGAATGTTTGGATTTCTGCTCAATGTATTTGTCTGATCTTACTACAAGAATGAACCGACCAATGAGAAATGAAGAATAACAGTATGAGAAAATTAAACCCAGTTTTCCATCACTTCCTTAAATAGGAGGAATTCTTAGATCATATACATTGAAGACATTAAGCCATGAAGAGCGGGATATGGAACATCACACAGTTTTGTTCAACTGTGATTTGTTCGATGACTATATCAGGTAACTAAATTGAATATGTATATCTTACATATATATCTTTTAAACTATTTAAATTTTTTATCTATAGGGAACATAAAACAATGATAAATAAGAAGCATCGTTCTTTATCTTTGAGAAGGAGAGAGACTTTGCATATCAAAGAGTTTTCTACTTAGTTAAAATTGAAGGTAAAAATATTACTATTTAAAATAATTATATCAATATTTAATTAAGTTTAATAGTCATTTATATTGTAGGTATTGAGTTTTTCTGCTGACTCTGTCTCTGAAGAAATAAGAGCTTTGGCTTTTGGTTCTAATACCGTGGTTTGTGACTGTAAATCAATTGTTATCAATGGGTACAAATTTATTGTCACTAAACGAGCAAAGAACATGAGAACACAACATGATAGTGTTATGGTTACTGCCACAATAGATTGTTATGCTAGTGCATCAGATAGTAGACCGTGATTTGAAAATGTGGGTTATTATGGAGTCGTTTAGAAAATAATAATATTGGATTATTACTCTCATGGACGAGTCACAATGATGAAATGCCATTGGTTTGATTTGATGATGAGACAGGGCACATTTATTGATGATTGTGGATTTCTAGTAATTAATATGACTCACACTCTTGCTATCGAAGAACCATATATGTTGGAATCAATGGCTAAATGAGTTTTTATGTCAAAGACCAACTTCGATCTGAATTTGGTGTCATAGTTGAAGTAATTCCAAGACATATTTTTGATGATGGTGATGATGGAATTGACATTGTCCCTAGTTATATTGGAACCAATCCATTTATATCTTTTGATGAATCTAATAGCTCAATTTTCAGAGTTGATTGTGAACCTGAAGTTGTGGTTGAAAATATATAGAATCATTCATCCATGTTCTCAATTCTTTTGGTTTACCTCGAGTTGGGTGTTAAAGGTTGGTAATATTCAAATTGATTTATTATTGATCACAAATATGTTTTAGCTGACTTGACCATTATGTGATTTTTCAATGTTTATTGGTTGCAGTTTTATTTGAATTGCATTTTCTAATTTGGAATTGAACTGTATTCAAACTTAGTCAAACAATATTTCTAACTTGGTGAACATTACAACTTGTATGATTTATTAAATCCATTCAAGATCTTCTAAAACAATTGATAGATAAATTACCAATGAATCTCCCTATTCCCTCATATATTTAGTTTTTTGGGTTACACATTAGTTTCCTTTTTCTAATTAATTTCATATTTGTTTTCAAAAGCAGGAAATGCATCCAATTGAAGAGAGATGAAGGAAAAAAATGATGAAGAACAATCGTCGAATAGCGGAGATGGGCGTTCCACCATTAGTGCCTACAGTGAGTACTTTATTTCAAATATATATATTTAAAGAATATATAATATCATGTGATTAATTTTTTTGTAAACATTTTTGTAGGATCCACCTATACGTCGACAGTTATTCGACGAGGAGCCTAGTACTGGTCCTAGTAATCAGGCCGGAGGTACGAGGAGGGTTCATACCAGAGGTGGACGAGCATCTTTGCGTACCTGACTAGACCCTGCCCCTCCCACTGACATGTCATCCTTCCCAAATGCTGATCCTGGTGTGTCATTAGGGACACACGAGATATTTAGTCCTCCCATGTTTTCACCACCTTTTGCATCTTCTGGCCCATCTTTTTCATATCCCATGATGATTCCCACTCCCCAGTTAGAATCCGGTCATACAGCTGTCCCATCTTCTTTTCCTTCTACTTTTGTCTCTCCGAGCTTCTATATTCCATCGTATTCGACTCTTATTCCACCATAGGGTGTTCCATCAGTTTCTGTGGATCCAGCGGCGCTCAACGATCATACTAGCACATGTATATTTATAGAACCCTAACAAATTTTTATAGAAATACATATTTTCATTATAACATGGTTTGATAAAATATTTGTTTTTATTTCATGAAAAATACATCTACTAATAGGAGGTGGGGACGGGAGTGTGCACGAATACATGCGGTGTGGAACCGCCGCACACAGGTTATGGTGGATTACAATGAAGACAACCAAATGGTTGAGAAAACAGGGCAGCAATGTCGGATTTTTTTGGCGACGCTTGCCAAATACTCCGACATCATTCCCGTCAGCCCACTATCATGGAGACATTTTCCACATGAGGTCAAGGATAGAGCTTGGGCAGATATATGGGTAAAAAAATCAGTTGTATTTAATACCATGAATTATTTTTGTATTTATATGAATTAATATTTTGATGTCAGCTTCAATTTAATTTTCCCGATAGTGAGGGTGAACAACCGAAACGTCTAAAGGATTTAGGTGAGATTTGGAGAGACTACAAGCATGAGCTGTATATTGGATGATGTGCTAGAGTTGGAACTGAGTTAGAGGTGGTACCAATCATGGATGATTGTCCTATAGAGCAGTATCATCAGATGATTACTCATTGGACGACTACCCAATTTAAGGTATTAATTACATTTGAGGTATTTAAATAATAACTTTCATGTTTTGAATTAATATTATCCTTTGAATTATCGAATTTTATTTAAGAATCATCTGGAAAAAATAAAAAAAAACATTGATGCAAAAAAATACCTCCACACACTAGGACGTACTAGGATGCTAGATCATGAGAGGAAGCAGGTATGACAATTGATTATTAGTTTTATTTACGACTTACACTTTATTTTGTTTCCTCAATTATTTAATAGTTTGCTAAAGTTTTCATATAACTTTAGTTTTCAATGTCATTGTAGAGGAAAATATAGAATATTGAAGGATGTGTGCCTCGAGAAAAACTGTTTTTCTCGAGTAGATGGAAAAAGGATGGAAGTGCCATCAAAGAAGTGACTCAGCAGTAGATTGTAAGTTTTAATCTGTTGATTTTATATTTTAATATCTATTTTTTAAATTCATAATATATTTATATTTGTAACAAGATGTTTTAGAGGCCCTCGATGCCCAAGAACCAGACCATTTTGGGCCAACTGATCACTTACATCAGGTGTTGGGAGAGGAGTATCCTGGCAGAGTACACTACCGACCTAGGATAGCCCCGACGAGGTATTGACCCTCCTCAGGTGCGAGTTGTAGTTCCATTGAGCTACAACAAGGTAGGGCACAGGTAGAGCATGCTTAAGAAAGGTTCACAGAGAGGGCAGAACAGTCTGCTAGGGCAAACAATTCATTTATGAAATTTATTGAAGTTCTACGTCCAACACTTCCACCAGAGGCCATCCCAGTTTTTGATGAATATATTTCATCGATACGTTATATATATGGTGCACCAGCTGGCAGTTATAGTGGTGGTCAAGATGATGTCTAGCCTGATGATGAATATGGTGAGAAGTCTGATACAGAAGAGGAGGGAGAGGAGGAGGGCAAGGCAAATGGTGAGGGAGAGGAGGAGGGAGAGGGCAATGAGGAGGGCGCTGAGGAGGGCGGGGACGATGATGGGGATGAGGACGAGGGTGATGATGATGGTGATGTTGATGTGGGACAAATTGATCCATTACATTTTTGACTAATATTACTAAGATTTTATGTTTAATTTATTCTAGTTGTTGGTTTTATCTAGACACATAGTATAGTATTAGAGTTGAGTTATTTTTAAATATTGTATGTTTTCATAGACGTTGTTGTCTTTTAGTGGTTGTAGTGTATCTTGAACATGTTTATAGTGTTTTGTATGTTTGGGAACTCCCTGGACATCCCCCCTCCTTCCTAGACCCTGGACAACCCCCCACCATCCTCCTTGGACCCCAGACAGCCCCCCGGACAGCCCCCCCACTCTCCTCCTTGGACCCCAGACACCCCCCCAAACACCCCCCAGACAACCCCCCGTACAACCCCCCCTCCTCCTTGGTCCCCGGACAGCCCCCCAGATAGCCCTCGGACAACCCCCCAGACAGCCCCCCGAATAGCCCCCCCACCCTCCTCCCTGGACCTCGGACAGCCCCCCAGACAGCCCCCCCGAACAGCCCCCCACCCTCCTTGATTTTACATGACTTTTTTTATTTCTCTGATCATACAATGTTATTTAGGATTAATCCATTTTTGTATGTCTTGAATTATATGAATGTCTTGGTAAGATTATTGGATCATTCTCCTCAAATGAATGTGATGATATACTTTAATTTGAATACAAAGTCTTACTGTACATTCTCCATGTTATGTGAATTATGCCTTGTTTGATTTGGTTTACTTTTCAATTGTTAGGATAAGACATGGGTTACATGTTAAGGAATTATGGAGAGACTCATCATGCTCAGGGAATTTAGACTTGAAATTCTAGGATTTATGCTTTGGTTTCTAGGTGAGGGATACCAGGATGGTTTCTATTACTCATTTGTGACGTGTACGAGTCAACCCCGTCTCAATCCAAGACGTGGTGTGGCCGACACCACTCAAAGTGTCTCTCTTTAGTTTAAAATAGACTTCATGTAAAGTGAAAATAGAAACTGACATACGGAAAACCAACCAAACGCATTCATATTCTGTTGAAACTTTAGGACAACAATCCATGGGTCATATGTGATGTGTACGAGTCAACCCCGCCTCAATCTAAGGCATGGTGTGGCCGAGATCATTCTAGGTGTCTTTATTTTGTTTAAAATGGACATCATTTTAAGTGAAAACAACAACTGACATACGAAAAACTGACCAAACACATTAAAAATGTGTTAATTCTTTAGGAAAATGTTCCATGGGTCATATGTGACGTGTATGAGTCAACCCCACCTTAATCTGAGGAGCGATGTGGACGACACCATTTATAGTGTATCTCTTTTGTTCAAAATGGACTTCATGTTAAGTAAAAACATCAACTGACATACGAAAAACTGACCAAACGCATTAGAAATGTATTGATGCTTTATTACATCGATCCATGGGTCATATGTGATGTGCACGAGCCATCCCGGGCTCAATTTGAGTTGTGGTGTGGCTGGGATCACTCTAAGTGTCTCTCTTTTGTTTAAAATGGACAACATTTTAAGTACATACGAAAAACCAACCAAACGCAATCGGTTTATGTTGAAACATTAGGAGAATGATCCATGGGTCATATGTGACGTGTACGAGTCAACCTCACCTCAATCCGAGGCATGGTGTTGCCGACACCACTCAAAGTGTCTTTCTTTTGTTTAAAATGGACATCATTTTAAGTGAAAACAACAACTGACATACGAAAAACCAACAAAACGCATTCGAAATGTGTTGATTCTTAAGGAAAATATTCCATGATTCATTTATGATGTGTACGAGTCAACCCCATCTCAATCCAAGATGCGGTGTGGCCGACACCACTCAAAGTTTCTCTCTTTAATTTAAAATGGACTTCATGTTAAGTGAAAACAACAATTGACATACGGAAAACTGACCAAACACATTCGGATTCTGTTGAAACTTTAGGAAAATGATCCATAAGTCATATGTGATGTGTATGAGTCAACCCTGCCTCAAACTAAGGCATGGTGTGGCCGGGATCACTCTAAGTGTCTTTCTTTTGTTTAAAATGGACATTGTTTTAAGTGAAAACAACAACTGACATAAGAAAAACCAACCAAACTCATTCAGAATGTGTTGATGCTTAAGGAAAACGTTCCATGGGTCATATGTGATATGTACGAGTCAATCCCTCCTCAATCCGAGGTGCAGTGTTGCCGACACCATTCATAGTGTCTCTTTTTTGTTTAAAATGGACTTCATGTTAAGTGAAAACATCAACTGACATACGGAAAACTGCTCAAATGCATTAGAAATGTGTTGATGATTTAGTAAATCGATCCATGGGTCATATGTGATGTGTACGAGCCAACCCGGGCTCAATCTGAGTCGCGGTGTGGCCGGGATCACTCTAAGTGTCTCTCTTTTGTTTAAAATGGACAACATTTTAAGTACATATGGAAAGCCGACCAAACACATTTGGTTTCCATTGAAACTTTAGAATAATTATCCATGGGTCATATGTGACGTGTACGAGTCAACCCCACCTCAATCCGAGACACGGTGTTTCCAGTACCACTCAAAGTGCCTTTCTTTTGTTTAAAATGGACATCATTTTAAGTGAAAACAACAACTAACATACAGAAAATCAACCAAATGCGTTCAGAATATGTTAACGCTTTAGTAAAATGTTCCATGAGTCATTTATGACGTGTACGAGTCAACCCTGTCTCAATCCAAGACATGGTGTGGCCGGAACCACTCAAAGTTTCTCTGTTTAGTTTAAAATGGACTTCATGTTAATTGAAAACAACAACTGACATACGAAAAACTGAACAAATGTATTCGGATTCTATTGAATCTTTAAGAAAATTATCAATTGGTTATATGTGACATGTACGAGTCAATCGTGCCTCAATATGAGTCGCAGTGTGGCCAGCACCACCCAAAGTGTCTCTTTTGTTTAAAATGGACAACATTTTAAGTACATACGGAAAACCGACGAAATAGATTCTGATTGTGTTGATACTTTATAACAATGATCCATGGGTTATATGTGATGTGTATGAATCAACCCCGCCTCAATCTGAGGCGTGGTGTGGCCGGCACCACTCAAAGTGTCTCTCTTTTGTTTCAAAAAGAAATCATTTTAAGTGAAAACATCAACTGGCATACGAAAGTCCAACCAAACGCATTTATATTGTGTTGATAATTTTGGAAAATGATACATGGGTTATTTGAGACGTGTACGAGTCAATCACGTCTAAATATGAGGCGCGGTGTGGCCGATAACACTCTAACTGTGTCTCTTTTGTTTAAAATGGGCTGGATTATAAGTGAAAAGAACAACTAGCATACGAAAAACTGACCAAACACATTTATAATCTGTTGAAACAGTAATAAAATGGTCCATGGGTCATATGTGATGTGTAAAAGCCAACCGCGCCTCAATCCAAGTTACGGTGTGGCCGGGATCACTCTAACTGTCTCTCTTTTGCTTAAAATGGACAACATTTTAAGTACATATGGAAAACTGACAAATGCATTTGGATTCCATTTAAAAATTAGGAGAACGATCCATGGATCATATGTGACATGTACGAGTCAACCCCGCCTCAATCTGAGGCACAGTGTTGCAGACACCACTCAAAGTGTCTTTCTTTTGTTTAAAATGGACATCATTTTAAGTGAAAACAACAACTGACGTACATAAAACCGACCGAACGTATTTGGAATGTGTTGATGCTTTAGAAAAACGTTCCATGGGTCATATGTGATGTGTATGAGTCAAACCCGACTCAATATGAGGTGTGGTGTGTCCGACACCATTCATAGTGTCTCTCTTTTGTTTAAAATGGACATCATTTTAAGTGAAAACAACAATTGACATACAAAAAACTGACCAAACGCATTCAAAATGTATTTATGTGTTAGGAAATCAATCCACAGGTCATATGTGACATGTACGAGTCAACCCCGACTCAATCCGAGGCACGGTGTGTCCAGGATCACTCTAAGTGTCTCTCTTAATGGACAACATTTTAAGTACATACAGAAAACTGACAAAACGGATTCTGATTGTGTTGATACTTTAGAACAACAATCCATGGGTCATATGTGACGTGTACGAATAAACTCCTCCTCAATCTGAGGCATGTTGTGGTCGACACCACTCAAAGTGTCTCTCTTTTGTTTCAAAAGGACATCATTTTAAGTGAAAACATCAACTGGAAAACAGAAAACCGACCAAACACATTCATATTGTGTTGATACTTTAGGTAAATGATCCATGGGTCATTTGAGATGTGTACGAGTTAGCCCCGTCTAAATTTGAGGTGCGGTGTGGCCAGTACCACTCCAACTGTGTCTCTTTTGATTAAAATGGACAAGATTATAAGTGAAAAGAACAACTGACATACAGAAAACCAACCAAACTCATTCATATTATGTTTATAATTTATCACAATGATCCATGGGTCATTTGTGATGTGTACGAGCCAACCCGGGCTCAATATGAGTTGCGGTGTGGCCGAGATCACTCTAATTGTCTCTATTTTGTTTAAAATGGGCAACCTTTTAAGTACATACAGAAAACCAACCAAACACATTTTGTTTCAGTTGAAACATTAGAAGAACGATCCATGGGTCATATGTGACATGTAAAAGTCAACCTCACCTCAATCTGAGGAGCGGTGTGGCTGACACCACTCAAAGTGTCTCTCTTTTGTTTAAAATTGACTTCATTTTAAGTGAAAACAACAACTAGCATACGGAAAACCGACCAAACGAATTCTGATTGTGTTGATACTTTAGCACAAGAATCCATGGGTCATATGTGACGTGTACGAGTCAGACTTGCCTCAATATGAGGTGTGGTGTGGTCGACGCCATTCATAGTGTCTCTCTTTTGTTTAAAATGGACATCATTTTATGTGAAAACAACAACTGATATATGAAAAATTGACTAAAAACATTCGAAATGTGTTGATGCTTTAGGACAACGATCCATGGGTCATATGTGATGTGTACGAGTCAACCCCACCTCAATTCGGGGCATGGTGTGGTCGGGATCACTCTAAGTGTCTATCTTTTGTTTAAATGGACAACATTTTAAGTACATATGGAAAACTGACCAAATAGATTCTGATTGTGTTGATATTTTAGCACAACGATCCATGGGTCATATGTGACGTGTATGAATCCACCCTACCTCAATCTGAGGTGTGGTGTGGTCGGAACCACTCAAAGTGTATCTCTTTTGTTTCCAAAGGACGTCATTTTAAGTGAAAACATCAACTGGCATATGGAAAACTAACCAAATGCATTTATACTGGGTTGATACTTTAGGAAAATGATCAATGGGTCATTTGAGATATGTACGAGTCAACCCCATCTAAATCTAAGGTGCAGCTGTGTCTCTTTTGTTTAAAATGGACAGAATTATAAGTGAAAAGAACAACTGGCATACGGAAAATTGAACAAACGCATTCGGATTCTATTGATAATATATCACAACTATCAATGGGTCATATGTGATGTGTACGAGCAAACCCTAGCTCAATCCGAGTTGCGGTGTGGCGGGGATCACTCTAAGTGTCTCTCTTTGGTTTAAAATGGACAACATTTTAAGTACATACGGAAAACCGACCAAACACATTCGGTTTCCGTTGAAACTTTAGGAGAATGATCCATGGGTGATATGTGACATGTATGAGTCAACCTAGCCTCAATCAGAGGTGCGGTGTGGCCGACACCACTCAAAGTGTCTCTCTTTTGTTTAAAATAGACTTCATTTTAAGTTAAAACAACAACTACCATACGGAAAACCAACCAAATAGATTTTGATTGTGTTGATACTTTAGCACAATGATCCATGGGTCATATATGACGTGTACAACTCAACCCCGCCTCAATCAGATACGCAGTGTGGCCGACACCATTCATAGTGCCTCTCTCTTGTTTAAAATGGACATCATTTTATGTGAAAACAACAACTGACATACTAAAAACTGACCAAACACATTCAAAATGTGTTTATTCTTTAGGACAATAATCCATGGGTCATATGTGACATGTACGAATCAACCTTGCCTCAATCTAAGTCACGGTGTGGCCGGGATCACTCTTAGTGTCTCTCTTTTGTTTAAAATGGGAAACATTTTAAGTACATATGGAAAACTAACTAAATGAATTCTTATTGTGTTGATACTTTAGAACAATGATACATGGGTCATATGTGACATGTAAGAATCAACCCCACCTCAATCTGAGGTGTGGTGTGCCTGACACCACTCAAGTGTCTCTCTTTTGTTTCAAAATGACACCATTTTAAGTGAAAACATCAACTGGCATATGGAAAACCGACCAAACACATTTGGATTGTGTTGATAATTTAGGAAAATGATCCATGGGTCATTTGAGACATTTAAAAGTCAACCCCGTCTAAATCCGAGGCACGGTGTGGCGAGTACCACTCTAAATGTGTCTCTTTTGTTTAAAATGGACAGGATTATAAGTGACAAGAACAACTGGCATAAGGAAAACCGACCAAACGCATTCGGATTCTATTGATAATTTATCAAAACGATCCATGGGTCATATGTGATATGTACGATCCAACCTAGGCTCAATCCTAGTTGTGGTGTGGCTGGGATCACTCTAAGAGTCTCTCTTTTGTTTAAAATGGACAACATTTTAAGTACATATGGAAAACCGACCAAACACACTTAGTTTCCATTGAAAATTTATGAGAATGATCAATGGGTCATATGTGACATGTGTGAGTCAACCTCACCTTAATCCGAGGTGCGGTGTAGCCGACACCACTCAAAGTGTCTCTCTTTTGTTTAAAATAGACTTCATTTTAAGTAAAAACAACAAGTAGCATACGGAAAACTGACCAAACGGATTCTAATTGTGTTGATACTTTATCAAAACTATCCATGGGTCATATGTGACGTGTAAGAGTCAACTCCGCCTCAATCCAAGGCATGGTGTGGCCCAAACCATTCATAGTGTCTCTCTTTTGTTTAAAATGGACATCATTTTAAGTGAAAACAACAACTGACATACGAAAAACTGACCAAACACATTAAAAATGTGTTGATGCTTTAGGAAAATGATCCATGGGTCATATGTGACAAGTACGAGTCAACCCTGCCTCAATCTGAGGCACGGTGTGGCTAGGATCACTCTAAGTGTCTCTCTTTTGTTTCAAATGGACAACATTTTAAGTACATACGGAAAACTGACCAAACAGATTATGATTGTGTTTATACTTTAGAAAACCTATCCATGGGTCATATGTGACATGTAAGAATCAACATTGCCTCAATCTAAGGTGCGGTGTGGCCGGAACCACTCAAACTGTCTCTCTTTTGTTTCAAAAGGACATCATTTTAAGTGAAAACATTAACTGGCATAGGGAAAACCGACCAAATGCATTCAGATTATGTTGATACTTTAAGAAAATGATCCATGGGTCATTTGAGACATGTACGAGTCAACCTCGTCTAAATCCTATGCACGGTGTGGCCGGTACAACTCTAACTGTGTCTCTTTCGGTTAAAATGGACAGGATTATACGTGAAAATAACAACCGGCATACGAAAAACCAACCAAATGCATTCAGAATCTATTGAAACATTAGGAAAACGATCCATGGGTCATATGTGACGTGTATGAGTCAACCACGCCTCAATCCAAGTCGCAGTGTGGCCGGAACCACCCAAAGTGTTCTCTTATGTTTAAAATGGACAACATTTTAAGTACATAAGGAAAACCAACCAAACAGATTCTGATTGTGTTGATATTTTTGCACAATGATCCATGGGTCATTTGTGACATGTATGAGTTAAAACCGCCTCAATACGAGGTGCGGTGTTTCTGACACCACTCAAAGAGTCTCTCTTTTATTTAAAAAGAACTTAATTTTAAGTGAAAACAACAACTGACATACGGAAAACTGACCAAACGCTTTCAGAATATGATGATACTTTAGGAAAATGATCCATGGGTCATTTTTGATGTGTACGATTTAACCTCACCTAAATCTAAGGCACAGTGTGGCCGATATCACTCCTGGTGTATGTATTTTGTTTAAAATGGACATCATTTCTAGTAAAAACATATGGTATACGACAAACCGATCAAATTATGAATTGAATTCCAGATTCCACATATAATTGTCATCTAAATTTTAAATTGAATTCTAAATGAATTATGTATGTTTATAATTATGTTATGAATTCTGATTTTATTCTGGATGTGTATAGTTCTAGGATGCATTATATGTTAAATGTGTATGAATTTGTTCTCTATATGTATGTGTTAGTTGGTTATTGAAGGTATAATAATTGTATATATATGTGTTAGTTTATTGCAGGTAAAATAATAGGAAATGTTTGGAAATGAGAGGGAATTGGAAAGGAGAGGTAATGGACTGGCTGCTGTGAAAATTGCAGGCTATTGTGCAATTTGCACAGTATAGGCTATGCCAATGGTTTCAAACTGTTGGCATAGAATTCTGAGTATTTTTTTACCAACGGTTCTCTATGAACCATTGGTAAAATTCCTTTCCCAACAGTTCAAAAACTATTGGGAAAGAATTCATCTGATTGTTTTTCCCAATGGTTCAAGCCAAACTGTTGGGAAAAACTATCCCAACGGTTTGGAAAAACCATTGGGAGAGGTTCATTTTCTTTAACCTATCCAAACGGTTCAGTGTGAACCATTGGGAAAATCTTTCCCAATGGATGACTTCCCTACAGTTTGAAGAACCATTGGTATAATATATACCAACGGTTCTACAGGCTTTCCCAATGCTTCAGAACCGTTGGGAAAGCCTACATTTCTAGTAGTGTTAGTACACATGCGAAGAAAAAAGAGAATATTACCCAAAGTGAAACCTTAACATTATATTGTTAACAAGTGTGTAATATAGGTCATAATCAAACCATATATCATATTAGATATAAAAATATGGTTCTGTAAAATATTTATTCAAAACTAATATTTATTATATAGGAGTTTTAAATGAGTATGATGAGAGTCAAGACATAATGTAAGGGAATTTCATCTCACTTTTATTTTTGTGAGATACATGAATTAATAACCACTAACTTAATTTGTGTGGTTTATGTAATTACCATGAATTTATATGTATATTATAATTAAATATATGTGCATTCACATATCCATTTTATGATCTTTATTTCATGGGTTTTGAGTTTCAAAATATTCCAAATCGGTAAAATAGTTTTGTCTCAATTTCTCTTCTTTGAGACTCATGTTTTTTATTCCCCTAAATCCTTTTTCGTGGTGTATTATATCATGAATCCCCTTATTTTAATGATATTTTAAGCTTATTGTAATTTTATTTTCTTACATGGGGAGTATGATCTTAAGTTACCAAGTGATAAGAGTTTTTTGAAACAATCCCATCTCTTTTGGATATTGTTTATGATTATACTTCAATTAATGAAATATCATGATCTATCTCTTAAGAAAACTCATGGTTATTTATTCTCCTATGGTTATTCAATATATCCTCATGTATTAATATCATTTTCCACTCTTTGGTACTTAATATAATGTTTTTATATAAAATTTTATCATCTCTCTCTCTTCAATGAAAAATCCATTGTATTTAAAATCCATGTTTTCAAAAATGTTTTGAAAGATGTTTTCAAATGACCTTTGATGATAATTTTTAGTGAAAAAGGATTTTGAAAAATGTTTTATATTTTTTAAACATTAATTTATAAGACATCAAAACTATTTTTAAAGAGAAATTTAAAAAAAATTATGTTCAAAAATGTATTTTAAACATTTCCAAGCAATATTTATAAGTTTTCAATGTATTTTTAAAGAAATGGTTTTCAAAATATTTTCAAGAATTATTTATATGTTTAAAAAAATGTTTTCATAAAAAAAGGTTTTTAAATTGGTTGGAAACTTATTTTATAAATTTTCAAAGAAAAAGGTTTTCTAAATGTTTTCAAGCTTCTTTTATAAGTTTTCAAGGAAAATGGTTTCGAAAATGTTTTCAAGCTCTCTTTGTATATTTTCAAAGAAAAAGGATTTAAAATAATTCTTTATAATGTTTCAAGTTTATTTTCAATAAAATGTTTTACAAAAGGATTTTATTTTTTAAATATATTTTTTAAAATACGAGAGGATATTTTTGTCAGTAAATGTTCTTATAAGATCTATCAAAATTGTTTCCAATCTAAGATGACGTCCATTAGTGTTACTCATGCATTTTTCGTAAAATGATTCAATGTTTCCAATAATAATTTTTATCTAAATTGTTTATGATTTGATTACATTATATATATTATACATGTTTCTCTTTCATAGGTTATATTCTTTTGAAACCTACTTCATTTCATGGGTTATTATTTTGATGAAATGATTAGGAAACCTATATATTTTTCCACAGGTTATGATATGATTACATGTTTATGACACCCATTTCATTTCATGGGTTATTATATGATTTATTTTGATTTTTTAGAACATGTATAAATGATTTAATTATGAGATGTGTGAGACCTATATCTCCCTCTGATGAATTGGGTAATGATAATTTTTTTATCAACTCAAAGGGTACACGAAAGGGCATCCCAAGCCCAAAACAAGAGGGTATACAGAAGGAAATCCAATACCTAAAACAAGATACTAAATAGGAGGAAATACCTATCTCAAAACATGAGGTTAAACGGGAGCACATCCTAATCCCAAAAGAAGAGGGTAAATAGGAGGACATCCCATGCTTGAAACAAGCGGGTACTCAGGAGGACATCCCAAGCCCGAAACAAGATTGTACATGAGAGGGCATCCAAAGCCCAAATTTGGTACATAGGTGATTGACCAAGCCTAAAATGTTACAAAAGCATTGGTAGTACTCCTTGACATTAGGTTTTTATATGCTTATGTGTTTCCCACAATTCCATGTTTTATTCTTTTGTTATGATTTCATGACTTATATTCATCACTTCCTTATGATTCATGTCTTATGACCTTCAAATATTTATTATGATCTCTAGTATGCAGGGTGTGATCTTAAAATGTTATTTTCATGTTCCATACCCTTTTTTCATGTTATTCTTACACATTTCTATTATTTACCATTACTGAGCATCTCAGATCACCCATTTATTATGTATCCTTTCCCCAGGTTATGAAGAATGGTTTTTGGTAGAATTACTAAAGGTGAAGATATTTATGGGAGATGTTTATAATATTTCACAAGGATAGAATATTTTGTTTCCAATTTTCCAAAGACACTTAACTATTATGGTCCTCGGGCATGTATTTTTGTAATGTTCGGAATATTCATCTAAAATGATGTAATATCCATATATGTTATGCCTGGGCCGCTATAGTTGGTATCAAATGAATGTTTTAGTAAAGAATCCAAAAATTGGATGTTAAAAAATTATTGATATCCATAGGTATATTTCTAAGGATATGTATAGTGATGTCTCTAAGGATAAGTATATGGATGATTCAATGTTTAGGAAGATCTCCTAGAATTTTGGGAAAGGATATAATGATTGGTTTCTTATCAATACATCCTTGTTTGGATATTAAAAATTGATGTGGCTCTATAAAATATGTACCTAGGGGTAACAACCCCAGAAAAATGTCTTGATCCTAACTTGGGGTAATCTAGTACATGACAATGAGCCTTTTTATACACCTAGTTTGACACACCGGGGGATATGCTTTGGGAATTCACAAACTCTTCACAAACCATCATGAAGGATTTAAATAGAGGATGACTATGAAACATCTTGGATAAACCTAAGGTTTAAGCAATTAAAGAAGTAGGAGACATGATATAGGCACCCTATAAGTAATGTTTATTGATTATATGGTATCCCAATATGATAAATATTTCTCATACTAGACTTTATGGTTTTAGTCAATGGAGAGAATTATAAGGAACATGGTTAACATTTAATGTTTTAGATGTGGAATATATGCAATTATGTGAATTCATTTCCTAAGTGGAAATCTCATAAAGAGAACCAAGAAGTTGGTATGATTATTGGTTATACTTTTGAAGATAATGAGACCACAAACTACATGTGAAAGGTATGTGATGTTCTTCCATTATTTTTTACATTAAACATAAGAAGCATGATTAGATTGAGGTTGAGGAAACTTAATAATGATTCATATTTCATATTCAAGGTTAGAGGTATTAAGGAATAAGTTGATGAAGCCGGAATAAAGGTTTCATAATACAGTTGGATTAATGAAGTATTTATGTTTTGGAATTCAAATATTATGTTATATTATTCATGAAATATATAATATTTTCAATATAATTCTCCATTTGGATTGAAAAGTAAATTTTTAATGGTGATGAATACATAGAAATGATATTTCATGGAAATATGATATTATGATTAGGGGAAGGTAGCAATTAATTAATGCTTTATGTTGAGATAATGATGTTTCAATGAAGATATGCTGGATATGAATAAGAAAATTGGACGATATGGATTACCCTACAACTGATTATTTACAAATTTTTATATTTCATCAAATAAGAAGTTTAAAATTATTAGGATTTAAAGAATATATATAGTAATATTTGGAATATGGAAGCTTGAATATTTTAAAAAAGTATTTATGGTAATTAAGGTCATTACCATGTTTTAAGGGAATATGTGATGGGGGTATTCACATGTTTGGAATGTGACAACCAAGTGGTGCATTGTGATATATTGGGGATAAATGTTAAACATACATAAAATCTTTATTTATAATGTTTTAGATTTTAATATTTAGTAAAGGTTATAAGGTTAACCATTTATGGAATATTTATGTTAAAAATCAGATGAAGTGAGTAAATTTAAAGTGGAATCTCTCCATATGAGGATTTATTAATATTTGATAGTCTATTAAAACTACCTTGTGTTGATGATAAATTATCACAAATGTGATGGAATATCATAGATGTCATGATCTATTAGTACTTTATCAATCAAATGGTCACCTTCATTTTTAGAGAAATAGTTGAAGTCAATCAACAAAAACAAAGGATGATGATGTCCTGAAATTTTGAAAGCACACCATTTCATTAAAATTATTAAACTTTAGGAAAAAAGATCTTCAAACCAAAAAATTTGTCCTAGTACCATTTTTTATGATGAAGAAAATGGTCTCTTAGATAATCGAATATTTATGGAATTGATTGTCAAATTTCTTCTAACTATGTTTTCTATCACTATCCTCTAGAACATTATAATTATATTTCTATTCCTTTTCAATGTTTCAAATTTCCACCTATGTTCTCTTGTTTGGAAACCACGTTAAGTGTTACTATGGGTAACCATTATGGTTCTAACTTTCCCTTTTTAGGGGAAGTTTTGGTATTGATTCATATGATGCGGGTTTCTCTGAATAAAACATTCCAACAATAAACATTTGATAACCCAAATAAATTTGAGGGAAAAATTCATTTTAGGGGGGTAGGATGTAACACCCTGATATTTTGTGACAATTTTTTTATTTAATTTATTTTTTTTAAAAATTTTTCATATCACACAACATTGAAAATAGTTTATTTTATATTAAAACACTATGTATTTCTTGTGTTATACACAATAGAATGTTAATTGTGTACTACACACAACAAAATTTTTTAGCTTACTCTATACAGAACACTTAGGATACCTTAAATTACACGCAAGACTGAGTTTTTAGTGACTTTTAATGAAAAAACAATTCTATTAATAAATTTAAACAATTTTATTTGTCAAAATACACTTTAGTTTTGAATTTGGAATATCCAAATTATCATAGTTTGAATTTTTGGGATTTTTTATGAGAAAATTTCTTTTTTGATGAATAGTTAAAAATACTATATTTTTGTTAAAAACCAATTCTTTGATTAAATAATTATTAATTAGAAATTATATTTTAAAATGGGTTTTTAAGTCACAATAGATAAATTATAAATATATTTATCCAATTTATTTCATTGGAATAATTTTTATATTGTTATTATATATAAACACTTATTTAACTTTTGAATGTTTTACTTTAAAAACCCACTTTCTCATCATGTTTGTGGAATTAACATTAAACTTAATTTTTTCACTTATGCGATTTGAAATTTGAAAAATAAACATACACAGTTGAAATCAGTGTCATATTTTTCTTCTAATAAGATAAACATGACTAATGACAAAAAATATTAGTGAAAGTGATTAAAATTAATCACTGCAATGAAGCTTAATTAAAGAATAAACCTTTACCATAAGGACCAAAATGACTTGGACACCATGAAGATGGAATTGGATGAAAATAATTCGACCATAACACCTCTTAGTTCAAATTTTATGGGTTATTATGATATTATTAAATGGAATTTCCCTATATAAAATTTTAAGGAAAAAAATGGAACTTTCCTTACCTTTAACATTTATAAAAATTCAAGATAAGTGAAAAACATCATATTTTAGGTTACACAGATCATTTTGAAATATTAATGGGTTATTTTTATCATAATAATTTATCAATAATTTTTATAGATTATTTAGTTACATATAATTCTTACAGAATGCCAACATAATGATTATTCAGTTAATAATTAACTAAATTAAATGATACTATTAATGTTAAAAGTTATGTAAATTGATGGAATAATTGTCTATAATTACTTGTATAGATGAATATATTATTTAACATAGATCTAAAATCAATTTATTTTAATTAAAATATTTTTTTGATGTTTCAAAATTAAAATTAAATAAACAATATCAAAAGTGACATTAATGTTATTTTACAATAATTGATATTTTATTAAATGATTTAAAATTAATAAAAATACTATATTATTACAAGTGACTTGTATGTGTTAATAAATATTAAATATGGTATATTAATGGACCAATTTTTCTTTTATAACTAACATATTAACCCATATATTGTATCAAAATTTTTTAGCACGGTTCAGGTATAAGTAGTATTTTTGCACGTCACATGTGCTTGTGTTAAAATTAATTTGAAAAACACATGAGATTTTTATTTTATAAATTATACATGACATTAAAAATTCAGTGGATATATGTTTTCTAATAAATATAACTTTATTATAGTCTTAATTTTTAAATTACTAAGGTTATACAACTGGATGCTTTAATAAAAACCAAAATGATAAAATTGGGTAATCAATAAAGTAAAGGTACCAAATTATTAAAATGTAAATATTTTAGTGTGGTTGAGGTTTTTTTATACCATTATTAAAATTTAATATATTTTTTTTCATTTTTTAGGTTCATTAATAAAGGTATACGTCCCATTAATGAATACCATTTGGTATTTACAACAGTGTCACTCCCCTTCCACTATAAAAAGAAAAGAACTATCCCTCTTCTTCAAACCTCTAAAAACCCTTAAATGTGTCCATGATCTACCCAATAAACATACAAAAATCCCACCATTACTATTAGAATACTATTCTTGGGTATAATTCAATCCATGGTAGGCCTTTGGCACAAACCAAAAGGAGTTACGTGATTAAGAGGTAATGACTTCTCTCAAGCTCCATTTTTTATTTTCTTTCTCTGCCCCTCCAATATATTTATTCCATGATTTTATAAAAAAAATAGTATCTTAAATATACTAGGATGTTTTATGATAATTTTTCAACCTAACTTACATACACATCCATCTATGTGGCAATGAACATACTATTTATGTTTATAGAGAACTACTGCGTCACAAAATGATTATTGTTCATTTTTTCATTACCACCTCTCATGGTGGAAATTATGATGGAAAATATATTTATATATGTTATATATTTTATTTATTATTTAGTTATTCCTATTTAATACTTTTTAAACACATATCTTTATACTTTATAGTTGGTGTAAATATGATAATTTCGTTAGAGGATGTGTGGACTATCGCCCCCTCAAAGAGATGTGATTCATTCACACACTACATGGAATGTATTAAGAATGGGTTTAGTGAAAATATATTATATTATGATATAATAATTATTCTATAATATATATATATATATATATAAATATATACAAATATTTTATTTACCTTTTTTATTTCAATACAAATATAAAAACCGAAATGACGTTCATGAGTATGTACAACTTACCATCTCCATGAATGGTGTATTCCATTTCATAATTATATATTTTATAATTTATTATAATAAAAAAATGATGAATATAAATTATATTTATATCATTATATAAATTATTTAAATCATGATATAAGTATAAGGACCAATGATAAAACAAATTAATACAAATACGAAGAACAAAGAAAATATTACTCGAACAGAAACCTTAACATTGGATTGTTAACAAGTGGGTCATATAAGGTCATAATAAAAACATATATTGTATTATATATAAGAATATGTATATTTAAATAATTTATAATAATCATATATTTATTATACATGAGGTCTGAAATGAGTATGATGAGATTCAAGACACAAGGTAAGGGAATTTCACCTCACTTTTATTTCCATGAGATACATGCCTTAATCACCACTCAATTATTTTGTGTGGTGTGTGTACTTCCCATAAATATATTATATTTATATTATAATTAAATTTATTGGAATTCACATATCTATTTTAGGATCTATATTTTAGTGGTTTTATGTTTCAAAAGTTACCAAATTAGTAAAATAGTTTTGTCTCAATTTTCTTTCTTTAAGACTCATGTACTGTTTTGCACCTAACTTCTTTTTTGATGTTTATTATATCATGAATCTCCTTATTTTCATGATATTTTATGTTTTATGTAATTTAATTTTTTACATGCATAGTATGATCCCAATTTATCAAGTTATAAGAGTTTATTGAAACAATCTCATCGCTTTTTGAGATAGTTTATGATTATGCTTCAATTAAGGAAATATCATGATCCATCTCTCAAGAACACTCATGAAATTTTCTTTTACTGTTTTTATTAAATATATACTCATTTATTAGTACCATTTTTTCACTTTTTGATACTTATGATAATATTTTTAAGTAAAATCTGACCATCTCTCTCTATTCGGTCGGAAATTTGTTGTATTTAAAATCCATGTTTTAAAAAATGTTTCAAAAATGTTTCCAAATGATCTTTTAAGATAATTTTCAAGGAAAAATGATTTTAAAAATGTTTTATGGTTTCTAATTATTCCTTTATATGTTTTAAATTCTATTTTGAAGAAAAAGGTTTTCAAAAATATTTTATGTTTAAAATGGTATTTTAAACGTTCAGAAGATATCTTTATAATTTTTCAAATTATTTTGAAAGAAATGGATATCAAAAAAATTTCAATAATTCTTTATAAGTTTTCAAAATGTTTTTAAAGAAAAAGTTTTATAAATTATTTTGAAACATATTTTATAAGTTTTTGATGTAAAATTTTTTCAAAAAAATTTCAACCTTATTTTATAATTTCTCAAGGAAAAGGGTTTTCAAATTGTATTCAAGTGTCTTTATATATTTTAAAACAAAAATTATTTAAAAGATTTATTTATAATATTTAATTTTTATTTAAAATAAAATGTTTTTCAAAATTTTTTTATGTTTTAAAGAGACATATTAAAATAGGAGAGGACATTTTCATCAAGAATTGTTTTTAAAAGATCTGTCAAAATTATTTCCCATCTAAGATGTCATCCATTGGTGTTACTCATGCCTTTAGAGGGAAGTGATTCAATGATTCCATTCATAATATTTCTCAAAATGGTTTATGTTTTATTGAAATGATGTTTATGATACCCATTTTTATTTCATGTGTTATCTTATTTTGAATCCCTCTTTTTCTTACGGGTTATACTTTTGATGAAATTATTAGGAAAACCATATATTTTTTCCACTGGTTAAGATTTGATTATTATTTATGATACCCATTTCATTTAATGGGTTATGATATGATTTTTTATGATTGTGTGGAATATGTATGAATGTTTTCATTATGAGATGGATGAGACCTATATCGCCCTCCAATGAATTGGGTAATGATAAATGTTTTATGATCTCAAATGGTACATGAGAGGGAATCCCAAGTCCAAAATAGTAGGGTATACAGGAGAAAATACCAAGACCAGAAAAAGATATTACATAGGAGGACATCCCAAGCTCGAAACAAGAGGGTAAATGGGAGGACATCCCAATCCTTAAAGAAGATGGTAAATGGGAAGAAATACCAAGACCGAAACATGAGGGTATACAAGAGGACATCACAAGCCCCAAACAGGAGGCTATACAGGAGGGAATGCCAAGCCCAAAGAAAGTACATAGGTGATTAACCCAATACTAACATGTTACAAAGGCCTTATAAGGCTTCCTTGACATAGGGTTTTAATATTATTATGTGTTTTCCATAATTCAATGTTTCACTACTATTGTTCTGATTCAAGGATTATGTTCATTATTTCCCAATAATTCACATCTTATGAACTTCCAATCTTTATTATGAACTCAAATATATATGTTATGATCTTCAAATGTTATAATTAAGTTCCATAAATTTTTTTTCATTTTATGCTTAGGCATTTCCTTTATTTACCCTTACCAGGTGTCTGAGCTCACCAATTTATTATGTTTCATTTCCCTAGGATAGGAAGAAAGGTTTTAGGTAAAATATCTAAATGTGGATATCTTTACGTGATATGTTTAAGATATTTCACTAATATAGAATATTTTGTTCCTAATTTTCCAAATACACTAAATTATTATGGTCCTTGAGCATGTATGAAATATATATTCATCTAAAATGATGTAATATCCATGTATTTTAATACTGGGTTGCTATATGTTTTATAGATAGTAGAAGAACCAAATAATTGATTCTTTATAGTGGGTGTTCTTTACAGATGACTGGTGAAAAAAAAATTGATAAACATTGAGAATTAGGAAGGATGAGAAATGAATTTCAGCAATGATTATTCACTAAAAATTAAAGGAGTTGTCTAAATAGATATTTATGCTCAAAATAAGATGTTTAAATGTGTATTTTTTGTTTAAGGGTAAGGAGAAACTTTATTAGAATCATTCAACTTTATGATAATGAACATGATGTGTTATATAAAAAGGATTAATATATCATCAAAATAACAAAGGATGGAATGATCATTACTCATGGGAAATGAACCTATGTAAATATATTTCAAATTGGTGATTCTACCTATTCATGTTACTTGAGTGCTAAGGATATAAATAACTTATGGAATATAATAATTTTCTATCTTTATAAATGAATTATGAGTAAAATTTGGAATCTTGATATTGTAATAGACATTAACATGTTAAAGAGAGACATAACTGAAATCTATGAAACCTATTAAAAATGGAAAATGCCTCAAGGTTCATATAATGAGTGGGAATTATATCTTATAGGACACTTGAGATTTTTCATTCTGATATATGTGGTCCAATGACTTAAAATTCTTCTATATTTAATTTTTATTTCATTACATTTATCTATGACTATACTCATTTGACTAATTTTATTCTTATCAAACACAAGTCATAGTCGATTAAAATGTTCCACATTTTCAAAAGGAAATATGAGAAAATTATGAGTCTCTATATCAAGAAAATATGATAAGATAATAGTAAGTAGTTTACATGTGATTCTTTTGAAATTTATCTTTCTAATCATGGAATCAAACATCAGTATAGAACACTATATAATCCATAAAAATGTGGAACAAGCAAGAAAGAATAGAATAATAATAGATATGGGAAGGAAAATTTTATATGAACATATCATATCAAAGTATTTATGTATATAATCTCTATATACTTCCATACATATACAAAACAAGTGTCTACTGAGACTAGAAACACAAATGATAGCACATGAAATGAGTTTCAAGAAAATTACAACTATTAAATAATTCATAGTTTTTAGAAATCCTTTTATTATAAACATCAAGAATAATAATATAGAAAAATGTGTAGAAAAATTAAAGGAATGAATTCTCATAGGCTACCTATATAATATAATCTCCTATGGATGTTGGAACAAATGACTATATAAGCTATTTGACTATAGTAATTTAAAAATTATGAAAAATAAGAAGACATAATATAATTTTGTTGATTCAGATTCATATGATTCATTAGAAATGTGTACTAAATTGTTCGAATATAATAATGATGAACATACTCAGAAATATACAATCAGTGATGATATTGATTATAAAAAAATAGTGATGAAGATGAAGCTAAAAAAATAAGAGAAAATGTTACAAGAAAATGAATAAACATTTTGAAATGGAAAATATCATTGGAAGTCAATAGTATCCTATTAAAATGATAATAAGCTTGGTATTTAAAGATAAAAGAAAAAATATTTCTCAAATTAATAATTTTATAGTAGTAGAATAATTCTATCATGATGATTATATATGATCTATGAATGATAAAATTAATTAGATTTAGAATAAATCCACTTGGGATATTATACCAAAAACTAAAAATAAAAAAAAAATTATTGGTGCCAAGTTGGGTTTCATAAATCAGCTAAATGAGAAACATTAGGTATAAACATCTAAAGATACATTGGTTTCAAAAGGATAATCTTAAATGGATGGTGTGGACATTGAAGAATATTTTTCACTAGTAGAAATAATGGAGACTATTAGAATGATCTTGGCAGTTCCATCACACAAACATTAGATTGTTTATCAAATGTATGTGAAATCAAAATTTATGAATGGTGATCTTGAGGAATGTGTCCAAATTTAATATTCATATGGTTATGTGTAACATCCCAGGTAAATAAAGAACATGAAAATTTTCATATTTATTAATATTTGTGAACTAAAAATTAATTCTACTTTAAAGGGGATGCTATGTTCGATGGCGTACTCAATACGCAACAATGAGTTTCTTTGAAATCTTACATTGCACACCAATAATATAATATTATTATTTTAAATGGAAGTTAACACCTAGATGTTTTAATGGATGTAATGAATATAACTAACTACAAAATGATTATATATGTTTGTTAAATGTTTTTACATTTACCCAAAAAAAGTTAGAGGCTTAAAATGCGACTGAATCTAATTTTAAACGTAATTTACTTTAAAAGGTTGATTTACCGCCTTTTGATGGAAAAACCTCTTTAAATCTAGTTTTGGTGATTTTTATATGTTCTATTTGAAAAAATAAATTTTTTCTTTAGATTCGGGACATCAAAATTTACTTTGGGTAAATTTTTGATATTTTTCTGATAAAGTTCATTTTTAATGAATTGTGAAAATATTGTATTTTAATTCAAAATTGCCTTTTAATATAATTTGTCTATATGGTTATATTATTTTTTAAATGGTTTTAAAGTGTAATTAGAATATATTTTTACCATTTAATCCAATGTTGGTCATTGTAATTAATTTCCCTTTGAAATTGGACATAAACAAGTATCAATCTTTTGATAGTTATTGTTTCTTAAAAACATGCTATTTGTTTTGATAATGGGAATTAATTTTAAATTAATTAATTCAACTTCTATGTTTTTAATTTGGTAAAATAGAAATCATTTTTTATTTAATAATATCAAATATATCTTAGGCTGAATTTTTGGTAGTTTTATGAAAAACTTCAATTTTTGATGAATAGTGAAACCACTAAGTAGTAGTTAAAAACTGACATTTTCATTTAAATGAAATTTTGCCGCTTTTTTGGATTGAATTTCAAAAATCCGACATACAAGGTTGTTATTATTAAGTAAAATTTGGTTGAATAGGATGGATATTTTTTTGTTAATAGTAATTTTTGACTTTTATTTATTGCGGTTAAAGGTAAATAGGGTAATTCGAGGTAAAAAGAATATATTAATAATAAAAAATTACCTTAAAACTTGTCCTAAACTTATTGGTTGAGTCATTTACAACCATGATCATCTTTGGGTCGATTTTGGGAACCCATGCAGCCACTTGGGAGTGATAAATACACTTTAGATTAATTAACTTAAAGTAATGATAAAAATGACACAAACAAATATCTTTTAGTAAATAAATTATTACATTGGGTTATATAAGCTATATTTTTTATTATAAATATTCATTGTAAAGATAAAAATATTTCATTTATCATGGTATTTGTTTTATAATTTTTAGACATCAAATTAATTAAATTATTTATGACATAATAATGATGCAGTATTTACCTCACTAATAAAATATTTAAATAAATAAGATTATAAATATTAAAATAACATCCAAAACCTATCCAATTATTGTTGGATGATTTTATTTCAACCATTAGTCTTCTTATATTCAACTTTAATTAGTTTTGGACTTTTAGAAACTGAACATCATTATATAATAAAATAATATTTTCACACTTTCCTAAAGAGACCCTCCTCCCCCTTATAAAAATCCCTCACTTATTACTCAATCCTCACACCTCTCAATTACCTTGTATTATCCAAACCCTGACCAAATAATCTCTCAATATCCATATCCTCCTCCTAGAATCCTTACCTTAGGAAGAAGGCACTTCAAGAAGTTCTTTTGGTTCAAACCAAAGGAAGTTACCCAAATTAAAGGCAATGATTCCTCTTGACTTCTTTTATTTTATTTTACTTCTCCAACCCCTAAAATATTTTTATTACTTTCTATTATAATAAAACAAGTATCCTCAATATACTAAGATGTTGTTATGAGACGTATTTTAACTACACTTACACACACCTCCATCTAATGGGATAAGAACATATTGTTTCTGTGGATGGAAAACTAACGCCTCATGAAACGATGATTATTCGATTATCTCCTACCACCTCTTATGGTGGAAATTAATATGTAACTATATTTATATATGATATATATTATTTTTATGTTTTCTATATTCTTTGTTATTTTTCTTTTATATCATACCTTTATGGTTTCCATTATGGGTAAATGCGATAATTTCAGTTGAGGAAGTGTGGACTACTGCAACCTCAAAGTGATATGACTCGTTAATTCCATATGTGGGATGTATAAAGGATGGAGTTAATGATATTTTATATTATATTATACTGTAATTATAATATACCTATGTATAATTATGTTTTAATTCCATTAAAATAAGAAATATAAATGAAATTAGCTTTCATGCGTACGTACGACTTACCATCTCCATGAATGGTGCATTTCATTTCTTACCTCCAAATGTTATGTACTTTTATAAATACATGTATATACTGGATATATATGATATATATGATATTTAAATCATGAATATAATTATGTATATAATTAACCTTTGACTATCTGAAAAAATTGTAATTATAAGAAGTCCATTTTTGACTCACGTACCAAATATCGACAAAACGAATGTTTTTAACTTAAATGATTACATAATGTTTATAAAAAGGTAATAAGTGATATAAAAGGAAAAATAAACTTGAAAAAATATCTTAAGCAATTATAAATTAAATTTATTTTATTATCACGAAGAACAAGGAACAAACGAGTCAAGTCAGACACGAGGTAAGGGATTTCTTATCTCACATTTAATTCCGTGATATTTCCATTGTTTACCACAAATACATTGCATGTGGTGTATTGTGTACTTAAATTTGGTATATATTCTAATGATTATATTTATATTCATGTTATTCTGTGAATCATTTGGTGGTTATTAACTTTTGGTCATACGACTCAATTGATTACAATGTGGTAAGAGATTTTCATCTCACTTTTTGTTCCTGTGAGATTCATGCTATATTTGACACTATTTCCTTTTGTGTGGTGTATGTACTAACCATTATTGTATTCATTGTGTAATATAATTCAATTTATGGGTATTTACATATTAATTTTATGATCCTTCTTTCATGGGCTGTATGTTTCATAAGTTACCAAATCAGTAAGGGAACCTTTTAACCCAATTTCTATTCCTTGCGTTAATCTTATAATTATTAATTATATCATGATATGATTATGTGTGGAACCACTATTTATTTATTTATGTTGTAATTTCCACTCCACTTTATATGGATATACTTTTGATACACCTAATCAATCCATTGATAAATTCTTAAGTCATCGACATGAACTTGATAAGAGTCATTTTAACTCAATTTCCATTCATTGAGTTAAACATCCAAGTCATTGGTTTTTTCTTAAAAAGAATATGAGTGATTGTTCTTTGATTGATTTATAATGATTATATGATCATATTTAGTGTATTTATATCTATCACACATTATTATGTTATTTATTTATCCTTAATCTAAGGTTATAATTTTTATAATGGATTTTATCTCAATTTACATTCCATTGAGACTTTATTGTTGTTATGCACCAATTAAATCTTATATGGCATATATACTTTCCTTTGTCATATTATATCACAAATCCCTTTATTATCATGATATTATAAAGTTTTTATTCAATTTTATTCCTCAATTATTTGTATTCAAGAGTCTCTCATTTTGTTAAAAACTCTTTAACTAAAATATCATTTTAAAGGTTCTAAAGATTTATTCTTCCAAATCTTTATCATTAATGTCCATGTTTTAAAAATGATTTTAAGGATTTATTTATATGTACATTAATGTTTTCAAATGATAATTTATTTAAATGTTTCAAAGTGGTATGGGACATTTTGATTCAAAAATATCTTTATTAAACGTTTTAAATGGTTTTGAAAATGGTTTGATAAAGCATTGTATATTTCAATATCCTGATTTGATATATTGTGATTAGAATTTGTAAATGTTGCCTTTCTTTTATTCTTGTGTTATGTGTTATGATTATGTTATGGTTATTGGGCATTGTTTACGTATATGGGTGGTTCTATTATAAACCTAGGGCGGGTGAGCCCGAGATAGCTCTCCAATGCATTAAGTAACGTGATAGAGGTAAACATTAATGTTTCTCCTAAGAGATTTAGGTAATATACTGTGATGGGTATTCCAAATGTGACTCCCTATGTAGTTGTGATAACTACAATGTAAGTATGTTATGAATGCCATAAGTTACCTTTATGATTAATGATTTCTGTATGTTATTCATAAATCTTACGATTTCAGGAGGTATGTTATGATTGAAAAGTATTGGTTTCATTGATTTGTATTTTTTGATGGGTTAATGTTTTCTTTTCTTATTTTATAACCCTTACTGAGATTTTTATGCTCATCCCAAGTTTTTGAAATGTTATCCACATGACTTAAAGATGAATAGGGTCAAGGATGGGATCAAGGAATAGTCAGGCTATCTAAAACATGGAACTAGACATGTTTCTTTTTGAGTTTTTATTTTATGAAAAAATGGATACTGAGTAGTAGTGTCTATATGTAATATTCAAGTTGTTATGTAATAGTTATGGCCTAATTATCTAAAACTCTAAACCCAAAAAGATCCTCAATGTTAATTCTTTTCATAATTCAATATTATGTAATTTTTAAGGCTGGTTCCTTATATTATGTCTTATAAAATAATGGCATCATGGTATGAAGATTGAGGAAATATTTTTATTATTTGGAACATACCCCTAGAGTCTGGAACTCTGAATTAAATAGTTTTTAAGAGATATATGGTTCATAAAAGGTAATGTTGACAGTAACCATTATATGAGAAAGATATCCAAAGGTACACTTGTAGTCATTATGTATGTGGATGACATCATATTTTCTGGTGACAAAGAGTGTCTCCATGTAAGGATTGCTTATATAATGATTTTTTTAGATGTCTATTCTTGGTCAGATGACAAATTTTTTGAGATTTAAGATTAAGAAGAAACCAAATTATGTATTTCTATAATTGAAAAATTATGCAAGGGAATTTCTGAAAAATTTTGGAATGGAAAATGAGAAAGAAATTTCAAATCCCATTTTAGTTGGAACCAAATTGTGAAATGATGAAGCTAGAAAAAATGTTAATTAGAAATAATTTATAAGAATCATTGGAGGTATTCTTTATTAAACACCATCAATTCAAGATATAAAATATGCATTGAATCTATGTGCTATATTTTATAGTGATGATAAAGTGTCTCACTTATTGGATACAAAGATAATTATTAGATATGTGAAAGGAATTATATACTATGGGTTTCTATAAAAACACAGTGTGGATTTCAAACTATTAGGATTTATAGATGTTTATTGGGAAGGTTATTGGAAACATATAAGGCCAAATTCAGGTGGAAACATATTTTTGGATGAGGTATGTGTCAGTTGGTATAGAATTAAATAGAATTCAGCATCACTAAGAACAATTCAGGTATAATATTTAGAACTTATGCATTCTTGTACATAAATGATATAAATTCTAATGCAGTTATCATATTTGATAATTGAGAATAAGATACCACTAAAAATATATTGTGATAATCAATGTTCTATTAGGTTGTCTAGAAACCTAGTACAACATTCAAGATCAATGAATCTTTATAGCATATATCATTCTGTCAAAGAAAATGTGGCATATAGAGATATCAAGCTTAAATAAATTTTTACAAAAGATCATGTTGTATATATATTCACCAAATCTATGCCAAGAGAGAGGTAGGTGGAATTAAGGTTGAAAATTCATGTTCGATCTTCTCATCTCACTTAAAGGATACCTAGAGTTCTCTCCTTATTCCCTATTATTTTGTTTTTCATGTGATAACAAGCAGATAATTTAAGGATAACTGTTTTTCTTCATATATCCCATTAAATTTTCTAATGAAGAAGATGAGTGTATCCCATGGGGGGAGCTTACAAGCTTTTTGAGGTATGACAACCAAACACTCATCCCTTATTTTATATACTATTTATAAAGGAGGAGTGCTAATTTGATGAAAATAGGAGACAATGTAAGAATTATTATTGATCACTTGAAATATCTAATGTGTTTTGTAAAAGTGTGTGCATGATTTGGAATTTTATAGATAAATTTATTTATTTCCAATGCATATAAAAAAATTTCTAAACATTATTTCACAACCATTGTAGTTTATGGATATCATAGACAACCTTGGCCATTTATCTCTTATTTCTCAACTAGGTTAGACCATTTATACTTAGAGTTTATTAAATAAAGTCTCCTTGATAATAGAACGATGTGATGTTATAATTATATTATAAGTGTTCAAGAAATAATATTCAAATGGAGGAGAACATTTTTTTAAGAACAATGAGAAGAGAACAAACCACTTACCCTTTACATTTTATTTCCAATAAGGGGGAGAAAGCTTTCACCACATATTCACCTCTGGGATTTTTTCCAATATTGTAAAAAAATAAAAAGGGATGTATTTTTTAACTTAAGTTTTTCATTCATTGGATTAATTTATATGAAGTGGTTATTCCTAGATAATTTTCATAGATTCATTTAATGGAATTGTATTTCATGCATGAGAAATTACCCAAATAACTCTAATGATTGTTGAGATAATATTCAATGATTAATACATGTTTTAAGGTGTGAAAAATGTTTCAAAAAGTGGCCACTAATTTCTTTTATTAAGAAGAATAGAAAAATACCATGTAAATATTAATTTTCATGTTGATTTTTTTTGTGGAAGAAGATTTCAATGCTTCAATGAAAAAATTATATATTTCAGGAAGAAGACTTGAGGTGGGATGGGAATTTAATTCCATACTTAGTATTTTACCTAGTACATGATGATTCCTTAGTAAAACAAATATGGGACAACCATTACAAGACCACAAGGGTTATACCTTCCACCAAACTTGTGGGACTTGAGGATGAACCTCAGGGGAGAGTTACCTTGTAGATCCTACATAGAGTAAGGGGTGTGAGTGGGATTTTTATAGGCCTGTAAGAGAGAGTTTCTATGGGAATATTTTACTGGGTAAACTTGTGTCTGGGTGTGTATATAGTTATTGATCCCCCAATTATATTTCCCTTCTGAAATAAGCATGTGTTTTAATATATTCTATAGAAAAAATGAGGAAAAATTGATGTGGGACAAGTGGTCCATGAAATATTGTTCCTCAACCATTATTTCATTTTATTTGATCATCTTCATCCTCCACTGTACCTTTAAATATCCTGACAATATTCGTTTGATGTCATGATGATCTCAATCAAACATGAGTTTGGCATGATTGTTCCAAGCATGATAAAATTTCATGTTTGAGATAAAAAGTAGAATAAAATGAGTTTCCATGCATTTAATATTCATATTCAATTCATGAAAATATTTATAAGGCTGATAATTTATCCAAATGAAAAAAATGTAATAGAAGGCCATAAATTCATGGATTATTTTGAGCCTATAAATCAAGAAAATTCATTCGTATCATACACGTGTCAGGTTCTATCATGAACTCATGTAAGAAGAGGCACCATTATTTTCAGTGTCAAGTGTTACCAAGAATGCTCAGTTCGAGGAAGAACTCTAACCCTTTATTAGAATAAAAGAAAAGTGCAGAAGGCAAGGAAATATAGTACAAACATACAACTCATCCCCATCAAACATCAGCTCTAACCAAAAAATAGAAACTACAAATCATAGTAATCATAATCCTCACCACAACCATAATACGGTGCATCCTCCGCTGTAGCCTATTCCAACTTTGAGTTCATATAATATGGATTCAAAACCTTGGCATACTTTCATCTCAGATCTATCTTCTCTATAGAGAGTTTCTCCTTACTTGATTGCTTGCTCACATGACTCTTTTTATTGTTAGGGGCATCCCCGTTTTCCTTTCTATATGAGGACCTAGTGGATACCGGCTTTGGCAAGTAAGAATAATCCTTTCTTGTCCCCGTCTTTGGTGGATCAGTCAAAGATCCTTCACATTCAGACATCATAGTCCAACCACCTTGAACAATATCACTATAATAATGTCTTGAAACACCTCTATCATTATACTAATCTCTATCAGAGACATTCCCCCATTTACTAGTAAGGATCATAGGGATAAAGCGCCTACAACCAACATCATTCATCACCAAGCCACCTTCAGAGGTTGTTATAGACTCTCCTCCAATCAGCTGAGAGAGCCTATTATGGTCAATCAAAGCAAGGAATTGAGGGTTCACATTTCCAAAGTCATAAATATTCTTCATCATCAAGAAATACGCTTCATCCTTTTCCAGATTACTAGGATCAATTTGCAGGTTCTAGACTGCATGCACTTGCAGATCAACCATCACAATGGGGGGCTCCTCCTGTTTCATGCCCACAAACCTGTTTCCATAAAGGAAATGTCCACTCAGATAAATTCCCTCTACAATTCCTCCTTCCTAACATTTTAGACTACCAAAATATGCTTTCACTTGACCATCAACACCCACCAGTAAGGGCCAGTCCTCGAAACCAATATCACATTTCATCTGTTCAAATATCTGCTTCACTGTTGGATTCAGTGATTCCCACACCTCCTTAATTTCACAATCATGCATACTCACCACTGTGTAATCAGGTTTCTTCCCCTCCCACTCCATGCTTGTACCTAGCATTTCCTCACTGAGGAAAGGGTTCCCCACATGCTCACACCGCTCAATAGAAACTCCATGGCCAACTCGCTCCGCAAGACCATCCCTGTCTCCATTCTCACACCTCACTCTATTATAGGTTCATCAGTATTGTCTATTCCTAGAAGTGGAGCCAATCCAAAGGCATCACCACCATCATAGTTCTTCCTTGATACCACCTATGAACTTCCACCCAACCATCCACTATGACAAACCAATTCCAGTTGGCCAAATCGACAACATGTCACACAATATCGCATCCATGACTCAAAGAAGACACTTTGTCTCCAACAGAACTCCTTACAATCGGTGATCCAGACATAATCCACCGGTGGTGGTGAGACATCTACCTTCACACAGATCCATGGACAAATTAGGTGATACACGGACTTGGTTCAAAGATCAGAACATAAATATAGGCCAATCATATTCCCAAATGCACATAAAATTGAGGGATTTTGGAAAGAGAGAGGTAGGCCATGGAGACTTACCAAAGTTGCAATTGTCGTGGGATCTCATCGCATGTGAAAATCAAAAGTCCACCGAAACATGAAGAAGTTAAAACCATTGAATCTTCAAAGATCCCGAGCCCAATCCCCAATCAAATTCGCCTCTAACCCAAATGAGATAATTATATGCCTCTGATCAAGTATACCAACAACAACGCGTGTCTATATCTCCCATTATTCATAGAAAAATTGCTTGAACTCATCAACTGATGGGAATTGAGGATGAAACCGCGTGACTAGGGTTATCTTACATAAATCTGCAGAGCTATTGATCTCAGCCAGGAGAAGGGGAAGATATGGTGCCTCTTAGAATATATCTAGAACTTTTAGAGAGATATGAATCCCTAGGAAAAACAGAAATGAGATAGGATGTGATTATACTGAGAGGGGCCTACCCTTATCAGGAAGTCACAAAACTCCCCCCTCCGATCGGGAGGGGGGAACAGAACTCGTCAGCATCAGATCTAGGGCATCGTCATGGGAGGAACCAAAGTAGATCCTCTAATATTGAAAAATTACCTGATATTCAAATATGTCAAGATCGTATGGAATTTAAAATGTTGATTGACACAACATCAATAGTATGATTTTATTTGGTGATTAATAGTGGTTAAAGACATCAATACTACCATAAAATACTAAAGCTCCCAGTTGATGAGAGGTGACACTATTAATCATTGAGATAGCTATCAAAAAAATAGATCCACCATAAACTTTTGTTTCATGAAGGATATAGTTATATTATTCTTCTAGCTTGGTTGAAGGAGAATGATCCCATAGAAATCCTAACTAGAGAATCTCTAAGCTTGTGGTTAAAAAATAATTTGTCCTGTGAAACTATATTGGTTTATGTGAACCTCTCTGAGAACCCGCATTCTTGAAAATCACTTATTTGAGGGGTTTTTCACAGACTCTGTGTCTTATTGTGCACAAAGGAGGAGATCATGCTTGCTAGGTTGAATATAGTGAATATGATCAATCACTTTCATAAAGGATTTGGTTTGGAAGGCCATGTGCATAGTTGTGAAATAAAGAACAGTACACCCAAACCCATTCAGGTTTGTGAAAAAGATAGTGGGTACTGGATATTTCATCTCATGCATAAAGTACATGAATGCATTCTCATGCATATATAAAGGTTTCAGAACATTTGAGTTACCTAAAACAGTTGAAGTTAACATATAATATTAATAAAAAATAAAAATTTATGTGAAATATTTTAAGTTGTGAGTTGTGAGAAATTAAGAACCAGTGAATATATACAATTTTAATTATCATTAATCCTCAAAATAATGATCTTCCGAAACACTTTCAAGAGAATGAAACATTCATAAGTGATCTTTCTTATGTAGTCCATGTTCTTTTTTTAGAAAGTGTGAAACTATAATACTATTGGGACTATAGAATTCATATTGTGACTCTAATCGATTAAATAATTTCACTTTTTAACCTTCTATTATTATAGTTGATAATGTAACACCCCAATATTTTTGTATTTTTTTGAATTAATTTAATCTCTTATATAGAATGTGCTACACCCAACACTGAGTTCAAAGGAACCGCAATATACCTTTTTTATTTCTATTTACTATGGTTGTTATGAACATGATGTTAAAATTTATATTATGAATATTAATAACCAAATTTAAGTATTAATTATAATTCTTTTATATAAAAAAATTATAAAAAAGTTATTATTTATTAGTGATATATTTATATGTTTTGAAAATACTATTTTCTAAAAAATGGTTTTTTTGTTTGTTGTGAACAAATAATAAAAATAAATTTTTGAAACATTTAGATAGTTTATTTGAAAACATAATTTTTTTTAAAAATTTTCAATTCAAAATTATCTTAAGGTGTATTTTTGAGACTTTTTGTGAAAGGATAATTTCTTCAATGAATAATGAAATATAGGGTTTTATTAAAACATTACTTTTCTTTCAAATCATCTACAAGACAAATTTTATTTTGATATGGTTATAAATGTAAATTTTGTTCAATTATATATTTATTATTCCAATGTTTTCATTTTAATCAATTTCATTTTGAATTTTGATATAAAAACGTTATAAACTTTTGAAAAAAAATTCTTTGGAAAACTGCTTTTTCATCACATATGAAGGATTAATTTAAAATTAAACTTTCCACTTTTGTAATGTAATTTGAAGAAATGGATTCAATATTTAGAATCACCATAATTTATATTTTCTAATAATTTCAACATAATTTTTTACCATAATGAATAGTAAAAAATTGAAATTTAATTACTGCAGTAAAGGTTAAAAAGAGTTTATTGGGTGGTTAAACTAAAAGGATAAGTGGTAAAATACTCTATAAACATTTTAGAAACAAGTTTTATGCACATATTTCGACCTTATAACCTATAATTTTTAAAATTTGAGCACTTTGGATCCTTGTGGCATGTGAATAATGTAGGCACCCCTTTTTCTTTTCAAAAATTACAAACTTTCCAGTCACCTCACTAATAAAATGTCACTCGTATCCTCCCCAATTAACACCTAAAAAACCTTTTTTGGCCAATAACTACCCAAATATATTCCATACATCTTTATAAACTTACTATATTCCTTATTTTAATTATTAAATTTTCCTAAAAATGCTTTAGGTACAAACTTAAAGAGGTTCTCTAAAGAAGAGGTAAAATTGATAACCTTGTCTTTTGTATTATTTATTCCTCCACCTCCTTCTAATATTGTTTAATTTGATGGTATAATAAAAAATTTATCTACCATATAATAATATATTATTATGTTAATATAGTAACCTATATCCATCTCCTCTCCCATCAAATGGGAAATGAAATTGTTGATCGTGTGTATGGAGGAAAACAGACTCACAAAATGATGTTATTTTTTTTCCATAACCACCTATCACGGTAGGATATAATGATGAATTTAATTTTTATATAATATATTTATTATATTGTTTTATTTATGGTATTATAATATCACACCTACCATCTTATCTTGAATCCTGTTGGAAAACAAAAATGTTGCTCGAGTGTTTGTCGAGCAACAACATCGTGAACCGATGTGATATGTTTTTCATTTATATTTAACATGGAATGTAAAAAGGATTTATTATATAAATATACCTTATATTTATAAAATCATTATTATTTTATAATTATTATATCACATATATCTTCTTACTTTACATTCTATGGGTGATGCGATAACGTCATTCGTGTGTATGGAGAACTATAGCCTCACGAAGCGATGTGATTCATTTTCCACTAACAATTTTTAATTAAGATAATTAGGGTAAATGTAATTAATATATTTGATATATATTATATAAAATTATTTTTTTTAATTTTAAAATATTATTTACCTTTCTTTCATTTAATCTATCGAGAAAATGGAAATAGTGTTCATGCATACGTACGACCAACTGTCTCCATGAATGGTGTGTTTCATTTTCTATCTCTAAAATTTATAGATTACTATAAATACATATATAATGAATATATATGATATTTATATAATTTATATAATTCTTGATATTATGGAACCATGATCAATGTAAGTGGAACGTAAATAAAAAATCCAAACATATGCGAATGACAATGAAATTATTACTCGAAACATCATTTTAACCATGAATTGTTAATAAATGGGTCATAAAAAGATATAATTAAGTTATATATAGTATAATAAATTTTATTATAGTTATATAATAATTTTATAATAAACTTATATTTATTATATGGGATGTTCAAATGTGTATGAATAAATTTGAGACTTATTCTATGATATTTCTGTCTCACTTTTATTTTCTATGAGACACATGCCATATTCAAAATACGTTTATTTTATGTGGTGCATATAATACCCATGAATTTATTTTATTATTATTATCCTTAAAATTATGGGGATCTACATATAAATTTTAGTATCTCCCTTTATTGGGGTTTACGGTTCAAAAGTTACCAAAATACGAGTGGATTTTTATCTTAATTTGTCATCTTTGGGAAATATATTTTGATATGAACTTGCATTACTTTATGAGATGTATATACATCTTATTTGACATTCAATATCATTAATTTATATAGTCTCATGATATTTTAAGTTTCATTCAATTTTATTCTTTCGTGGTTCTTATGATTCAAAGTTTGCAAATTGGTAAGTGTTTTATGATACAATCTATGTGTTTATTGGGATTATTTTTATTTTTGTAATGACTAGTATTTTTCTCTAGTTTTATTTTTAGAAATTTATTGTGAAACTTAAAATAATAGGAAATTAGACAGCATGAGATTCTAAGGCCCGGTGTGCCCAAGGAAAACGAATGAAAAATGTTCAGTTTTTTATAAAGCGCACGAGTAGTTTTTTTTAAACTAGAATAACTCTTAAATGGTTGCCCAGATCCCAAATCCAGGAGCATCATTGAGTTCAAAATAGTGAATTTACCTTAGGTGGGGCCTAACCTCATACATCATGGGTTGAGGGTGGATGTTAGATTTTTGGATGTAAACTTCATTAAAATATTCAATAAAAATATTTTATTTGACATTGTGTTGGTTCCTTTTAAGTATGGAATATTGTTTAGAATCTAGGGTTATGACATAAAAATAAAACTTATATGAGGCAATGATATGGATATTTCTTCAATTAACATTGATGGATTGGTGAATCAAGATTGATGAACCTCATATCTGACGGATCGAAGAATGACGACGATGCGGCTTCTCCCTATATCAATAATCGAACTAAACCTTGAGGAAGGATGTTGATATCTTTGTGATTTACCATTTCCCTCTTAAGATCAATGATGAACACAGAGGAACCAATTAATAGTATGTTCTGTGGTTTTATCATTCATGTTGGATGGTTAATTTATCGTAGGGTTTATTGGGTGATAAATCTTTGTGATTATCCTCCCTTTTTTCCCTTCTAACAAGGACGACTCAAGGCCGATAAGAACAAGGAAAAGATCTGTTATTCGAGTGTTCTATGTGTTTTTCATATCCATTTTCTTGGATTTATTCACCATTGGACCCTCATGGTCATGACATAATTTTTATGGGAGGCTCCAAATGCGATCAGACCCCCAAAGTACTAATATGATGGTTCAAATCCCAAGGCAGTGAAGTTCATGACCCGAGAATCAAAGATGTGGATCTATTTAAAAAAAAAACAGAACACCAGAGAAATGTGGGAAACCTAAAGAACTAGATATTCTGGTAGCTGGCACTGAAAGAGGCACCGGGAGGCCCGCACCAATGCCCCGTGGCACACGATGGCATCCATGTGCTGCTACGGTGGAGGACGAAGGCCACCCATAGTGGTGGTCGTGGGAGTAAGCAGCGGCGTCCGGACCACATAGTTGGCAAAACCGAACCATGTGGAGACACAATGGTAGGGGATGCATCTTGGAATAGGTATGTGGTAGCCGACCGCATTGACCGGGCGACACGGGGTGAGTCACATAGTCATGGTGGACCACGTGGGTCAATGGGGCGTGACCAGGGCGGGCTGCGTTCGGTGGAGAAAACTGACCTACATGTAGTGGGAAAGACCAGGGTGGATGGGATGCTCTAGAGGCCTAGTGGGTGGGACCCATCAGCCTTTCCATCCAAGTGGACTGAGCCCGGTGGATCAGACTGGGAAGGGTCGGTTTGGAAGGACCGGTTTGGGTCAGCCGATAGGTTGGATCGGACCCGTAACAGACACGAGTTGGACCTCTTTAGTAAAACAATTGTAACTTTCAAACCGTGTATCCATTTGATGATGCATTTGTTGTGTTGGGACCCTTATGATGAGAAGGTACATTTTACATACTATAAGTGAGTTTTTGTGAAAGTTGTAATATGACCTTTTGGCTTGGGGAGTATCTCCTACCGAAACAAGAATTCTTTGAGTGAACTGTTAAGGATGGTTGTGATCATGAGACTATGTGACTTGGTGACTACATGATTTTGGGGTTCCATGACCTATCGACACTCTGGGTATTATCAAAACTCCATGTGTTATCAACACTCCATATGTTATTGACACTCCATGTGTTATGGAAGCTCTATGTGATATCGACACTCCTTGTGTTATCGACACTCCTTGTGTTATCATCACTCCGTGTGTTATCAATACTCCGTGTGTTATCATAACTTTGTGTGTTATTGACACTCTGTGTGTTATCCACTCTCCATGTGTTATTGAGACTCTTTTTGTTATCGACACTCTCTGTGTTATTGAAACTCCATGTCTTATTGATACTAGGTGTTCAATGGAAAATTTCTGATAATTATTCTTTTCATGCTATATATGTATACCTATGTGAGATGACTATACATCATGTATTTCATTAGGGTATAATTACTTTATTTTCTTGTGGTATACTTCATGTATTTATTAGTGATATTCCTGTTTGGTTTTGGGGTGTCTTACTGAGTATTGTTTAAATCACACATGCATGGGCTTTTCCCACACATGTCATGTATTATGCAGATGATCGACACTTTGAAGGAGTCCTAGGTGGATCAGGACCAGGTTCTTCTTAGGGTTATCAGATATATGAGTTCTACTCCTACCTCTTCATAAAACTATCCTACACTTACCCTTCGGGTAGGGTTTTCTGCGGATGAGTTTCATGAACTTGTGCATTCACTTTTACGGACTCTTTCTTTTGGTGGGGTTTTATTCTTGCCCTCTTTACTTTCCCATTTTCCTAATATCATACTTTGGGGTTGGTATCTTAATGTATGCATTATTTTCTACTTACTATTTTTATATTTCTTCATTTTGGGCTTGGATATGTGTGTGTGTGTGTGTATAAGTACTTAAGAAAATGCCTCCCATTTGCGGGATATTCCTATTCAATGCTAGTTACTATCCCCTGAACTATTAGAGGTGCACTTGGGGAATTCATGACATAGACCCCTCTAAGTAGGGTCATGATATAGTGGTGTCAGAGATGGTTGATTCTACTTAAGTATTGATAGTCTGTGACATTGGTTTGGGGAAACAATATTAAGTGTTTTGAGTTCGGCTTCTAGGCCAGGAAATCCAATGTTGGTGCGGCGGCCGATGTATCCATACCCCATGACTCTGGACACTTTCATTTTGACTCGGTATATGAAAACACTTGTTGCAGGGAAATTAAAAGTGCATTAATCATATAATATTTGGGTGTGTTCTCATGTCCTTTTTGAGTTATCTCACCAGGTATACTCTATTGATCGTGGACCATCTTAATCTATTTTCAGATGCCTCCCTATAAACAGTCAACTAGGATTCTATTTCAAGATCATGAGGATGATTTTCCTATAGATGAGGCATCAGTATAGAGGCATGTGTTGGAGATACTCCCTGCATCAGAGACGATACCTCCTGGTGGTTTACCAACAATGCCACCTCCCTACGAGCAACAGTTACTCCCTACGCTGCCAATTGAGGATGCATGCAGGCATGAGTGCATTGAATGAGTTCCATAGGCAGATACATCTCAGGTTTATGGGTGATATAGACCCCCCAGATAGCTAAGGATTGGATGGAGGTAGTGGCTCATGTCTTCCACCTTGCGAAGACACCTACTGACTAGATGGATTTCTTAGCCGTGATTCATCATCAGGACTCAGGAGGGTGATGGTAGAGTATAGTGACCTAGAAACATGATGAGGGGACTTTTTATTGGGCATACTTCGAGCAAACATTCATAGAGGAGTTCATCCCAGCTACATTATGCTCAGTGCACATATAGGATCTCCTACATCTGTAGAATGGTTGTCAGGCTATGAAAGAGTACTCAGCGAGGTTTACTGAACTTTCTCAATACTCCATGGATATGGTGCGAGACACATTCTTGAGGGCTTAGAACTTAGATAAGGGGATACTCTATGAGATCATGGAATCCTTTATATCACTTATCATCTATACATATGTTGGGGTACTAGAGAGAGATGCAGAATTAGAGAGCTTTACAGTAGAGAAAACACTAGTAGTGGGAGCTACCAGCAGGCACCAAGAAGCTGAGTCCTCAGTGGTAGGTAGCCGATAGCAGACATAGGGATCCAAGTGGGTCATAAAATCTAGGGATGACCCCAAGACATAGGATCAGTGGCGTGGGGCTCCTCGGGAAGAGTGAGTCAGCTGATGGACATGCAATGTTTCTCATGCAGTGGTTGGGGACATCTGAAACGAGATTGCCTAAATTTTTGTACAGATGATCAAGAGACAGTAGAGGGACCGCTAATGAAGAAGAGGAGGCATGAGAAGGTTGGTCCGTAGGGTGGAGAACATTGAAGAGGAATAGGTAGAGAAGTGGGATGTGGGATGAGGTTCGATGTATTACCAACACCACCCTCAGGTGGTGCTCCACAGGCTCAGGGTGTTGGTGGATAGGGGCGAGGCTAGCTACTAGCAATGGAGTCTTATGACCCCGATGATCTATGGATGATTATAGGTATGATATATAACTTTTCTAACTTCTATAATATTTTTATAGACACATGTGTCATTCATTATTTTCTTTCCTTGACCCTAGTTTGAAACTCCGAGATTCTAGTGGAACTGTTGAGTCGAATCTTACATTTAGATACTCCTATGGAAGGAGATTTTATGATCAAATCCTGGTGCCAATTCTATGAATATACTCTTGGAGATGAGAGTTTCAGTTGGGATCTCTTGGTAGAAGCATCGAGGCCTTATGATTTCATTATTGGTATGGATTGGTTATCCACATTCCATGATTAGATTGATTGTTTTAGACACAAAGTGTGGTGTGTACGTGGTGATGTGACTAGGTTTTACTTTTTTTGTGAAAATTAAATGCATGAATCACATTATGGAATTAATCATAGGAGGTTTTATCCAATTACCCATCAGTTGGATAGCCTCACCCTCGGTGTAGTGGATGAAATGAGTCCTCATCTTCCTGTAATAGAGGTGGAGTATGATGACATCATTCCTGAGGATGTCCCTAGACTACCGCCCCACATGGAGGTAGACTTCTTTATTGATCTATTCCCTGGGAATACTTTGATATCAAAAACTACATATTAGATGTCTCCCATTGATCTTTGTGAGTCGACGGTACAACTGGAGGACTTGTAGAGGAAGGGATTTTTTAGACGCTATGTTTCACCCCAGGTGGCCCCAGTTTTGATTTCCTAAAAGGCATATGGGAGCTTGAGATTATGTGTGGAATTATGATGCCTAAACAAGGTGACCGTGAAAAATAAGTATCCACTACTGAGAATTCACAACCACTTCAATTAGCTGAAGGGTTGAGGTGGCTCTTGAAGATAGACCTTAGATCATGCTATCACCATCTTTGGGCATAGGATGAAGACATCCTAAAGATTTCTTCCATATGTCAGTATGTCCACTAAGAGTACTTGTTGTTGTTGTTTGGTGTGACAAAAACCCCAGCAGTGTTCAGGTAACTCATGAATAGGATCTTCCAGCCTTACATAGACTGGTTTGTAGTGGTCTTTATTGATGAAATCCTACTATACTCACAGAGTGAGGTGGAGCACGTGATACACTTGAGGATGGTCCTAGACACATCTAATAGCACCATATTTATAGAAACTCTCAAAGTTCCATTTCAAGATTTTGGAGGTACACATTCTAAGACCCATCATTTCAAAGGCTAGAGTTGTAGTGGATCTGGAGAAGATTGAGGAAGTGCTTTCTTGGGATCCACCCAAGTGTGTTCTTGAGGTTTGGAGTTTCTTGGGTATAGTTGGGTACTATCAGAGGTTTGTACCTGACTATTCAAGAGTAGAATCACCCTTAAAGGCTTTGAAATGGAAGGAGAATCCCTTCTTGTGGATAGAGAAGTTCTAGCAGTTCTTTCAGAATTTGAGGCATAGGTTGAAAAGTGCTCCCATTATGAGATTAATAGAGGATGGTGTTGAGTGTGTAGTGTTCTTCCATACATCATGGAATGGGCTTGGTTGTGTCATGATGTTGGGGAAATATTTGAATGCATATAGTTCACAAAAGTTGATACCACATGAGAAGAACTATAAGACCCATGATCTCGAGCTAGCGGTGGTAGTCTTTGGATTGAAGATATGGTGACACTACCAGTTGGGAGAGTAGTTTACCATCTACTCAGAACACAAGAGTCTCAAGTATATCTTCTCTTAGAAGGATCTGGCCCTGAGAAGGAAAATATTACTAGAGTTCCTCCAAGACTATGATGTTGAGATTTTCTATACTCCTTGGAATGGAAACGTAGTAACAGACTCTCTCAGTTAGAGATCCTGCTTGCAGTTGCTGAGTGAGGCGTCAGAGAAATTGGTCGCATTACAGATTTCCATTATGGATGGATATGAATCACCTTACCTCCAGTCGATGGTTATCACCCATCCACTCTTATAGTGAGTTATGGAGGCACAAAATTGTAATATCAATTTTGATAACAAAAATTCTCAGTTTTCCACAGGTAATGCCCATGATGGATATTCAATAGGTGGGGAGCCCGCCAATTTTTTCAAAGGGTGCACAATTGTACTAGTGGTATTGCAGGGGAGGTTTTGATGGAGTTTCACACATCTAATTTGGTAGTATATCTAGGTGTATAGAATATGCATCATGAACTCTGACATTAGTTATGGTGGCTGGGGATGAAGAAGGTGGTGGTAGATTTCATTTCTCGATGCCTCACTTGTCAATAAGAGAAGGTTGAGCACCAGGTTGCATTGGGCTTTACCCAACCACTTGAGGTGATAGAGTAAAAGTGGGATAAGATATCGATGGAATTCATGAAAGGTTTTCCATTCACATCCAGGAGACATGATTCCATCTGGGTGATCATTGACTGAATCACCAAGTTAACACACTTCCTAGCAATTTGGGAGAAGAGTTTGGTAGGGATCTTGAGATTCCTCTACGTGTAGTAGACAGTTTGACTTCATGGAGTTCCATTGACGATAGTCTTGAATCATGATACAATATATTCATCCTAGTTGTGGAAGAGATTGAAGAAGGCATTGGGAATAAATTACGCTTGATCACAACATTTAATTCCCAAATGAATGGCCAGACGGAGAGGACCATTCATGTTCTTGAGGACATCATATGTGTTGGCATCCTAGACTTTAGCCATAGTTGGGAGGATTACCTACCACTGGTGGATTTTGCGTATAAAAATAGCTACCACTCAACCATTGGTATGGCATAGTTTGAGACCTTTTATAGGTGACCATGTAGGTCATCACTTTTCAGGACTGTCCCAGGAGAGTTAGCACTCATGGGTCCATAGTTGGTGTGGGCTACTACCGAGAAGGTGAAAATAGTTCAAGACAAGATGAAGAATACCTAGAGATGGTATAAGTCTTATACTTATAAGAGATGGAGGCCCTTAGAGATCAAGGAGGGAGTCCATGTGTTCCTTTAAGTCTCACCTCAATATGGATTGTTTATAATTTGATGGGGTGACAAGTTATCTCTGAGATACACCACCCCTTTTTAGATTTTGAGAAGTGTTGGCGAGGTGGAGTACCACCTAGATCTACCACCACAGTTGCACAGGGTGAATGATGTCACCCAAAAGTCACATATGAGGATGTAAGTGCATGATTAATCTCACCTCATCAACTTGGGTGAGATGGACAGTGATGATGGGGTGACTTTAGTGGAGTACTTGGTGTAGAACGAGGATCGATAGGAGATTATTCTTCATGGGTGGTTTATTCTTCTAGTGTGTGTTCGGTGGTAGTATGATAATCTCTAGGAGAGCACTTGGGAGTGGGGGGATTAGATCCTTGCTTATTACCCTCACCATTGTTTTTAGTAACCCTTGTTTTGTCTTTTGGGATGTAAATCCCTAAGGTGGGGAGAATTTAATGACTCTTATTTTTCTCCAATTTTATTTTTATAAATTAATTGGGAAAATTCAGAGGCCATGTGATGAGGTGGCGTGAGATTCTAAGGCCCGGGGTGCCTGAAGAAAACTAATGCAAAATGTTCAGTTTTTAATAAATCATATGAGAAGGTTTTTTTTAACAGGAATAACTTTTAAATGGGTGGCCAAAATAAAAATCTAGGGGCACTGTTTCATTCAAACAAGAAACATTACATTATGTGGGGCCTAACCTTGATTTGTATGGGCTAAGGGTGGATGTTAATTTTTCGATGTAAACTTCATTAAAATATTTAATAAAAATATTTTATTTGACATTGTGTGGGATTTATTTAAGTATGGCCTATTGGTAAGAATCTAGGGTTATGACATAACCCTGGAAATCCTCTGAGGAAAGGAGATAGAGCTTCCTCCTAACATTGAAAAATTAGTGAATCAAGATTGACAAACCTCTAATTAGATAGATTAATGAACGATGACGACACAACTTAATCCTTCATCAACAACCAATTGAAACCTCGTGGTAGGATATTGATATCTTTGTTATTTAATCTTCCCCTCTTAGATTCAGTGATGTTCATAGACCAACCAATGAACATGTTGATCTGTAGTTCGATCATTCTTGTGGGAAGGTTAATTTATCACAGGGTTTGTCGAGTAATAGATCTTAGTGATTACCCTCACTCTTTTTAACTTCTAAATAGTACTCCTAAAGGACGACATGAATAAGGACAAGATCTATTATTTGGGTGTTATATATGTTCTTTCTATCCTCATTCTTAGAATTCCTTGACATTGGACCCTTGTGGTTATGAAACAATTTTGTTGGGAGGCTCCAAACGTGATAGGAACCCTGGAGTACTATAAATATAGATCAAACCCAAGGCAGTGAAGGTCATGACTTGAGGATTACAGATGTATTCCATTTTAAAAAATGGAGCACTGAAGCAACAAGGGTGACCTGCAAAACTAGAGCCATGAAAGGCAGAACATAGTGGAACCTGGTGGAATATAGCGGTGGCAACCTGAAGGTGCAGAGGAGGATGATGGCCACACATGGTGGCGGTCATGGGTGAAGGCGGTGGCGGCCGTGGGAATAGGCGGTGGTGACAGGTCCGCATGGATTTGTGGCTGTAGGGGTTGCAATAGAAGGGGCCACGGTGGGTACCGTGGAAATTGATGCTGGCCAAGTTGAACATAATGGTGTCGTGTTGACTGATCAACATAGGGGGAGACATGCAATTAGTGTGGACTACGTAGACGAGCGTGGCACAGCTAGTGTAGGCCGTGTTCGATGGTGAAAACTAGATGGCATGTAGTGTCCCGAACCAGGGTGGCTGGGCTGCTCCAATGGCCCAACAGGCCGGGTCGACCATGCCCAATCGTGTGGACTAGTATAGGTTGGGTTGGCCAGATCGAGTTAGGTTAGCAGGCCAGTCTACTCAATCGGGCCCGGGTCAGAACTTTAATGTAAGATATTTGTAACTTTCAAACCATGTGTTTGTCAAAGAGCTGTTTTTAGCATTGGGACACTTGAGAAAAGACAATAATTTTGAGATAATCTAAGTGAGTTTGTGAAAGTTGGAATATGACCTTATGGCTTGTGGTGTAGGTCATCCCAGAACAAGCACGCTATGAGGGGAATCTTGTAGCTGGCTATGATCTTGAGACTATGTGACTTGGTGACTATGTGATTTGGGGGATGTATGAACTATCAAAACATTGGGGGTTATCGACACTCCATGTGTTATCGACACTGTGTGTAATTGAGAATCTGTGTGTTATCAACACTCTATGTCTTATTGACACTCCATGTGTTATCAACACTCTATGTGTTATCGATACTCCATGTGTTACTGGAATTGCTTGTGTTATCAACACTATGTGTGTTATCGATACTCCAAGTGTTATAAACACTTCATGTGTTTTTGAAACTCTATGTCTTACTAATACGGGTTGTTCTGTGGACTATGTCTAATAATCCTAGTTTTCCAAGTTATAGACTTATACCAGTGTGAGCTGACTATACTTAGTGTATTTATTATTGGCATACTTCGTGTATTTTTTTTGTGATGTACATCATGTATCTCTTAGTGGTATTAATTTTTGGTTTCTAGGTGTATTAATGAGTATTATTTTACTCACCCTTGTACAATATTTTCCCATACACGTTGTGTTTGGCGCAGATGATCAATGCTTTGAAAGAGTCCTAGGTGGACCAGGACCAAGTGGTTCTTAGGGTGATCAGATAGACGATGTGTACTTCTAAGACTTCAGATAGTTATCCTACACCTACCCTTCAGGTAGGGTTTTATATGGATAAGTTTAAAGAACTTTTTCATTCACTTTAGAAGACTCTTTATTTTGGTGGGATTGCATTCTGGACCTGTTTACTTTCCAATTTTCCTACTGTCATACTCTATGGTTGGTATCTTAGTGTATGCATTCTTTTTCTAATTAGTGTTTTTACATTTCATCATTTAAAGCTTGGAAATGTGTTAGTGTACATAGTTAGTTATGAAAATGCCTCCCATTTTTGGGATATTCCTACATGGTGCTAGTCGCTATCCCCTAGCCTATAGGAGGTGGGATTGGAGTAGTCATGGCAAGGGCCCCTCTAGGATGAGTAATGATAGTTTTTCTTTATGATGATGAAATATTATGAACTATCTATCAAGAAACTAGATAATTTTGTTATCAATGTTTAATCCATGAGAATACATTTTTTATATTCATTTTCCTCTCTTTATATACTTATGATTCTAGATGAATGTTTTTAAATAGAACTTAATTTATTTCTCTTTTTGGGTGTAAACCCTTTTTTCTTCAATGTCCATGTTTTCTAAAAATGTTTTAAAATATTTTTTAATGTTCTATTTTTATTTTTAAATTCAAAATTACCTTTTTTTTTGTAATTTTAAAATATGTTTTAAAATGGATCTTCATGTCACTTTCAAAAAACAAGACACGTTTGACTTTTAACAAAAATGTGAAAGGAGCCATTTTTTAACAAGAATGTCATGAGAAATATTTCCCACTATCATGAATGATTAATTATTTCAATATTCTATTACTAGTTTTCAAGGTTATTTTCAAAGAAAATTATTTTAAAAATGTTTTATGTTTTAAAAATTATTATTAAAATTGAAAATTTTATTTTCCTTGAAATTTTTTAAAGGATTTTTAATGATTACTTTATAAGTAGTCAAGGATATTTTAAAATTAATGTATTTCTACAATGTTTTATGAATTTATAGTTTTCTAAAGGTTATTTTCAAATAAATTTTATTTTCATCAATAAATGTTTTGAGTGATCATTCAAAATAATTTTCCATCAAAGATATAATCTTATTATGTTAGTTACTCTTTACTAGGCATAAGATCCAACGATACCATTTTTATTCTTTATCTAAATGATTTATGTTTATGATGATAATATTTTTTTTGAAAATCATATCTCTTCCATGATTTATACCATGGAAAAATTATTACGACACCTTTACCTTTTCCATGGGTTATGATTTTATGAAAAGATGAAATGATCATGAAACCTCTTTATTTTAAACAAATTATTATATGATGAAATTTTTGTGAAACTAATTTATTTTCATGTGTTTTAAAAATTTGAATGATTTATGATATTGTGGGAAATTTATGTAGTATTTTCATTATGTGATGTGTGGGACCTATATCTTCTTCCAATGCATTGGATAAATATTGATACCCCATGAGATAAAAGGACTATAATGGGGAGTGAACCATGTTTAGTAATGGATTTTTACACTAATAAAGTATGGTAAGTGAACCTTTACTACTACGATTGTTTGGGGAGTGAACCAATTCTACTATGATAACCTTGGTAATGAGGCTTGACTACTAGGGAAATTATTTTCTATACTTATGTGTGATACAGAACTCCATAAATTATGCCTATGATATTCTCTCATGGATTATGTTCTTTGATTTATTTATGATTTATGTCTTATTATCTACCAAAATTTATTCCATTACTCAAGATTATGACCTTTGATATGTTGGGTATTGTTTTAATATATTATGATCATTTTATCATACCCTTATATTCTTTTAATTTTAATTTATCTCTATTGTTTTCCATTTCAAAGCATATGATATTTCCATTTTTATGTTTACTTTCTCTAGGTTATGAAGAAATGTATTATTTATGATATTTATGATAAGGGTGATAGTTATGAAGAACATAGTGGGAGATTATGTAGTTAAATTTTGAACCAGTTGTTTATGTGTCCATGTTTCCAATGGAACTATACCTTTACCATCCTTAGGTGTGTTTCTATATAATGTAATTAATATTTATCTATGAAGATGTAATATCTATGTATGAAAATACTAGGTCTGTATAGTTGTTATCATAGGAAAAGGAATGAATCTAGTCCTTGGGAACTCTCACATGTGAGTGTTGGATGAAGCATGCCTCTCCTCCAGAGGGAATAATGATGAATGGGCTTCCACTAGGGATTGAGGTGTGTCCCACTCAGGTGGTGTAGCCTCCCCTGGAGATTCCCTATAAGTATCAATCAAAGTCCACTATAAATAATTATAGTCCACAATAGTTGGTATTGTAGGATTGGTTTAGTTAACATTTGGAAACTAGGATGAGAAAAAATTAGTGAGATACCTAAGGATAAGTCTAAGGATGAGTAAAAGTATAGGAAAATAACTACTAGAAAAGTAGGCTATACCAACGGTTTATAACCATTGCTATAGGCTGGAAAACCATTGGTATAGGGTATACCAACGGTTTTCCAAACCGTTGGCCAGTAAGGCGTGGGGAAAGCCCTTTACCAATGGTTTTATTTAAACCGTTGGTATAGGTTCTAAGAAATCTGGAAAAAAATTTACCAACGGTTCAGAACTGTTGGTATAAGTTCTTACAGATATCTGGAAAACAATTTACCAACGGTTCAGAACCGTTGGTATAAGTTTTTCCAGATTTCTGGAAAAAGATTTACCAATGGTTCAGAACCGTTGGTAAATTGTTTCCCAAAACTGCTGCACAACAGCACCCAGAAGCCCCCCCAGAAGCTACACCTGCATACAAAAATAGTGCACAACACCCCTCAGTATACCCTCCACTATACACCTGCATAAAAAATATCACAAAATCCACATACAAACTTCAAACAGTATAAAAAACACCTAAAATAGCCCAAAAAAACACATGACAACAATCATCCGGTGGTAATTCACCTCACCCATCAAATTCTAATAGGCAGAATAGTTTGATAAATATCTATTAGAGTTGAATAAGACATTCAAATTGACTCAAATCCCATTTTTTTTGTGATACTAGGTTTGGGTATGTAATGATTTGTGATGAATTTTGCATTGAACTTGTATTGTTTATAAAATATGGTGAAATGATATTTTCTTAGGAGTCTCGTCACTTATGAACCCATGAGCGAAACTAACAAACTCATGGAAAAGAGTCGTTGATGAGTGTAAATTTTAGTTGTATTCACTTAAAATGATTTCCTTTTGAAATAAAAGAGAGACATTGAGTGGTGTCGTCCACACCGCGCCTCGGATTGAGGCAGAGTTGACTCGTACACATCACAAATGACCCATTGATACATGTCCTAAAGTATCAACAGTATCCGAATGCCTTTGGTCTATTTTCCGTATGTCAGTTATTGTTTTAACTTAAATTGTTTTCCATTTCAAAGAAAAGTGAAACACTTCGAGTGGTTCTGGCCACACCGCGCCTCAGATTGAGGCGGAGTTGACTTGTACACGTCACAAATGACCCATGGATCATTGTCCTAAAGTTTCAATAGAATCCGAAAGCGTTTGGTCGGTTTTCCGTATGTCGTTTTTTACTTAAAAGCGCATCCATTTTAAACAAAAGAAAGACACTTTGAGTGGTGTCGGCCACACCGCACCTCGGATTGAGGCGGGGTTGACTCGTACACATCACAAATGACCAATGGATACATTTCCTAAAGTATCAACAGTATCCGAATGTGTTTGGTCAGTTTTCCGTATGTGGTTTTTTTACTTAAAAGCGCATCCATTTTAAACAAAAGAAAGACACTTTGAGTGGTCCCGGCCACACCGGCCCTCGGATTGAGGAGGGGTTGACTCGTACACATCACATTTGACCCATGGATACATTTTCTAAAGTATAAACAGTATCCGAATGCCTTTGGTCTGTTTTCCGTATGTCAGTTGTTGTTTTAACTTAAACCGTTGTCCATTTCAAAGAAAAGTGACAAACTTTGAGTGGTCCCGGCCACACCAGCCCTCGGATTGAGGCGGGGTTGACTCGTACACATCACATATGACCCATGGATATTTTTCCTAAAGTTTCAATAGAATCCGAATGCGTTTGGTCGATTTTCCGTATGCAAGTTGTTGTTTTCACTTAAAATCCTGTCCATTTCAAATAAAAGTTAGACACTTTGAGTGGTGTCGGCCACACCGCGCCTCGGATTGAAGTGGGGTTGACTTGTACACGTCAAAAATGACCCATAAATCATTTTCTTAAAGTTTCAACAGAATCCGAAAGTGTTTGGTCGGTTTTCCATATGTCGTTTATTTTACTTAAAAGCGCATCCATTTTAAACAAAAGAAAGACACTTTGAGTGGTACCGGCCACACCGGCCCTCGGATTGAGGCAGGGTTGAGTCTTACACGTCACATATGAAACATGAATCGTTTTCCTACAGTTTCAACAGAATCTGAATGTGTTTGGTTGGTTTTCGGTATGTCAGTTGTTGTTTTAACTTAAACTGGTGTTCATTTCAAAGAAAAGTTAGACATTTTGAGTGGTACCGGTCACACTGCGCCTCAGATTGAGGCGGGGTTGACTCGTACACGTCACATATGACACATGGATCGTTTTCCTAAAGTTTCAACAGAATACGAATGCGTTTGGTCGGTTTTTCGTATGTCAGTTGTTCTTTTAACTTAAATTGTTGCCCATTTCAAAGAGAAGTTAGACACTTTGAGTGGTGCCGGCCACACCGCACCTCGGATTGAGGCGGGGTTGACTCGTACATGTCACAAATGACCCATGGATCATTGTCCTAAAGTTTCAATAGAATTCGAATGCGTTTGGTTGGTTTTCTGTATGTCAGTTGTTGTTTTAACTTAAACCGTTGTCCATTTCAATGAAAAGTGAAAAACATTGAGTGGTCCTGGCCACACCGGCCCTTGGATTGAGGCGGGGTTGACTTGTACACATTACATATGACCCATGGATCGTTGTCCTAAAGTTTCAACAGAATACGAATGCGTTTGGTCGGTTTTCCTTATGTCAGTTGTTCTTTTAACTTAAATTGTTGTCCATTTCGAAGAAAAGTTAGACACTTTGAGTGGTGCCGGCCACACCGCACCTCGGATTGAGGCGGGGTTGACTCTTACACGTCACAAATGACCCATAAATCGTTTTCTTAAAGTTTCAATAGAATCTGAATGTTTTTGGTCGGTTTTCCGTATGTCGTTTATTTTACTTAAAAGCGCATCCATTTTAAACAAAAGAAAGACACTTTGAGTGGTACCGGCCACACCGGCCCTCGGATTGAGGTGGGGCTGACTCGTACACGTCACATATGACCCATGAATTGTTGTCCTACAGTTTCAACAGAATCTGAATGCGTTTGGTTGGTTTTCGGTATGTCAGTTGTTGTTTTAACTTAAACTGGTGTTCATTTCAAAGAAAAGTTAGACATTTTGAGTGGTACCGGTCACACTGCGCCTCAGATTGAGGTAGGGTTGACTCGTACACGTCACATATGACCCATGGATCGTTGTACTACAGTTTCAACAGAATATGAATGCGTTTGGTCGGTTTTCCGTATGTCAGTTGTTCTTTTAACTTAAATTGTTGTCCATTTCAAAGAAAAGTTAGACACTTTGAGTGGTGCTGGCCACACCGCGTGTCAGATTGAGGCGGGGTTGACTCTTACACGTCACAAATGACCCATGGATCGTTTTACTAAAGTTTAAACAGAATCCGAATGCGTTTGGTTGGTTATCCATATGTGGTTTTTTTAACTTAAAAGCGCATCCATTTTAAACAAAAGAAAGACACTTTGAGTGGTACCAGCCACACTGGCCCTCGTATTGAGAATGGGTTGACTCCTACATGTAACAAATGACCCATGGATACATGTCCTAAAGTATAAATAGTATCCTAATGCCTTTGGTCTGTTTACCGTATGTCAGTTGTTGTTTTAACTTAAACAATTGTCCATTTCAAAGAAAAGTGATACACTTTGAGTGGTCCCGGCCACACCAGCCCTCAGATTGAGGAGGGGTTGACTCGTACACGTCGCTTATGACCCATGGATACATGTTTTAAAGTATAAATAGTATCTGAATGCCTTTGGTCCATTTTCCGTATGTCAGTTGTGGTTTTAACTTAAACTGTTGTCCATTTCAAAGAAAAGTGACACACTTTAAGTGGTCCCGACTACACCGGCCCTCGGATTGAGACGGGGTTGAATCTTACACGTCACATATGACCCATGGATCGTTGTCCTAAAGTTTCAATAGAATCTGAATGTGTTTGGTTGGTTTTCCGTATGTCAGTTGTTGTTTTAACTTAAACCGTTGTCCATTTCAAAGAAAAGTGGAAAACTTTGAGTGGTCCTGGCCACACCGGCCCTCGGATTGAGGCGGGGTTGACTCGTACACGTCACATATGACCCATGGATCGTTTTCCTAAAGTTTCAACAGAATCCGAATGCGTTTGGTCGGTTTTCCGTATGTCAGTTGTTCTTTTAACTTAAATTGTTGTCCATTTCGAAGAAAAGTTAGACACTTTGAGTGGTGCCGGCCACACCGCACCTCGGATTGAGGCGGGGTTGACTCTTACACGTCACAAATGACCCATAAATCATTTTCTTAAAGTTTCAATAGAATCTGAAAGTTTTTGGTTGGTTTTCCGTATGTCGTTTATTTTACTTAAAAGCGCATCTATTTTAAACAAAAGAAAGACACTTTGAGTGGTACCGGCCACACCGACCCTCGGATTGAGGCAGGGATGACTCGTACACGTCAAATATGACCCATGAATTGTTGTCCTACAGTTTCAACAGAATCTGAATGCATTTGGTTGGTTTTTGGTATGTCAGTTGTTGTTTTAACTTAAACTGGTGTTCATTTCAAAGAAAAGTTAGACACTTTGAGTGGTGACGGCCACACCGCGCCTCAGATTGAGGCGGGTTTGACTCGTACACGTCACAAATGACCTATGGATCGTTTTCCTAAAGTTTCAATAGAATCCGAATGTGTTTGGTCAGTTATCCATATGTGGTTTTTTTACTTAAAAGCGCATCCATTTTAAACAAAAGAAAGACACTTTGAGTGGTATCAGCCACACCGGCCCTCGGATTGAGTAGGGTTTGACTCCTAAATGTCACAAATGACCCATGGATACATGTACTAGAGTATCAACATTATCCAAATGCCTTTGGTCCGTTTACCGTATGTCAGTTGTTGTTTTAACTTAAACAATTGTCTATTTCAAAGAAAAGTGACACACTTTGAGTGGTCCCGGCCACACCGGCCCACGGATTGAGGAGGTGTTGACTCGTACACATCACATATGACCCATGGATACATGTCCTAAAGTATAAACAGTATCCGAATGCCTTTGGTCTATTTTCCGTATGTCAGTTGTTGTTTTAACTTAAACTGTTGTCCATTTCAAAGAAAAGTGACACACTTTGAGTGGTCCCGACTACACCGGCCCTCGGATTGAGGCGGGGTTGACTCGTACACGTCACATATGACCCATGGATCGTTGTCCTAAAGTTTCAATAGAATCCGAATGCGTTTGGTTGGTTTTCCGTATGTCAGTTGTTGTTTTAACTTAAACCATTGTCCATTTCAAAGAAAAGTGACAAACTTTGAGTGGTACCGGCCACACCGGACCTCGGATTGAGTGGGGGTTGACTCGTACACATCACATATGACCCATGGATCATTGTCCTTTAGTTTAAACAGAATTCGAATGCGTTTGGTCTGTATTCCGTATGCCAGTTGTTGTTTTCACTTAAAATCCTGTCCATTTCAAATAAATGTTAGTGGTGCCGGCCACTACTTCAAAGCACATTTTCCATATCATCTTCCACATGCATAAACATGAAATACATGGCTAACTAAAAAAGCTAAGTAAAAAAAATAGAAAAATGAGCATCACAGTACCAAGTAATACTAAAGGTCTATGTAGTAGACTCATCATACAATAAGAATCAAGTGCAAAAAACAGAATCTGAATGCAACGTCCCTATGAAGTAGAGGAAAACCCGAAAGTGGAAAACCATGTTCAAAAATAAAGAGTTATACAGAATTCAAAAATGTAATGGATCAATCTGCCTCTGATCACCATCACCATCACTACTATCATCATCTGCCTCATCCTCGCCGCCATCTCTGTCCTTGTCGTCTTCCTCATCCTCGACATCATCCTCGCCCTCGGCCCCATCCTCGCCCTCGGCCCCATCCTCGCCCTCGTCCACATCCTCATCCTCGCCCTCTTCCTCTTCAGCATCCTCGTCATCACCAGGAACGTCATCATCTCGATCGCCACTAGAGCTGCTGCCTGGTGCATTGGATGATGCACCCATCGACGACATAAATTTCTGACAAGCCGCACTAGCCTCTGGTGGAAGTGATGAAGATAAAGCTCTCATCAGTTTCATAAATTCTCTGTCTCTTGTTTGAACTTGTACTTCCAACTCTGTGACCCTTTTATCAGACTGTCTTACATGTTCCTTGACCTGTTCCAACTCGGTGGTACTAGAATGGATACCTGGAGATGACCAATACCTCGTTGGGACTATATTCTTACCAGGTCGGCAGCGTACTCAACCAGAGTGCTCATCTCCCAAAACCTGATATAAATGATCGTGTGGCCCAAAATTGTCAGGATCCTGGGCATCAAGAGCCTCCAAAGCAGCCTGTAAAAAATATTAATAGATTATTAAATTTCAAATTAGATATTAAACTTTGAAATAAACAAATTAAAACTTACAATCTTCTATTGGGTCGGTTCATTTACCGCAGTTCCATATTTTTTTCTTCTACTCGAGCAAAAAAATTTTGCTCGAGGGATACGTCCTTCAATATTCATTTTGTGCTTCTGTAATGAAATTGAAACAATATAAAGTGAAAGTATAATCATATATTCATTATTCAATAAATCACACAATTTAAGTAGGATCCAATAAAAAGGGAAAGTCCTAAAGAAAAATTATAAACAACTATATCGTACCTGCTGCCTCTCATGATCTGACATTGTTGTGCACCCCAAAGTGTGGAGGTATTTCTTTGAATCAATGTTTTTTTTGTTTTTTTCAGAAGATTCCTAAATAATGATTAATAATTAATAAGATTATATTAATGCAAAATATGAAAACTCTCATTTAAATAACTCAAATGAGATTAATACCTTAAATTTGGTAGTCACCCAATGGGTAATCGTTTGGCGATATTGCTCTATCGGGCATTCATCCATGATAGGTAATGTCTCTAACTCCGTGCCCACTCTATCACACCAGCCAACATACAGCTCATGCTTATAAGCTCTCCAAAGCTCTCCTAGCTCTTTTAAACGCGCTAATCGTGCACCTTCTCCATCAGGGAAGTTAAACCGAAGCTGAAACCAAATTGATTAGTTCATTTAAATACAAAAATATACTACATTAAATCCAATATATTTTTTACCCATATTTGTGCCCACGCGTTATCCTTGACTTCGGGTGGCAGATGTCTCCAAGAGAGAGGGCTGACCGGAATGATATCAGAGTATTTGACTAGCGTCGCCAAAAAACCCCGACATTGCTGCCCAGATTTCTCAATCATTTGTCCATCAACATTGTATTCTACCATCAACTGTGTCTGGCGGTTCCATACTGCACGCAAACGAGTACGCCCCCTCCCCCGCCTCCTATCTGTAGATGAATCTGTTATTAAAGAAAAATAATATCAATACAAGTTATAATAAAAAAAATTTGGTATAAAAATTTGATAGAGTTATATAAATATACCTGTGGTAGTCGGATCAATGGGTGCAAAAGCTGAAGGAATATCCTATACACGTGGAGTGTCCCTCAGTGTATGCTCCTCATCCACATACTGTGTCGCAGTAGGAGTCGAAGAAGGTGGAATATAATAACCTGGAGATAATGAACCGGAAGCAAAAGATGATGGCATAGATGTCTGGCCAGCTGGTAGTGTAAACATCGGAGGTCTAAATATCTCATATGTCCCTGATGACACGCCAAGATCAAAATAGGGCATAGAAGATACGTCTGTGGTAGTGGATCGTCTAACTCTCGCCCCACGAGCCCTCATACCACCAACCTCTCTACTGGGAGCAATATCAGGCTCCTCGTCAGATATCTGTCGTCTAGGGCGTGGATCCTGAAAAAAAGTTTGACAGAAAAGTAAACACATGATATTATAAGTTATTGAAATATTTATATTTGAAATAAAATACTCACAATAGGGATGGGTGGAGAAACACCCATCTGTACCATGCGATGATTATTATCTGTCATCTTTTTCAGCCGCCTCTCTTCAATGGGTGTCATTTCCTGCAATGAAAACAAATATTGAAGTAATTAGAAACAGATAACTAATGTGTAACCCAAAAAACAAAATATAGAAAAACCATTATGATAAAAAGAACATAATGAAACAGAAGATTTATGGTGTTATGAAGGTAAGTACTAGGATACACACTCTGAATGATGTAGGTGAAACATGTAGGTGAGAACACGACTGTATGATTCTATATATTTCCCACCACAACTTCAGGTTCACAATCAACTCTGACAATTGAGCTGTTGGGGTCATCATAAGTAATAAACGGATTGCTTCCAATTGTAGTAGGGATAGTGTCAACTTCATCATCACCATCATCAAAAACATGTCTGGGATTTACTTCAATAATTACACCGAAATTAGGATGACGATGATCTTTGACATAAAAAACTTGTTTCACCATTGATGCCAATACATATGGTTCATCGGTGGCAAGAGTGCGAGTCATGTCAATAACTCGAAATCCACAATCATCAATAAAGGTGCCTTGCCTCGTCATTGAATCAAACCATTGACATTTCATCATCGTGACTCAACCATGCGAGTAATAATCCAAAATTATTATTTTCTCCATGACACCATAATAAGAAACATTTTCAGAACGAGGTCTAGTGTCCGATGAACTGGCATAACAGTCTGTTATGGCAGTTAGCATAACACCATTATGTTGTGTTCTCATGTTTCTTGCTCGTTCAGTGATAACAAATTTGTATCCATTGATCACAAGTGATTTACAAGCACGAACCATGGTATTAGGACCAAAATCCAAAGCTCTTATTTCCTCAGAAACAAAGTCTATAGGAAAACTCGATACTTGAAATATAAACAAATAGTAAACTTAATTAAATATTATTTTTATTTAGTTATTACAGAAATATTTTTACCTTCAATTTCAACCAAGCAGAAAACCCTTTGCTATGCAAAGTCTCCTTCTTTCTCAAAGATAAAGAACGATGCTTTATATATATCAATTCTTTATGTTCCCTGTAGATAAAAATAATAATAGTTTAACAAATATTTAAAATTACAAGAGATAAGATAAGAGTTACATGTACAATTAACTTACTTTATATACTCATCAAACAAATCACAATTGAACAACACTGTGTGATGTGCCATCTCTCGATCTTCAAGGCTTAATGTTGTCAATGTATATGATCCCGGAATTCCTCCTGTCTGAGGAAGTGATGGAAAACTGGATTCAATTTGCCCATACTGTTCTTCATTTCTCATTGGTCTGTTTATTCTTGTAGTATGATCAGACAAATACATTGAGCATAAATCCATACATTCTTGAGCCAAGTAACCGTTCACAATAGAACCTTCGGGATAATTCCTGTTCTGAACATATGATTTCAATGTGCACATGTTTCTTTCAGTTGGATACATCCAACGGAAAGCAACGGGTCCTCCAAGAAGTATTTCGGTCAGAAGATGGACAGTCATATGCAACATGCATGTAAAAAATGATGGAGGGAATATTTTCTCTAACTCACACAAAATTAATGGTGTCTCTGCCAACAGTTTTTGCATGATGGATGTGGACAACCTCTTAGCACAAAGATCTCTAAAAAAATAACACAAACGAATAACTGAGACTCTAACATTATTGGACAAGAGATGATGGATTGCTATTGGAATCAACTCATGCAAAAGGACGTGATAATCATGAGTCTTCAAAGATTTCAACTTCAACTCTTTTCTGTTGACCCGTTTTGATATATTGCTTGAATAGCCATCAGGAACTTTAATAGTCTCTAGCACTTCCAGAAATTGATTTTTTTCAGCAGGAGTCATCACATAAGAAGCACATGGAACTTGCCATTTATTTTCACTGATACAGACAGGATGCAATTCTGGTCTGATCCCCCAATCTACCAAGTCGCGCCGAGATTGTAAATCATCTTTTGTCTTCCCCTTGAAATTTAGAAGAATCGAAAGCAACATTTCACACATATTTTTTTCAAAGTGCATTACGTCTAAGCAATGACGTAACAAGTTGGTTGACCAATATGAAAACTCAAAGAATATACTCTTCTTCTTCCAATTGTAACAGGTATCATTGGAAACATTTTTCCTCTTTCTAGATTTCATTACACTCTTCCCAAATGAATAACTGAAATCTTTCAATTCATTAAGCACATCAGTTCCAGACATACGCTGAGGTGGATCGTCATTCTCCATGGTATTGTCAAATCTTCGACGATTGTTTCTATATGGATGGTTCATTGGAAAGAATCGTCGATGTCCCATAAAACTAAAACTACGACGATATTTCAGTCTTCTCGATCGAGTATTCTTCATACAAACAGGACATGAAAATTTTCCTTTTGTGCTTCATCCAGACATCATTGCATAAGCAGGAAAATCATTGATAGTCCACATAAGTGCAGCACACATCTGAAATATGTCTTTCGAACATGCATCGTATGTGGGCACACCCACATCCCAAAGAAGTTTCAACTCTTTTATTAAAGGTTTCATGTATTCATCTATATCATTGCCGGTATCAGAAGGGCCAAATATCAGTATACTCAAGAAAGTGTAAGGCTTTTTCATACAAAACCAAGGGGAAAGGTTATAAATGTGTATGAAAACAGGCCATGTGCTGTTAGAAGTAAGCATCTGCCCAAATGGATTAAAACCGTCACATGAAAGACCCAGTCTCACATTACGCACGTCGGCTGAAAATTCAGGATATAGAGCATCAAATCTCTGCCATGCAAATCCATCTGCAGGGTGAACCAACTCTTCATTATTCTTTTTTCTCTCGGTGTTATGCCATCACATTTTTACGGATATTTCATCAGACATGAAAAGGTTCTGTAATCTGGGGATCAATGGAAAGTGCCACATTACTTTTTGTGGCACACGAGATGGTGTTCCATCATCTTTTGGCTTCCATCGGGAGGTTCCGTATTTTATACAATCATTTCTTTCAGCAGTTTCCTCCCAAAATAAGCTGCAATCATTCGGGCAAGCATGAATTTTTTTTGAGAATCCAAGTTCATCAACCAACTTCCATGCCATATAGTGGTTTGAGGGAATATCTGCATCATTTGGAAGTAAGTCCTTCAAAAAGGTAATAATATAATCAATTGTAGTATTTGAAATCCCATACATAGTCTTCCCATGAAACAATCAGATTAAAAATTCCAACTTTTTCATTTTATCACATTGCCGATATACTGGAGTCGTCGCAGCATCATTAAATTTTTTCACCCTATCAACATCATCATTTTCATTGGACGCATCATGTGTGATTGTATTGAAATATTGTTGGCTAGACATCCTTTCCTTCTCATGATGTCGAATAAATAGAAACCGATCATATATCAAACTCTCCAATTCAGTCCTATCATTTGGATCATCAACATTTTGAGATTCCATTTTCTCTCCATTGTGATACCACACATAATAGTTTGTTTGGAAACCATATTTGGTTATATGATAGCTAACCGCTTCACGTCTCAACCAAGGTCTTCCAACACAATTAAATCATGGGCAGTGTATGCGACCACTATCTGAAGCCTTGTCAAATGCAAAATCTAGAAAGATGATCAAATTATTTTGAAAATCGGTTGAAATCCGATCAGTTTCGTACATCCAACTTCTATCCATTCTGTAAAAAAATCACAATAAGTCATTTCAAAGCAATTCAATAATATTAAAGTTTAATCAAAAAAATATTTACGTAAATGAAAATTGTTTACTCTATATAAAACCATAACTGACACATTACTCTATATGATAATCATATTAAGAAATACAAAAAAATACAGTGTATATAAGAAAATAAGATACAAAATTTCTAATGCCTATATTCACAGATTGACCAGTAAGATATTGGAAGTGGATCAAGGAATACATAATCCTTAAGGGTCTTGTTGGGAGTATATGAATTTTATACTTTAACTTCTCCAAGTTGATCAGGATGAGGAGTAGGATGAGGATCATGGGAGTGGAGGGACTGTCCAAGGGGGGTGTGGCATGTCCAGGGGGGGTGCGGGGTGTCTAGGGGGTGGTGGGGCCGTCCGGGGGGTCGGAGGTGTCCAGGGGGTGGGGGGCTATCTAGGGGGGTCGGGGTGTCTAGGTGGGTGGGCTATCCGTGGGGGTGGTCAGGTTGTCCAAGGGGATCGGGGTGTATAGGTATATTTATATGAAAATAATACCCCCACAATAATCATGCAGCCCTGTCATTAGTCTAAACCCCTAGAACACATAAAATAAGCTAGTATGAACATTTAATAAAATATTTAACACCATACGATTGAAAATACAATCTAAATATTGTTTGAGAGGATATAATGGTGTGTGTGAAAAAATGATATTAAATCAATTTAAATGAATATGGAACAAATGAGGGTTTATAATACACTAAGAGTACCTCAAACAATCCAAAACCACTATAGCACCACCCCCTTGGACAGCCCGCCCACCCCCCTCGACACCCCTTCTCCCTATGGACAGCCCCCCACCCCCTTGGATAGCCCGCCCACCCCCTGGACACCCCTACCCCCCGTGGCCAGCCCACCCACCCCCCTGGCCAGCCCGCCCACCCCTCCTTGACAGCCCGACCACCCCCGTGGACAGCCCGTCCACCCTTGTGGACAGCCCGTCCACCCTTGTGGATAGCCCGCCCACCCCCGTACCCCCCTGGACACCCCGTACCCCCCTGGGATAGCCCCTCCCACCCTCCTAAACAGCCCACACCCCCTCCCCTGCAACCCCACCACCACCACCTAGACATACCAACCCCCCTGGACACCCCACACACCCCTCCCCCACCAGGACACCCAACCCAGACCCCCAGGACAGCCCACACCCCCTGGACAGCCCCGCCCACCCCCGTGGACAGCTTTTCCCACCCTCGTGGACAGCCCTACCCACCCCCGTGGACAACCCAGCCACCCCTATGGACACCCCCTACCCCCTAGACAGCCCAACCACCCCCGTGGACAGCACACCCACCCCCCTCGACACCCCTTCTGCCTATGGATATCCCCCCACCCCCTTGGATAGCCCGCCCACCCCCTGGACACCCCTACCCCCTGTGGCCAGCCCACCCCCCCCCTGGACAGCCCGCCCACCCCTCCTTGACAGCCCGACCACCCCCGTGGACAGCCCGTCCACCCTTGTGGACAGCCCGCCCACCCCTGTACCCCCCTGGACACCCCGTACCCCCCCAGGATAGCCCCGCCCACCCTCCCAAATAGCCCGCACCCCCTCCCCTGCAACCCCACCACCACCACCTAGACATACCAACCCCCCTGGACACCCCACACACCCCTCCCCCACCAGGACACCCCACCCAGACCCCCAGGACAGCCCACACCCCCTGGACATCCCCGCCCACCCCCTTGGACAGCCTTTCCCACCCCCGTGGATAGCCCCGCCCACCCCCGTGGACAACCCACCCACCCCCGTGGACGCCCCCTACCCCCTAGACAGCCCAACCACCCCCGTGGACAGCCCACCCACCCCCCTCGACACCCCTTCTCTCTATGGACAGCCCCCCACCCCCTTGGATAGCCCGCCCACCCCCTGGACACCCCTACCCCCTGTGGCCGGCCCACCCACCCCCCTAGACAGCCCGCCCACCCCTCCTTGACAGCCCGACCACCCCCGTGGACAGCCCGTCCACCCTTGTGGACAGCCCGCCCACCCCCGTACCCCCCTGGACACCCCGTACCCCCCCTGGATAGCCCCGCCCACCCTCCCAAACAGTCCACACCCCCCTTCCCTGCAACCCCACCACCACCACCTAGACATACCACCCCACCTGGACACCCCACACACCCCTCCCCCACCAGGACACCCCACCCAGACCCCCAGGACAGCCCACACCCCCTGGACAGCCCTTCCCACCCCCGTGGACACCCCCTACCCCCTAGATAGCCCAACCACCCCCGTGGACAGCCCACCCACCCCCCTCGACACCCCTTCTCCCTATGGACAGCCCCCCACCCCCTTGGATAGCCCGCCAACCCCCCTGGACACCCCTACCCCCCGTGGCCAGCCCACCCACCCCCCCTGGATAGCCCGCCCACCCCTCCTTGACAGCCCGACCACCCCCGTGGACAGCCCATCCACCCTTGTGGACAACCCACCCACCCCTACCCACCCCTGTACCCCCTTGAACACCCCGTACCCCCTGGATAGCCCCGCCCACCCTCCCAAACAGCCCACACCCCCCTCCCCTACAACCCCACCACCACCACCTAGACATACCACCCCCCTGGACACCCCACACACCCCTCCCCCACCAGGACACCCCACCCAGACCCCCAGGATAGCTCACACCACCTAGACAGCCCCACCCACCCCCGTGGACAGCCTTTCCCACCCCCGTGGACACCCCTACCCACCCCCGCCCACCCCCGTGGACAACCCACCCACCCCCGTGGACACCCCCTACCCCCAAAATCCATTATCCAAAACATATCAAATTGGTTTGAACACAATCCATAATTCCCACAATCCATTATCCAAAACATGTAAACGTTCACGATAGCCTCCCCCAACTCTGATTTACATGTTTTGAACACTCTCCTTCCAAACATAGAATACAAAAACATTAAATAAGTCTTCACAAACACAAACAATATCCTATTTAGATATTAATTTCAATAATCAAGTAAACCACCAACACCTGGAAAAAATATATTCATTAAAACAACTACAACAATATGGTTGAGATCAAATTTTACCTATTCGTATGGGGGTGTACCTATTGGGATGGGGGGTGCTGGTGTTCGGATTCGCGAGAGAAGTGGAGTCAGATGGGGTTCGTGAGAGCAGCGGAGCGAATAGATTAGGGCTCTTTCCGAATGGGGAGAGGAGATCACGATCTGGAATTTGGGGGAAAACTTTTCCAATGGTTTATAAAAACCGTTGGTAAAGGCACACATTTCCCAACGGTTCCAGTGAACCATTGGGAAAGGGTCCACCGAAATTCCCTTTGCCAACGGTTTAATTAAACCGTTGGCAAAGGCTCACTATACCAATGGTTTAAGTAAACCGTTGGTATACTACCGTTGGGAAAAGACCAAATTCCAGTAGTGAATGTCCATGAATTTTGATAAATGATTAAGCGAGTGGTTTTTTAGAAATTAAAAACATACCTGGTTACTAAAAGAGGATGTGTATATGACATATAGGTACCTATGAGTAATAACTAAAAAATAGTCACATTGAGTTAGAGTCAGTCATCACCTTGTGCATGAAAATGGTCCTTTCTACACACTAGGGTTAACACTCCCTCATGATTTGTTTTGGAAATTCACAAAGTCTTTACAAACCATCATAAAGGATTTAAATAGCTGACAACAATGAATAAATTAGGATAAACCTATAGTGTCATGGATTGAGATTGAGGTGTCACAATTTCAACAACCTACAAGTGATTTGCCATGATAATGTGGTTATTTAGTATGATTATTGTCTCTCATAATATGATTTGTGGTTTTAGTCAATGACTAGAACTAGGATGAATGATGTTAACACTGAATGTGGTGGAAAATTTAGTGATTATGAAAAACCAGCTTTGATGATTGTTAGAGAGAGTGATACTGTGATTATTCATAAACTTCTATCATGATATATGATTAAAAATAGAAATATAAATGAGATTTCAAATTTTTCATATAAGAGTAAAATGAAATTTTATAAAATTTCTTGGGGGTAATTAACATAGAGGAATGAATATTTGACTTCATACATGTCAATAATGTGGGAAGAATCACATTAAATATTATCTCAATTGGAGGGGAAGATGTTTTCTATGTGTAAATTAAGTTCATATAGCAATGGGTTTACAAGAAATTAAATCTATAATATGTGGGGAACTTTATAATTTTCTATGTAAATGTCCTAAACTAAGGCATAACCCCTGGTCCATGGAAACACTTATTCTATTATAACTATTGATGTGTAATGATTTAAGTGTTTATGTATTTATATTAACAAATTATATTGTATAATTAATTTATTAATGGTATTTTACTTGTAAGAATCATTAATATTCTTAGGATTTTGTTAATTTTAGAAGAAAATTTTTCTTCTTGTAAAATTTACTAAATATTTATGGATATCATCATGGGTTTCTGAGTTTTGGGTTTTTTAAATGTTCAAATTATTATACATTACATTTTATATTTTATGTGATGGGTGTTTATCAAGATTAAATATATTTTGGGAGATATTTATGGGAATACAACCCTTTGGTTTTGTATATGTTTTAGTGAAAATGTTATTTTAAGGAGATATAATTTTACATTTTGTAGACCTAAGATTAAAGTTATTGGTAATATTTTGGGTTATCTTATCTTTGATGTTGATATAAATCTGGATTAATTTAATTTTTTAATGTTATGTGAATTATATTGATATATTTTTGGAAAATTTAAAAACCCACGTGTCGGGTGACAACATGTCACATCTAGAAAGATGAAAAGCGTATAATTCCTACCACTGGCCTATGTGAAAGATTATTTCTCGAGGGACAACATGATGAGATAAATTACTGAGTATGTATCTCAGTACATGGTATTTAATCAAGTTATGGATGAGATAAAAAATCCTAAGGGGAAGCTACCACCATTATCAATATAATAATGGAAATGGGAATGAAATCACCATGTTTTTTCCTTGGAGTCCCCCAAACATCTAAAGGGAATAATTTTGTATGGGTTGTAGTTGATTTTCTTTCAATTTTAGACCACTTCACCACTATTGATAATATTTATATCTAGATCTAAATTCTAGGATATATATTAATATTGTCATAAGGTTCCATGAAGTATTACATTCTATTGTATCTAATCAAGATCTAAGGTTAACTTACCGTTCTAAAAAAGTCTACAACAAGATCTTGATATAGAGTTAAGTTTTTTTACTATGTATAATACTTAGAAATTTGTAAAGTTTGAGAGAACAATTTAAACCCAAAGGGATTTTTTAGATATTTTTCTATAAATTTAGAAGGAGTTTGGGATCAACACCTTCCACTAGTTGAGTTTTATTACAACAATATATTTCACTCAAGCATTTAGATAGATCCTTATGAATCCCTATATGTAAATATATTTACAAATCCAATGTGATGTGATAAATTTGGAGAAAGAAATATATTAGAACCATAAATAGTTAAATTGTAGAGAAGGTTATGGTCGTTCAATAGCACATAAGGAATAAAAAAGTTAACAGAAATGTTATACTGATAATCATCAATGTGATCTAGAATTTGTAGTTGGCCAGAATGATTTCCTATTAACTTCCCTATGGAAGTAAGTAATGTGGTTTAGAATGAAGGGAAAACTAAGACATAGGTATATCGATCCCTTTGGAATTTGTGATCATAACGGGACATTATCTTATCATATGGCACTTCCATCGAGCTATTCTCAGGTTAATGATGTTTTCCATGTATCTCAATTGAGGAAGTATATACCAAATTAATAACATGTATTAAAATTATATTTCATACCATTGGGGCATTATATTTTTTATTAGGAACAATTAATGGATATTTTGGATCATATATAGAAAGCTCTACGAAATAAGACCCCTCACCTGGTCAATGTTTTGTGGCAATACCACCATTTTGAGGAAGCTATGTGGGTACCTAAGAATGTAATCAGGAAGAAGTATCCTCATTTTGTATTGTAGTGACAAATTTTGAGTGATAAATTCATTTTTATTAGGTATAATGTAACAACATGAGATTTTATGAATTTCCTTCGAACAAATTTGATTTCTTTGATAGTTTGTGCTACACACTACACCAAGTTTAAATAAACCATAATATAATATTTATATACTATTTATTATGGTTGTAATGACCTAGACATTAAAATTTTAATTACTAATAGGTATAACATGATTTTAAATATTAATTATAATGGTTTTAAATAAATAAAACATATTTATAAAAAAAGTACATACTATTTCGTAAAGCATTTATATGTCTTGAAAATACTATTTTCAAAAAACAATTGTGACAAAATGATAAAATTAATTTTTGAAAATTTTAGTAGATTTATTTGTAAAAATAAAATTCCTTTTTTAAATCAAAAGGTCAAAGTTATCTTAAATTATTTTTTTAGAAATTGTTTATCAGATAAATTTTTAGTGAATAGTGAAAACACTAGTTTTTAATAAAAAATTCATCTTTCATTCAAATAATTTTGAAGATGAATTTTATTTTGATGTAGTTTTAAAAGAAATATCAGATCAATTATATATTTATTAATCCAATTTATTTGATTGGAAACAATTTCATTTATAAATTTTATATAAAAACTTATTAAACATTCGACAATTCTCTCTTTAGAAAACAGTTTTTTCGTCATGCTTGTGGGATTAATTTTAAATTAAATTTTGACTATAATGTGAATGGAAATTGGAAAAATGGAATATATATTTGTAATCGTAATAATTTATATTATATAACAACTTTAACTTAATATAAATTATTACGGCAGTTAAGGTTAAAATGGGTTTACTAAGTGTTTAAACTAAATTGATAAGGGGTAAAATGAACTAGAATCTTTCAAAAAACCCATTACATTGAAATATTTATACCTTCTCACCTATAAGTTTTTATAATGAATCATTTTTTATCCTTTTGGAATGTGAAAAATGTGGGAACACCATTTTCATTATAGAAATTACTAGTGTGCCAATAACCTCACTTATAAAAGGCCACCCTCACTCCTCCCATATTTTCACTTACAAGACAATTTGGATCAGAAAATACCTACCCAAAAATCTTCCCTAATTCCTTATACACATACTAGAGTACATATTTTTATTATTAATAACTCCAAATAAATTTTTAGGTATAAAAGAAAATAAGTTCTTCAAAGAAGATGTAAAATTCATAACCTTTATTTTGTTTTTACTTCCACATCCACATCATTAAAATATTATTAAATTATTCTTATATAATAAAAAAATTATCTAAAAAATTATAATTTTTTATTTTTTCAATGTAATAACCTATATCCATATCCTATTCGGTCAATTTGGAAACGAAATTGTCGATCATGTGTATGAAGGACTACCACCTAACAAACTGATGTTATTCATTTTCCATCAACACCTATCATGGAGGGATATAATCATGTATTTAATATTTATATAATATATTTATGATATTATTATTTTTATATAATTATAACATCCCAACTATTTTTTTTCCTTCCAACCCATTGGAAAACAATAATGTCTATCATGCGTGCAGCAGAGTAGCGCCTCACAAACCGATGTGATGTGTTTTCCAATTCTATTTTTCTTGGATATAAATAAGGATATATTAAATGAATATATATTATATTATTAACATAATTATACTTTTTAAATTATTATATCACATATAAATTCTTAATTTTCATTCTATAGGAGATATGATAATGTCGTTTGTGTGTATGGAGGACTACTGCCTCATGAAGCGATGTGATTCATTTTTTACTAAAGATTTGAATGGAAGGAAATTAGGATAAATTTAATTAATATATGTGATATATATTACATAAAAATGATTCATTATAGGTAATATATTATTTTAAATTATTTCATTTCATCCTTTGATAAAATGGAAATAGCGTTCATACATACGTACGACCAACCGTCTCCAAGAATGATGTATTTAATTTTATATCTCTAACTTTTATTAATTACTATAAATACATATATAATGAGTATATAAATTTTTTATATCATGTTTTAAATTATTTAGATTATTGAACCATGATTAATGTAAGATGAACAAAAATAACAAATCAAGACATACATGAAAAACAAAGTAGTTATTACCCAAAACATGATTTTAAAAGGAATTGTTAATAAATAGGTAGTAAAAATTCACAAGTAAATAATATATGGTATGATACATGTGAGTATAGTTATTTTATATATTTATTATAAAAATATATTTACTATACAAGGGTTAAAAATGTGTATGAAATAATTCAATACTTAAGGTAAGGAATTTTCGTCTCAATTCTATTTTTTGTGAGACACATGTCATATTTAGCACATTTTCCATTTATGTGGTTTATATACTAAAGATGAATTTATTTTATTATTATTATCCTTGAAGTTATGATTATTCAAATATCTAATTATGGATATATCTTTCATGGGTTTTATGGTTCATAAGACACTAAAGCGACAAGGTATTTTTGTCTCAATTTTTTCTTCTTTGGGACATACATTATGATATGCCCCCCATATTCCTTTATATGATTATATACAACCCATTCCACATATTATATCATTATTATTTTTATTATAATGATATTATATGTTTCATTCAATTTTATTCTTTCCTGGGGATTATGATTAAATGTTACCATAATGGTAAGGATTTTATGATACAATCTCATCATTTATCAAGACTCATTATGATTATGCTTCTGATGATGAAATATTATAAACTATATCTTAATAAACGCATGTATTTTATTATATTTTGGTTACTATATCATAATACATGTTTTATCTAAATTTTACTCTTTTTACTTACTCATGATTCCAATAGTGTGTTTTTGAAGAAAACAGACTTTATTTCTCTCTTTAGTCAAAGACATTTTTTTATTCCATGTCCATTTTTTCTAAATATTTCTTAAAAAAATTTAATGTTCCATTATTATGGTTTAAATTCAATTTTAACATTTTTTGGATTTTTAAAAAATGTTTTCATATTAATCTATATTTTATTTTCAAAAAACAAGGGGTGTTTGGTTTTTCCAAAAATTTGAAAGAAATATTTGTTTTACTATGCCTGACATGAACAATATTTCATTCTATCATGACTGCTCAATTATTTTGATTTTCTATTATATTTTTAAAGGTTATTTTTAATAAAATAATTTTGAAAATGTTTTATGTTTTAAAAGGTATTTTTCAAATTTAAAAGGTCATATTTCTCGATAATTATTTAAATTATTTTTAAATCTTACATTATAAGTTTTTAAGGATAATTTTAAAGAAAATTATTTCTATAATATTTTATGAATTTCTATATTTTAAAAGGTGATTTTAATAGAAATTTTATTTTACTCAAGAAATATTCTAAGTGATATTTCTAAATTATTTTCTATATAATATGGGATACTCTCATATTAACTATGTTTTACTAAAGATATGATCTAAGGATACCAATATTATTCATTATCTGGATGGTTTATGTTTATGATGATAAGATTTTTTTGAAACTAGTTTCTATTTTATAGGTTATACCATGGAAGAGTTCTTATGAAACCTACTCATTTTACACATGTTATGATTTCATTAAATGATGAAATTATTATGAAAACATTTCATTTTCCATAGGTTCTTCTTTAATAAAATGTTTTTAGACTTATTTATTTTCTTGGGTTATGAAATGTTGAATGATTTATGATCTCATGGAACAAATATGTTTTATTTTCATTATGTAAATGTTGTACCTATATCCTTCTACAATGTATTGGGTAATTATTTTTATCTCATGAGATAAACTGGTATAAAATGGGGATAGAACCCAATTCAATAGGGGAATTTTTC